>CM076582.1:953849355-955049355 GCA_034641835.2 Pinus albicaulis
GCTGATATGATCGACATATAGTAAGGAGAGAACAAAATGAAAATGGACTATTTGATTTTTCTAGTTATTTCATGTCAAGTGCATATAACATTTTGAACGGGGTTTCTCCCCGTTTTTTTTTACCCAAAGCTCAAGAATTATTGCATTTAGGAGCAAACTGTAAGTTTGGGGATTGGTTTGTGTTTGAGGATTATTCAGAAAATAGGTTATATGGAGCAGGTGTTGAGCCTTACATAATTCCAGTATTTGTTCCCATGAGGCTATTTGCCTTGGAGTTTATTCGACAAAGTCTGAATGTTGATCAATTTCACTTTGTGCCAATGAAAAAGGGGCATATGTTTAAACTACCCATGACTGTAGGTCCTTTCATTGTTAATATGAGATAGGCATTTGAAGAAGTTACCAAAATGCTAGATGAGATGCATTTGCTACTAGGGGAAAGCTGGGCTTATGACCCACACAGTGTAATTTCCAATAGAAGAATTGAGAATGGGTATCCATCTTTCATTCATGAAAGAAGGCCAAAATTAGAAAAGATAGCTAGCAAAGGTGTAGTGAGTTCAACAGTTTCAAATATTCAGAATCCTATAATTTTAGAGAAGTCTAATAAAAGAAGTAAAGAAACAGTAATTGACTTGGAAGATGAGGAGAAAGGAGCTGAGAAAAGGACAAAGTTTAATGAAGAAAATGCATATAATCAACCTGGTTTCTCTTTACAATTAGGAGAGGAAAAAAATGCTCCTGCCTCACCCAGAAGACATGAGAATTCTCATGAACAAGTACCTCTGATCAAACAGATGTTTGCCCAAATTGCAGAGAGGAACCAAAAGATGAAAGCTAGCATGGAAGCCCAAGCTGAATACCAGATTGCTCCAGATCAAACAAGGATTTTCACTGCCATGGATCTTGAGAAAGATCAATTCAGGATTTCCTTGTCACATCTTATTGACATGTCAATTGTTTCGTCTAGTAATTTCAATACTGTAGATGTGAAGAAAATCCCATTATTGGGTAAGGTGAACTTACATATGCAGACAGGTCAATTGATTGTAAATGACCTAAAAAAGACTAATGAAATGGCAATGAAAGTAGATAATATTCTTGGAAAAGTCATTAAAGAGTTAAAGTTGGAAAAATCCAACTCTAGGGCTTTGACCATTCAAAATGAGGAATTGAAGAAAATCATAATAAGGATTGGGGTGGACCCTAACGATAGGACTGTTATGCAAAATCTTCTGTAGAGTGCTGAAGCAGAGATATCTACATTGAAGAAAAAGCTTAAATTACCTAAAGGAAAGCATTCATGGCTACAGAGGTTGCATAGGTAGAGAAGAAGAAAGAAAAACTGCTACAACAGCTTATGAAAAAGGAGGAGGAAATCTCCAAAATAAAACAAACTGAAATATCATTGCAAAATCATATTGATAGTCATACTTGTACTTTTGTTTTTCCTTCAGGTAACGAAGATCCACAAGCACAGATTGATTAGTTGAATGCTGCATTGCAGATGGTGGAAAGAGACCGGAAGAAGGCTCAAGCAAATCTAGAGACTGCATCGAAGATTATTCAAGCTGCAAAAAATGAAGCTAGTAAATACAAAATGGACAGTCAGAATGCCAATGCTGAGATCAAAAGCCTTAAAGAGAAATTGAAAGGGAACATATCTTTAATACATGAAAATATATCATTTGAAATGATATCATTTCTGAAATCAAGTCAATTTGGGACTTCTTGATGGTGGTTGCAGAAGAAAGGAGTCTTATCAGAGAATTTGAATAAGTAATGGCAGATAGACAAAAGACAATCTATAGGGCTATTTGGGCAAAAAGATTCATTGATTTCATTAATTCCAAAATAGAGCAATAATTGGAGGAAAATGAGATTAAAGATAGAATCTTATATGCAGTAGAGATTAATAAGATGATTGTCAAGAATGATTACAGGAAAGCCACAGAAAAGAGGTTGATTGAAATCAAAGAAGCAGTAAGTCAGTTTGATAAATTGTTGAACAAATTAACAAGAGCAGGTTTACCTTCATGCTGGGAAATAGGAGGAGGTCTATTTTCATGGGATTCTTATGAAAACTTACTGGTATTAACAAAAAATAAAGTTGATAATACACATGAAAAGACTCAGGTACTCAAGGGGGAAATGATGACCAACTTTCTTCAAAGACATTTTCAATTGATGTGGCTAGTAAAAACTCTATTTACAGAAAGACCAACTTACAACCAAATTACTGCTTTCAGGTTAGAGTATCACAATCTGATACACTCATGCAGGGCAAGGGTAGAGATATGGAAGAAGTGCAGAGCCTGGACAATAGACTTGCTAAAGGATCCTTCAACTTCGAAGAAAGACAAATCAAAAGTTTATCTGGGAAATGTAGCAACATCGTCAGCTATTCACATTCAGCATATAGCTTAGGGTGTTAATTTTTATATTATTATAATCTTTTAGAGATGATTTAAATGTAATAAGACTTTTTGGGAATATGTAAAAGATAGTCTTCAAAATCCTTAGGATTTGAGATAGTTAGGATCAGTTATAGCAGTTTCGAACTCCATTTTATTTTATTTAATTTAATAATTCAGAGGAAGGAAGGTTCCGAGTTTTGGACCTTCAGACTACAATTTTGTACTCAAATTTTTCAAAGATTAATGAATGAGAAGAAATTTTCTGGAATTTGTCTATGTTGATATGTGTTCAAGTTTTCTTTCTATATTTTATTTCTTTGAATAAAATGAACTAATGAGCAACAGTTCTCTTTTTACCTATGTAAGCAAGAGTTAAAACCCTTAATTGGCGCTCCTTCATTTTAACTGATTCCTTCATATGATTATTATGGGTTTGAGATGATATATTTTGTGTAACAACATATCAGTTTGGACTTATTTCTTTCATTTTCTTCTAGTCATTCCATTCAACATAAGCAAAAGACAACGTTGTGAAATGTTCATTATTTTTTATATTTGAGGGTTTAATGATAAATACATGAGGGTAATTTAATAGAGACAAATAATTTTGTGACATAATCATATAAATGGCTTGATCACTGATTCCTTATCACAGCTAAGGGATTGTCTCTTAAGGTACAACATTTTTTGGCGCCGTTACCGGGGAATGAGGAAATGAAGTCTTTTCCCTTAGTTTTGTTTGTATTTCCTTTGGTTGTTCAGAAAGGAGGAAATATTAAACGTTGTGTTTCATTTTCTAATTCTGGCTTATAAGAGGCCACATACGAGGTCTGATACCTCCCAATAGAAGGTTCCTACCCTTTCAAATCCAAAAAAGTTGGTTTCTAAAAAGAGCCAGAAATCAAAAACCCTTTCTACACCTGATGCCACACTGCCTGCACTTGGAAGAAGTTCTCATACTCATTCATCCAAGGATATTTCCCGGAACTCACTTTCTCGGAACAAGAATCCTTGCCTTCATCCATTTACTTCCAAGAACCAAGGTTAGAAGAGCAGTCTTTCGAATCTGTATCTTTCACATTTACAGAAACTCAGCCTAATAAATTTGTTAGTTCTTATACTTTATTTTATCAACCCCTTTATTTATCAGTTGTTTCACCCCATTCATCCACACCTACAACTCGTACACAGATTCCCACTACTCAAGGAGTAGTCAATTAGGGAATAAACATGGAAGCCCTAATTTCTTGATGAACAGATATGCACCATTAAATATTCCTCAACCAATGAATTCAATGCCTCAAGAATATCTTAAGTTGCTTCCTAGGTTTACTAGTGAAGATGACATAACTACAGAACAATACTTGCCTTTGTTTTGCACTTTTGCTGAAAATTTCAATGTTGAACAGCTAGATGTAGTAATGAGACTTTTTGTGCAATCCCTAAATGGAGAGGCAAGAAAATGGTTTAAAAGGTTACCAAATGGTTCAATTAATGATTGGTATGAGTTAGAAAGACAATTCATCCAAATATGGGGTGAAAAGAGAGACCATGGTTATTCTTTGACAAAATTTAATGCTATTAAGAAGAAAACTGATGAAAATATGAGTGATTTTATTAAAATATTCAATAAATTGTACAATAGCTTTCCTGCAGAAATGAAACCTCCTCCCATTGGAGCAAGAGTGGTCTTTGCTGGGGAATTTGTATTAGATTTTATTTTTACTTTGAGAAAAATAAGGTCCCCTACTCTTGAACAAATCCAAATGGATACGTTGGAGATTGAAGCAAATATGACTGCTACTGGAAAAGCTCAAGAAAAGAAGTTAGTTCAAGATAAAAGTAAATCTAAGGAAGATTCAACTCAAGATCAAAGGATTGATGACATGACCAAGGTCATTAAAAAATTTTCAAACAAATTAGTAAAGTTGGAATTGGATAACAAGAAACCTACACAAAAAAACAGAGGGGTTTTTAATCCCCAATTCAGAAAGCAACCCCTGCAGATTTTGTAGAGGGAAAGAAGAGATCAGGATCAAGTTCAAGCACCCTTATATATAGAATCTACACCTTTTGAGTCTACTGATGATGATCAGAAAGAAGATGAGAAGAAAATGTATACCATATACACGGAAGGTAGTGCAGAAGAAGAATGTGAAAGAGAATGTGAAGAATAATGTAAAGAAGCTGATATTTCATTTGATCAGGGAGAGATGGATGACTATTGCAAAAAATTCACTGATTTTATGCAAGCTGAATTGCATAAAATGTATGACTTGATATCTAAAAAGAGGTTGATAACTTAGGATGATGAAGAAAAAGAATCAGAGTCTATCCCTTCTCTAATGGCGACTCCACAACAAAAAAATTCAATAAAACAATTAGGCAAGGGGAAGCAGCCCATGAATCTAGTAAAAGAAAAAGAGAAGTAGAAAGATGAGGCTTCCCAAAACAAGTCTAATGACTCAAATATTTTGGAGAATATTTTTACTATTCCTGACCAACATGAAAATTCAAACAAAAATCAAGAAGAACCTGAAAAGTTGATTAAACGAAACCAAACTTTCAGTTTTTCTAAAGAGTTAGAAAATTTTAAAATTCAAGTACCTCTTATTGAGTTAGCAAGAAGAGAAACCAGTGGTTACTTTCAAGCCTTATGTTGAAGAGGTAGACTCTTCTATTCTACCTTTTTATATATTAGTAATTTTGCATGATTTCATTCTACATAATTGTATGCTTGATTCTAGTGCATCACATAGTCTTATGCCATTATATGTGAAGAAAGAGCTAAATTTACAAATCACTAAGACATATAGAGACTTTTATCCCTTTGATTCAAAGAGAGAGAAGTGTGTAGGTCTTATCAAAGACATGGTTGTCTCCTTGGCCCAAATTCCAGCAAAGAGTATCATGATGGATGTATTAGTTGCAAATATTCCAGCTAGATTTGGTTTTTTGTTGTCCAGATCCTGGGGAGAAAATCTTGGAGGTGTCTTAAAGTTGGTTTTCACATATGGACCCTAATGATAGGACTGCAGTGCAGAAGCTTCTACAAAGTGCTGAAGTAGAGATATCTACTTTGAAGAAGAAGCTAAAATTACCTACAGGGGAGCATTCAATGGCTAGAGAGGTTGCAGAGGTAGAGAACGAGAAAGAAAAGCTGCTACAACAGCTGATGCGAAAGGAGAAGGAAATATCCAAAATAAAACAAACTGCAATATCACTACAAAATCGTATTGATAGTCATACTTGTACTTTTGTTTTCCCTTCAGGTAACAAAGATCCTCAAGCACAGATTGCTCAGTTGAATACTGAATTGCAGATTTCGGAAAGAGACCAAAAGAAGGCTCAAGCATACCTAGAGACTACATCGAATATTATTCAAGCTACAGAAAATGAAGCTAGTAAATACAAAATGGACAGTTAGAATGCCAATGCTGAGATCAAAAGCCTTAAAGAGAAATTGAAAGGGAACATATCATTAATACAGGAAAAATATATCATTTGGAATGATATCATTTATAAAATGAAGTCAATTTGGGACTTCTTGATGATGGTTGCAAAAGAAAGGAGTCTTATCAGATAATTTGAAGAACAAGTAATGGCAGATAGAGAGAAGACAATCAATAGGGTTATTTGGGCAAAAATATTCATTGATTTCATTAATTCCAAAACATACCAATAATTTGTTGGGAAAAATACTGAGAGGGGGGGGTGAATCAGTATTTAGGGCAAACTAAAACTTTTTACTTTTTCATGCTCTAAAACCCATACGCTACTTTGCTGAAGCCAACTAGCATATACACGCGGATATCCTTCATAAAACTCGCGTATACACAGAGATCTAATTATGCCATTAATTCTTCACTTATATCATTCCATCATTCATTCATTAGATATTCTATAAACAGTAAACATGTGCAGTAAGAACAGAATAAACCATCACACATAAGCATCACACATGAACACCAGGATTTTTAGGTGGAAACCCAAGTCGGGAGAAAACCACCGCTGCAGTTGCTCAGCCTTCAATATTTTTATTATAGAGAAAACATCTTACAACATATGTGCTGGTGCAGACTCCTACCAGCACGCAGGCACCCACCTGCACTCGTTTACCAGCCTCTCCTGGAAGGGAGCTCCAACCCCCTGACTCGTTTACCAGCCTCTCCTGGAAGGGAGCTACGGCCCCCTGATCTCGTTTACCAGCCTCACCTGGAAGGGAGCTACAACCCCCTGACTGAAGGCTACAACCTTCATCACCCCTTCGGACCACGTTTCATCAATTTTCACACTGGATCCAACAACTTCAATAGAACAATACTTGTAGGCCACGTTTCATCATATTTCCAGACTGAACCCTTTCCATACTTTTAAGCACAAACATACATCACCAACAGATACTTATCAACACAGATCAGATAGCAGAAACACAGCAGAACAGATCAGATATTTCATACCCCTTGCTTCAGCAAACCCTAGTTTGCATACGCGCTTTCCCTTTACTGATGTTGCGTATATACGCGCTTCCGTCCACATCAACCAGCGTATACCTCAGTACATATTTCATTGCGCATACGCGCTTTATCTTCAGCGAAGCCGCGTATATACGCGCTTCCTCTGCGGCGAAGTAGCGTATAGATCTTCAATCATTATAGAGCAGCATACTTCTTTAGATCAGATGTTCAGTTCAGATTTACCCTTTCTACTTCAGACATATGTTCGCCTAGATGTTCGCCTCATCACAGATCTAGTCATTCCATAAGCAAATACAAGTATATTTCAGATCTAGATCCCCTTCTTCATCACTCCTTCATTGGTGCATCATACATTCAGATCCTTCATTCAATTGTAACCCTTTCCATTCAGATATACTCCAGAGAGAAGTATTCATTCAAGCTCAGACATCTTGCACCCACACTCATCCTTTGCACAATGAAATTCTTCTCCTTATATAGGTTTACCCTTTTTGAATACCATGAGCCAAAACCACATTACTTCTGATGGTATTCCTGGACGGGGTCAATTAGGCGAATCATTACCCAATACAATGGGTCAATACCATGGTGGTTACCCCTGGTTTTGCACTTTTTGAGCGCTTTTTCCCATACGCTACTTGTAACGTTCCTTTCCGCGTGCATACGCGACTTCCCCTAGGCCAATCCGCGTATGCCTAGAGACATACTCTTTTTCATCATAGAATTAGCACATGCTGAATTCCTTTCTTGATTGCCTTCTGTACACACTGTAGATACATCAGATTTAGTTCATCAAACCATATTCTATCAAGCACAACTTCATCAAGTAAGTTGCCATCATCTTCATCAAGTGGGTTGCCTTTCAAGGACAACACTCAGCATCATATTGTCAAAAAACATCATATCACATCAGATTTACATCATTTACCAAGTCCATCAGGTCAAGTATTACTTCATCAGGTGGTTTGCCATCAAGGACAACACATGTCAACAGCCGCATGTCTTCATCTTCATTCAGTGGGTTGCCATCAAGGACAACACTCTGCATCATATTGCCAACAATCTCCCCCTTTGGACTTGATGGCAACCACGATGGTGTTTGGTTACCACAACATATAGGTACATTAAGAATACAATGACACCATGTCACTCTCTCCATTTTTGACACCATTCTTTCTCTTCATTCAAACACCATGTCACTCTCCCCCTTTGACATCAAAGGCAAAGGGCGGATCAAAAACCAACATACTCTCCCCCTTTTCTCCTCATGTGGAAGCGTTATAACGGTCCCGATGTATCTTGCATTGTTGGCCTCCCCACAAGGTTCATCTTGAATCTTCAAACATATTTTTCAATAAAGTACATGACCCTATGAACTTCCTATCAGCAAAGACTCATACTTACATCAAATATCCAACCAAGTGGATTTACATATGAGACTCAAGTACCCAACCAAGTGGGTTTACACATTTCAACTCAGCTACCCAACCAAGTGGGTTTACAAAATTCCAAGAAAGTCTTGTGACCCGAATATTACAAATTTTACATCATGGGTCTCAACAAGACCTTTTCATCAAATTACAAATGTGACTTTTCATAACCAACACCAGAAAGTCCTCAAGAAGGAGAACATATTTCAGAATCATCATAATGCCAACAATGCATTAGCAACGCTAAAGCTCCCCCTGAATCTGTGCATCCAAGCATCCTTTCCATATGACTAAGGCTCCCCCTTAGTTTGTGCATCCTGAACACTTTCACCAACAAATCATCAAGACATCTTTATCAAAACATTAGAAATAGAATTATGAGAACTGGAACACCACGGAAGATAAGATACCAGCGACCTTCCATTTGTCTTTAAAAGAAGTGACTCAACAGGAAAAATGTATTCGTTGAACATCGTGGTTTACGTACGGGGAACTCGCGTATATACGCGACTGTGTTTCAGGAAACCCGCGTATCCACTACCATCTTCTATATTTTGACCAGATCTGATCCTCTGTGAGGAAAAGATAGTGTTCAGCTTCTTTCTGAGATATTTGACTGCTTCCTTGGACTACAGATAGAACAATGTGGTTGAATAATGTTCAGCGTCATCCGTGGTGGTAGCATGGCGCATTAGTAACAGGTATTTCATATTGTTGACATGTTCACATTCTTGCCAAGAGGTCCTCATGCAGAACAACATCTTCACATAGGTGTCAAGCAATCATCCATGTGGTCCAACATCACCATGATCTTCAAGATTTAACGTGAAGTAACATATGTAGGCAAAAGATCTCTCAACCATAGTAACACATTCTGCATGATTTATTTTTGAATCAAATGACATCCAACTCATCCATGTGGGAGTACAAAAATATACTTATCAGCAACCAGGGCTCAAAAACTCATCATAATGAACCATGTACCAGGTCATCTTCATTTGAACATGAGTATCGGTCATGTTACTGTAATTGCAATCATTAGTATTCAACTGTCCCCACAGACCCGATTATCGCTCTAACTTGAACAATTCATCAGCAAGTCATAATGACAACAATCTGCGCAGGCACCCTTATCTCGATCTGGAACTCCATCTCAACCATGAATGCTCTTCATCATAAAGCAACCAGGCTTCATCCATAATCTTCAACACAAGAACCCATGTGACTTATATCATCATTATTTAGGCAAATTAAGCTGATATAGAGTCAATAATACAGTTATTAACAATCAGACTGTTACTCCCCCTGAGCCTCTGCTCCAGATCTTCAGCTAGCATATAAATTCTCTTATCATCAATGCATACGCGACTGTGTCTGATGAAACTCGCGTGTATACGTGACTTTGGTTAATATAACCCGCGTATGGAGAGTGAAGCATAGAAAATTTTCATCTTCCTTCATTTCCTCCTGAGTTTGTACCTCCTGTACCTGTCCTTTCCACATCAGATGCGCTGTCAGAAGTAAACATAACCAGAATAATCAAATCAACCATGAGAGTCATCATGCATTGCTCCCCCTGTGATGATACATTACTAAATCTCATAATGTATCCCACATCATTCCTGCAGTCAATAAGATAAGTAAGCTTCAGAAGCGGATGACTGCAGTAGGGTCAATATTCCCTACGTTTTTTATTGGTCCTCCATCTTTTTCCAGATTTGTTTGAACTTTCTATTTGTGTGCTGGAAGTTATCCAATTTCTCATATCTGTTCAACCTGCATTCCTTTTCTACATGTCCATACTTGTTACAACAATAACATCTCATGTGTCCAGAGAAATAAGCATAAGAATCATAATGAGTATTTCTAATCTTCCTCCTTTTACAATCAGCTGCTTTATGTCCATACTTGTTACATAAAAAACAATATCCCTTGAAGAAACCAGAGTACCTTTCTATGTAGGAACTGTTTGTTTGAGGCTGAAATGATCTGCTCCTGCAATTTGCTGCAACATGCCCATAATTATGACATTTAAAGCATTCAACATTATTGATTGATTTCCTTTGAGATTTCATCATTGTTGGTTGACCTTTTGTCTCTTTCAACACTTCAGGTTTTGTATTGACATCCTCTGAATTTTTAGCACTTCCTTGTGAGCTAGATTCTCCTTTAACAGTTTCATGGAAACCAAGACCAAGTTTGATAACAGGAGACCTTTGATTACTCAGAATATTGTCCAAAATATTAGTACTATCTTGAAACCTCAAAAGTTTAACCTTTTCTTCTAATTTACCTTTGAGAATGTTTACCTCAACCTCCAAGGCTTGACATTGCTTTGTCATGTTTTCTTCTTTCCTTCTTCCATCTTCTACTTGATCCTTCAGATTTAGAATCTCTTCTTTCAACCAATTTTCGTTTTCTTCACATGTTTGTTGCAGCTCTTCATTCTTCTTATTTGATTTTTCCAATGTTCTTTGAGGGAGATGATTTCTGCTTCAAGACCTTCCTTTCCAAATGATTGAAGAGGTTCCTTATTCCTCTTATTTGATGTTTCGAGATCTGCTTTCAGAGAAATGATTTCTACTTCAAGTTTTTCACCTTGATTAGTTGCATAAGCGTACAACCCTTGATACTTGTCTATATGTCCATTTAGTGTTTCTATCTTTTCATTCATCCTAGAGATCACATATTTGTAGATAGATTCCTTCCTTTCAAATTGACACCAATCATTACTTTCATCATTTGCTTCTATAATTTTACTATCTTTAGATGATTTTTGCTGATCTTCAACTTTAATCTTGACAGCTTCTTCTAGATCCATACTGTTACTTTCACTATCTTTACCTGTGCATGTACAGTTAAGTGAAATACAAGAACAATGATTAATACCTGTTTCATCTCCTTCAATTTCTGCTATACAAGATTTCTGATATATCTTCTTGTTTCGAGTAGCCTTCTTCTTTTGATTCTTTGCCGTGAGTACTTTCAGATCATGGTCAGAATCTTCTTCATCTTCACTGGACACTTCATCATCATCTTCATTTGCATAATAACTCTTCCTCTTTTCAAATTGTTTCCCTTTTCCATGTTTTTCTCTATAAGGACATTTAGCAGCATAGTGACCAACTTTTCCACACTCAAAAAATTTGAAGGGAAGCTTACCTTTGAATCTTCCAGTACCTAGTTGGAGCTTTCTCACAAAATTCGCTTCTTCTTCTTCAGATATATAGTTGGATTCTTTGACAACTTCCTTTTCTTTTCCTCTTGCAGATACCTTAAAAGCAGCTTCTTTGATTTGAGATGGACCTCCTTGTCTCATTTCAAAAGCAGTTAGAATACCATGTAATTGAACAATAGTAAGAGTTTGCAGATCTTGCCTTTCTTCAATAGCTGAAACTTTAGAGTCAAATTTTGAAGTCAGGGATCTTAAGACTTTTTCCACCAAAGTAGTATCAGTTATGGTTTCACCCAAATTTCTCATTTGATTTACAATATCATCCAGACGTAAGAAGAAATGGGCAATACTCTCATCACTATGCATCTTCAAATTTTCATATTCAATTCTAAGAGTTTGGAGTTTTGCACTTTTTACCTTTGTATCTCCTTCATAGCTCAGAATGATTTTGTCCCATATTTCTTTTGTTGAATCTAGCTGCATCACTTTAGCAAATTCTGGTTCATACATGCTTCCTAATAAGACATTTACTACTTTGGCATTGATTTCATACTTCTTCCTTTCTGCTGCATCAGTAGGAATACTTGTTGGGTATTGATAACCTTCTTCCACGATTGACCATACGTCTGCACCAAGACTTTGCAGATATGCTTTTGTTTGTACCTTCCAGAATATCAAATTGCTTCCATTGAATAGAGGTGGCTTTATAGAAATTACTCTTTCTTGACTTCCCATTGCGACGGATCTCCTTCAAGCGATCAAGCTTCTGCAGAAGGACCTGGCTCTGAAACCAATTATTGGGAAAAATACTGAGAGGGGGGGGGGGGGGGGGTGAATCAGTATTTAGGGCAAACTAAAACTTTTTACTTTTTCATGCTCTAAAACCCATACGCTACTTTGTTGAAGCCAACTAGCGTATACACGTGGATATCCTTCATAAAACTCGCGTATACCCAGAGATCTAATTATGCCATTAGTTCTTCACTTTTATCATTCCATCATTCATTCATTAGATGTTCTATAAACAGTAAACATGTGCAATAAGAACAAGTAATAAAGCATCACACATGAACACTGTGATTTTTTAGGTGGAAACCCAAGCTGGGAGAAAACCACCGCTGCAGTTGCTCAGCCTTCAATATTTTATTATAGAGAAAACATCTTACAACATATGTGCTGGTGCAGACTCCTACCAGCACGCAGGCACCCACCTGCGCTCATTTACCAGCCTCTCCTGGAAGGGAGCTCCAACCCCTGATTCGTTTACTAGCCTCTCTTGGAAGGGAGCTACGACCCCCTGATTTCATTTACCACCCCCACCCCAGCTTGCTGGCCCCCTCGACCGAAGGCTACAACCCCCTCGCACCACCTTGGACCACATTTCATCAATTTTCACACTGGATCCAAAGCTTCCTTTAGGACACCACTTGCAGGCCACGTTTCATCATATTTTCAGACTAAACCCACTCCATACTTTTAAGCACAGTCAACCATGAAACAGACACATATAACTCAATGACAGATATCAGTAAACCAGCAGAACAGATCAGACATTTCTTACCACAGACTTCAGCAAACCCTAGTTTGCATACGCGCTTTCCTTTCACTGATGTCGCGTATATACGCGCTTCCGTTCACATAAACCAGCGTATACTTCTGTATATTTCATCATGCATACGCGCTTCACTTCGCGAAGCCGCGTATATACGCTCTCCGTTGAAGTAGCGTATAGATCTTCAATCATTATAGAGCAAAGATACTTCTTCGCATCGTATATTCCGCCCGTATTTACCTTTACTCTTCCTATTGCATGTTCGCCTCATCTCAGATCTAAGTCTTCCATAAACAGATCTAGCAAATACAAGTCCATTTCAGATCTAGATACCCTTCTTCATCATTGGTGCATCATGCAATCAGATCTATCATTCAACTGTAACCCTTTCCATTCAGATATACTTCAGAGAGAAGTATTCATTCAAGCTCGGACATCTTGCACCCACTCTCATGATTTGCACAATGAATTTCTTCTCCTAATATGTGTTTATCCTTTTTCAATACCACTGTCCCTTTTTTCAATACCATGAGCCAAAACAATACCATGCTCCTTCAATAATGCCCCTTTTTCAATACCATGAGTCAAAAAAATACCATGAGCCTTCAATACCATGGGCCCCTTTTTTTCAAAACAATACCATGAGCCTTCGTCACCACGGCCCCTTTTTTCAATACCATGAGCCCAAAAACTACATTACTTCCGATGGTATTCCTGGACGGGGTCAATTAGGCGGATCATTACCCAATACAATGGGTCAATACCATGGTGGTTACCCCTGGTTTTTCACTTTTTGAGCGCTTTTTTCCCATACGCGACTTGGCACGTTCTTTCCCGCGTGCATACGCGACTTCCCCTAGACATATCCGCGTATGCCTTGAGACATACTAGATTGAGCACATTCTGAATTCCTTTCTTCATTGCCTTCTGTACACACTGTAGATACATCATATTTAGCTCATCAAGAACATATTCCAACAAGCACAACTTCACCAAGTAAGTTGTCATCATCTTCATTAAGTGGGTTGCCTTTCAAGGACAACACTTAGCATCATATTGTCAAAAAACATCATATCACATCAGATTTACATCATTTACCAAGTCATCAAGTCAAGAATAACTTCATCAGGTGGATTGCCATCGAGGACAACACATGTCAACAGTCACATGTCTTCATCTTCATTCAGTGGGTTTCCATCAAGGACAACACTCTGCATCATATTGCCAACATATTTTTCACTGATTGTATTGGTTCCCAAGAAGGATGGAACATGGTGCATGTGTGTGGATTTTCGTGCACTCGACAAAATCATGATAAAGAATCATTATTCGCTCCCAAGGATTGATGATTTGCTTAATAAATTGAGGTATGCAAAGTATTTCACTAAGTTATACTTAAGAAGTGGTTATCATCAAGTTAGAATAGCTGAAGAGGACATATGGAAGATCACATTTAAAACTAAACCAGGATTGTTTCAGTGGCTTGTTATGCCTTTTGATCTTTGCAACACTCCAACTACTTTCATGAGAGTTATGAATGATGTATTGAGACCATTTATGATGACTTTGTCATTGTCTACTTAGATGATATTTTGATAATTAGAAAATCACGAGAAGAACATGTTATGCATGTAAGAAAGGTGCTTGATGTCTGCGAAAAGAACGTGTTTTTGAAGATGTCGAAATGTGAATTTGGTAAAATTCTTTAGTGTATTTGGGACATATTGTTGGAGGAGGTAAGATGAAGATATATCCCTCTAAAGTTGAGGTCATTGTGAATTGGCCTACACCCAAGTCAGACACTGAGGTAAGAATTTTTCTAGGAGTAGCACAATATTGGAGGAAGTTCATTGCTAATTTTTCTTCTATTGCAGCTCTGTTACATGCATTGACTAGTGTTAAGAAAGTCTTCCAGTGGGGAGGCAATTAGAAAAAATAATTTGATGCTTTGAAAAATAATATCAGTTCATCCCCAATATTAGCACTACTGGACTTGAGACAGCCCTTTGAGATTCAAATAGATGCAAGTGACTATGCCATGGGCGCAGTCCTTTTACAACATGGTAAGCCTATTTCATTCCATTCACAAATTTTTAATGGTGCAATGATAAATTATCATACATATGACAAGGATATATATGCATTGGTTCAAAGTGTGAAGAAGTGGAAACATTATTTGATGGGAAAGGAAACCATCATTCACACCGATCACCAACCATTTCAATACTTGCAATCGCAAACTAAATTGCAACAGTCAAGGCACTTTCGATGGATGGGATTCTTTCAGAAATTCCACTTGGTTATCAGGTATAAGAAAGGTATATACAACAAGGTTTTTGATATGATTTCTAGGTATATTATTAATGCAGCTAATTTACTCAAGAATACTTATGTTTTACATGAAAGTTACATTGAACAATATGCATTTGATAATGACTTTCAAGATGTTTATGCAAACTTGAGTCAAGTTCGCCAAGTTGAGGAATTAGATTACCATCTATATAATAACTTGTTGTGTCATTTGGGCAAGCTTTGTATTCCACAGGTGAGAGAGTGAATGTCATAAGGGAATCACACACTTCTCTTATTGCGGGACATTTTGGTGTAAGGAAAACAGTGCCAAATCTTCAAAGGTATTGTTATTGGCCTTGTATCCTTGAAAGTGTGTCACTTTTATTAAAGTTTGTTCATTATGTGAAATCAATAAGCCTATTAATAGGAAGTTATGATTGTACACACCACTTCTGGTTCCTTTACATCCATGGGAGAGTATTTCTATGGATTTTGTAGGGGCTCTTCCTTTTTCCAAAAGAGGTCATGATTATTTGTATGTAGTTGTGGATAGGTTCAGTAAAATGTGTATTTTGATGCCATGTAAAAAGCAAGTTACAGCTGAAAAAACAACTCATATTTTCTTTCAAAATGTTTGGGTTCATTTTGGGTTGCTTACATCAATTTTAAGTGATCGAGATTCTCGAATTGTTGGGAATTTTTTGTCAATTTTGTGGGACTTGATGGACACTAAGTTGAATAATATTGCACCCTTTAATACACAAACATATGGTGAGCTGAGGTGATCAACAGAACATTCATCCATCTTCTTCAAGGATATTGCAGCAAACATCCTAAGTTGTGGGATGAACAGTTGCATTACATTCAACATGCTTACAACCATGCAAAACATTCCTATACTCAAACATTTCCATTTGAGGCATGTCTTGGATACTTGAAAAAATCACCATTGGATTTAATTTTTGGGAATGTATTTATCGATGGAAATAACGACATAGATCAATCAAATAAATTCAAAGAGAAAATTCAGTTGATTCATCAAACAGTGCAAGATCAACTAGAGAAAATTCAAGGCAAGTACAAAGCGAGGCACAACAAACATCGTGTGGATCATAAGTTTCAAGTTGGTGAGGAATTTTGGCTTCACATTAGCAAGGAAAGGCTTTAAGGAGAAGGTAAAAATCTGAAACCAATATGTTATGGTCCTTTCAAAATTCTGGAAAAGATTGGTAACAATGCCTTCAAGCTTGATTTGCCTTCATACATGCAAATTTATTCAGTTCTTAATATTTAAAATTTGAGATTGTGTGTTTGATTGAAGATCAAGGAGAGAATTTTCAGCTGCCATCTATTGAATATTTTTCTCCAAATTTATATGTTGAGCTTCAGCAAGACACCATACTTGACAGGAGGACAAGGACATCGACAAGAGGAAGTGTCAACTATCTTCGAGTGGGGCTTAAAGGAACAAATCCTTCAAAATCCAAATGGATTGAAATTCAGAAGGCGAGCAAATTGTACCCTCACCTGTTTAGCAATTGAATATGATATTTTGGGTCCAAAAGCTTCCAATGGGGAGTAATGATCAGGGGCTCAGTTTTATGCTCAAAAATCAAATTTCTCAGAATGGCTCGAAACCTGAATGATCGCGTATTGTTTGTCCTTCTGAATCCAACAAACATCGTTTCTCACAAAATGGACTTTGTATGCTCCTAGAAATGAGTTTTGTTCGTTTTCCTAGATAGGCAAAAATTTAAAAAAAAAAGGCAGACAGGTGCCCAGTCAGCAATCTGTATGGTGAAAATATTTTGGGTTGAAGACCACATAGAGGCGTCGGGATTCGACCCCATAACCTCCCACATTGTATTGCCACGCATTACCATTCCGCCACACCATGAGTCTTAACCTTATTACAGTTCCACATATATTTAATATTTGCAATGTTCTATGGCAGGGGCAGAGGGGGCTAGCCCCCGATTCATACGACCAAAACCCTATAACCACCAGTGGAGACTAATTCAAGAGTGGATTTTATACATTAAAACAAGTTTAATTAACACATAAACATGTATTAATTAGCGTCTAATCCACATTTAATCCGAGATTATCCTAATCGCGGGTTTAGCGCTAAGCATTGCTTAATTAGCACTAACCACAGTTAATTAACTTAAAGAATATTAATTTGGAGGAACACTAATTTTGGCAGAAACTGCCAATTTAACTCTAGCTAGCCGAATTTAGCCCTAGTTAGCTAAATTTAAGCCTGAAATTGTGGAGAAAATGTAAATGGTCATAACGTTTGGAGTTTTCGACCAAATCATGTGCAGAAAGAGGCTAGATGACCATTTTTGGGCATTATGGACTCATTGGTGCATGTTTCAGGAGAAGAAAATCATTATAAACATGTCATTTTTCAAATTTTAGCATAATATAGAGGCCCAAGCCATGGAATCTGGACCAAGAAGATGTATCCCAGGAGGGGTGAACTCCTTCATCAAATACCTGTGTTGATGTGTTGTATGGTGATGTATTGTACTTTTATTTGTTGTTGTTCAGCCCTTGTTTTATGTTAAATTGTTCATTATATTAACATGAAAAACACTCATGAGACATGATAATTTGCAAGAGAACTTGAACCCTTAAGCACACATAAGACATTGTATTCAGAATCACAAAGAGTAATTAGCACAACAACACTAACATGCTTCATTCAGATCATTTTCCCTAATTTGTAACACTGAAAACCTCCTCTAGAAAATGGTTTATAGGCCACACACTTACCCCGTAGACATAACCCACATACTTATTCCAAATACAACACATAAGGAACATAATAAAACATTTAAAATGTAACTAAGATGCTAATACAAGACATAAAAAGGGGCACATCAAAAAAAGGCATGAATGGGACACAAAATGAGAAAAGTAACATAAATAGGATGTAAATAGGGAAAAAGGGGATGTAGTAGTACACAAAATGGGATGCATAAAGACACAAAAAAGGATGGTAAAGGACTCAAATAAGGATGTTATAAACAACTAGGATGTAAAAAAGGCATAGAAATACAATAATGATCTAAATGGGATGCAAAAGAATATAAGAAACATCAACAAGGCACAAAATAAGATGGAGTAGCAAGAAAAATGTAATGCTTAAAGACACAAAATAGGAATTCAAAAACATATTGTGCACCTCATTTCTACTTTTCATGCCATGAGGGATACAAAATTAGACACTACAACCCCATTTTGTAACAATTTGTCTAAGAGATAGATAATTTGTGAATAATATAATGCTAGATGGTTGTCAAGGAAAAGTAGTCTTTCTGGTATGTTTCTGGAGGTGGTTGCGCATATTATTCTTAGATAAATATGGTGATATTCCAGAACACAGGGTACAACCATATCCATATATTAATGAAAAACATGACTTTTCTTTGACAACCATTCAAACTTTGGCTATCCTAATATTATTGATTTCCCATCTAGTTCTAACTAGTTTAGATAAATACATTATCATTTTTTTTATGGCCAAAATTGTCCTCGTCAACATTTAGGATACCACCCGAGCAAAGCCTCAAGTTATACTCTTTTCCACTTGGGATGGTGGTTCCAAATAGTTTTAATTGGGTTCAATTACCTGAATGGGAATTGCTCTAATGGATGGAGGCTTTAAAGACATAAAGATGGGAGTGGATTGGAAATGCAAAATGGAAACAATAAATAAAAATTTAAACTAAACTATATTACATTAAATTAACTTGGGTGCTAGTAATTATATGTGAAATAGAGAAATATAACTTATAGCTGAAAATATATATTTTTAAGCTATTTTTTTAATTAAAGACCCATGAAAATAAATTAATTCAATTAAATAGTTAATTGAATTAATTCCATAAAACATTCACATATAATTTTGATACTCTTACACTTGCAATCAACATAAATAAATATATCAATATTAATAATATCTCAATCAATCAATCATACACATAAGCGGCAATACAAAAGGAAAGATTCCAATTAGGAATTGTGTCAAAAATCCTAGATGGAATCCCTACTGCAGCAACTGATATTATTTCTTCTACTTATTAATTTTGAATCAATGTATTTACAGTGTTACACAGTAAATATTGAAATAAATTCTACTGCAATCTTCACAATTAATATACCGTGGAAATTAAATGCAAGGAAAATTACTACCACGATTATAACCACAATGACATTGTTATTTTTCGACAATCGTCCCTGGAAAAACCTGATGTAGGAAAACCGGTGCAACAGATGAGGGTTTCATTATTATTCTCCAACAATAATCATGTGCAAATTTCTAAATAGAAAAATTGACGAAGAGACAATAAGAGAATTTTACTGATTAAATTCTCACACTTCACGGTGTTTTTTTGACCCCAAAGAGGACTTTTTGTCCTTATGTTGGCCTCACTGCATCACCATATGTGCAGTGCCTGCGTCACCATCTGTGCAGTGTCACTGCCTCTGCAATGGTGATCTACGTCACTCCTCTGTGCTTCCCTTTCCAAAATTTCCCTGCACTTTCTGATTATTGTTGATCCATCTCTCTCTCTCCCACTTGCAACTCTCCCTCTTAGTCGATTTTCTCTTCTCAAACTTCAACCACCAAGAAAATTGGTATGCTTGGGAAACTGAGTACCTACACTCATGTGTTCTCCAAGTGCCCATCAAGTTCCTTCTTATAAACTCTCGTTGAGATATCAGTGGCCAAGATCAAAACATAATTGATGGCTAATATTAGCTTGGACTCGATCTTTGTCTTCATCTAGAAGATTCTCACCAGATCTAATTAACACAAATTAATTAATCACATTTCCTAAGTTTAGACTTAGGAAAACATTAAAAATAATTAGTTATTTTATTAAATCATATCTAGGTGGAATTTTCCCAAATGATTTTTGGGTCTTGGAGAATGTATGTGTCTTATCCTCTTCACAAAATCTTGAGGCTAGAGCACATCTGATGCTACAAAAATCAACACTCCCTCTTAGCGAGGAATGTGCTCAAGTGTTACAAACTACTGAAGCATCACTCTACCTTTGTACCACCTCCGGTTGCACTACTGATGTCTGGCCTTACTTCGCACCAACCATTATGCAACTCTGATTATGTGTTGCATCTGTGTTGTTGTTGACCCTACATACTATCGTCAACTATTGTATCTGCACTACAACTCCCTCTCATCTATTTTTTTTGCAACTAAGAATCCATTTTTTTCCATTACTAAAATGGGTTCTCTACCTTACCCATATGCTCCTTGAACTGGATGAACTTAGTTCTACCTAGAGCCTTCGTGAGTGCATGTGCTACCTGATCTCCTATGGGGACATACTACAGTTGTACTGCCCCGCGCTGAACATAGTCTCTGATAAAGTGACATCTAATTATCAATGTGTTTCGACCTATCATGAAATACTGGATTCTTAAAGAGTTTGATATAGCTCTAATTATCACAGTAAACATTGGTCGCTTCCATCCTCTTCCTAAACAAACTCACAACCATCTTTCTAAGCCATGTAGCTTCGCATTTTGTTGTGTTGGTTGCCATATATTCAAATTTCACAGAGCTCAGAGCTATCGACTTCTTCTTCCTTCTACACTAAGAGATCACCCTCGATCCAACTCTAAATTAGTACCTGGAGGTACTTTTTCGGTCTATCGAACTACCTGCCTAATCTACATCCGTGAATCTGATCAATCTGATTTCATATCCTCGAGTGTCTTTCAACCCATATCCGACTGTCCCATGCACATATTTAAGAATGTGTCTTGCTTTTTCCCAATGTACCCTTTTAGGTTCCACCATGAATTTACTAAGGTTGTTGACAGCGAAAAAAATGTCTGGCCTAGTATTGACCAGATACAAGAGTGACCTAGTGAGTTGTCTGTACAAGGTGGGGTCCACTTTCTTGTCTCTTAATGCGTCTATTTTCTTCCAGTTGGTGTCATGGGCATTACCATGGGTTATTTATCCTGCATTCTAAATCTCTTTAGAATATCTGTAGCATATCTTCCTTTCCCAAGAAATATTTTCCCATTCTTCTCCCAAACTTCCAATCCTAAAAAATAATGCATCCACCCCATATCCTTCATGTTCAATTATGCTTCAAGGTTCTTCTTGTGGTCCCTTATGAGCCCTAGTGACCCTGTTAAAAACAATTCATCTACATATAATACCAGAATAAGTGGCTCATTCTCTACCATCAGATAGTAGAGATTGGGACCAACATCACCCTTGATGAATCCCAACTGCTGCAAATAACTATCAATTTGACCATACCACACTCTCGGTGCTTACTTAAGCCCATACAGGGATTTCTTTAACCTGCATACATGATTTCTCCTCTCATGAGTCTCGAAGCCTTCAGGTTATTCTATATACACCTCTTCTTCTATCACCCGATTTAGAAGTGTTATCTTGACATCCATCTAGTGAATCTCCCATCCCATCTGAGCTGTTATGGATATAACAGATCTAATAGATGTATATCTAGTGACTGGGGAAACATTTTCCTCATAGTCTATCCCTTCCTTTTGTACATACCCCTTTGCCATGAACCTAGCCTTATACTTATATATACTACCATCTACAACATACTTGACCTTGAAGATCCACCTTAATCCTACAACTAATTTATCCTTTGGTATAGGTCCCACTTCCTAAACATCATTAGTCATGATAGAACTATTTTCTTCTACCATGGCATCGACCCACACTTGGTGTTTTATGGCTTCCTGAAAACTGGAGGGTTCTTCAACCTACGCTACCAAGGCTTGGTATCTGTCAATATGTCTACGTTGCCTCGTGTCGGTTCTAGTAGCTTCGACAAACTCTTCTACTTCCCTCAGCGTATGGCGTACTTCCCTACTAATACTACCACTGGTGGTGGGAGGCTTATTCAAATCCTCCTCTTTTCCCTATTGTTCCATCTGCTAAGAACTACCTGGATCTCCTACTCCTGAGGAAATACTGGTGTTTTTTATTGTACTCGATCCTAGTGTCTCTCCTCCTGATCTCCCTATTGTTGTTTTACTAATGGAACATTTGTTAACTGATCACCTGCAAGCATCTCTTGAGATCTTCTGAAATCCTTATCTTCCATGAACTTTGCTTCTCGTCTTACTACAATCTTCTTGTTTTTAGTAATGTAGATAATGTATGCCTTTGAGGTCTTGCTATACCCAACGAGGTACCCTTTTTCTGCAATCTAATCCAACTTACTACACTTCTCGTCGGGAATTTGGAAATATGCCACACTCCCCAAAATCCTTATATGACTTACTTTTGCCTTCTTCCCCTTGAAGACCCCTTATGGTGTTTTCTTTCCCAATGTTCTGTGAGGATTTATGTTCTAGATTTACACTGTTGTGTTGCATGCCTCTGCCCATAAAAATCTAGGCAAGTCTTGGTCATATAACATAGTCTTTGTTGCCCTAACTCTCATTTTTTCTTTTGCTATGCTACTCCATTCTGTTGTGGATTATATTGAGTTGTCCACTATCTCTTGATGCCCTCCCTTGCACATAAATATGTAAAGTATTTACCTATAACCTCTCCGCCATTATCTGAATGCAATACCTTAATCCTTTTCCCTGTCATGTTCTCTATGAGAGCTTTGAACTTTTTGAATTGATCGAAGACCTCATCCTTCGTCTTTAGGAAATAGATCCAGGTTTTCCTAGAATGGTCATCAATAAAGGTGATGAAATACTCACCACCGTTGAGAGCTTTGGTGGAAATTGGACCACAAATATCTGAATGTATCAACCCCAACATGCCATTTTCTCTACTATGACTTATGGGAAATGTTGCCTTTGAATACTTTCCTAGTACGCATCCTCTACATATGTCATCATGTTTGGTACTGAGGACTGGAACTTCTGTTACAGTCTCTTTGATCATCCTAAGTTCTCCATCGTGTAAGTGTCACATCCTCCTGTGCTAAATTTCATTCAAATCCTTCCCACTGTTACTATTATTGCTTATTAGTGCCATTGGAGAATTGATCTGCAACTTATGTAACTTGTTGCTTCTAGCTCCAATCTGTCTTACCCTCTTCTAGCTATGGTGTTTGAAATATACCTTATTCTTCAAGAAGTATACAACATACCCTTTGTCCTACAACTGTGACATTGAAATCAGGTTCATACCCAATCCTGGCACATGCATTACGTTAGTGGCGCTAGTGTTGGTTACTGCTTCCATATGAAATTCTATGGTGCCCCTTCCTACTGGAGTACACTTGGTTTTGTTCCCCATAGTGATATGGAAGTCCATTTGTTCTTATTGATAGCTAGAGAAACATTCTCTTACTCCAGTCATGTGAGATGAAGCTCTGCTATCAATATATCGAATATCGGTTGATGTTGAACCCGATAGACACGTAAACTAATATTCCAATATGGAAGTTAATTCTGAGGCTTCTTGACTTTCCATACTTATCTGTGTTATTTTCCTTTCTATCACTGATTATTTTCTACCCAACAATTTGATGCAGAAAAAATGCATCCCAACAGAAAATTTTCTCCGCGCTAAAGTTGATGCATTGGTATCACTACCACTGGAAAATCTTGATTCACACTGGAAAATCTCGATCAAAAAATCTTCTTCTCTCGTCGACTAATCTATATCATGAATTTTTACAACAAAAGTCTGACTATGGACTATGCGTACTCTTCCGGTTTTCGACCACATTTGCGCCTTTTCAAACTCCCTCTTCTGCTCAGCGTTGGGCTCTTCTTACTTCACCTGTGTGCTCTGATACCATGTGAAAATTCCTAGACGAAATCCCTAATGCAGCAAATGATATTATTTCCTCTACTTATTAATTCTTAATCAAGTTGTTTACGGTCTTACACAGTAAATATCGAAATAAATTATATTTTAGCCTTCATAATTAAAATATTGTGGAAAGTAAATGCAAGGAAAAATACTAGCACAGGTATAACTAATCTAAAATCTACAGGATGGATTATTTGCACAATTGACTAAGTGTTTATATGAATGAATGAAGGAAACTGAGTTACTATTATGCCTTAAAAATAAACATGTGAACAGAAAATAAGCATAAACAACAGAAATAATAGACACAAACACAACAAACATTGATTACGGAGTTCATCCCTCCTGTACTACATCCCCAGGTTCGTTTCCAAGTGGGAGTTCATTATATTAGGAATGCTCCAAATATTTTCTTTACATTAAATTTCACCAAATTATATGGGCATGCAGGCACTATTGGTTACTGTAAAAAAGAAGCCTTCTGTCATAGCTTTCCAAACCCTATCTCCGTTCTCAAAAAGGACTAAGGATGGCCAAGATATGCTCAAAAGAGAATCTGCAGGCATACATAAAACTCTATTTTGCAACTCACTATTCAACTTCTACCTCACTGGTGTAATGGCTAAGGTTTTATAAGACCTCAGGAAGGTTCTAGGGTTGAACCTCCCGGGCTATACACATTATGTTGTTTTTTGTTAGGTGAACAACTATTACAAAGGTGAAATGGAATGTTTACACTTAGCACTTTGGTGCAACAATATGATGAAGTTTAAAATATACCGTGCATACAAAAACCCATATCATAACTTTAATACCAATCTTGGCACGTTTTGTATGGTCTTCAAAACATAGGTTATAACCATATACATTATAGGCACATGTTTTTAATAAGGTTTACCAACTTTGGTTTTCGGTGCAATAATTTTATGCAACATGGCATAACATAACAAATAAAATATATAGTTTCTTTCCAACTCATCGGTTGTTGAATAACCTCACACCTCGTGGCAACTTGTAGCATTTGACATGGAATCGATGATGAGTTGGACTCGTGGTATCATACATGGTGCATTTAAACATATTCATAACCATCATTTGGAGGTCAAGTTGTTAACAAACCTATGGCACATCGTTGCATTGACCTGGTGGCACGTTTGGCGGTGTTTGTTGGCAAGTGATTGGATCGTGCCACATACTCCATGTTGTTTCCATATAGGTTCTCTATGCCAAATGGTGTGGTTTGTTTATTATAAATTTTTTATACCATATTACATTAATAACTCCGCCATGCTACTATATACGTTGAACCTGTATATGTATTACACCAACCCACCGTGACCAAGGTATATTGTATGGTTTTTTTAAAACATACCACCATATATTAATGTGTCCCCTTTGTCCAAAATATATATGTTTGCACCATATTTTTAGACCATCTGTCTTTTTTACCTACCGTGTAGTTTAGGTACACCATGTAGTTTTGACATTTTAATATTTCTTCACCATAAACACATTAATGCACTCATGATTTAAAATAGGAACCTTTCACCAATCAAGCTCAAAATCTCACCATGTAACCTAAATATTTTCACCTCGAATTGTTACACATTATTTTGTCACCATGACATTTGATTGTTCACATAGGTCTATCACCACCTATATCATGTTCCCTTAGAAGTTAAAAACCTTAATGTTCCTAAATCAAGTCTTGGAATTGGAGAAAATCTCTATAAAACCATTAAAATTCTACCTCTGCACTTTTTCTAGCCTTTTCCTACGCATGCGCTGCTGTTTGGTTTATAAACTGCAGAAAACCCTGCACATTTTGCTACTATTACCCGCGCACCCCTGTGAAATAAAAATAAAAGAAAAAGTAAATTCTAGAAGCCTAATTGGTCGAATATTCTCCCAACTGGAAGCTTCTAGAGTCGTGATCAGTTCGAGCTTTATCCCTCCACTCATGGAACTTATCCCTTGGTCCATGGAGCTCAAATCCCTTCATGAGAGGAATCCATCCCCCTCTTCGTGGAACTGAAACTACCTCCATTTCCCTATAAATTGAGCTCAAGTTTCAGGTTGAAGGGTAAACATACATGATAGTTGCTGAAGAAATTCATAAGAGTGCATACTTTCTACACTAGTGAGTTGTTGTTGGCATGAGAATGATCACACCCTTATTTCCATAACTCCATGCTGGTATTCAGAGAGGAAGGATTATCAAACTGAGGGAGAAACAATTGTATAGGACATGGGAGAAATATGTACGACATCAAGGCATCAGGTTGTAAGATTACTCTTTTTATTCAAGATAATACATATGGATCTCATTTTCTCATTGAGTTGTTCTTATGCTTATTGAAATAACATCAATACTTAGACTTCTTGATCACTAAATTGGGTTATCTTTTCTTGATTATTGTGTGTTGTAGATGCTTTGATTCTTTTGTCTTGTCTTCTATTACAGGTTCTACTTATTGGAGAAGCCACTTTGGAGCGACGAGACAAAAGACTACATCGAATATTTGAATTTCAAGGTAGGGACATGCCCTCTCTACTTTCTTACAATAATTTTGAAACGAAATTAACATAGAGAAAAAGGTTTCCAAATGGATTTTTGTTTCTAGCTACTCGCTGAGTACTAGGGAGATCGCTCTTGCCCGCAAGAGGGATTAATCTGCATAACAAAATGGCGACCATACTGGGGATCTAGAGCTTATTTTTCTTTATTTATTTTCAGTTTGAATTTAGAGTTTTCTGATTTTGACTTATCTAAGAACGAGTTGGGTAGATAAATTTTAAGAATCCCTAAAAAAGAAAGCTGATTATTTATTTTTTCAAAGTTTTTTCTTGCCTCCGCGGTTTTCAGAAGAAAATAGTGCGGCAACCCCCGCAGGTTTTAGTTCAAAATAGTGCACATGCGCTTTTTTTTCCATTATAAACTGCACACCCCTGAAAAATTTTGAAAAAAAAAAAAATCTCTTTTTTAGAGCCAGATCACTTGATTCTTTGTGTTTGCCCCAATCTATCTTAGCTGTCAAATCTTGTGTGCGAATTTCTTTTTAGGCACTTTTGTGTTTGTGTGATTTATCATCCTATTTACATCTTATAAGTCAGTGTCTGCCCTACTTTATTAGCGGTCCATACAAGATACTTTCATTTACCTCAGCTTATCGGTATGATGACATTGTCTTTTTGAGCCATTAAGATCATTACAAACCTTACTTTTACGAAAATTGATTCCTTTTTCATTTACAAATTTGGAAGAGCTTTTAGCTTACTGAAGCCTGATAACACGCCAAAGAATTTTTGGATGTTTTCATTTCTTCTGAGATAAGCAGAAACTTTTCTTAGTCTGATCACAAACTAGGAGAGAATGTCCTCAAACATTCTAGATAGACTTCAAAATTAGATTTTTCTTTGGTTTCGAAATTTATGTTTTTAGAGTTTTTAGATATTGTTTTCTTTTGGAAATGGTTTTTTTATTGAATTGTAGTTTTTGATCTGATTGTTCAAAGAATTTCATTTCAAAAAATTAATTGATTGTTCTTGCAAATTGAGTTCTCTATGAAATCGTCTTTTTTTCAAATATTTTTTATGAATGAAAGAATTGGTGCTTTGGAAATTGATAAATCTCTCCATCTTTCCCTTAAATAAGGTTCATTGAAAAGAAAGAGTTGCACTTCTCATTTAGATGCATTTAGCATATTTTTGAGTCGGGTCACGAACATCATTTAAGTTTCACTCCATACCTTTTGTCTTAAGCAACATCTGAATTAAAAGCAATGCGTTAATCAAATTAATCTAGATATTTTTACATTTTCTAGGGCTCATTCCACCAACATAGCTTAGGTTAGTGTTTCGGAACAGGTTGTAATTAACATTCCAAAACGATTTAAACAAACAAGTAGAATCTTGCAGTAGGAAAATCCAATTGTAGCATTTGTGCTCTATGAAGCTCTTCTTAAAAGAGTCAAGCGCGAGATCATATTGAAACCAGTGAAGTAAGCGTACCTATCTCATTGGGAAAGATAGCAAATATGCATGTAATAAAAATGGTAAACCTCAAATTAACCATTGTCGAGGAGCCTAGGGTCACTTCCTGGCAAACCTTGGATTTACCATATCAAGGAGCCTTCAAGGGGATTGAGCTTGATACTCTGCCCTAGTGTGTATATCGGATCATAGACTGTTCCCCCAGGTAAATTTGTTCGCGTTGGTGACCTTAGTGACCATAATCTTCAGGATTTTTCCCAAGGTGATGGTGGAGGGAAGGTCCCACTATACCTGGAATAGACATCAGCTAGACTCACTTGGACTTTCCGGACGGTACTCTTCACTTCGAGATGGCATAAGTGGAGGGACTTGCACCAAATTGTTTCATCAAACAAGTTGTCGGGGTAACTGTTCCAACTGCCAAGTTTTCCACATTAGAATTCTACGGCGTTGGATTTCATCACCAACTAGTGTTTTTAGGGTGGAAACATAATGTTTGTGTGTGGATTGTCTCTTATATTTTGTAGGTGTGTATTCGATTTTATTGTTTCCTTAGTGACTTTAGGACTATTTTGGTGACATTCTGTTTGATTTCATGTGTTCAAATTTTAACTGTGGTTGAATTACCGAGACACTCCCGTAGAATGCAAGGGAAACCCCCTGAGTATACACCAAGTCAATTAAAAAAGCTTAAATCTGAGAGAGGCCAACCATCAAGGACCATATTGATTGAACAAGAGGAAACATCAGTAATAATACATCCTGATTACGAATTAGATCAACCTCGAACAGCAGAAAGTTACCAAAGACAACCAGAAATTTTTGAACTAGTTGAAGTTGCATCTACAACTAGTGAATTATCAACTACTAAACCTGAAACTAGACCTGCTACATCTGAACCTGCTTCAGAGTTCATAACCTGAACCCCTGGTCATCCTCATTCACCTCGAGTGAAGCTTCGCATCATGAAGAACCTTCCTCCTGGCCTCATCAGTATCGAAGAGATTACTGACACAGAAGAAGAGGTTATACTTCCTTCACGTCAAGAATCTTTAGATCTAAGGCAAAGTGAATCGATCTACTATTATATCCCTTTCAAACAAGATCCTTGGTATTCTCAGTTAACCGAATTTCTACATAATTCTGGTCTCAATTATTCGCCACCCCATATTCCTTTTTACACCATACCCAGAGGTAATTATATACCTTCATTCAACATGTCTGGTGAGTCATCCATGTTTTTTTCATCGCTAGAAACTTTTTTGTATGGTGGTCCATCTGTTCCTTCAGGATACCAGTCTCTTTCTGGTACTTTCTTAGGAACATATCCCTCTCCCGAAAAAATTTTACAATCACCTGGTCCCAATGAATCTCATACCAAAACTTTGAACATGGACCAAGTCTACATGATGTCTGGAAACATTCCTAACCCTGACCCTCAAGTTAGCAATTTACCTTCTGGGGGGCAACCTCAAGGTAGAAATTTACCGCCGGGGGGGAAATCTCAAGGGAAGTATATACCATAAGGGTAGTACATACCTCAAGGACAATATCAACCTCAAGGGAAGTACTCTATTTCAGGGCCACAACCTTTCCAAGGACAACAGCCTCCTTTGGAGCCGCAGTTTTATCAAGAACAACAATTGTTTCAAGGAGGTCAAAATTTTAGTGGAAATTATCCAACAAATTATCAAACTTACGTTCCAAGTTATCAACCTAGTTATGGTCCATCTTATGCATCACAACCTTTAATGGGAGCTCCTTATTCTGGAGTAAACATAGTGTGGAATCCGTCATTGAATCAACAAAATTTGCAACCTACCTTGCAAATACCTTATAAACAGCCTGGTCAGCCAATAGGTTACACTCAAATCCAGTAACTTGTCCAACCTACACTTCAAATTATACCTCAAGTATATGTACCTAGTAGTATTCAACAACCTGGTCAGAGTACACCTAGAACTCATGTCCAAACCGCTGCATCAAATTCTGTTCAAAAACCTAGTACACCTATCCCTGGAGTTTCTGCGACCCCTATTTCTATAGCCCCTCAAGTAACAACGGAAAATATATCACAACCAATCCCTCAAGTCAATTCTCATCAACCTGGACTTACAGTTCAGACATCTACAGGACAACCTCGTACAAGTACAATTGTAACAAGCCAATCTTATACAGGTCATTTTGTTTATCAACCTTATTAAGGGCAGTATCAATATGGACATGTAGGATAGAATCCAGTATACCCGCATCAACCGTACCATGGTTACACATATCAGATACTAGCTCAACCTCAGTACAGTACCACTAACTCTGGTTATCCCAGAGTCATTCCAATCCCAACTACATAGGCTAATCCAAGATATCCTATATATCCTCCTCCTGGTACAGGTATAGTTCCTAAAGGTTATCATTTTTCTCAATAGGACCCTAATCGTCGATTACCATTCGTTTCAACTTTGGATTTACTAGATTTGTCGTGCCTCACAAACGATCCTATTTATTATCTTATGTTTTGGCCACCAATGTTGAATAAGTTACCCATTGATATTCCTAAGTTCGAAGGTAAATTGGGAGAAGATCCCTCAAACCATGTCATGACTTACCAACTTTTGTGTGCATCCAACTCTTTAATCAATGATTCCATTCGATTGAGACTGTTTCAAAGAACATTGATAGGTTTAGCTGCAAAGTGCTATATTGAACTACCACGTGGCTCATTCAACAATTTCAACACGTTATCAATAGCTTTCTTAACACAATTTCAGTTTCCAGTCTATTATGATAATGGCACAGAACTCTTAACTTCATTAAAACAATCTACGTCCACATATATTTCATATCACATACATGAATGGAGATGTAGACGACGTTTAGTGAAAGTTTTCATTCTGGATCAAATCTTGGCAGAATGGTTTATCAAATCATTACTTCCAAATATTACTGAAGATGTAACTAAGGGAGGTGTTGTTACGAAAGAACAGTTCATAGCTCAAGCACAATACTTAGACCTTGTATATTCACAGTCTCGTACTTTATACGAAAAAATTCTTGACTTGTTGCGTCCAGGTCAAATAACTGCAACTCTTTCTGGTTATGGTGGCATGGAACTCTTAAATTCATTAAAACAATCTATGTCCACATACATTTCAAATCGCATACATGAATGGAGACGTAGATGACGTTTAGTGAAATTTTTCATTTCGGATCAAATCTTGGCAGAATGGTTTATCAAATCATTACTTCCAAATATTACTGAAGATGTAGCTAAGGGAGGTGTTGTTATGGAAGAACAGGTCATAGCTCAAGCATAGTGCTTAGACCTTGTATATACACAGCCCTATACTTTATATGAAAAAATTCCTGACTTGCTGCATCCTGGTCAAATAACTGCAACTCTTTCTGGTTCTCATGCTGCAAACAATGTAATTGGTTTAGTTAGCGCTAACAAGAGTAGGAAGAAGTCATCCAAAACTACTTCTCCCATTATAACTTTACCAAATTCACCAAAAGGAGATTCTTCCCTGGAAACTTTTTTTGACATTCATGTTGTAGACTCATCCATAACTAAATCTAAAATCGGTAATAAGAAGAAAGGAAAGAATTGAAACAAACAAACTACATCTCCCAAAGAGATAACCGAAAATTATGAACCAGCTGATGAAAAACGGAAACCTCGCTATCCTTTTCTTATCTGTGATGAGGATCAATATACCAAAGAGTGTCCACATCAGTCTAAGGTCTCCAAGTTTTTCAAAGGCTCACCCATAATCATTGTCTTGAAGGATCCTTTTCCCACTCAAGATAGTAAAATGATAGGATCTTCTTCAAATTCATCAGCAAATATTTTAATGATGTCTCAAGTTATGGTTGTGACGCGATCTCAAGACTATGGAACTAAAAATCCTGTAACTTGTAAAGAGACATAAAATTCTAGTCAAACACCAGCTATACCTCCTTCAGTTTCCGAACCACTCCAAATCGAGAAACCTAATCCTGATCTAGTGATTAAACTGACTACTAAAGGTGTACTTGAAAAGTGAGCTTTCAATCCACATGCAAGAGCTTCTCGGAAACACAACATTGTTGAAGATTTGGCAATATCCCCTTCAGCAATGTCAGCCTAAGAAGTGCTACAATCATGTCCAGCATAAAGGTAATTGCTATTATCAACTATCGGAGCTATTGACCCTCACGATTCCAACTTCATGGTCTTTGATCTCGAAACTTTTACACCAAGACTCCCTCATCATATGGATTTTCAAATTCTAGTATTAGTCAAATCCAGATGAGTATTTCATACTATTATTTATGAGGGGGCATCCACGTGCATAATGTCGTTAAACTGTTGGAAAATTCTTGGTTCTCCAACACTCAACCAATCACTGACAATCCTTAAAGCCTTTGATGGAAGAGGATTTCATCCATACGAAATACTCTAGGATCTACCTATAGAAGTAGAAGGCAAACTGTTAATCTAGATGTGGAAGTTGTTGATGCCCCTCTTGATTACAACCTTCTTTTGGTTTGTATTTGGTCTTATGCCATGACTGTTTTCATCTCATCAGTCTTTTGGATAATCATGTTTCCTCATATAGGAAAGATTGTGAAAATTGATTACTTGTCATATTATTCATCAGACCCTGCTTCTACAGACAGTATCCAACATGTTCGAAAAATGACTATCCCATACGAAGATGTTGGTGTAGGACTAGTAAAGGATTCCGCTCTCATGGGAACTTTCTCTATACCTCCACCCAACGTACCGTGCACAATTTACAATATTAATATGATCTCATCAAGCACTATACCATTTGATGAAACTTGGGTAGTGCCTTCAGAATCATAATTGGACTCTTTCAATGGCGAGATGCCTTTAAGTCCTTTTGAAAGGGAATATGTAGTAATGCAGTCGAATTCTGACACACTTTCAACTACTCCTGATCAAATGAATGCGATCACCGAAGAATCATCTTTTCTCTCAAGCTCAGCCTTGACATCTTTTTCTGACCCCTTTCAACATGTATTTCACACTGATGAAAGTATTCGAGAAATTTTGTCATCAGATGAATTACCCTGGGATGATCTACATCATAGATCTTCATTTTTACCTGATCTTGATAAGTTTGAAAATGATTTTTCGTCTATTTTTACAATTGATTACGTCAAGGAACCGCAGAATCCCATATCGATTACACATTTGGATTCTGAGACTAATTTGGGAAATATTTCTACAACAATTCCTATCGACATATCAGTTAATCCTGGAATTATTGAAAACATTCATATAGGTGCTTCTTGCACGATGGAAGAGATTAACACTTACAAAGCCCTATTTCAAAAATTCTGAGACATATTGGCCTGGTCTTACGAAGAGATACCAGGAATCGATCCTAAGATTTTCATTCATGAAATTAAGACATGCCCAGATGCCAAGCATATTAGACAAATATTAAGCCAATACATCTGCAAAAATCTGTAGCTATCAAAGATGAAGTTGAGAAGTTATTATGAGAAGGATTTATTTATCCAATTTCATTGAGAGATTGGGTATCTAATATTATTCCTGTTACGAAGAAAAAAGGGACTATATGAGTATGCATCGATTATAGGGACATTAATAAATCTTGTCCAAAAGACAATTATCCTACACCCTATATCAACCAAATTATTGATGATTATGCCGGAAATGAAATTTTCTCATTTATGGATGGATTTTCAGGTTATAATCAAATCAACATACTCCCTGTGTTGGGAAAAATACTGAGAGGGGGGGGTGAATCAGTATTTACTGCATAATCAAATCTTTTTACTTTTTCATTCCTTAAAACCCATATGCTACTTTCCTTCAGTAAACTAGCGTATATACGCGGATCCCCTTTATTAAACTAGCGTATACACAGATATCTAGATATGTCATTAAATCTTTACTTCTATTAATCCATCATTCATTCATCAGATGTTCAATAACAGTAAACATGTGCAGTAAGAACAGAATAAACCATCACACAAAGCATCACACATGAACACCAGGAGTTTTAGGTGGAAACCCAAATCGGGAGAAAACCACCACTGCAGTTGCTCAGCCTTCAATATTTTATTATAGAGAAAACATCTTACAACATATGTGCTGGCGCAGACTTGACCAGCACGCAGGCACCCACCTGCGCTCGTTTACCAGCCTCTCCTGGAAGGGAGCTCCAACCCCCTCACTCGTTTACCAGCCTCTCCTGGAAGGGAGCTACGACCCCCTGCTCTCGTTTACCAGCCTCACCTGGAAGGGAGCTACGACCCCCTGACTGAAGGCTACAACCCTCAGCACCACCTTGGACCACGTTTCATCAATTTTCACACTGGATCCAACCACTTCAATAGAACAACACTTGCAGGCCACATTTCATCATATTTTTATACTGGACCCTTTTCATACTTTTAAGCACAAACATACATCACCAGCAGATACATATCAACACAGATCAGATAGCAGAAACATAGTAGAACAGATTAGATATTTCATACCCCTTGCTTCAACAAACCCTAGTTTGCATACGCGCTTTCCCTTTACTGATGTCGCGTATATACGCGCTTCCGTCCACACAAACCAGCGTATACCTCGGTGTATATTTCATTGCGCATACGCGCTTTCACTTAATGACAACGTATATCTGGCAGCGCTTCCTCCCGCGGCGTGCGTATAGATCTTCAATTATTAGAACCCGACATACTTCATCGGATCGAGTTCAAATCTACCCTTTTCCTTCGAGACGAGATGTTCGCTAGATGTTCGCCTCATCTCGAAGATCTAATCACTCCATCGCCAGTCTGTATCCTGATACATTTCAGATCTAAAGATCCCGCTTCATCATTTCTTCATAAGTGCTTCATAGATTCAGATCTATCATCAAACCTTTACCCTTTCCATACAGATATACTTCCCAGAGAAGTATTCATTCAAGTTCAGACATCTTGCTCCCACGCTTCTGATTTGAACAATGAAATTCTTCTCCTTATATATGTTTTTCCTTTTTCAATACCATGAGCCCCTTTTTCAATACGGCCACAACAATACCATGAGCCCAAAACAACCTGGACGGGGTCAATTAGGCGGATCATTACCCAATACAATGGGTCAATACCATGGTGGTTACCCCTGGTTTTTCACTTTTTGAGCGCTTTTGCCCATACGCGACTTGGCACGTTCTTTTCCGCGTGCATACGCGACTTCACCTAGGAATATCCGCGTATACAAAGAGACACACTCTTTTCATCATATTTTGAGCACATTCTGAATTCCTTTCTTCATTGTCTTTTGTACATACTGTAGATACATCATATTTTCTTCATCAGGAACATATTCTCTCAAGCACAACTTCATCAAGTAAGTTGTCATCATCTCCATCAAGTGGGTTGCTTTCCAAGGACAACACTTAGCATCATCATATCACATCAGATTTACATCATTTACTAAGTCCATCAGGGGGTTTGCCATTAAGGACAACACATGTCAACAGTCGCATGTCTTCATATTCATTTAGTGGGTTGCCATCAAGGACAACACTCTGCATCATATTTCCAACAATCTCCCCCTTTGGACTTGATGGCAACCATGATGGTGTTTGGTTACCACAACAGATAGGTACCATGTCACTCTCCCAAATATGTCACTCTCCCAAATATTTGACATCATTAACTTCTCTTCATTCAAACACCAATTAACTTCTCTTCATTCAAACACCATGTCACTCTCCCCCTTTGACATCAAGGGCAAAGGGCGGATCAAAACCAACACTCTCCCCCTTTTCTCCTCATGTGGAAGAAACATTCTGCAGATCTGATATGTGCTGAAGTGGCCAAGCTCCCCCTGAGTTCATGCTGAAACTTCAAACATATTTTCAATGAAGTACATGACTCTATGATATTCCTATCACCAATGACTCATACTTACATCAAATATCCAACCAAGTGGATTTACATATGAGACTCAAGTACCTAACCAAGTGGGTTTACAAAATTTGACTCAGCTACCCAACCAAGTGGGTTTACAAAAATGACTCAGCTACCCAACCAAGTGGGTTTACAAATTGACAATTCCTTACATGACTGAATATTACAATTTTACAACATGGGTCTCAACAAGACCTTTTCATCAAACTACAAATATATCTTTTAAGACCAACACCAGAAAGTCCTCAAGAAAGAGAACATATTTCAGAACCATCATAATGCCACCCCTGCATTATAGTCAGCAAAGCTAATGCTCCCCCTGAATCTGTGCAACCAAGCAATCTGTCCAAAGACTAAGGCTCCCCCTTAGTTTGTACATCCTGAAAACTTCCACCAACAAATCATCAAGGCATCTTCATCAAAACATTAGAAACAAAAATATGAGAACTGGACCATAACAAGAGATACCCAACAATATCAGAGATACCAAACAGTACTGCAGCTGTGCTGAAAAGAGCTGAATCCAAGCAAAAATTGACAGCAATCATGCATACGCGGTTTTCTGTGCATTAACTCGCGTACATACGCGACTGTGTTTCAGGAAACCCGCATATCCCAAGCCATCTTCTAAAATTTATGCAGATCTGATTCTCTATGAGGAAAAGACAATGTTCAGATTCTTTCTGATAAATTTGACTGCTTCCCTGGACTACAGATATAACAGAATAGTGTAGTTGTGTCTTCAAGCGTCATCCAATGGTTGTAGCATAAGCCCATTAGTAACCAAGCCTTCAGATCCTTTGCAGCATCAATACATTCTTTCCAAAAGAGATTATCATACCAGAACATCATCTTCAGATATGTTTCAAGCAATCATATTGCCAACAATGCAACCATTAGAATTCAACCTGCTACTCCCCCTAAACCAGTGCTTCTTCCTTAACTTGTGCAATCTGAGACACCTTCAATAGCAAGTCATCAACCACAATCTCTGCATGATCTGTCCTCATCTCTGAACTATAATACTTTCATCTCAATAATGAATGCTCTTCATCATAAAGCAACCAGGCTTCATCCATAATCTTCAACACAAGAACCCATGCATCATTTCATTATCATGAGTATAACTAGAATGATGCTAACAGTGCAATCATCAGCAGTCAGACTGATGTTCCCCCTGGACCTCTGCTTCAGATCTTCAGCTATCAGATAAATTTTCTTATCATCAATGCATACGCGACTTCGTCTTCTGGAACTCGCGTGTATACGCGACTTTAGTTAATGGAACCTGCGTATGGAAAGTGAAGCATAGAAAATTTCCATCTTCCTTCATTTCTTCCTGAGCTTGTACCTCCTGTACCTGTCCTTTCCACATCAGATGCGCTGTCAGAAGTAAACCTAACCAGAATAATCAAATCAACCATGAGAGTCATCATGCATTGCTCCCCCTGTGACGATACATTACTAGATCTCATAATGTATCCCACATCATTCCTGCAGTCAATCAGAGAAGTAAGCTTCCAGAAGCGGATGACTGTAGTAGGGTCTGAATTCCCTACGTTTCTGATCGGTCCTCCTTCTTTTTCCAAATTTGCTTGAGCTTTCCACCTGTGTGCTGAAAATTGTCTACTTTCCCATATCTGTTCATCCTGCATTCTTTTTCTACATGTCCATATTTGTTATATCATGTGGCCAGAGAAATAAACATAAGAATCATAATGAGTATTTCTATTCTTCCTCCTTTTACAATCAACTGCTTTATGGCCATACATGTTACATGAGAAACAATATCCCCTGAAGAAACTAGAGTACCTTTCTGAGTAGAACATGTTTGTTTGTGGCTGAAATGATCTGCTCCTGCAATTTGCTGCAACATGCCCATAATTATGACATTTGAAACATTCAACATTATTGAATGATTTCCTTGGAGATTTCATCATTGTTGATTGACCTTTTGTTTGTTTCGACTCTTCAGGTTTTGCATTGACTTCCTTTGAATCTTTAGCACTTCCTTGTGAACTAGATTCTCCTTTAACAGTTTCATGGAAACCAAGACCATGTTTGATAGCAGGAGAACTTTGATTACTCAGAATATTGTCCAAGATGTTAGTACTATCATGAAACCTCAAAAGTTTAACTTTTTCTTCTAATTTACCTTTGAGAATGTTTACCTCAACCTCCAAGTCTTGACATTTCTTTGTCATGCTTTCCTCTTTCCTTTTTCCATCTTCTATTTGATCCTTCAGATTTAGAATCTCTTCTTTCAACCAATTTCCATTTTCTTCACATGTTTGTTGCAGCTCTTCATTCTTATTCTTTGATGCTTCGAGATCTACTTTCAAGGATGTGTTTTCTGCTTCAAGTTCTGCATTCCTCTTATTTGATTTATCCAGGTCTTCTTTGAGGGAAATGATTTCAGCTTCAAGTCTTGCATTCTTCTTGTTGGATTTTTCGAGACCTATTTTGAGGGAAATGATTTCTGCTTCAAGTTCTTCATTCTTCTTATTTGATTCTTCAAGATCTGCTAGTAGAGAGATTATTCCAGCTTTAAATTCTTCATTCTTCTTGTTTGATTCTTCAAGATCTGCTTGTAGACGTTCTATGATAGACCAGATTTTTGCTCCAAGTTCTTCAGTTTCAGATTGTAGAGGTTCCTCATTCTTCTTACTTCCCATTGTTACGGATCTCCTTCAAGCGATCAAGCTTACCAACGGAAAGGAAAACCCTCATTCTGATTGTTGGGGAAAAATGCGAGAGGGGGTGAATCGGTATTTCTTGCATAATCAAATCTTTTACTTTTCATTCCTTAAACCCATACGCTGCTTTCCTTCGATAAACTAGCGTATATCTGTAATTCCCCTTTATTAAACTAGCGTATACACGGAGATATCTAGATCTGTCATTAAATATTTACTTCTGTTAATCATCGTTCATTCTAATTATGTTGATAACGATTAAACATGTGCGGTAAGAACGAGAATAAACCATCACACAAAGCATCACACATGAACACCGAAGTTTTAGGTGAGGAAACCTAAATCGGGAGAAAACCACCCATTGCAGTTGCTCAGCCTTCAATATTTTATTATAGAGAAAACATCTTACAACATATGTGCTGACGCAGACTTGACCAGCACGCAGGCACCCACCTGCGCTCGTTTACCAGCCTCTCCTGGAAGGGAGCTACGACCCCGTGACTCGTTTACCAGCCTCTCCTGGAAGGGAGCTACGACCCCCCGATCTCGTTTACCAGCCTCACCTGGAAGGGAGCTACAACCCCCTGACTGAAGGCTACAACCCTCAGCACCTCTTTGGACCACGTTTCATCAATTTTCACACTGGACCCTTTCCATGCTTTTAAGCACAAACATACATCATGACGGTCTACATGTCAATCTCGGATCGGATAATGACATAGCGAACGGATCGGATATTTCAATATTGATGTGACAAACCTAGTTTGCAGAAACTCTTTTACTTCAACGTGTCGACGTATATACGCGCTTACGTACCACCCCCAAAACAACGTATACCTCGGTGTATATTTCATTGCGTATACGCACTTTGCGCACTTTAACCAATGGCTTTACGTATATCATAGCCGCTTCTCCTTGACAGTAAACGTATAGATCTTGATTATTACGGACTTGACATACTTCATCGAATCAGTTCCAGATCTACCCACTTTTCCTTGAACAGGATGTTCGCCTAGATGTTCGCCTCATCTCGGATCTAATCACTCCACATAAACGGATCACAGCAAATACAAGTACATTTCGGATCTAAAGATCACTTCATCATTTCTTCATAAGTGCTTTATAGATTGGGATCTATCATCAAACCTTTACCCTTTCCATACAGATATACTTCCCAGAGAAGTATTCATTCAAGTTCAGACATCTTGCTCCCACGCTTCTGATTTGAACAATGAAATTCTTCTCCTTATATATGTTTTTCCTTTTTCAATACCATGAGCCCCTTTTTCAATACCATGGGCCACAACAATACCATGAGCCCAAAACAACCTGGACGGGGTCAATTAGGCGGATCATTACCCAATACAATGGGTCAATACCATGGTGGTTACCCCTGGTTTTGCACTTTTTGAGCGCTTTAGCCCATACGCGACTTGGCACGTTCTTTTTCGCGTGCATACGCGACTTCACTAAAGGAAAATCTGTGATATACAAAGACACACTCACTGTCATATTTTGAGCACATTCTGAATTCCTTTCTTCATTGTCTTTTGTACATACTGTAGATACATCATATTTTCTTCATCAGGAACATATTCTCTCAAGCACAACTTCATCAAGTAAGTTGTCATCATCTCCATCAAGTGGGTTGCTTTCCAAGGACAACACTTAACATCATCATATCACATCAGATTTACATCATTTACTAAGTCCATCAGGTGGTTTGCCATTAAGGACAACACATGTCAACAGTCGCATGTCTTCATATTCATTTAGTGGGTTGCCATCAAGGACAACACTCTGCATCATATTTCCAACACCCTGCCGATCAACCAAAAACAACGTTTATATGTCCTTGGGGGAAATTTTCTTATTATAAATTACCTTTTGGATTAAAAAATGTTGGCGCAACTTTTCAAAGGGCTATGTCTTATGATTTTCATGATATCAAACATATTGTAAAACCTTATCTGGATGACTTACCTGCTCATTCTTTACGCAGAGATGATCATCCTACACACTTAGGAGCTATTTTCATGAGATGTGGGCATTACAAGTTTCGTTTTAACCCACACAAATGTGTGTTTTGTGTGCAATCAAGATGATTACTTGGATTCACCATTTCAAAAGATGGCATCCATGTCGACCCCTTGAAGGTTGAGGCCATCATCAACTTACCTCCTCCTTCCACACTTTGCCAACTCCAAAGTTTGCAAGGGAAAGCAATTTTTTTACGTAGGTTTATCCCAAACTATGTTGAGTTAACAAAAGGTTTTACCCGGTTGTTGAAACAAAGTGCTCCTTTTATTTGGTATGAGATTGCTGATAAATATTTTGATGCATTAAAACACGCGTTGACTCATGCACCGTTATTGCATCCACCCAATTACCACCAGGACTACTTTTTATACTTATCTGCCTCTGATTCCACCATTGGAATGGTTTTGGTTCAGGAGGATGATTCTCACAATGAACATGTGATCTATTATCTAAGTCAAAATCTCAACCCGATAGAAATCAAATATTCGCATGTGGATAGATTGCCCTTGGCAGCATTTCAAGTTGTCCAACATTCCGTCACTACATACTATTACGTAAAAACATTGTGATATCTAATTGCAACCTGATGATGTATATCTTAACAAAACAATTACTCGGGGGAAAATACTCCAAATGGATTCTCATCCTACAAGATTTTAATTTGGAATTCGAGAAATATAAATCAAATAAATCACTAGTGTTTGTTGAGCTTATGTGTGACTTTCCCAATATTCAAACAAAAACCGTGGTAGAGAATCCCACCGTAGATGAATCTTTGTTTCTCATCAGTACATTATACCCATGGTATGGAGATATCATGATATATCATCAAACCCAAACCTTTCACCTAGAGCTTTCACGTTCAGATCAACAAAGAATCTGATATCAATCCCAGCAATATAATACTGTTGGGGAAACTCTTTATCGTCGTGGTGTGGATTTTGTTTTTCAACGTTGTATAACTCATGAAGAGGCTGAAAGGGTTTTCAATGATTGCCACTATGGAGTGTGTGGTGGTCATATGTCTTGGTTTTCCACAGCCCAAAAGATATTGAGTGTTGGTTATTTTTGGACGTCGTTATTCAAAGATTGTATTATTGTGGTCTGAAAATGCAACAACTGCCAAATTTTTTATCGAAAGATGTGTGCACCCCCAGCTCCTCTACACCCAATCATTTTTTTCGGTCCTTTTGCAAAATTGGGCATTGATTTCATTACATGTAACCCTCACTCGGCCGAGGGTAATTGGTATATTATTCTCACTGTAGATTACTTTACCAAATGGGTCGAGGTGATGCCTACATTCATGGAAAATAGCAAAACTGCAGCTACTTTCATATTCAATTATGTGATTTCTCGTTTCGGTGTGCCTCAAGCTATTATCACAGACCATGGGAGTGATTTTCGAAATATTATGATGACCGAACTTTCCGATCAACTTGGCCTGCGCCATGATAATTCTACTCTGTATTACCCACAGGCTAATGGTAAATTTTAAGTTGTCAACAAGGTTTTAACCATCATGATTAAATGGATTATCGGAACTCACAAATCAAATTGGAACACCATGTTTTTTTCAGCACTATGGGCATACCGAACCTCTGCAAAAACTGCTATAGAGTTCACTCCTTTTCAACTTGTCTATGGTTTAGAAGTTGTGTTACCCATTGAATGTGAAATACTGTCACTCAAATTACCCATTGAATTGTTACTAGCTACCTCTGAAGAGGAAAACTGCATTCCATACTTGACACAATTAGATGAGACTCGGCGTACCATTGCATTGGCTATCGAAGCTCATAAGAAACGTGTGAAAGCTCAGTATGATCAAAGTGTTAAACCTCACGTTTATTCAGAAGGTGACCTAGTTTTAGTATATGATCAAGCTAACAATAATCTAAGCGCTGGAAAATTCGAACTGATGTGGCATGGTCCCTATATTGTAAGTGTTTGTTTTAATCCTGTACAGAAATTATCTGCAAACGAATATTAAAAACAGAAAATAAATAATAGCGAGAGCATAAAACATAAAATAGATATACATAGATATTTTCCCCTGGATCCCAAATCGGGATGACCAGCTTGATTTTTCATTATATTCCTTTTAGTGTTACAAAACATATATATACATGTTGAAGCATACATAAACCCCAATCCATTAACCTTGGATTAGAACATAACCGTAGTTCCCTTGACCGGATCTACAAAATACCAGGGGCCAAAAACCATCATGCCCCAAAACCATGTGCAAACCCATGCACAAAACCATGGGTGAGTCCACCCACCGAAAAATAAGGACCAAAAAAAATTTTCCCGGAGCGATGCCTCGGACCCTAAACAGGGGGGGCGGAAACCCCCCTGCTATGCCTGGTGCAACATACGGGGGGGCTTTCGCCCCCCCTGTGACTCCCCCACGCGTGACTAGTCGTGGAAAGAATATAACACATACCCGACAGTAAGGCATGTGCTTGCAAAAGGAGCCTATGAGTTAATTGATGGGGTCTCTTTAGATAAGCCCAGAAATGGTATTTATCTTAAGATATATTATGCTTGAATTTCATGTGAAGATCTCTCGTGTACAATATTTACTTTTTAGAATAGTGTGGCTTAGATTAGATAGGTGTGCCTAGATTAGTTTTTTTGTTACTACTATCATTTCTTATCTTGATTACTCTTGATATTTCAGATGTCGACATCCGTTCAAACATACATTGGTTTTGTTGATGGTGCATGTCGTAGTACATAGAATATCTCTTCCATGGCTTGGGTTATCTATTCGCCCATCGATGAGTTAGTTTATATTCATGGGATATGCCTTGATTAAACAACAAACAATATTGCAGAATATAGCGCAGTCATAGAGTTATTATCTAATGCCATTTAATTTGGTATTCGAAGTTTGATCATTAGGTTGGATTCAGAACTCATTGTATTAAATTTAAACAGGGTTTATGCAATTAGAAATCCAATGTTATTGAGATTATTTTTTAAGGTTCGTCTCTTGGAACCACAATTTGGTTATATTGAATATCAACATATTTCAAAAAACCAAATGAGACCAGAAGGAGGTTCAACTAGAGCAAGGAATGGCGATTGCAAGCTCTGCAGTGATAAAAAATGGCGACTAGGGTTCTGGACAATGGACATCAGGGCGTAGGGGCGGAGAAATTTCTCGGTCATGAAACGGTTGTTGGGTGGATTGGGGAGCTCCCCCTCGACATATCTTGGTCTTTGAATGGGTACCGCAGCTCCTCGGCCCTCACCGCGACTGCGTTCTGCCTCTTGCCTGCATACATGGGCCTCCCCACTAGGTCGCTTACCCCTACACATTCCAATCTGCTGAATATCAAGGTCTCCATTAGCAAGAATGCACATTTCTCCAGGTACAAGGGTTTAAATCTATTCAACGGAAGCAACTGCCTGCTGACCTGCAATACGAACAGTATAGTTGTTATCGTTTTGGGTTGGGCTCTGCGTCGCTATTTGAGGTTTCGATGATACCAGGGACTCAATGAGGTCAGCGCCCCTCAGACCACATCACATGTCGGCAACGCCCAATCTCCAGCATTCACTTTCTCCTGTGCTATCGAATATGACCCCCTTCGGACTTGGTCTCTGCAACCATTACTGATGTCTATAGATGTCCACACAACTTGCATTGACAATGAGGTAAGCAAGGTATGTTATCAATTATTTATTAAACCCCCTTTGGGTCATATTTTATTGATTTGGGCTTAGGAAAATGGTGGGGTCGCAGACCTAAAACTAAAATTAGTCAACATTCTAGTTATCCTTGCCATATTCAATCTCTGATCCACAGAGGGAGATCCCTTCAGGACCACTGCACACTAAAATAATACTCCATCTGTGTTGGTTCCACTATCTTTCTCGATCTGAGACTCGGGGGGTGCCACAGAACAACCCAGAACTCCTGAAAATGAAAGGGGAACCAGTACCTCAAAACCTGACCAACAGAAAGGACCCTCTTATAGAAATATTCTTCAGAGGAAAAATAAAGCTGCTACTCCACTGACAGCAGCGAAAAATGCCCCCAAACCTTATATAGTTGAGCAAATGAATTTCATTCCAGAAGTGAACATAGAGATTCCATAAATTGACGAACAACGAACTTCATTTGAATCTCAAGTGATAATATGAAAATTTAACAGCTTCTGGCCAAAACCAATGGAGCTCTTCCATTGGATTTTCACAAACTAGACTATGGACTGTGAAATCCACCTTTGTTCAAAGGGGTTTTTCATCGTCAAGTTCACTACCTTGGAAGCCAGAGATATCATCCTTAGGGAGGGACCATGGTTCTGGGGATCCATTGGGCTCTTCATCACACCTTGGTTCCTAGATTTCGATGCAAACACCATGGAAGTGACCAGAATGTCAGTTTGGGTCCAGCTTTACAACCTGCCCCTTCATTTTTGGCATGAAAGTGTATTTGTTTGCATGGGGAACATACTTGGAAGATATATCAAAACAGATACACAGCATCTGGAGGAGTGAGTCTACACATTTTCCCGCATATGTGTGGAATTTGACCTCAGTAAAGGGCTACCATATTGCATAAAAATGAAACAAAAACAGCATACATGGACTCAGCATCTTGATTTTAAAAATACTGCATTCAGGTGTAGAATATGCAGAAATACTGGTCATTTTCAAAACTCATGTTTGGAGGAAAAAAGAGATAACAGAAAAAAAAGAAGTCGGGGAAAACTCCCAAAGGGTGGCAATTTCCTTCAGAAGAACCAGAACATGAGGCAAAAGAGGAAGTGGATGTCCCCAATCCAAATGAACACCATCAGACAACCACTAAAAAAATTCAAAAGAACATGAGATGCAAGATCTTTTTGACATCACCCCCACGGTACAGTTGGCAAAGGACCTTGAGGCACCAGACTTGGCAGGGAACAAGAGACATCACATCTCAGAAAATTTAGATTCAGATAAGGACAATGGAGTAAACATGGAAGATAATCAACTCGCCCTTATCTCATCCACGCCAACACAAGGTGCTTGGTGGAAGGTCGAAAAGAAGAAAGGGAGGAAAACATAATTATTTTTCTCCCCATGTATTATTTTTACTTGCAACCTCATAGTTTGTCTTGAATGACATGTAACATGTAATTTTGTTTTAATATAAAATTACGAATTTTTCCTTGGAAAAAAAAACATATTTCAAGAAATTTAAACACATTGGTCGATGCATTAGCTAATAGTGTTCTAAATATACATTTGCAACATTAACAAAGTAAACCAAAACAAAATTCATTCCATGTTGAACAAGATACTCAGAGAAAGTAGTAATATCATTAGCATAGATAGGTTTGTGTTCAAAAAATATTACATCATATATGATCATAGGTTCAAACACCTTATTATCTAATAGATACTGATGCAAAAAAACAAAAATATCGATCTACAATGATCATCATCTCATCCACTATACATGATTATGATCATGGTAATAGACTATACCACACACCGCCTTGCGCATAAATCTCCTAAATGGACCTGGAACACCTGTCACATGTCTTTGAATCCTGAGAGGGATATCATCTATTTCTGTCTTAGGAAGGTCTATGGTCAACCTCTCAAGTTTGTTCTCCATATCTGCTAGAATATCTGCTGCCTGGTCTTGTGGAGGTGCTACGGGTTGTGCTTCCCGCCTATCAAAACGATGAAGTGTTACTAGTTGTTGTGAACCGACATCTGCATTTAAATATTTTTGTCAGTATTGGGTGATAAAAAATCAAATAAAAATTAGATTAAAAAAATCAAAATGATTCGCTTACCTATCTCGTCCCACTGTGCCCCTAGAGGCAAAGATGTTTCGGGATCACCCATGTAATCCATTCCTGCATAAGGAAAGTCTTCGATGGTGAAGACTTGGTTCCTAAGCCACATGCAGTATTTCGGAGTAAAAAAAACCACTGAACTACCATCGCCACCATGGAGAGCCATTAATGCCACCCACCGTACCATCCGAGGTTCCCCACGATCTACTGGAATCAGCTGAGGAGAGAGAAGTGGGATTCTCTCTAAAGCAAATGAAATGAGAATGGCACCATATTCGAAGTTTTTCAACTTTGCATTCTTTGCTCTAGTCAATCAGCCTTTCATGTTGGCCAATACTCCTTCGCACCAGTTAAATATGGTCTCTCTGAAACACTCTACTGCGGTCTGCATCTGTGATCTGGTTACTGTAAATGCTATCACTTTGACATCCAATCGCAAGATATTTTTAATATCTATGTGACCATCCTTCAAGTCTGCCTCATTGTTGTAATACTATTCTTTGTAGCTGGTGACGAGAAGACCTCCCTTTCTGGCCCCAAATAAGGATATGATTCTTCCTCTACGAGACAATCCGATAAGGAAATAAATGTCCTCTAGCTCAATTTCGAGCCAGTGGTCACCAATTATGAAGCAATGGTCTTGAACCTCCCATGCATTTACAAGCAATTTCATTAACTCCACTTGTGCCTTCATTCCTTGAATAGCCCAGAGTTTATATAAACCACAATTCTTCAGTGCACGCATAGTCATAGGGTCATCCATGACTTCATTGTCTATGAGCTCACATTCACGTTCTCGCCACTCCAACATCATGAAACAACCTACAAATCAACATATATAATAGTTAAAACCATTTGGAAGAGAATTTGAACCATTTTTTAAGAGAAATATGGATTTTTAAAACGTTCACGACACCTTCGCAGGTTCGGCATCCAGACAGTATGGACGTCCACACGCGCTCCACACAAAACCCATGGAAGCCCGATAATTTTTTCTTTTAAAAATTATCGGGGTCCACAGTTATCGTATGCATTACCCGCAGACCCTCGAGAGCGCATTTTAAAACATAAAATCCTCTTAAAAATGAAATAAAAGCTCAAAATGAAAAATTAAATGGATAGAAACTAAGATAAGGATGATGTGGATTACCTGGTTCTGACGATTCGAGAAATGGACAGTCGGTTCTCCTGATTTTTGCTCCAGAATTTTTTAGCCAAAATATCTCAATAAACTACTGTGAATACAAAAGGTGAAAATGATTTGTTTTAACCCCTTTTTATAGTTTTTAAATGAATAAGATATTATATTTTATTTATTTTTCACTTTAAAAAGTCATTTTTAAATATTTTTACTTTTTGGAAACATGTATGTGTAATCTTTTGAGTTTTTGTGCAGGATATAGGATTTTTTGGTGAAAAGAATTATTTTGACACTGAGTATACTTTTATCACTTTTTCGAGCTCTTTAAAATTACAAAAAAGCGAAACCCTGGAGTTCTATTTTAAGCCCTTTTCAAACTCTCGAAATATGAAAATATTTCGGAGTACTTGACTATTTGAACTCGTTAAAGTAAATGAATAGTCGTCCCTTCAGTATAAGTTTACCCCTTTTCCGGACTGAAATGGACTAATTACGAAAAAGGTATACGTTGATTAATCATGGTCAATAGAATTCTAACCTACATTATTTTATCCTTTTTCAGGCCTAAGAGACTAAATTTATGAAAAATAACAACCATGGAGTTTAATTATGTTTTTCTTCTGACTCCCTAAAACTGAAAAACGTTGAGTTTCTCCTATACTGGACTCATTAAAATTTAACAGTAAAGGACGTGTTGATTCAAACAAGATCAAACCACTCCTTCTTAGGGTTTTATTTTAATACTAATATGGACTCATCCGAAGGATGATCTTACACAAACAAGAAAATTTTATCCTCCTCAAGCTTGTCAAAAATAAAGAGGTACTTGCTAGTAATGGTGGGGGGAAAAGAGAGAAAAAGAATCCAATTGTCACCCTTGTTTAGAAAGTAGCATGCCACTCTTGAACACGACACTTTGTCACACTTGTACCTAGGTTGGGAAATCCTTTATCTAATATTTAACCAAATCACATTGAAAGTCTTCAGTCGGTTTCTGGGTATTAGCTTTAGGTCAAATGCTGCCAAACCATCTTCAATGTCGTTATATGTTCAAAACAGGGTTCAAATAAACCATTCATTGAAAACAATTGTCTTTCTTCACGTTGACCATCCCTGAGTCAGTCCTTGAAAATATTTCTTCAAAACTTGATCTAATGGTTTTGTGTCGTGGGCTTTCCTACGAAGGGTCACTTTCTATTGACACCAGCTCATCATCTAGAAAGTTGATCTAGAATCCTATCAATACCTTGGGATTTGCATTCCCTAATGGTAGGTTTCTCGCCTTCGACGACATGTTGCATCATTGACCTTCGATCGAATGATTCTATGAGTGTTCGACTGCAAATCATCCATTTGCACTTCATGGATTGTACTGAAGTACTTTGAGAGCCATTTTCATTATTGGTGGTTTGTCTCACGCTTGTTGATGGTTCACATCAATGACCGGTAATCAAGTGGTTTCTACCATGTTTGACTTCGACACAATCAATTACATCGATGGATTCACACTAGTTCGGGAAGAGGAAATCAAGACCCTGGATCTAGTTTCCACCATCTAGGATGCGAGGAGTTTTATTATTCATGATACAGTAGATTACTCATGACAGATGGTTGTGCCCATATTGTGTCTACTTTTGATGTAATATTGAAACTATGTATGTACCAGAACATTTAGTTAGTTGTGATATGAGTATGGGAATGCCTACCTCATCGATGAAATATATGTGTGTGTGTGTGTGTGTGTGTGTGTGTGTGTTTGCATTGAAGGTTTTTTAAAAAATTTTGACCGATGTCTCCAATCCAATCCTCAGAATGATAAAGCACTTCGCTCTTCAGAATAACCTCAGACTTGGCCCTTTAGGGGGAAATCTATTAGACATTATTTTGTCACCATGACATTTGACTGTCTATATAGGTCTATCACCACCTATATCATGTTCCCTTAGAAGTCAAAAACCTTAATGTTCCTTAATCAAGTCTTGGAATTGGAGAAAAGATCTGTAAAACCCTTAAATTTCTACCTCCGCACTTTTTTTATCATTTTCCTGCACATGTGTTGTTGTTTGGTCTATAAACTACGGCAACCCCTACATGTTTTTCTACTATTACCTACGCACCCCCATGAAAATAAAAATAAAAGAAAAATTAAATTCTAGAAGCCTAGATGGTCAAATATTCTCCCAACTGGAAGCTTGTAGAGTAGCGATCAGTTCGAGCTTTATCCCTCCACTCATGGAGCTTATCCCTTGGCCCATGGATCTCAAATTCATTCATGAGATGAATCCATCCCCCTCTTCATGGAACTAAAACTACCTCCATTTCCCTATAAATTGAGCTCAAGTTTCAGGTTGAAGGGTAGACACACATGATAGTTGCTGAAGAAACTCATAAGAGTGCATACTTTCTACACTAGTGAGTTGTTGTTGGCATGAAAATGATCACACCCTTATGTCCATAACTCCATGCTGGTATTCAGAGAGGAAGGCTTATCAAACTGAAGGAGAAACTATTGTTCAGGACCCTGGGAGAAATATGTACGACATCAAGGCATCAGGTTGTAAGATTACTCTTTTTATTCAAGGTAATACATATGGATCTCTTTTTCTCATTGAGTTGTTCTTATGCTTATTGAAATAAAATAAATACTTAGACTCCTTGATCACTAAGTTGGGTTAAATTTTCTTGATTATTGTATGTTGCATAAGCTTTGATTCTTTTGACTTGTCTTTGATTGCAAGTTCTTCTTATGGAGAAGCCACTTTGGAGCGACAGGACAAAAGACTATATCGAATGTTTGGATTTCAGGGTAGGGAAATTTCCTCTCTACTTTCTTATAATAATTTTGAAATGTAGTTAATCTAGAGAAAAATGTTTTCAAATGGATGTTTGTTTCTAGCTACTTGCTGAGTACTAGGGAGATTTAATCCCGGGGTCCTGAACAATCGTTTCTCCTTCAGTTTGACAAGCCTTCCTCTCTGAATACCAGCATGGAGTTATGGACATGAGGGTGTGATCATTATCATGCCAACAACAACTCACTAGTGTAGAAAGTATGCATTCTTATGAATTTCTTCAACAACTATCATGTATTTCTACCCTTCAACCTGAAACTTGAGCTCAATTTATAGGGAAATGGAGGTAGTTTCAGTTACATGAAGAGGGGGATGGATTCCTCTCATGAAGGTATTTGAGCTCCATGGACCAAGGGATAAGCTCCATGAGTGGAGGAATAAATCTCTAACTGATCGTGACTCTAGAAGCTTCCAATTGGGAGAATATTCGACCAGCTAGGCTTCTAGAATTTACTTTTCTTTTATTTTTTATTTTCACGAGGGTGTGCAGGTAATAGTAGCAAAACCTGCAGGGGTTACTGCAGTTTATAGACCAAACAACAGCACATGCACAAGAAAAGGCTAGAGAAAGTGTGGAGGTATACTTTTAAGGGTTTTACAGAGCTTTTCTCCAATTCCAAGACTTGATTTAGGAACATTAAGGTTTTTGTATTCTAAGGGAACATGATATAGGTGGTGATAAACCTATATGGACAATCAAATGTCATGGTTACAAAATAAAGTGTAACAGGAATGAACTTTAAACCTTTTTACTGCATTTATGGACCATTACCACGTGTCAAACAGTGGGAACGCCACATTGCCAGCAAGGCCCGTTTTGCACCTTTTAATCATAAACTTTTACAGACGATTTCTCCTTCATCTGGAGACCAAATGAGAAACCAAAAGTATTATCAGATTCAAAATGATGGGCTCTAAATCTTGGCATTATTTCTAAGAACAACTGAGACATTTAAACTTGGAGAAATTTGGAGCAATTTGGAGGATCCTCCTAGATCATTCTTCTCCACTGGAAGATTTTAGACCACCAAAATTTTAGCTTTAAGCATACATGAGGTGAGGGTACAACTCCCTCACCCTTCCGATCTACATGCGCCTTAATTTTCCTAGATTCATGCCCTTGAATCTCACTTGACGATACTTGACATCTCCATGCCTGAAAGTGTGGACTTTCTTTTACCTTCACCTTTCATCCTTACTTTACTGATGTAAATCCATACTTGATCACCAACCTGAAAGTGATGATCCACCTGATGCTTACCATGATGCATTTTGACCCTGTGAATTGTTTCATTCATTCGCGGAAAATAGAAAAACCTTTGTAGTTGTGCCACTATCTTTCCTACACCAGTATGCCCTGAGACATGAGAATAATGTGCTTTCCTAATCACCTAACGTTATTTCTCCCTACAACATGCACAACTTTCCAAGATGGTAAAATAACCTGTCATAAACATGGAAATTTTCTTCTTCCACCTAACCATAATGAGTTAGTGATTCACAAATGTCTTTGAAAACAATATCTGTACCATATTGTTCATTGTAACTCCCATGCGCTAAAGAACTATTTTTCAAAATAATAGAAACATTCAAAGAAGATATTGACAACATATTAGCTACTTTGTTTATTGTACCTTCCTGATACTTTATTAATAAGTGGACCTGCTTCAAAAAATCCATCCATCTATAATGTCAAGATTGTTTCAACTTAGTTTGAGTTTAAAGGTATTGAAGTAGTTGATGATCTGTATGAATCATTGTTTATTTTGCATACCCAGTATCATCAGTTTCTATTTCAAATGTCTATTGAAGGTTTTCTGGAGTTGTTACAAATTTCTTATTTAAAGCTTCAATTTTTTTTTGTTGTTTTCCTCCCCAATGAAAGGAGGCTTTAAAACTTGTTAAATCATGAAGTGGTGATGCAATAAAAGAGAAATGAAAAACAAACTTCCTCCAATACTGAACTGCACCCACGAAACTTCTAACTTCCCAACTTGAACTGAAAATAAGAATATCATTCTCTGCAATATGAATCTGATGATAACCATTTCTTAAATCCAATTTAATGACTGAGATATGATACATGCTGATATTCAGAAGAGGTGAAATAGATAGTAATTGAATCTCATGTTGTATTTATCGTTTTGGAAGGAGAATTTTTGGTTCTTTAAACAATTCCTTATAAGAATCAACTATTTCAACCAATTTGTCCTTAAAATTAGAATCACATCCTTGAAAAGAATCATACTTATCGTTAGGTTGTTTCTTAACAAACATGAGAAAATCCTTTTTACTTGAACTTATGAGTCTTTTTATTTGACCAACATTGATTAAATCCAATTTTGTCTCACTTCTGCGTGACCTGAAAATGTATTCAATTATTTATTTAAAGAGATGATACTTATGTTCCATTCTATACAATATGGCATCTCGATCATAAAGATAAGGACTACACAACACAACTACACATATGTCCAAAGGAATCACAACTAAATCAACTTCATCAACAAAATTATTCGTGATTGCAAACTTTAATCGACATTGTTTTGTGACATGAATCTGAGTTTTTTTTTTTTTTTTAAACCATCCTAAACGGTAAGGTTTTGGATGATTCTTAGTTTCCAATTCCAATTTCATTACTAATTTCTTAGATATTAAGTTTTCCTGTGATCCACTATCAAATAATGTGTCAATTTTAGTGTGCTTGGATATTATCCTTATGTGAAACAATTCAATCCTCTTCTTATCTTCAATCACATTATTAGATTTTGAAGAAGATGTAGAACAAATAGAACTAGAACTAGCTTCAGAAGGATTACCTGTTAGACCCATGGCGATTATCTTCTTTTCGTAACCGGAGTCAGATCCCAAATCTTTTTGGACTGCAACATTAGCTTTCATTTCATCCTTCTTCTTAAGGAACCTCTTTGGCTTGATTTATGGATGAAGCTTCCAACACTTGGATTCATCATGTCCAACCCTATGACAATGAGTGCACGTAGGCCTTTCTCCTTCATTCTTAGTTGTTGTTGATTTCTTTCCCTTGTCTTCTTTGGAATCCTTGTTTTATGAATTCTTGAATGATTTCTTTGAAATTTTTGACTTAAATGGTCTGCCCCTTAATTCAATATGAATCGATTGCACACATAATTCATCAAAGTTAGTTGGATTAAACATAAGAAATGTTTGTTGCAAATAAGAATGCAAACTTCGAATATACTTTAACAAAGTTTCACGTGTGTTTAATGGAATACCAAGTGCTAATTCCTTCTTCCTGAATTCATGTTTAAATGCTTCCAATCCATTACAGCATGTTGCATATATCCTAAAGGATAGAATTGCTTTCTAAGAGCTTTAATAAACTTATTCCATGAAGATATAATTTTTCCTTTATGCTTTAAATCTATTTGAGTTTTAATTTCCCACCAAATCAAATTTATTCCCCCCATTCTAAGTGTAGCTAACTGAATTCTTGGAGAATCATCATCAATATTCTGAATTCTACAATATACTTCAAGTTGTTTAACTCAGTTATCTAAATTTTCAGGACTCATTTCACCATCATATATGGGAAATTAAAACTTAACATCAAGCTTCAGAAAAGGATATTTCTTATGTTTCTTCTTTGATTCAGAATCTGAATCTGAACTAGACTTAGAAGAGGATGGTGAAGAAGAAGAAGATGGAGATGGAGAAGAAGGAGATCCATTACCATCAATTTTATCCTTTCCCTTTTTCTCCTTCTTGCATTTAGAAGACAAAACTGGATCTCTAGTATTCTTATCTTCATAAAGCTCTGCAATCATCCATGCATATTAAGGAACATATGTTGAAACTGCTCCTCGCTCTTTGTCTCAGGAGCTTCTCCTTCGTTTTCACCTGCCATCTTTCAAGAGATTTTCCTCTTTCGAATATCTACATTTGTCTCCTCGATTTTCCCTTCTCCATGTCGCAACCTAGATCTAGTCAAAATTCATTAGCAAATATCCTACTTAAAATGATCAACCTCACTCTGATACCAAAAATATGATCTGAAATCTACAGGATGGATTACTTGCACAATTTACTAAGGAAGCTTTTATGTGAATGAATGAAATAAATTGAGTTATTATTATGCCTTAAACATAAACTTGTGAACATTAAATAGGCATAAACAACAGAAATAATAGATGCAAACACAGTAAACTTTGATTACATTTTTTGTCCCTCTTGGACTACGTCTCCGGATCCACTTCCAAGTGGGCGTCTGTTATATTAGGAATGCTCCAAAGATTTTCTTTACATGAAATTTCACCAAATTATATTTTCACACAAGAAATTTTGGTTACTATAAAAAATCATCCTTTTGTGTCAGCTTTCCAATGCATGTCTATGTTCTAAAAAAGTCCCAAGGATGGCCAAGATACGCTCAAAAGAGCATCTACAGGCATACATAAAACTTTGTTCTACAACTCACTATTCAACTTCTCCCTCACTAGTGCAATGGCTAAGGTTTTATAAGACCTCGTGCAGGTTCCATGGTCAAACCTCCTGGGATATGTATAGTAGGTTATTTTTCGTTAGGTGAACAACTATTATAAAGGCGCAATGGAATGTTTACACTTAGCGCTTTGGTGCAACAATATGATTAAGTTTTAAATACACCACACATATAAAAACCCATATCATAACTTTAATACCAACCATGGTGTGTTTTTTATGGTATTCAAAACATAGGTTATAACCATATACATTTTAGGCGCATGGTTTTAATTAATTTTACCAAATTTGGTTTTTGGCGCAATAATTTTATGCAACATGGCATAACACAACAAATAAAATCTATAGTTTATTTCCAACTTGTCGGTGGTTGAATAACCTCGCACCTTGTGGAAACTTGTAGCATTTGACTTGGAATCGGTAGTGAGCTAGACCTGTGATATCACCCATGGCGCATATAAAACCTACTCATAACCACCATCCAACGGTCAAGCTGTTGAAAAACCTGTGGCGCATCATTGCGCTAGACCGGCGGCCTGTTTGGCGATGTTTGTTGGCAAGTGATTTGACTGTACCACATACTCCTATTTGTTACCATATAGGTAATCCACGCCAAATGGTGTGGTCTAATTATTATAAATTTTGATGCTATATTACATTAATAAATTTGACATGCTGCTACATTAATAACCGTGACCAAGGCATATTGTATGGTTTTTTTTAAACATACCACCATATATTAATGCACCCACTTTGTCCATAATATATATGTTTGCACCATATTTTTACACCATATGTCTTTTGCGCCCACCATTTAGTTTAGGTACACCATGTAGTTTTGACATTTTAAAAATTCTTCACCATAAACACATTAATGCATCCATGATTTAAAATAGGAACTTTTAACCAATCAAACTCAAAATCTCACCATGTAACATGAAGATTTGAACCTGAAATGAATTTTGAACCTTTTGACTGCATTTATTGGACCATTTTCATGTGTCGAGAAGTGGGAATGCCACATGGCCAACAAGGCCCCTTTTGGACCTTTTCATCATAAACTTTGATGGACGATTTCTCCTTCATCTGAAGACCAAATGAGAAACCAAAAGTACTTTGAATTTTGAATGACGAGCTCTACATCTTGGTGTTATTTCCGAGAAAAACTGAGACATTTGAACTTGGGGGAATTTGGAAAAAATTGGAGGATCCTCCTAGATCAATAACCACAATGACACAATTGTTTTTGGACAATCTTCCCCCGAAAAAACCCTATGTGGGAAATCTGGTGCAACAGATGAGTGTTTATTTATTATTCTTCAGCAATAATTCATTTAAAAATTTCTGAATAAAAAAATAAACAAAGAGACATTGAGATAATTTTACTGATTAAATTCTCACACTTCACAACATTTTTTGACCCCGAAGAGTACCCTCTATCCTTATGCTAGCCTCATTCATCACCCTCTGCACAGTTCCTGCATCATTTCCTCTGCGCTATTGATCTGCGTCCCTCCTTTGTGCCTTCTAAAATTTCCCTGCACTCTCAGATTACTATTGATCCCTCTCTCTCTCCCACCTTCAACTCTCACTCTCATTCGATTTTCTCTTGTCGAACTTTAGCCACTGAGAAAATCGATCTACTTGGGAAAATAAGCATTGATCTGAAAATGAAAGAATTTGTACTGTTGTTCAAAGTATTTATTTCCATTAAATTAAGTGTGCAAAGTGTTTGTAAGGTCTTGCAAGTAAAACAAAGTATTCTTGGTAACTGTTTATGAATTTAGGTGTGAGGGAGTGTTGTTTAAATTTACTGTTTAACAAATTTAATATGAATAACACAGCAGAATAATTTCACCATAAACACACAGCAACATGATGAGGCAGTTCACCCCTCTTGGGCTACATCTGCTGGGTCAAAGTCTCCCAATGGGCATGTCCTTGATATATTATGATGCTGAAAATTGGTAATACAATGAAAAGAAGGCCTAAACAGACCAAACTAGCTGTAAAAATGAATTCAGAATGCAGAAATCAGTATAAATTGGCTTTTTTTTCACCTCAAATGGTTAAACATAGCCCAAAACAACTCCAACGCCCTTTAGGCCCTGATGCCTCTCTAAGCTTCCTTGAAGAAAAAGTACCTGAATATCAACTCTGTTGACTCTAAAACCTATTCCAATGGCTCCATAATGCTAAGAATAGTCGAAATTGACTAAAATTTCGTCCAAAAAGGTTAATTATTCGAGAAGTTATGGCCCAAATAGTATTTTTTCCCAATGTCAAAATATCCCACTAAAATTGGACAAACTGTAGTTATCTGAAGTTAACTTTAGTGAATAGTGCCAAATTGGGCGCGCTCCTACAAATTCGGCAGACCCACTGGTGGTTACATTAATGGTCAGGTGAATGGGCAGTCACATGAGCTTTAAACCGCCACATAACTTGTTATAAAATTGTCACATTAAACTTTTGTGGGTGGTCACATTTGGTATTAAATGTCAACGGTTTAACCGTTGCAAAATTTACGCCCGCCATTTAAACTTTAAGACCACGGTCCATACCTATGGTCACATTACATGGGGGCTGGCCCTTAGAGGTTGGCCCCCATTTGCCTCCGCCCGAACCATGTTTAAACCTTATATACCATTGTCGCCCATTAGATGTTAAGACTCATATACGCGGTATATTGGTAAAGCTTTGCTGCTAGCGGACAGGAGGTCCGACGTTCAAACTCGCGGACTTAAAAACAATTTTGATATGCCAAATTTTTCATGACCTGGGGCCATGTGGTGGCCTCTGGGCCTGCCACATGGTAGTCCCTCGTTGGTCCAAAAAAACCAAAGTCAAACCACTACCCGTTCACTGAATGCCAAGTGTCGAAGCCTGATTTGCCCATATCGAATATTCCATGGAATATTCCAGGGGATATTTTGAGGAATATTCCAAGGAATATTCTTTTTTAATATTCCAAAGTCAAAATTCAACTCTGGTCAAACTCAGTTTTTGAAGGACATCGTAAACTTCAAACCTGCATAACTTTCACATACAGTGTCAGATTTGAGTGTTGTTCACAGTGCCAGGATCGTATCGACGAGGCCTATCTGGTCGTTCTGGTTTCAACCAATTTTGAGCATTTTTTCAACTTAGGACATGATCACCTGATCACACCTCCCAAATGGAAAGCTTTTGGACCCCAAAAGCTCTCTAATTACATAAACTGAAGATGAGGAAACTGATTCTCCACTCTTCCAACCTTGAACCATTGAAATCTTCTTGACTTCATCAAATTGAGCTTCTCATAAAAAGATAAATTGTTCCTTGAATCCACTGACTGACTGTTGCTAAAATTGACTGAGTCATGATGCAAATTTTTGAAATTTGTAGAACAACAACTATAATTTGCATAATACATACTATTTCTACAATGGTCAAACCTCAAAGGAACTGAAAATGAGATTCACCTTGCCAACTGTCCATATGGTGAATTTTTGTCGAATGAGCCATGTACTTGTGCCGAATCCCAACCAAGTTGTCTCACCATACCAATCTGCCATTCTGAAACCAGCATTGACCCATGCTGAACTTTGTGTCCTCTTTTCTTGCATGTGTTTCCATCTTTTGGATTCTTGCACCACTCTGCACCGACACTTTGTTCTTTCCACTGATTGACACCAAAGACACTTTATGCAACATCTTGTCATCTTCAAAAGACGACTTGCTTTCAATATTAGACATATCACCATTTTCATCAGTAATAACATGAAAAGGAGAATGTACAAAATCTTTTTGTTTAACCATCAACAAAGTCAGATTTTGACTTGCATTGACAATCCTTTTCAATTGCCCTGCATATACTAAAGAAGATTCTAGCTTCTTCTTATGTGCTCTCACGACATACTCTTTTCCATCCTTGAATAGATGATACTTGTTCTCATGGCGATGGAAGATCGCTTTTCTGTCATATAAATACGGACTACCCAACACAACACCTGTAATGTCAAGCGATACTACATCTAGTTCAACCCAATCAACATAATGAGCTGTTATGGCGAAGCGCAACATGCACTTTCTTGAGACTTGTAAATTGGCATCCTTGCAAATCCAACCAAGTGGATATGGCTTTGGATGTGGAATGGTCTCGAGTTTCAAATTCTTGACTAAGTCTTCTGAGAGGAGATTTTCTTGAGACCCACTATCAAAAAGTTTGTCTATCTTTGTGTGTTTTGAGATTATCCTCACATGAAATAACTCTACCCTTCTCTTTTCATTTTGAGTTTCTATGTGACAGTTTAAAGTGCTAGAAATGGGATTTGTTTCTTGTACAACCTCTTTCCCCTTTATGTTCTTTAATACCATGATGATGCTTTTAGTTTTGTCACCTAATTCAAACCCTAAGTCTTGTTCAACAGTTGTAACAGTTTTGCCCTTTTCTTTGACCTTATCTTTGTTTTTAAATTTCTCTGGTTTCAGCTCCGGATGAAGCTTCCAGCAATGGTCTTCATCGTGGCTTGTTTTGGAACAGTTTTTACAAAATAACTTCCCTTTTTCTTTCCTATAATTTGCATTTATTTTCCTCCCTTTGCCTTTGAATTCACTATCCATATTCCCATCAAAATATTGTTCATCTTTAGCCTCTAAATGTGTAGCTTGCACACAAACTTCGTCTAAACTAGTAGGATTGAACATAAGGATTGTATGTATAAGGTAATTGTGTAAACCACCTATATATTTCAGTAAGTTTTCTTGACTATGCAAATCAATTCCAAGTAGTAAAGCCCTTCTTCTAAACTCTTGAGTGTATTCTTGAACGCTTTGTCCTTTAAGTTGTCTAAAACTTTGCCAATTCATGATAACCTTTTGTAAATGAGCTAATGCATAAAATTGTTGTTTAATTACGGAAATAAATTCAACCCATGATAAAGTGATCTTACCATGTTTTTTAATTTCATCCTTGGTCTTGGCTTCCTGCCATACCAATGCTGCTCCTTCCATCCTTAGAGATGCTAACTGAATCTTGGTGTTGTCATCATGAAGGTTTTGTATCCTTAAATAAACTTCCAAATGTCTGATCCAATTGTCAAGTTTCTCTGCATTGACTTCATTGTTAAACATAGGCAATTCAAATTTGACATCAAGCTTTAAAAATGGACTTTTACCAGTGGTTTTATACTTGTGAGATTGATTCACCGAAGTCGAGGATGACAATGTAAAGGAAGAGGATGAAGATGGGGATGGTGGATCACCATTTTCTCCATGTCCTTTCTTTGACTTGTCATCACTTTTCTCCTAAATAACCCTCTCCTTCTTTCTGGTTTTTAGACCCTTCTCCAACAAACCTATCATTCCTTTCTTGGTAGAGTATCCTCACCATCTCTGTCATGTCTAGGAAAGCTTTTCGGAATACCTGTTCTTATTCTTTGGGATCAATGTCTTCAGGAGCTTCTCCTTCTCTTGAAGACATGCTTGAAGCTGATTCTATGGCTCTTGGAGGTGGATCTCTGCCTTCTTGGTTGTGGATTAGTTTGTGCACTAACCAAGTTTCCTTCACCTCTCTTGATTTTAAGCCTAGTAAGCATCAAAACTTGCAAAAAATCAACTATATCTTTACACAAAACAAATTTTGAGTAAAACTCTAGCTTCTAAGGCTCTAATCCTTAGCTCTAATACCAAATGATATGAAAATGAAAGTATTTGTACTGTTTTTCAAAGTATTCATTACCATTAAATTAAGTGTGCAAAGTGTTTGTAAGGTCTTGCAAGTAAAACAAAGTATTCTTGGTAACTGTTTATGAATTTAGGTGTGAGGGAGTGTTGTTTAAATTTACTGTTTAAAAAATTTAATCTGAATAACATAGCAGAATAATTTCACCATAAACACACAGCAACATGATGAGCCAGTTCACCCCTCCTGGGCCACATCTGTCGGGTCCAAGGCTCCCAATGGGCATTTCCTTGATATATTATGATGCTCAAAATTGGTAATACAGTGAAAATATGGCCTAAAAAAACCAAACCAACTGTAAAAATGAATTCAAAATGCAGAAATCAGTATAAATTGGCTTTCGTTTCACCTCAAATGGTTAAACATAGCCCAAAACACCTCCAACACCCTATAGGCCCTGATGGCTCTCCAAGCTTCCCTGAAGCAAAATTACCTAAAGATCAACTCTGTTGGCTTTGCAACCTATTCCAATGGCTCCAGAATGCTCAGAATAGTCGAAATTGACTAAAATTTCATCCAAAAAGTTTCAGTATTGGAGAATTTATGGCCCAAACAGTATTTGTTCCCAATGTCTTAAAAAATCCCACTAAAATTGGACAAACTGTAGTTATCTAAAGTTAACTTTAGCGAATAGCGCCAAATTGGGCGCGCTCCTCCAAATCCGGCAAACCCGCTGGTGATTACATTAATGGTCAAGTGAATGGGCGGTCACATGAGCTTTAAACCGCCACATAACTTGTTATAAAACTGTCACATTAAACTTTTGTGGGTGGTCACATTTGGTATTAAAAGCCAACAGATTAACCGTTGCAAAATTTACACCCGTCGTTTAAACTTTAAGACCACGGTCCATACCTATGGTCACATTGCGTGGGGGCTAGCCCTTAGGGGGCTGGCCCCCATTTTCCTCCACCCGAACCATGTTTAAACCTTATATACCATTGTCGCCCGTTAGATGTTAAGACTCATATATGTGGTGCGTTGGTAAAGCTTTGTGCTAGCAGACAGGAGGTCAGGGGTTCAAACTCGTGGACTTACAAACAATTTTTATATGTCAAATTTTTCATGACTTGGGGCAGTCCCTCCAATGATCCAAAAAAACCAAAGTCAAACGACAGCCCATTCACTGAATGCCAAGTGTCGAAGCCTGATTCGCCCATATGGAATAATCCATGGATTTGAGTGTTGTTCGTGGCGCCAGGATCGTATCGACGAGGCCTATCCGGTTGTTCTGGTTTCAACCAATTTTAATCAATTCCAATTTTGAGCATTTTTCCAACTTAGGACATGATCACCTGATCAAGCACCTGCACTGGTGTGTTCTCCAAGTGTCCATTAAGTTATTTCGTCTAATATCTCATTTAGATATCAACAGCTAATACTAAAACATAATAGATGGCTAAGATTAGCTTGGACTCTATCTTCATCTTTATCTATAATATTCTCACCAGATCTAATTAATACAATTTAATTAATCACATTTCCTAAGTTTAGACTTAGGAATACAATAAAATATATATATATCATCTCAAGGTGGAATTTTCCCAAATGATTTATGGGTCTTGGAGAATGCATGTGTCTTAGCCTCTTTACAAAATATTGAAGCTAGAGCACATCTGATGCTACAAAAATCAACAAATTGAAGAAAAACACAACTGATAAAAGTACCAATTCTATTTTTCTCCTCTGTAACATGGAATCGGGAAAATGGTTTAGAATTTGTATTAGAACAAAAGCCATGTACAAAAATGAAACAAGGATTTACTTGCAAAATTACAAAACCCTATCTATAAAGTCTTAGATTTGTTTATATAGATTAGATATCAAATTTCATCTCCTAAAAATCCTCAGCTAAAGTAAAACAAACTTTAAAAAAATAGAAAGCTATTTGAACTAAAAAGTTGAAGTGAATTCATCATTGAGCAGGTGAAGTTAATGGTGAAGGTTGATATATTGATTCCCATTGAAGATAAATCTGTAGAAGATTTTCCAATTTAGGAGGCATTTAAGGTCAAATATTGACATGAAACCTAAAAACTTGAGCTTCCAATACTAGCATCATTTGGTTAATTTGCTCATTAATAACCTTTATGAAACGCTAATCACTTACAGGTTTAATTAGGAATTCCCAACTTACCTTGAAGTTAACAATTGTCAATTGTTCTGCTCATCTACTAAATTCAATTATTTTGTCCTAAACTGCCATCCTTAGCTTTTCATCTCCTGGAAGACTGTCATTTGTAAACTATCAACATCTTTGTTTCCTTCAACGATTGAGCAATTGATTGCATGAAAGAATATTTGAGTCTTTCAGTATCTTATACTAATGGCTTGATAGAATGTAATTAAGTTTTCCATTCATGTAAAACAACAAATTTTTGGATCTTAGTAATAGTGGGAAAATTGGGAGAATGCCTTTTAGGATCAAGTTTCCATTGTAACATATCTTTAAGTTTTCTCCTTGATTTTTCAAATTGATATTCCATATCAATGAAATCATTGATTAATTCATCAACCTATTTCTCTATAATATGAACTCTACCAAAGTTATTACAAAATTGTTGTTGTACATGTTGTAGTGTTTGATTATTGCTTTGTACTTCATTTTTTTAACTTTGCAAGGTAAATTAAATTGTCTAATAAGACTTTAATTCTTTCCAAAATATTATTCACTTAGATATCTTTTTGTCGAATTTCAATTGCAAATTGATTTCTTACCCGAGTAACCTGATCCTGCAACTAACTCTTCAACTGTGTGCAATCCTGCTCCAATTGAGTGATTTTCTCTGCACCCTTCTGTTTAATGAACTCCCTGACTTTGGTTGCTTGATGAATATTGGCGTATACATAACATATTGAACTAGCCCTTCATAATATTCATCAAGAGTAATGACGAGCTTTCCCAAACAATTTCTAAAGATGATGTCCAGACAATACTTATAGGAAAACCATGTGTTTATGATATTTTCCTCTTTTTCATACTCTTCCTTACTATGGCTTGTTATTTGGGGCTGTAGAATACTTCATTTGGGGGAATTTCTAGGATTTGGAGCTTAGGTGAAAAACTTTGTTCATGTATTTGTTCAGAACTTGGAAATGTACTAAAAGGAGTTTGAATAATGATATTAGGTCTTTATTAGGCAAAGAAATTGCAACTAGGTTTACAATTTGGTCCATAACAAAGTGTATTTCATTTTTCTTTGAAGGTTGTGAGATTAATTGTTCAAACACTTTCCAATCTTTCTTTATATAAGCTTCTACATTCTTTTTTTTTATAGTCTCCTTTTGAAGCACAATTTTTTATAGAATTGTTTCTTTTGGAGGTATAGTCCTTTTAATAATTGTTTCGTTTAGAGGCTCACTATAAACCTCCTTCATTTTATTACTTCTTATGTGAGAAAACTAGCTACTTAACAATCTGATGAGTATTTGTTTCATGTGTATGTTGCTTCTTGGTATAGGTTTCTTGTAATGAAGTTCGAAGTGTTGAAACCTTTGTTGTGACTGACTTCATTGTAGAAGTTGTTTTTGTATAAGGATCGAGAGCTTGTGTTTCAAATTTTTCACCAAAAGGAGATTGTAATATTGGCGGTAGTGAAATTCTTTTGTTGTCTCTAAAAACTATAAAATCATGATACAAATCAGGTGGTAACTCATTATCCCTCCTCAACACCTATTGATAAGTTGGAGATGACATAAAAATATCATCAAATTGAGATTTTTCATGAATATATCTTCTAATAACAACAAAAGTGGTGACTTTCTCAATCACATTTTTGGGTCATGCTACTTCAGTGGAATGGTGGCTTAATTGATGGCATTGAAAAGAATCAATTCCTTCCCGCCATGCTAAAATTTTGCAATTGAATAAATTCCAACCTGAATGGAAAAATCAAGCAAATCCCTCATAGATTCCATTTTCAATTCATAGGTTATTCATGTGCCTATTGTTTGATACGATACCTCTCTATAGAGGAGTCTGTCATGCACATAAAGGGGAAGGGCATGTGGTTGTGCAATAAATCCAATCACCCTGACATAGGTAAAGTGTTATTTTGTATACTAGTCTTTAATCCTTTCCAGACAACCCATAGTTGGATGAGACATCCTAGGGGGTTTCTTATTAAAAATATATTCATGAAAAGGGATGATGGCATTGCAACAGATTGAATAAAAATGTTCGAAAAAAATTTCTTCCTAAAGCTATGTATGGTAAATATGGATGGGAATGGGCTATGCAGTTGTCCATTTCTAGCCCATTTCTAGAAAGGTTGTGGAATGATATATGGAATCCATAATGTATGTAGGCGTGTAGAATGGAGGATTGTGGGTGGATATTTAATATTTATAGAATGTGAGGACATGTTGAGCGATATTACTGGATAATATTTCGAACCAATTAAAAACATAACCCTCGACAACTCTTTGGATGATGGGAACCCAGTCAAGGGGAAAATGATTGACATTCTTAAAACCAAATAATATACACAACAAGGCAATGAGATAACAAAAGGGGTAACAGAGAGAGGCAATGGGATATTCAACGGATTGCTCTTCCTTGTGTTTATTTGGATCTCTTCTCTAGTATTTTATCAAAATAGGAAGAGTCTTATCATACTTTGTGCACTCTATTTGCATAAAAATAGAAACAAAGGTAGGTTCATAATTCAATTGAAAGTTAGACAACTTGTACATACCCTGCAAGTCCTCAGTCGTGAATGATCCAACTACCATAGTTATAGAGGTAAAAATTTACCACATGGATGTGTGAATATGATCGAAAAATCATTTTATCAAGTTGGTGTATGGAATAATTCTCGACCTAACAACAATTTTGTCTAAACCATACCTTGCTACATCCACTAACTTGTATTCTTATTTATCACTTTTTTCGGATTCCTCATTTGGAATTGTCACATTTGTTTCTTCCTATGAATCACCCTCTAATTCTTCATCCATCATATTATAAATGTTATCTCAGGTTTACATGCTTGTTTCTTGAGTTATCACTATATTAGAGTACAAGAAATTTTCAGGAATTTTGTCGTCATTTTCCTCCATAACTGGTCCAACAGGCTTAGGCGGAGGCGACACCTTCTTAGGTCTTCCCATTACTAGAAATTTTTCGTAGCACGAAGGATTATGTATCTACACTGGTTTGGGGGTACTTGCAGATCTTTCTTTTTTCTTTTTTCTTTTGTAAATTTCGTAGGTCATGTCTATTTTCTATTTTGTAAAGAGAAAGTTGCTATACAAATTTTGCAATTGTTGGTAGCCTCAACCTGCCGGAAGGAAACTAGGTCTGTTGGCCACCTCAGAGAGTTATAAGCCAACCAAAATTGGTATTGTTTTTTCCTTCTACTAACAGCTAACAATCCTTTACTATGTCCATAAAAACTACAAATAAAACAGAAAGTAGACTTAATATCTTCAAAAAACATACAAAATTGAACTTATCGAAGAGTTAACCATTTTATGAATCAACAGGCGCCGGGTCTTTTGCAGTTGACCCTGGCATATCATCTTGCTGCATATTGAGAAGTTGTTGCTCAATCCTTGTTATTCTCGCATTTACTTGTATTTGCACCTTTGTCATTTCCCTCATATCATGTTTAATCTACTGAAGCTCAAAAAGCATGGAAGAATTGATTTGTTTTTCCTGCATATTTGACAGTGCCTTTGCTAGAACACATTTGATTTTCCAATATGTCTTGACAGATTGTTGAAATAAAGAAACTCTTCCTCTTATATTACTTAGGTCAGAAATAAAATCTATTCCTTCCTGCTGTTCTTGAATATCATCATCTTCATCATCACTATCCCTTTCCCATCCCTGTATAGTTTTTCGAATATCCTTTGGAATCCCAGTTTCATAAATGTTTGCTAGATTTTCAAGAGTCTGTTGATTGCTCTTTATTCCTCTTTTGCTTGGACCAGATGCCTGGGGTGATTGTAACTTCCTTCCCTTGCCTTTTTTCATTCTGCCCTGAATGCCACTGTATGAACTTTTGACTGAAAAGAACCCTGTATATCGAACAGTAGAAAGAATATAAAACTTACGATCAATATGAAATTCCAAATGTTTTTGATTGACAGAAATCTTGGGGTATGGGCTGCAATTTTCTTTTGTTTGGATTTTGACATAATGAGTCTTCCCATTGTCATAATACTTCCTCAGATTGTGGGTTATTAAAAAATTATTGACAGAGTGGCTAGAGTTTCTATTAACTCCACGAAAAATAACTATTCATAGACAAAAGCTTTGAAAATTGAAAGGGTTGTTGATTACTCAGATAGGAAGGATTACTAAAAAACGAAAAGCTATTGGAATTATTTCGACTAAGGGATTGGGGACGGAAATAGAAAAACACAAAAAGCCACCAAACAACTACTATAACCTCAAACGTATGCTTTGGGTGATCATTCTTAAACATGCATTTCAGAAGGCCGAGAATCAACCGAGAATCCCAGACTTGAATGCAGTACTGGAAAATCATATTAATAGAAATTACCGAGACCAAAATATCTGAAACACAGCATACACAGTAGCAAAACCCATTTATTTTAACGAAACTGAGACTTAAATGCAATTGGTATCCAGGACTTCTAAAACAAGATGGAAGTTTGAAATGAACCGCCAAACGTAACCAGAAATGGTAACCAGGACAGTGAAAACAGGGTGAGATATGGATTTGAACCCCCAGATTTAAATTGAGATGGTATTCAGGACTTCGAAAATGAGGTGGGATTTTGAAATGAACCCCCTCTATCATGACATGCAAACCAAAGAAACCAAAAAAGCTACTAGAAAACTCCAACAGCTCTGCATGGCCTGTAAGAGCTTCTCAGCTCATTAACTGTATATGAACAGGCAATCTTAAAATTGAAGCCAGATTAATTAGAACCAATTAATACCTAGTAAGGCTACGCTTCCTATCCTGAACCTTCTGCTCTTGCAAATCCCCTGTCGCTATGTTGTATCTGGCTTGAGCTCCTGGTTGAATAAAAACTTTGCAAAAACAGATTAACCTTATCAATCCCCTGCCTTGTGACCGATGGTCTGTCAATTCTGCCATGCATTTATGGTAATAAATCAGTTGCATTGTGAAAATAAGTTGGACGCGTGCGGATTGATCCCACCGCGGATTGTCATGAATGGTAATTTAGTGGTCAACTGACACACCTATTACGTGGTGGTGTCATGCTGCCAATTTCCCTTAGGTGGCACCCCGATCGAGGATAGATCTTTCTTGTTGTATAGGAGAAAACAAGAAAATAGAAATTTATATCGAGCTTTGAAAACTTAACCAATACGTATGAACATAAATAATTGTACAATATAGTAAATGTAATTTATGGAGAAACTGCATGCAATTAAAACCATAAGTGTGACTTTTGAATTGCATAACTTGTAACAAGTATCATATGAACTTTGTTAGGTGTTTTGCATTGATAAGCCATCATTGTAATAAATGGAGTGAAATGGATCCAACATCATCTCAGAAGAAACCTTCCTGGAAGAAACTCACAATGGTGTTCGAGAATAACTTCCGAGATCATATTATCCAAAAAGATCCAGAAAGAGGCGGCTAGCTAGGACCATATAAGCTAATACTTGGCAAGTAGTAGTGACTCGGCTGAGAGCTAAGTTGTTCTCAATGAAAATTTTCTTGGAAGAAACCCAAAATCAAGTCATGGATAAACAGAGGAATTAATTACGAGATAAGGGAGATGCTTAAGCTTCTCGAAGGAAACACTCATGGAGAACTTATTAGTAACTTTTGAGATTATTGTTTGTGAGACAACGGATCTTAGTAGGGAACAATCTCGGAGGAAATGGTTCTCAGCAGTAATGGGCAGGGAAAATAATGAATAATATTTGAGATGAAAATCGTAATAGAAGTATTATCAAGGAGCATTTTCTGCAATAAATTTTCTTAGAGAAAACGAGTCGAGATGTCTCTTGGAAAACTTTCGATGGATTTCATCCGAGAAAACATAAGGGTGCATATTGAATCAAGTCCTTTTCCTTTAGCCTTTGTTGCTCGATTGCAATGGTTATAGACCTTTGGCTTTATTAATATTATTAAAATAAAGTCTAAGGTTGAAAATATTTAATAAGCAATCTAAAATCAAAGAATTTTTAGTTTTTCCAAGGGGATTTAAAGATAAATTTAGGCTTAAAAAATTAAAAGGTTCTCATTTTTTTATTATGATATGAAAAAAAATGGGGGTTGTTGTTTTCCACAACACATTCCCAATACCCCCCCACCCCCCCCGGATGCGAGTGTTAATGTGTAATCATACGGTGTTGGGCCTGCGAGACAGCGCGTGGCAAGGCCACATGGCCACCCGCGGGCCTCACTTAAGGCGCCTCTCTGCAATTAAATCTCCAGGTCGTCACCTTGCGCGGCATTTATGTCGTTGCGGGTGTCGAGGCCATCAGCATTTCAAAATGTTGTGCTCTGGTTCTCCTCCACAGCTCCTTGCCTCTGCCCTTGGGTTACCGGTGACGCCTCAGCTCCTTCTGGTTGTTTCTATGCCGCCTCTACTTTCGCCCTTACGAATTGGTCTCCCCTGAGGCCGTGGAGCCCAGCTCTCGTACCTCTCACAGCCGGCGATGCAACCTGGGCAGCTGTGTTGAATTTCTCCCCAGCTTCCATTATTCACAGAGCCCCTTCTGTCCTCTGAGATCCTCCACCCCTTTCGAGCTCAATTCACCCTCTGCTTCTTTTTTCGCCTCCGCAAACTCTATCTTCTCCCTCTCGCTGAGTGTTGACATGCCTTGGCTTAGGCATCGCTTGAGATGTCGAAGAGGCAGTTACAGGTCTCGCTCTTCGAGCCGGCGTCGCTCTTCCACATCCAGCTCCTCTTCATCTTCTCTCGAGCGTTTTCAGGGTCGCTACCCCAACACACGCAGTGGGCGTGGTCATCTGGCCACCTCCTCCCCTCGGCACACTGCCTCTGAACACGTGGCACCTCCTCCCTCTCGTCCCGCTGCCTCTGCCACTTTGCACAGCCTGACTACTGCACATTTCCATTTCCAGTGTAACACTGACCGCCCTCTCGTTGTGGCGACCATCACGGTTTCTTTTCGTGAAATCCTAGAGGTGGTCCCTGGCCCCTCCTTGTCCACACACCCGAGCAACGAGCCTGGCCCCTCTGACATCGTGCAACCTCTTCAAGCTCCGAAAGGGCTTAATTCTCGTAATATGGGCGAAGGTAGCTCGAGCCAGCTACAGGACAAAGGCAAACAGGAAGGTGGAAGCGGTGTAGATGCTGCAACAACTCAACGTGGCCCCTTACCGGACGACGATGATGAGTACTGGTGCCCGATTGTTGAAGATCCTCCTTTGGCTGACTATGGTCTTTAGATTTACAGGTCTTTCCCAAGTAACTTTTTCCAGTTCTCTTGTTATTTTTGCTATTTTGGGATGTATTAGTCTATGTTATCATGTAGCTGGTTTCCTCCATAGAGGCAGCATTACAAACCTTACATGGGTTATTTTCCCCACGAGGGCAGCTCAATTTTTGCTAATTTTACTGGACTTTTGCCACTAATGATGGCCTGCACTATTGAGGTCGTGGCCTCGCTGTAACATATATTTTACTAATAGAATTACTCTTGCTTAGAAAAAAAAAAAAAACACATTCCCACTACCCTAGACTCATTTCTATACATAATAAAAAATAAAAAAAACTACACATACACTCTCTCTCTAGGGAATTTTTTAGGGGTGAAACTTCACCAATTGGTTATTTTGTAAAAAAAAAAAATCACCCATTCGGTTAAAAATTCACCAATTTTTTATATGTATATGATTAAATTGATGATATTCGACAAAATTTTACTAGTTTTAACAGTAAATTACTTTTTTTATTGAATATTTGCCTACATTGTATATGTATGATTTTTCAAACTAGAATAGTCGCCTATAATACTATACATAGGCATAATATGTGAATTCTTAAAAAAATATTATGGCTCTCTCTCTTTCTCTATCTTGAGTGATGGAGGAGGATGGAAAAGGTGGAAGGAAACTAGGGTTTAATGCAAAGGCCATCATGGAAAGGATGAGGTTCATAAAATCAATTTGATCTATATGGATTTTGCTTACAAAGGAGTGCATTTTAACTGAATGTAGGAGGTATATTAAAGAGTTCTAATTGGATATATTAGTGGCTCGAAGCCACATAGTTGATTGGATTGAATCTTTGTGGGATTTAGTTGTGAAGGGCAAGATAAGGATCTCTTTACTGCAATAATGGTTTTTAAATCTTCTCTTTGATAACCTTGTAGAAAAAGAAACAATTCTAAAGGTCCATGATGTTACAAGACATCATATTAGCTATGTGTTAATGGCTCAAAATTATCTGCTTTAACATTACAAGGGATACCATCGAGTCGAGAACTTAATGTAGCTCCTTTTGTGTTGACATGGTGGTTCTAACTGATTAAACTAGGTCTAGTTACCTTCTCTCTGTCTCTATTGGCTTAAAGTATGACTTTCGCCTACTAATAGAAAAAATACATCATATCAACTCTTTTTGTTGATTAGGCAAGAAATTGATCCTTACGTTGATTTGGGGCTCAACCAAGCCACAACTAAAATTTGTCTTTTTGATAAGAGGACTTCTAGAATGCGAGATGGAAATTAATCCTAGAATGCAAGCAAAAGGAAAGATATCCTAAACCTATCTCGATTAGGAAGATATATATCTAACCCAACTGAGAGAAAAATAATTAAATGATTGAGATTTTAAGCAAGTCTGACTTAAGATGAATATGCAACTAATGAAGTAGTTCAATTAACTAATATTATGATAACCAAACATGTTGTTCAGAGATCTATTAACCACGAAGAATAACCAAAAGCATTAGGAAGAAATTCACGAAAAGCCAATGGAAATTAAATCAGAATTAGATGACATTTCTGAGTAAATAGTTACTCAGAAATTTGATTTAAGCATAAAATCAAAAGAGAAAATTAACAACAAGTCTATGAAGCTAATGAACTAGATAGATAATTCAAAAAATACTTTCTCTTTCGCATCAAACAATATTGCTCAACATGAAAGACATTTTACGCAAATATGTCATTAAAAAGATGAAATTTGCATTAAAAATAATAGTATTTAAAATAAAAATTTATTAAAACATGGCTTTTTGCTCTATTATTTAAATACGATCTCCTACAATCTCCTCCAAACCATAAACTCTGCTGCTAAAAACAAGAACTACAATAGTGCAACGTTGCTTCTCATACATAGTTCAGAATGAAAAGAGACAAACCTCAATAATTCGCAAATATGAGATTGATCCTCTCTACCTACAACCTAGAATTCCTATTACAATAGTGTTTTAAGAATTACAAAATTGCAAAAGGGAGAAGTCATTTTCACATTGTACAAACCACTATTTATAATTACAAAATCAATTCCAAATATGAGAGTTGTTGAAGAATAATTCTGCTCCAACAATACTCATTGGTCCAAATTCTTTTTCGTCTATCACTCAAGCAATTCCATTGATTGAAAGTTGTTCTTCTTCATTTCTTCAACTGTTCTAGTGCCAAAACCAATCAAAATTTAATTAAAATGAAAATTCAAATAAAAAATATCAAATCTGGAAAATAAAACATCTTCCAATCAAAACTTAATTAAATAAATAAATAAAAGGAAATACGAGCTTTCTATTGATCCTTTTAAAGATTTTATTGGTAAAATAGAACATAGTCGAATGGATATGCATTCAACAAAGGCTATGAACAGATGAAAATGCCAACAAATAAACTCAAAATATTAATTTTGTTTACAAATTCCGAGCTTGATCTTCTGCTAAATTTTAGGTTCATTCAATGACCAAATCTGGTCATGCAACCACTTCATAAATATTCTCCATGATTTTATCTATCTAACGAGCCATCTTGGACCTCATTTAGCCAAATAAAACTCAAATTATGAGCATCCAAAATTAAAATGTCAAAATTAAATTAACAACTAGTATTTAATTGATATTAAAAAGTATTAAATTAATTACAAATAAATTATATGCAATTAAAATAAATTTAATTAAAAATTTAAAAGGATTAAAATTAATTAAAATATAATAAAATATTATAATTATATTATAAAAACAAATTCCAATTAAAATCTTAACGTGGCTTTGGATTCATAAGTGAATCGAAATAAGAGGAGGAGGGACTTTAATAAAGAGAGTGTGGAGGATGACGTTTGGAAGGTGAACGGGAGGCGGATTTTCGATATTAAATAATGTTGTAGTTTAATTAGCTTGTTTTTTTTTCTGATAATTATAGAAATTTTAGCAAAATTTTAATAAAATTCAGCAGTGATTTTTATAAATTTATGATATAGCTATCAAAATTCAATATTTTGGGTGTTTTTGAGATTTTCGATGGTGATGAATCCATTTTCACCATCAAAAACATTATTTAAACATTGCTACTACAAGATTTCTTAAAAAAATTTGCCTAGATTTTGGCCACTTTTGATTATCTCGGCATTCCTCTGCCTCCGTAGACAACTCCAAAATAATAAGTCATCGCACATTATCAGATATCGAAGGATTTCAATATCAAGGATTTTAAGATGTGCCAAAATAAAATAATTCGATCCCTGATATTTTGATATCAGAACATTTTGAAATATCAAAATTTTTTTATATCGGAGGTTTTTTATATTGGAATTTTTATTGAATATCGGGACTTTTCAAATATCAGAGATATTTATATCGGGATTTTTTTAATCGAGACTTTTCATTGAAGAGAGGAGGTGAGGTGAAGTGGGGCCCACTTGGAGTGAGATTCTTCCATTAAAATATAGCCACTTTGGTAATTAAAAATCTGACAAAATGAACTACAACCACTTTACATTTTTGTGATTTCAGGTCTCGTAATTTCTTTTTTAAATTAGGAATTGGAAAAAAATATCGAGATCCCGAAAGCACATGCTTTTAATTGTTCTAAAATTTGGCTGGCAATTTTGTAGGACTGTTAGAGAAAAATGAATTAATTAGTAAAAAATGACTAGGAATTAATATTTACAATGAATTACTAATTTACAAAAATTAAAATAATATACATTTTGTACATTTTTAATCGAAGCGATAAAATGATCAAACTTCAGAGGAATGTTATATTCAAACCAGGTAACCAAATGAAACGAAACAAGTATCGATGAAAAGCTAGAAAAAAGTCTAACTCAATGAAGCAATCAAGATAGAAATCTGGAGAAAATATATTTAAAAAAAAATTAAAAAATTAAAAAAAATTAAAAATGACAAAATTGTAGGACACTTAGCGAAATGAAGATCTTAAAAGGTGTTTTTAGCCAAAAATTTGTGGAAAGGGTCTCCATTATTTGAAATAAATACGTCAAAAATGGCGGTGTTGAGTTTTCACCTCAACACTATGTCACCTTGGTATGATTCTTTCATTTCAAGTAGGATTGAGGATTAAATCCTTCCATATGCTAGGTTTTGTGGGTTGTTTATCAATGTCTTTGATTATAAAATTTAAAGTTTGATTAAGAACGTGCTTGATTTTTCATTTCACATTATTGTAAACTCTTGAATAGGAGGGCAATCCTCAAATCCTATCTTAACATCTATATTGGTACCATAATTTGAAGAAGCCATTTTTAGATAGGAAGTAAATACATAAAGCCACTAATGAGATCATGAATTTATTCCATTTAGATGTTAGTAATGTCACAAACATGGACATTTGTTTCATGGTTATTCTACGAAGAGATTTGTTAATCATAAATTCTCCAATTTGGAAAGATACAAGGATGATCAATCTCTATCAAGCAAGGAGGCTCTAGGAATTGTTGTTCATGAACATAGCTAGAAAAATATTGAGTTTCTCTAGGGTTGTGTAAAATTGATTAAAAAGGGAAAATAAGAAGGGTATAATCTCAAATTGGGGTATTTAATAATTCACGTTACAATGTTAAAAAATCATAAAGATGTGTGCTTATTCTTTGGCCTAGGATCAACTTTCCGAAAATTAATGCATTAGGTGAGTTATCCAGTGTTTATTTGAAATTCGCTCTTTCCCTATGATATTAATGCAATAATTCAAATTGATGTTTCTAGATATTATGGAGATTGAACATTTCAAGATAGGGACTCTCTCAATTTTGGTAACATCCTCATCAGAAGAATCCTATAAGTCTAGGGAGTCCTCATCTTGTTGAGTTCTAGTACCTAAGTTGAAAATCGATACATCATTTTTCTCACTTTTCACTCCACTTGGCTCCAACCCAAGGAGTTATAGGTGGCATGGGAGGAGGTGAGCTTCTTTTGGACCCAATAATTGCATGGATATGATATCATAATATCCAATTTAGAATGGAATCTATGCACATTTTGTATGGTTTCTATTTTAAGAGAGATGAGCTATTATGCAAAAAATTAGATTCAAAGGTAATTTTTGAATTATCTAGCTTTTAAAGCCTTTGGGGCATAGGTGTGAGCACTTTGTGTAGTTTTTATAACTCATGATACAAAACATACAACTTTTCGATGAAACAATAACATACATAATTATATTTATTCTCGAGGAAACCTGATGGGATCCCCCCTCTCTCTTGGAATATTTGGATGTAATGGAACTCAACTACCAGCCACAATAGTAACTTTGTGCAATTTATTTTATTATATGCTAATATCTTGGGAACTTCCTCTCATTCTAAGGATGGTACCTATGATAAATCCTAGATTCTTTAGGGCACAATGCCATGTCAACAACTTGTGAATAGACCATAAATAGCTCATTAACAATTGTCTCACTAAGAGTAGACATGTCCGAATGTGGGATTTGAACTTGAGTGGGGAGGGTAACAATTTTCCTTGCAACTACTCAAGCTACACCCAATTGATAATATGTGTGTGTGTGTGTGTTTGTTTAGATATATGTATATGTATGTATGCATTTATATATGTATGTATATTTATCTAGCACTTAGGACTAGTTCACCCATGTGAACCATATGCCTAATGTATGTTGTTGATAGGGAGGCCATAGGTCATGGGATAAAATCTAGTTGAGTTCCTCAAGGTTACCAACTACTATTGTGGCTAACAATTGAGGCACCATCCATCCAAATATTTCAAGAAAAAGGGGGAAACCTTGTGATGTTTTCTTAGGAAAAAGCCTAGTGAGTTATACTAGTTGGTTAAAATGAGTTGTTTCAAGGCATAATATGCCTTGATATGTATGTTAATATTCTAGATGAGCATTACTAGGTTCCTAGCTTCTATTGTGGCCAGTTTTATTACCTAAAATGTGATCACCTAGCCATATTTTACAGGTTTGATCAAAATACACCATGTAGTATGAGTTTTACACATTAAAACCCACTTTCACCATAGGAAATAATTTAGTGGACCACTTTTCCTAAATTATTTCCATTTAATTAATTTACCCACATAAAAATAACCCAACAATTTATTTAATTTCATGTTATTTTCATATTTACCCATTATGTGAAAATAATTAAAAATATTTTCACCCACATTCTCTATTTCCATAGGAATAATTAAATAAATCATTATTTATTTATTATTCCTTAATCATTTCATTTTTCTTATAGAAATAATTTATTAAATCATTATTTAATAATTATTTCTAACTCATTTAACCACTTCACACAAAAATAATTAATAAACCCTTATTTATTTATTAATAATTTCACCCACTTTTCTTCATTAACTCAATTAATCATTATTTTTTGAGTTGGTTAAATCAATAAAGATTACCGACCATTTATTTATTTGTTTCCTCTCCCAAAAATAATAAAATACTCATAATGGCTAGATCTTGATTTGATCTACCGAATATTTTATTATTTGACCATATCAAGACTAATTTAGCATTTTATTGTGCTTGGAGAGGTTTTTATCCACCATTTTACCATGACCAATTCTTATTGTCGAAGTTTTGATCTCAAAACATTTGGGCTCTCCATTTGAGTTCAACCACGTTCTTTTTTTCCGAGTGCATACTAAGAAAGGAGAAAAGACAAAATAATCAAAATAAAATGGATACAAAGAACCCTCCCACAAAGGAGGACGTAGCGGCCCAAGTCACTATATTCTCTTCTTCAAGTGTAATTAATTTTAATAAAAAATTTCCTTATATCATTTGGATTATATGGTTTTAATTGTGTTTTCCTCTTTCATATTATGTTCTTCTGATGTTATGTTCTAATATATTATTGAATTTTTCAGATCCATTCATAAGAAGTTAACATAATTCCAGTTAGGGTTTTTAACATTTTGTTTGTTATTAGCCTACTCTATTCACCAATAGAAAAGAGGGATTTTACTAACCTATTTGCAAAATTCTAGCTAACAACTAGTAATTGAATAACCCCTCATTTGGATATTTTGAAGAAGATTAGGGAACCCTGTGAAGTTTTCCTTAGAATACACACACATACTCACATACATATACATTATTGCATTGATAGGTGTTATACAACCCAGCATATGGGAGATGTGTTGTAAGTGTAATGTAAGTAAATGTATGTCAAAAAAATTTAATGTGGTCTATTAGGGTCCAACCCTAACCCCTTTATTTATGTAATAAGCCGATAAGGGCCTAGTCCGAGTCATAGTTATTTGGTTGGGTCAATAAATCCTGTAAGCAGTTATCAACATTAATAATAATTGTAAGTGGTCGACCCACATTTTACAAAAGGGACCACAGTTAGTTATAAACGGGCCTTAGTTAATAAATAAGTTGGTTAATCCATGATTATGTCAGGGACCACTAGTAGCTAGGGTTATGGATGCCATTAGGCTATAGATAGCATTAGATAGAAGGAAGAAGTATTGTGTCGTATTACAATTGAGCTCTGCTTTGTTGAAGGTTGCCCCCTCGAAGAGGCAAGTGAACATTGTATCTTGTTTTTGCGTAATGAAATATCTTTGTCACTTGTATATTTTCTAGTGATATCTATCTGTCTTGACTATTTTGTTTTGTATTTCTTATGTTCTGGCTCGTCTAACAAGTCAAGTGCATAACAAGTGGTATCACAGCTCTTTCCAGGGCCAGCGGGACCTCTAGTTTTCGCAGAATTCTTTTAGGCTAGAGACGTGTTCCAGCATCTTTAAACCACAATATCTGTCGTTGAGTGCATAAACCTATGGATTTGGGGAATCATGCACACAAGAAATACAATAGGTGGTCACGTTTGTTGGACTCCCTTGTAAACCCTGTGGGTACCCCTTCGAGTAGTTGTGCATTAGACAAAACTGTGCACAGAATGCACTTCCACGTACCCTCGGGTATATAGGAAGCCCCCTAGGAAACCCTAAAACCCAAAAATAGTTCTTACCTCAACCTTCTTGCTGCTACAATACACTGAGAACAACACTCGGGGATATTACTTGCACGTACAACAGGGTAGTCAAGTAATAGGGCTAAGGGTCGATCCTCCTTAGTTGGTGCCTTAAAATATTAGGCCGAGTAATATTTTTGGACCCCTGCATATATTGCGATCTAGCACCTGATACTCCTTGTGACCATAGTTTCCCCATGTACTTGAAGCTCTCTCTTATTCTCTATCCTGCTCAAATCTACTAGTTTTGATCCGTCGACACCATCCATCTAGCTTTTGGGGTATTCGCAGCATAGATTCAGCTCAGAGTATAGTAAGGGTTTTGGCTGCCATAGCCCAAATCTGATTCTTGTGTCACATATGAAAGTACCCAGAAATTTAGGTCCAACTACTCCAGTCTAGGCCTGATTTTCGTAGGAAATTTGGCATTATCAAGCTTTCGGGTAATTGGCCACTGCAGTATTGATCAATGGCAATTAAAACGTCATTCAGAGCCATGTTGGGGTGCTTTCTGGAGAACTATCCCATAAGGCTCAGGACGGCGAGCTGATCACAAAGGTACCATTCACTTATCATCCCACATTTTTCAGGAAAATCTGGTCTAGTGCATGTACGGAACCCACTCGCAAGTAATGGTTGCACAGAAGGTGAACGAAAGAATTGACAGCCTCGAGACCATAAGTTCTACACTTTCTGACCAAATCTAGGAATATTTATCTCTATTGGCGTCATGTAGCAAGGAAGACACACATGGGTAAGCATAGGAAGAAGGCAAATCCAACTATCAACTTCACTTCCATGGAGGGTCCCACTTTCGGGTCAATGGGTGCCTAAGCTAGACATGTAAAAATTTGATGGCTCGAACCCAGCAGTATGGTTGGATCAAATGGAACAGTACTTCCTCCTTAATAATATCCACGATGATAACACTAAACTAAGAGTGGGAGCACTTTACTTGGACCAACAAAGATGGAAATGGTGGCACTGGCATCAGAAATGTTACGCATTGTCAATATCTTGGAATTTCTTTTCAAAATCCCTTTGTGACCGTTTTGATCGGGATTCTCATTTCTTGGGATGGCTCACTAAGCTCTAACAAATTGGTACAGTCAAGGACTACATGGCTACTTTTGAAAAGTTGGCCATTAGAACTGAAGGCTTATCAGATGCATTTTATTTGGAATGTTTTATCAGTGGCCTGAAGGAAGTAATCCAAGCCCATGTTTGAATGCACCACCCCTCTACTTGGTTGGACGCATGTCAAAAAGCCTTAGAAGTGGAATTTTCCTTACGTGCTTAGTCCAATCGCTCGAATTTTTTTGCAAAGCCATGTCCCACCCAAGCCATGGGCCCCACCCAAACACTAAAGGTTCAGAAGGTGTCTCCGGAAGAAATGGTTGAACGACGGAAACAAGGACTCTGCTACTACTGTGATGATAAGTACAACCAAGGGCATAAATTCAAGGAATAAAATTTCTTCCAAATTGATGCCATTGAAAAATGTACACCAGAGGAAGCCCCCAACCCTGACGTGGATGAGGAAGAAGTGGGTGACACTCAAGTATAACTAGACCAGGATCTCGAAACTTCGCTAGATGAGCCAGTTATATCACTACATGCCTTGGCTAGATTTTATTCACCCCAAACTCTTAAAATCTGTGGCTTCATTAAACATAGGCTAGCCATGGTATTGATTGATAGTGGAAGTACTCATAACTTTGTCCATAAGTGTGTAGTGGGAGCAACCCATTGTTTTATAAGGGTCATCTCTAATTTCCAGGTATTGATCGTTGATGGGGGGACCATGAAATATGAGGGCCACTGTGAAAACATTAAGCTTCAAATGGGGGATTATCACCTTAAATCCCACATGTTTCCCATTGAAATGGGTGGTTGTGACATTGTCCTAGGTGTAGAATGGCTTCACACACTCGGCCCTATCACAATGGATTTTCAAGAGTTATATATGAGCTTTAAGCAAGAAGGCCACACTTATACACTGAGGGGACTCCAGACGGGTGCCCCTACTATCATCAACTCACATAGAACGGAAAAGCTTTTAAAAAAGGGCCATCATGGGGTAGTAGCTCAATTAAATGCCATCCAAGCCATTCAATCCACCCTCCACAAATTCATCCAAATATGCAATAGGTCTTAGATCACCATTAGCGGGTATTTGACAAACCACAGGAACTTCCTCCTTCTCAAGGTGAGCATGATCATAGAATCCCTTTGATCCCAGGATCTCAACCGCCAAATTTTTTTACATATCAATATCCTTTTGCCCAAAAGAATGAGATTGAAAAAATAATCAAGGAGCTTCTAGAAGTAGGGGTTATTTGTCCCAGCACGAGCCCTTATTCATCTCCTGTAGTCATGGTTTTAAAGAAGGATGAAGAATGGCGCATGTATCCTGACTTTAGGGCCCTTAACAAGCTCACTATTAAGGAAAAATTCCCTATTCCCATGGTGGATGATTTGCTTGATGAACTCCACGGTGCTAAATTCTTTACCAAGCTCGACCACTGCTCTGGCTATCATCAAATACACAAGAAGGAAGTTGACGTCCCCAAAACAGCTTTCCGAACTCATGAAGGCCACTCTGAATTCTTGGTCATGCCATTTGGTCCTTGTAATGCTCCCTACACTTTTCAGAACCTCATGAACCACCTTTTGAAACCTTATCTTAGAAAATTTGTCCTGGTATTTTTCGATGATATTCTCATCTACAGTCTCACCTAGGATACACACCTTCAGCGTGATGACCAAATACTACAATTTCTCCAAGACCATCAATTGTTTTTTAAAATCTCTAAGTGCTCCTTTGGAATGGAATAAGTTGAGTATTTGGGACACATTGTGGGACGCGATGGAGTAAGGGTTGATCTGAAGAAGATTCAGGCAATCCAGGATTGGCCCCAACCCAAAACCTTGAAGAATTTGAGGGGATTTTTGGGTCTCATAGGTTATTATCGCAAATTTGTCAGCAACTATGGATGTATTTTACGTCCCCTAAATAATATTTTGAAGAAAAATTCATTCTTATGGACTGACATTGCACAATAGGCCTTTGTGGCTCTCAAACAAGCCATTTGATCTACTCTATTTTTGTCTCTACCCAACTTCACCAAATCTTTTTTGATTGAATGTGATGCTTCTAATACAGACATTGGTGTAGTATTAATGCAGGAAGGTAGACCATTAGCCTTCATTAGTCAACAACTCAGTGGAAAACATCGGGGACAATCCACATATGAGAAAGAAATGATGGCCATCTTACATGCAGTCGACACTCGGTGCCCATACTTATTGAGGCGATGAATCCAAATCCGTACTGACCATCATAGTCTAAAATATTTTCTAGATTAATGTCTATCCTCACCACAACAAAATAAATGGCTGGAAAAAATTTAGGGATATGATCATGAAATCATTTACAACAAGGGACGTGACAATGTAGTAGTTGATGCCTTATCGCAACAATTTGAGGATGAGGGCACCCTTTTATCACTCTCTCTACCCTGATCAAATTGGATTGAAGATGCTCACCAGGAATGGTTCGCCCACCCCTCCCTGTCCCATCCCATTAATAACTTGAGAAACAATCCCAATTCCTCAACTAACTACTATTGGCAAGATGAGGTTCTTCGTTACAAGGATTGAATCGTGCTATCCCAAACCTCAGATCTCAAACTCTGCATCTTGAATGAATTGCACTCCTCTCCAATGGTTAGACATTTAATATTTCAGAAGACTAATGTGTGTGCTCGATGCTCTTTCTTTTGGACTGGCATGAAAAGTGACATTCTTACTTTTGTCTCTGAATGTGATGCATGCCAGCGCAACAAAGGGGAAACAATCAAGCAACTAGGAACCTTAAAACCTTTACCCCTCCCTGCTTCAATATGGACAGACATCTCCATGGATTTCATTACTAGCCTCCCAAAGTCCAGAAACCAATCCATTATCATGGTGGTTGTTGACAAGCTTTCCAAATATGCCCATTTTTGTGCTCTACCCCACCCATTTACCCCAACATTGGTGGTGCAAATTTTCATGGACCAAATATTCAAACTTCATGGCATGTCGACTTCTATTATGTCAGGTCGTGACCCCACCTTCACAAGAAAATTTTGGCAGGAACTTTTCAAGGTTCAAGGCATGCAAATCCAACTTAGTACAACTTATCATCCTCAAACCGATGGTCAGACAGAGGAAGCCAACAAAAGCTTGGAGACCTATCTACGTTGTTTCAGTTCTAACAAGTAACATTAATAGGTCCAATGGCTACCTCTAAATGAATGGTGGTATAACACTAACTATCATGAAGCCACCAAGATGACACCTTATGAGGTTGTATATGGAAAACTTCCACCGTCACCAGTGCCTTACTTCCTCAGTTGTTCCAAAGTGTAGGCAGTTGATCAACTCCTATAGAACCGTGTCGCCACGATCACTCATCTCAAAGATAATCTACATCAGGTGTAGAAAAAAATGAAGCAACAGGTTGATCAACATCAATTTGAATGGTCATTTCAAGTCGGTGACCATGTATTCTTACGACTCCAACCATATAAGCAAATATCCCTCAAAGAAAAAGGATGTCAGAAACTTTCACCCAAATTCTATGGGCCTTATCAGGTACTTCAGCGTATAGGAGTCATCACCTACAAATTGGCTTTACCAACCACTTCATGAATCCACCCAGTATTTCATGTCTCATGCCTCATGAAAGTGGTGGGGAACAATTGCAGGGTTCAAACAAGTCTGCCATAATTAGATGAGGAAGGCTCACTTTGGCTCCAACTAGAATAGGTTTTAGATAGTCGCGGACATCATCTTCATGGTCGCACGATCAAGGAAGTACTAATCAAGTGGAAAGACACCTCTCTGAAATATGTGACATTAGAACCGACCACTATTCTTCAGTAGTTTCAGCAACTTAAACCTAGAGGATAAGGTTACTTTTAATGGGGGAGGGCATGTTAGGGTCCAACCCTAACCCCTTTATTTATGTAATAATCCCATAAGGGTCTATTCCAACTCATAGTTAGTTGGTTGGGTCAATAAATCCCATAAGCGGTTATTCGCATTAATAATAATTGTAGGTGGTCGATCCACATTCTAGAAAAGGGACCATAATTAGTTATAAACGGGCCTTAGTTAATAAATAAGGTGGTTAACCCATGATTATATCAGGGACCACTAGTAGTTATGATTTTGGATGTCATTAGGTTATAAATAGCATTAGATAGAAGGAAGAAGTATTGTGTCATATTGTAATTGATCTCTGCTCTGTTGGAGGTTTCGCCCTCGAAGACGCAAGTGAAAGTTGTATCATATTTATGCATAATGAAATATCTATGTCGCTTGTCTATTTTTTGGTGATATATATGTGTATCAACCGTTTTGTTTCGTATTTCTTGTGTTCTAGCTCATCTAACAGGTCAAGTGCATAACATATTATTTATTAAAACTGAAAGTAAATATACAAACTATCCTGGATCCATATTAACTCTGGATCTACGAAGCATCAAGAAGGTTCAAATAATTTTTCACTCTACAAGAGGTTTTCACCTCAAGAGATTTGATCCCTCTCTACACTTAGTAGATCTAGAGTTAACATGGGTCTAGGTTGGTATATTTGATAGCCTCCAGGGTTTAGTTTAGTCAATTGAATCATCTTCTCAAGGGCCATAGGTCATTTATTCAATTCTAGCTAAGTCCCTTGGGGTTATTAGTTGCTATTGAGGCTACCTATTGAACCACCATCCATTTGGATATTTGAATAAAGAGAGGTGATCTTCTGAGATTTTCCTTGGGAAAAAGCCAAGTGGGTTAGGTTAATTCATTTGAAAGAACTATTACAAAGTGTAATTCACCATGAGTTCTATACCATAGTTTGGATGAGTCCTATAGGTTATCGACTACTATTGCATTGGATGATAAAACAACCATCCATGTGGATATTTTGAAGAAGAGGATAAAATGTTGTGAGGTTTTCTTTGGAATGTGTGTGTATGTGTGTATTATCACTAGCCCTCCATCTATATATTTTGAAGAGGAGGAGATCCTACAAGGTTGTTATACATAGATACACTTATTCACAAGGAAACCTTGTAGGATATATTCCTCTTCTTTGGGATATTTATAAGGAGGATGCTTAATTTCGAACCACAATAGTAATCAATAACCCAATGAAACTCATCCAAACTTTAAAAACAAAAAACAAAAAAAAATCCTCATAATATTTGTGTATATGAGTGGATACACACACACATTTTATAGCCCAAGGGATAACTTAATTGATTAAACCATCTACACATGACATGTTACTAATGAGAAGGTCGTAGGTCTTATATATTTATATATGTATGCCATTTATGTGCATATGTGTGTCTACACACACACACACACACATATAAGAGTAAGATCACGTGTGGTGTAGAAAAGCGTAGTGAGTGTTAGTGTTTCTATATAGATTTATTTTAGGCTAGGAACCATCAACATTTAACATATTATTGTATTTCTAAGGCATTATGAATTGTATGTTCAAGACAAAGGAACTTGTATTGGTTGTGGTATGATATATATATATATATAAGAGTAAGTGCACACGTGGTGTAAAAAATCCTAGTGGGTGTTAGTGTTTCTATATGGATTTATTTTAGGCTAGGAACGCATCAACATTTAACATATTATTGTCCTTGTGAGGAATTATGAATTATATGTGCTAGAAAAAGGAACTTGTATTCGTAGTGGTAGGAAAGGGTTGATGCTATAAGCTAACTTCTAATACATTGCTCTTCAAATTTGAACTATATACTAAAAAAAATGATATCCAACAAGTTATATTCTATAATGATAAAAGTAAATGAAAACTAAAAGAGATTTATGAGAAATAAAAAAAAATTAATGATTCTAGCTTTGAGCACAATCTATGGCTACCACTCTGATTTAGCATATGTGAATAAAAAGTTCGTACACTATATCTTGCTATGTTATTAGGCTTTGATGAAATAAATTATATCCACTAATGTCATATAATAAAAGAGAAATCTATTAAAATTACAAGTTGATAACACAAGCTATATAGAAGCTCTACCATAGATATAATAAACAACACATCTTAAAGCTTAGAAAATCACATAAAATTGTAACATAGTAGACAACATGAACTTGGAACACAGTAAAGAACATAAAATTGGAACACAATATACAACACAAAATAAAGAATTGGTAGCTTGGTTCCTCTAGAATGGGCCCTTGCTCCAATTATCAATTTCCTTATAGGCTTAAAAACAACAAATGTGTTTAAACGTATAACAACTCTTCTTCATCAAAAGGAATGAGTCTTTTACAACGTTATGTCTATATCACACTATAGTTCTCTTTTAGATTGCTACCCTGAAAGCTAAATCATATCACAATATATATATATATATATATATATATATATATATATATATGTATATGTATATATGTATATATGTATATGTATATATGTATATGTATATGTATATATGTATATATATGTATACATATGTATATATATGTATACATATGTATACATATATATATATATATATATATATATATATGTATATATGTATATATGTATATATGTATATATGTATATATATATATATACATATATATATATATATATATATATATATATATATATATATATATATATATATATATATATATATATATATATATATATATATATATGCATGTCTTATGTTGAATTTAAAAGCAAGTAACAAACAAGTTGTAACTACCCAAAAATGCAATAACACATCTTATTTTGCTCCAAATATCTTTGATTGGGAATACAAGTTTGATCCATCACTCGTTCAAGTCGTAGGAGTGGGATCTAGACATTTTTATCTGAGACATAGGTTGGAGAGTATAGCCATGTTTGTTTTCATGATGTTAGGCTTTATGATCAATGAGTGAGAAACAAGATTCCCTTCATATATGCCTCAACCATCACCCAAAATTATCACTAGATAGGTATATGGATGCTCTATTTTAGAATGGTTTAACCATATTCCAAAAATTGGATTAAATATAGCTCATTCCCCAAATATCCATTGAAGTGTTGGTTATTTTATTATTCTCCAAAACTATATTTTTAATTCTCTCTAAGCAATTTTATAAGTGTTGTTACACTAAAAACTGTCACCTTGACATTCTGCTAACTGTATGAGCTCATTAACACTCATACATACCTCCTCTGCAAGTCTTACAACCTTTACTCCTCATGTCAAGCCCTGAAACAAGAAGAAAAACCCTAAAAACCTCTGAAAGAATGGGTATGCAGGTAACATGAAGCCTGCCTGCGTTCCTGGCTTGGGTACGCAGGTAATGCATGGCTTACCTGCATTCTAGAATGCAGTTTCCTTAAGAATTCCTGCGTACCCCCTCCAAACTCAAAAAGGCGAGAAAGTAAAGTTAAAAAGTTGGTTTGAGGTCAATTCTAGAAGGTTCTAGATGAGAATTTTTGGGGATGAGTACACTTTGATAAGGTGCATGTATCCCTCACCTTAAGGAACTAATCCCTTGATGTGAGGAGTCTATCCCTTTAAAGGAGGATTCTATCCCTTCAAAGGTGGAATCCTAACCTCCTCATCTGCTCTATAAAAGGAGGCATTGGGTAGCCTCAAATGGTTAGATTTTGGAGATTGAGAATTAGAGTTCAAGCTTTATGAGTGATTGAGTTGAAGTGTTGTTGAGATTTAGACTTCTTTCTACTGAGCTTTTGAGAGGAAAGATCACATACCTCTTTGTGCTCCTGGAGGAAGAGTGAAAGACTTATCAAAGTAGAGGAGACTCCTGCTTCGGACCCCGGGAAGGCCTGTGCAACATCAAGGCTCAGGTTGTAAGGTTTTCTTTCTTTTGAAATTAATACAAATATACTCATTTTTCTCAATAAGCTGTCAGTTAATGGTTTATTTCATAGATTCCTTGATCACTATGACAAGCATGGTTTATGATGATGTCTATACAGGTGCTATTTAATATTTTGCTTGTTTGTGACTGCAGGTTTACGAAGATAACTCCTTCAAGTGCACGAGGGATAACAACAACTTCAAACAAGCGTTGGACATACGGTAAGTCTTTTACACCTCTATAGAGATTTTGTAAATCATATATGCTTAGAGAAAGATTAGTTTATTTGGTTGTTTGTTGCTAGATACTTTTAGTACTAGGGAGATCGGTCTTGTCCGCAAGACGGATTAATCCACACAACAAGTGTTGAAACTTATTCAAACTTGTCACGAAATGAAACTTGCACTAATTCACACCTTAGCACACAATTTATAACCAAATAGTGATTTTAATCTAAATCACAAGATACAATTCTACTCTAGTGCTCTGCGGAATTCAATTCACAATTTACAACATCAATCACAAACAAGCCATGAGAAATAACACACATGCACACAATATTGTTCGAGGGGAAATAAATCTACTAAAAACACCTTTTCCTGCTTGCATTAATCTGATGAATAAAGATGTATTACAATTGCTATCTCAATCTAAACCCAACCTGCAAGTGAATAACCTATCTTACTGCTCACTGAGAATCTCTAATCTATACTTAGTCAATTTTACCTATGTTTTAACCTATATTTCCTTGTGAAAATATTGAGGAATTAGGCCCCTATTGTTAAAAAAAATTCCTCCAATTGATTGTGTGATTCCCAAGGTTGATCATCTAACTGGACGCAACACTTGTACACATTGCCTTGTAATCTCCACCGCACTTGAGGAAATCGAATTCTCTGCATGCACTAGCTATTTTAGCTCGATTGATTAGTTAACTGGATGATCACTGAGTTAGACTGAAGTCCTACTCACAAATTACCTTCCACAAGTTCTTCCAACAATTAGAACTAGTTTAATTGAAAACAAATTGAAATAACTGATCTTGATTGCTAAAAATTAGCAATCACACATGCTTAACTAAAATACAACTCCTCTAACTTGAATTTAATGAGCTAAAAAAGTGAAAAGAGCCATGTCACACAAGTTAACTGCATCAAAGTTAATTTTTGATGTGTAAATTAGAATTTTCTTAATTTGACCAAGGCAAAGTCAAATTGAGACTTTCTTGCTACATTTTTCAACACTCCCTCTTAGCAAGAAAGGGATTATCAACTACCCTTATCCTACACCTGTGGAATTCAAACTTCCCTCTTGACAAAGCCTTTGTCAAAATGTCAACATCTTGTTCCTCTGTTGGAATGTATTATAGCAACATTATATGCCTCTCTGTTGAAATGTGCAACAAGAAACAGTGAAATTGGCATCCAGAATCAACATGACAGCACACACACTAGTGTGGGACCACAGTTCACACAGTGATGGGTCCAAGTGATACATTAGTGTGCAAGCCAATTTATTAAATAAATTGGAAATGTGTCTAATTTAATTTTCCCTTAATTAAATTGGACAATCAATTGTAATCTTATCTCATAAACACTTGTAATAGTTAACTGAGTGTGATAGAATCAGTTAGCTCATGAATTTTGTGTTGAGGGTGGTTGGTGAGGCATGCATAGTGATTCTATTAGTTTTTGAGTCCAAGTTGCAGTTAATGCATTATTTTAATGCATGAGAAATCAGTTAACTCCATTAAGTGAGTTAAAATCGATTTAACTAGTTGTAACTGATTGTTGCACTAGTGAGAGGTCAAGTTGTAGAAATTATACAACATGCATTTATATCTTGGATTCAATCCGATCTAACAATGGACTAAAGTTAAATACTGAATCACTTCTACAAATATTTTGCGGAATTAAAAACACAATTGCCAATCACATGAAGCAAAGAAGAATAAAATCAAACACAACACAGATAATTTCCCAAGGAAAGCTTGCTACTCAAAACCCCACTATATTCTATTGTATATTCAGCATTGATCATGAAACAATTATATACAAACTCTTCTCACAAGATCCCTCCAGTACTCAGCTAATTTTCTCACACTTTCATACAAAAACTGACCAATACTTAGCCAATTTACCGCCTCCAGACAGCTTGCCTTGCTTGCACAATCCCTCATGAATGCAATCCCTAAAAGATAAGAATTTTGGCCTTCCTTGACTACATAAGTATCATGGGCACTCCAATGGGTGTTTGGTTTCATGGGTGCAACCCAATAATCCTACAGCTGATAGTCAACTTCCCTTTCACCTAGATCTCAACTGGGTCTCCACTGGATCTGAAATCCATGCAACTAATAATAGTAAATCCTCAGTTGCATGTGAGATCATTGATTGTGAATTCATTAATATTTAATTCACTTGATCTCTCACTAGTGTATCTAACAGTTACAACTAGCACAACTGAGTTTAACTCACTTAACTAAGTTAAATTGATTACAACCTACATTAACTAATGCACCACTGCACTTTGAACTCTGTTACAACTAGAATTACTTTGCATGCCTCACCAACTACCTCTAACTCAAAATCCATAAGGTAACTGAGTTTATCACTCTCAGTTAACTATTACAAGTTATTTTTGAGACTAGATTACATTTTATCATCCATCTTAATTAAGGGATAACTAAAATAGACATGCACCAAAAATAGCCATGTGGGCCCCACCCTAGTGTAGGTGCTTAATGCGCTAGGTGTGGGTGCTGAAATTTTCTTGTTGAATTTCAACACTCCCTCTCAACAAGAAAGGGACTATCCTTCACCCCAATCTTGTCTCTATGGTATTCGAATTTTCTCCTGGTGAGTGCCTTTATCAGAATATCTGCATCCTGATCTTCTGTGGGAATGTACTGAAGAAACATTATCCTTCTCTGCACACAATCTCTGAGATGATTGTACCATATATATATATGCTTGGACCTCTCATGAAACAAAATATTAATTGAGATTTTAATGCAAATCTGATTCTCACAATGAATCACAGTCAGATCCATCTGAGAACTAAACAAACCAACCAAGATTTTTCTCATCTATATAGCCTCAAATGCAGCTTGACTTGCTGCCATGTATTCTGCATCCGTTGAATTGAGTGCCACAGATCGTTATTTCCTGTTGTACCAGGAAAATTTTGTCGATCCTATGCTGAAGATCCCTCCTGATGTGCTCTTTCTATCTGGTGGACTGGCCGCCCAATCTGCATCCATGAAGCCTTGATGCTTCACTCCCTCTATTCATCTATACCATAGAACATACTATGGTGTGCTCCTCAGGTATCTCAAGGTATGTTTCCTCGCCTTCCAAAAGAGCTTGGTAGGCTTAGCCATAGCTTGAATCATATGGTTAATTGTGTAGCAAATGTCTGGTCTGGTGTTCACTAGATACATCAGTGAACCAACTAACTGCCTGTAGACAGTAGCATCAACTACCTCTCCAAAAGTAGCATCCTCTTTCCTCCAATTTCCTGGAAGATTAGTATCCATGGGTTTGCAACTTTCCATGTGAAACTTACCCAGTATCTCCTTTGCATACTTTCCTTGAGACACAAAACGTTCACCATCCCGCTACCATATTTCCAATCCAAGGAAATAATGAAGGAGTCTCATGTCCTTCATTTCGAACTCCCTTGAAGATCCTGCTTGCATGAATGTATCAGCTGCATATCACCAGAAAAAATTAGAGCATCAACATAAAGAAAAATAATCAATAGCTTATGCTCAACCACAATCTAGTACAGGTTTGCATTTGCTTCACTTTTGGTGAAGCCCAGTCCAGTGAAATAGTTGTCTATCCGAGTGTACCAAGCACGGGGTGCTTGCTTCAGCCCATACATTTCTCTTTTGATTTGACACACATGCGACTCACTATTGAAGATCTTGAAACCTTCAGGTTGCTCTATGTACACCTCTTCCTCAATGATCCCATTGAGAAGCATAATTTTCACATCCATCTCATGAATGCACTAGCCCATCTGCGTTGAGAGTGCAAGGATGGATCTTATGGAAGAGTACCTTGCAATAGGTGCAAAAGTCTCATCATAATCTATCCCCTCGATCTGTGAGAATCCCTGGGCCACAAATATGGCCTTATATTTCTCCACACTCCCATCGGCAGCTTAATTTACCTTGTAGATCCATCTCGATCCAACCATTGATTTATCAACCGATCTTGGGCCAATCACCCATGCACTGTTCTTGACAATGGAGTCATACTCCTCCACCATTGCATCAACCCAAGTTGGTTGCTGCATTGCTTCCTGAAAGGAAGATGGTTCAGTCACAATACATTTTCTCATAAGAGCCATGTATCTAGTAAATCAGTCAGAAGTCTGTCTCTGTCTGCGCTGTGAAGTACGGGCTCCTACATTCTTCGCAGCATCAAGTCTCAATCTATCAGCTTCTGTGGTGCGCCTTCTGCCATTTCTGATGGATGGCTTTGCATGAGTGTTATCCTCCACTCCATGATCCTTCGCATGTGGTTGATCCACATCTTGAGGCTCATCCTTAGGAACCAACAGTTCCTCCTCTGCATGCAAGTCCAACTCCCTCTCAAGGGACAACCGCATAGATTTCGGCTCATCAAATTTTCTATCCCGTCGTACAACATTCATTCTATTGTTTGGAAAATACACTCGATAATTATGGGGTGTTTCAGTGTGCCCCATAAAAATCCTGATCTCAGCTGTCAGCTCCAGCTTCTTCCTGGCGTCCTTGGTCACATGCACATAAACAGATGAGCCAAAAATCTTAAAGTGTGAAACATTAGGTTTCTTACCAGTTAAAGCCTCTTCAAGTGTACTCATGCCAAGTATCCTATGAGGAAAACAGTTTTACACAAATACCATAGCGTTGCATGCTTCCGCCCACAAATGCATCGGTAGGCCTTAATCATGCAAAATCTCTCTTGCTCCACCCACAATCATTCTATTCTTTATTTTCATGACCCCACTTTGCTATGGGTTATGAGACTCTATCAGTTCTCTTTGAATTCCTTCTTTGCTGCAAAACCTCTTAAATTTGTTAGAGATGTATTCACCACCATTATCACTCCTAAGAGCCTTCACTTGCTTCCCCGACTCTTTCTCCACAAGTGCCTTAAACTCAAGAAACTTAGAGAATGTCTAATCTTTCTTTTGCATGAAGAAGATCCAGCAATTAGGAGAAAATTCATCAAAAAATATTACATAGTACTTATTTTTTGTTCTCGAAGCAACAGAGAATGGTCCACACATGTCTATGTGAACTCTCTCAAGGAGCCCCGAAGCTCGGTTCTCCTTCTCATGAAAGGTAGCCTTTACATATTTTCCCATAGTACATCCCTTGCATGCGTCTGACTGTGCAAGTGTACCCCATGGAAGACCAGTAGAAATTTGTTGCATGACTCTCAAGGCTCCATGGTGAAGATGGCCCAATCTCCTCTACCATAATTCGCCCTCATCATGACTCACCACTTGATCCGCCTTGCACATCATTGATGTGCAACCATCTACCTATAGCTTTTAGAGATTCTTAACTCAAATCCCTATCCTCTTGGCTTGTCCTGTTGTTTTGTGTTGCAGGAAGGCTTTTCCTTCACTAAAAACAACATCATAGCCTCTATCCTCCAACATTGCCACTGAGACTAAATTTTTCTTCAAACGTGGTACATGCATTACATCTTTTATTTGAAAGGGTTTACATGACTGCCTCTAGAAGGTAATGGTACCAATCCTGATATCATTCTACCACCCGTCGTCACCCATTTTAATATGCATCTATGGATCCTTTGTTTTGAAACTAGCTTCAAAAATAGAAGAAAAGAGATATCAACGTCTTAGAAATAAGCCACTTCTAGGGGGAAACCTCCAATACATTACATAAATGAACAATTATTGGATGATTCAAATTAAAAAACCTCCTTTCTATATATAGGAGTCCATGGGGCCACAATGTAATCCTAGTGGGGCCCATGAAATCCTAGCCGACCTAACAATAATAATTTAAGGGCACAATAATAACAATATGTGGGTTACAGGGTTACAATAATAACAATAAGGGAGTTACACTAACAACAATAAGGGACTATACTAATAATATAGGGACCTAACATGCCCCTCTCCTTCAAAAAAGTGTTGTCCTCAATGCTTGAGTAGCTCTGGGTGCTTCTGTATAAAATTCTCATCCTCCCATGTATAATATTCAATGGGTGAGTTCTTCCACTTGATGAGATACTCTGAAATTGATCGATTATGTAGCTGTCGATTTCTTGTTTCTGTGACCGCTTCAGGTTCCAATATGATTTTTCCTTCCTCATCAAGTTCTGGCAATATTGTTTGAACTGGAAGATTTTCACCTATAACCTTCTTTAAGCATGAAACATGGAAAAATGGATGCACTCGTGAAGAAGCAGGAAGCTCCAATTTATATGCCATAGTACAAATCTTTTGCAACACCTTGTAAGGACCATAGTACTTTGGCGATAATTTATTATCCTTCTTAGCTTGCTTGAGGGACATTTGTTTGTATGGTTGTAGCCATAAAAATACCTAGCCTCCTACATCAAAACTTCTCTCGCTGCGATATTGATCTGCTTGTCATTTCATTCGATTTTGTGCCAAATTCAGGTTATCCTTTAAGAGTTGGAGAACTTCTTATTGATGCTCGATGTGACCTTCCACTGCTTGAACCTTTGAATTTTCTCTTAAAGATGATGTGATGGATGGTGGATGATATCCATAAAGTGCCATAAATGGGGTCATTTTTGCTACAGCATGGAAGGAAGTGTTATACCACCATTCTGCGAGAGGTAACCACTTGACCCATTGTGTTTGTTTATCAGATACAAAACAACGAAGATATCCTTCCAAACATTTATTTACTATCTCAGTTTGACCATCGGATTGAGGATGATAAGATGAGCTATGAGCTAATTGAGTACCCAAACAAGAAAATAACTTCATCCAAAAATTTCCAGTAAAAATGGGATCTATGTCACTCACAATGACCCTTGGGTTTCCATGTAGCTTTTGAATTGTGTCCATAAATGTAGTAGCAACTGTACTTGCTTTAAATATAATGCAAAAAAGTGTGCATATTTGGTAAGTCTATCAACTACCACCGTGATGACACTCTTTCCTTCGGACTTAGGCAAACCTGTGATAAAATCCATTGAAATCTCCTCCCAACGTTGACTTGGAATGGATAAAGGTTGTAGAAGACCCGGGGTCTTAATTTTCTCAACTTTATTCTGCTAGCAAACCAAACATTCCACCACAAACTTTTGAATATCCGATTTAAGTCCATCCCAAAAAAATTCTTTCTTCACCCTGTGGTAAGTTTTTAAAAATCCTGAGTGTCCTCTAAAGGAGAAGTGTGCAATTCCAAAAGAATCTTTTGTTTTAGTTGGGAATTCTTACAAAGATATAAGTGATCTTTGTACCATAAGGTATCATTTTTCCAACTAAATGTATCAGATGTACTAGGATCTTGCTGCAACTTTTGAATGAGTGTCCACACTTCTTCGTCCTTCTTCCATTCATCTCTTACTTCGGTTATCCAATCTGGTTGGATAATAGAAATGGCACAAAGCAATGCTTCCACCTCTTCATTCTTTCTTGAGAGTGCATCTCCAACAACATTAAGCTTTCCTTTTTTTTAGATTATTTCAAAGTCATAACCCAACATCTTTGTGACCCATTTTTGCTGCTCTTCTGAAGATAGTCTTTGTTCCAAAAAGTGCTTAAGACTATCATGATCAGTTTTTACCTTGAAGTGTCTTCCCATTAGGTAAGTTCGCCATTTATTTAGTGCATGCAGTATTGCTAACATTTCCTTCTCATAAATAGGTTTCTGTAAATACTTTCCTTTAATTGGACGACTTTCAAAAGCAATGGGTCTTCCTTCTTGCATTAAAACAACACCAATTCCATTTCCTGAGGCATCACATTCAACAATAAAGGTTTTTTTGAAGTCTGGCGTAGCTAAGACCGATGCTAGGCTTATTTCCTCTTTAAGATGTTCAAAGGCCTTAGTTGCTTCCGGAGTCCATGAAAATGCATCTTTCTTCAATAATGTTGTTATAGGTGCTGCTATTCTCCCATAATTCTTAAAAAACTTGCGATAATACCCTGTTAACCCGAGAAATCCTCGCAACTGCTTTATGGTTGTGGGGAATTTCCATTACTTAAAGGCTTTAATTTTGTTAGGGTCTACCTTAACACCCTCTTGAGATACAATATGACCTAGATATTCCACCTCTTGTACTCCAAAGAAACATTTGGATATTTTTTCATATAATTGTTTCTCCTGCAATAGTTTGAGCACCCTGTCATCATGTTGAACATGATCCTTCCAAGACCTGTTGTAGATTAGTATATCATCAAAAAATACTAGAAGGAAGGGTTTGAAAATGGAATTCATCAACCCTTGAAATGTAGAAGGTGCATTGGTAAGGCCAAAAGGCATGACCAAAAATTCATAATGACCCTCATGAGTTCAAAATGTTGTTTTCGGAATATCTTCAGTCTTCATTCTAATTTGATGATATCCTGAACGAAGATCCAACTTGGTAAAATAAATTGCTCCATGTAATTCATCGAATAATTCATCAATCACAGGAATGGGAAATTTATCTTTAGTGGTGAGCTTATTGGGCTCCCCATAATCCAGACACATGCACCATGATCCATCCTTCTTGTGTACCAATACTACAGGAGCAGAGAAAGAACTTTGACTAGGTTGAATTATACCCACCTCTAACATTTCTGTAATCATACGTTCAATTTCGCTCTTTTAGACATAAGCATATATATATAAGGCCTGATGTTTGGAGGAACACTTCCTGGAATCAAATGAATAACTTGATCATGATCACGAATAGGTGGGAGTCCTTTGGGAGTTTCAAACATCTTGGAATGATTGTCCAAGACTTTTTGGAGATCTGCAGAAATAGATGATTTTGATGTTGGAACTTCTAGTGAGCATAATTGTGAAATTACGCCTCGTTGTTCTTTATTTAGAAGCTTTGTCATGACATTAAAGCTTATTATCTTTCCCGGCTTCCCTGCAATACCCCGTAATTCGACTTCCTTTCCTTCTAAAAAACATTTCAAGAAAAGTTCTTGAAAATTAAAAGCTATCGTCCCTAAAGATTGTAACCATTGTACTCCTAGTACAACATCAACACCTCCCATAGGAATGGAAAGCATTAGACTATTCAATACATATTCCCCCATGGTTAGCTTGATATTATGGCATTTCCCAGAGCAATTTATAGTTCTTCCATTTGCAACCATCACTTGACATTCTGGTGCTGGGTATAGGAAACAATTCAATTCCTTGGCTACCTTACAATGAATAAAATTATGGGTACTACCTGAATCAAGCAACACTATTACCTTTTTCTTCTTGATATGTCCTTCTATCTTGAGAGTTTGAGGAGTGGTAATTCATACCAATGCATTACATGATATGGTCGAACTCATTTCTTCCTATTCTAGGGTTGGTTCCTGGTGTATATCCTCTTCTTGTTCATTTTCTTCTTCCTCTTCACAATCTATGTAAAATAATTTCTTCTCAACACACTTATGACCTTTAGTGTATTTGCTATCACAACTCTAGCAAATCCCTTTTGCTCTTTTTTCTTCCAATTGTTGTGGTGTCAACCTTGTAGGTTGTGGAAATCTAGGCATAGCGACACTTCCTTCTTTATAGAAGTGAGTGGTAGGCTTCCTTGTCGCCATAATTTTACATTCATTTTTTCTTTCCAACCTGAATGCCTTCTCCAATGAATCAGGTTCCAAAACACAAAATTCATGTTGGATGTTATCCTTTAAAGTACCTATGAAGAGATCAATCCTGTGTCCCTCTGGAATATTAGTTACCCTTATATTCAATTTTTGGAAGTTCTCAATGTGCTCCCCCACTAAACCCTTTTGTTTGAGATTTATCAATTGGCTAAAGAAGGTGTTGCTCTTTGTATCCTCATAATGTGTTATCATTTCCTCCTTAAAAATTGACCAAGTGACAATTTTTTTACGGGAGAAAAGCCATCGATACCATACAAATGTATTTTGTTCTAAATGTAAAGTTGCAATGCGTACATTTTGTGTGTTTTTCACATTATGGAGATCAAAATATTGCTCCATCTGTAGTATCCATGTTACAGGATCATTTCCATCAAACTTCCTCATATCCATTTTTGGAATATGGTGGTTCTTTCCGCCAACATTAGAGTTTATGAAATCACGATTAACATTTATTTTGTTCTCATCATGAGTTTCCTCTACTATCTTTTCACCATTAGGAAACATTTCTTGTATCAACTTTGTCAAACCTTCTATGTCTGCTTTTACATCATTCTTCATGTTTTCCATTTTTTCGTCGATATTAGCTTCCATGTCATCCATCTTAGATTCCCTGCCAGCTTCCATGACATCTATCTTAGATTCCACACTTTTCTTCAAACCATGCATCTTAGTTTCCACACCTTTCTTCAAAACTTCCATGTCATTTTTTGTTGCTCTTTGCGAGAGCGAAATTTGTTGCACTTGCACTTGTAATTTTGATATGTCATGTTGCCATTCTTGGTCTTCATGAGTCATAATAGAGCCTGCTAAAGGCTTAATGGGTGTTGAATTATTTTTAGGGGCAATTTTAGAAACCAATACTGATATCTATTCTACAATATTCCCTTGGAATCAAATCAACTTGATTCTTCCAACAAGACTTATGCAATTCAGGGCAAAAAAAATACACACCTTTTACTTTCTTTTGCAGAGCTCTATAATGAAATTGAATTATCTCTATAATTTCATAACCTTAATATCTGAAATTTGGCACCGTAGTAGTCCTTTGAAGCTTCTTGCAAATTCCACAGGTCTGACTTGATTTGGATTCCTCAAGACAAAGTTATATCCAATGTCCCACAATGACCTAATTATGGACTGGTTCAGTAGAGAAAACTTGTACGACTTGCCACGTGTCACTGTTTGCTCCTTTGGCTCTGAAATTTATAGACAAGAAACTATGGTCCATGTACTTCTAGTCACTTTTTAGAGAATGCCAATATGATCCTCAAAGAGAGAGTTATGAAGATTTTCCCACGATCACCTCTTTGAGATGAAATTAGGGAGCCTGAAAAAGACCTAACTTCCACAGATCATATCTCCAAAAATATTTCCAACCAAGCTCTGAAATTTTACGACGATGTTCCTCAGGATCTCGGCTTCGCGCTCTAGAAATTTCAGCTTCTGAACCTTCATAGAAAAAAAATTATAGTGAAAATTCTGCGATGACTTGTTTAAGTGAAATTCAGGAACCTGCAAAAAGCCCTACCTTCCACAGATCATATCTCCGAAAATATTGTGAACAAAGCTCTGAACTTTTGTGACGATGTTCCTCAAGATTTAAAATTCTCACCCTACAAATTTCAGCTTTTGAACCTTCGTAGAAAAAAAATTATAGCGAAAATTCCACGATGACCTATTTGGTGCAGTGAAACCCTAGAATCCAAAGCTCTAATACCAAATGTTGTGAAACCAGCTTCAAAAATAGAAGAAAAGAGATATCAAAGTCTTATAAATAAGTCACTTCGAGGGAGAAACCTCCAATACATTACATGAATGAACAATTCTTGGATGATTCAAATTGCAAAACCTCCTTTCTATATATAGGAGTACATGGGGCCACAATGTAATCCTAGTGGGGCCCAATGTAATCCTAGCCGACCTAAAAATAATAATTTAAGGGCACAATAATAACAATATGGGGGTTACAGGGGTACAATAATAACAATAAGGTGGTTACACTAACAACAATAAGGGACTATACTAGTAATATAGGGACCTAACATCCTTCTCCTCCAAGTCACTGAAAAGTTCTTTGTCTCCCGTCATGTGAAAGGAAGCGCCACTATCCAAATACCACACATATCCCAATGCACTTGACACCATGCATGCGATCAATGAGAAGTCAAGCTCAAATTGCAAGGTCAAAGCCTCACCAGTTGCAGATCCTCCATCCTTCTTGTTCTTCTTCTTCTGTGGACAAGTAGTCGCAAAATGCCCATGCTCGTGACAATGAAAACACTTCACCTTGGACATGTCTTGCTTCCTTCCATTCTTGGACTCGAATTTGGAATGGAATTTCTTCCCCTTCCCCTTCTTCGCCATGGTAGCCAAAGCACAATGTTCTTCATCTTCATTCTTAGATGAAGATCCATCTCTAGTGTTCTGTCTGAACCCCTCCTACACCAAATCTGACCACAGTTGTTCCCAATCTGAAAATTTTTCCCTTCCATTGACAGAATCTTGATAACTGTGCCAACTCTTGGGAATACCTAAGAGAGCCAAGCTCACCAAATCATCATCAGTGACAGTTATACCAACGCTCCCCAATTCTTCTTGACATTGGACAAACTTTGTTAGATATTTTGGTATGGAATCGCCCTTCTCCATCTTGATCTTCCTGAGTTTATCTTTGAGTGCCACTTTCCTATGGTCGCTACTGCTCTAGAATAGACCCGTAAAATCCTTGCACATTGCATATAGTGTGGCTTTCCCATGGAGGCTTGAGAAAATGTGGTCTCATACTCCCTCTAATAGGATCCTCCTCGCCTTTTCCAATTTCTTTTTCCATGCATCAAGATTTGCAGCAGCTGTCACAGCGGGTTTAGGAACATCATTGTCAATGAATTCCTTCAGGCCATTGTCTTCAAGTACTACCTACATCCTATCCTTCCAATAAATATAGTTTGAGCTTCCCTGGAGTGCATACTCCAACCTCAAGCCATTGAAATCCATTTCGATCTTGAATCAGTTGTAGCACCAAGAAAGTCTGTCTGCAAATTCGAATTCTATCTGATCACAAACTCATCTCCTCCTTCAAAATTTTGATTTCCTGCGCTCTAATACCATGTATAAATTATACAACATGCATGTATATCTTGCATTCAATCCGATCTAACAATGTACTAAATTTAAATATTGAATCGCTTCTATAAATCTTTTGTGGAATTAAAAACACAATCGACAATCACATGAAACAAAGAAGAATCAAATCAAACACAACACAGATAATTTCCTGGGGAAATATTGCTGCTAAAAACCCCAATATCTTATATTGTATATTCAGCATGGATCATGAAACAATTACATACAAACTCTTCTCACAAGAGCCCTCCAGTACTGAGCTAATTGTCTCACACTATCATACAAAAAATGACCAATACTTAGCCAATTTACTGCCTCTAGACAACCTGCCTTGCTTGTGAAATCCCTGATGAATGCAATCCCTAAAAGATAGGAATTTTGGCCTTCCTTGACTGCGCAAGTGTCATGGGCACTCCAATGGGTGTTTGGTTTCATGGATGCAACCCAATAATCCTACAACTGATAGTCAACTTCCCTTTCACCTAGATCTCAACTGGGTCTCCACTGGATCTGACATGCATGCAGCTAATAATAGCAAATCCTTAGTTGCATGTGAGATCACTAATTTTGAATTAATTAATATTTAATTCACTTGATCTCTCACTACTGTATCTAACAGTTACAACTAGCACAACTGATTTTAACTCAATTAACCAAGTTAAACTGATTACAACCTGCATTAACTAATGCACCACTGCACTTTGAACTCTGCTACAAGTAAAATTACTCTACATGCCTCACCAACTACCTCTAACTCGAAATCCATGAGCTAACTGAATTTATCACTCTCAGTTAACTATTACAATTTATTTTTGAGACTATATTACATTTTATTGTCCATCTTAATTAAAGGATAACTAATAGACATGCACCAAAAATAGCCCTGTGGGCGCCACCCTAGTGTAGGTGCTTAATGCACTAGGCATGGGTGCTGAAATTTTCTTGTTGAATTTCAATACAAGTGAATTAAATCAAATTTAATTCACATGCAGTGATTTTTCAAGTGACTGATGATTTATTATTAATAGCTGCATGCATGTCAGTTCTGATGAAGACCCAGTTGAGACAGAGGTTAAAGGGATGTTAACTATCAATTGTATTTTTAGAAAACTACCCATATGTAGTTAAAACACCACAGTATTTCCATGATAATTGCACAGTCAAGGAACGCAATTATCCTATTTAATAGGGATTAATTGTTGAAAAGTGTAACTAGGTCGGTATTCATGTTGACTATGTAATTATGAATTTATAAAGAAGACAAGATAATAAAATATATTTGTCGTATGCTTGCCTCATGGGTTTCATGAGAAAGACTTTATTTTAGGTCTAAGGACTTCTTCTTTATGTCCTTTAGGGGATTGTATTTTGGTTATAAATATGTTAAAGAGCCATGTTAATGATGGGTCATCGTCAGTATTGTATGCCTTCATACCTTGTCTCATAAACCTTCAGATCATAGCTCAAATGTGGCTTAAGTTTAGTGTTGACGACAGCCAACATGTCAGCCTCAATACTCCTGCTCAAGTTGGCTCACAAGCAGCCCTACATGTCAGCTCAATTAAGAATTCATGTCCTGTCTATATAAGGAAAGATTGCAGTTAATTTGAAAACAGATTTGCGGAGGTCTCTGATATATAAGAGCGTGAAGAAGTATGAAGAAGCTGCATAGTTAGGACTGCGGAAGAACAAAATTCAAGTTTGATAAGAGTTGCATTCAAATAGTGATAAAGGACAATAGAATTATGGGCTAAATGAGACAATAGAATTATGAAGACATCTTAAAAATGCATAGTGCGAATAAAGGACAACAAACAGTGCGGATAAAGGACAGCTAATGGCGCGGAAAAAAGACAGTACACAGTGCGTTTTTAAAAGGAAGAAATGTGTGGGATACTAAGGTGAATAAGTGCATATCTGGAATAGAAGAACATGAAGGAAAACTGCAGAAAAGAACAGGAGGTACAGGTTGCAGACAACAAGGAATAGAATTACAAATTGTTGAAGCAAGGTTGTGAATAAGTGTTGGAAGAGTACAGTGAGTAGATCTCTGAGTGTAAGAGTGATAGTTCAGGGCTCAATGTGAAGACTATCTGGAATTATAATGCAAGAATAAATTTTTAATATATTATTTTGAAGAGCAGTCGATCTGAGAAAAGAATTTTTTAAAGGTGAGACAATCATCATAAGGAGAAAGGTAGTAATAGTGAGGAAGGTAAATCTATGATTTACCCTCCTACAGTTCGAGCTATTCAACTACAAGCATATGCAAGGTGAAGATAAAGATATAAAACTGAGCAAATTGGTGAAGAGAAGAATCAAGGTTGAAGAAGCTTGGACAAGGTCTTGAAAGCATATATGAGTCAAGGGTCAAGGGTCTGAGTCTGGATCATGGTACTTGTCATTTGAAGATCTATAAGAAGAATTCTTTACAGGTTTTCCTCTCTAAGAGGGAGAGGTTTTTCCCTGGCTCTAGGATCCTAAATTTTGTGTCTTGTGCATTTTGATAATTAACTTGATGAAATATTAACTAAGGTAAAAGAAGAAGAAGATATAAATAACATAAGCAAGCTCACAAGTAATTATCAGGAAGAGAATTTGTATTAATCAGCAGCCCTCCAAATTCTCAACATGGTATTGGAGCTAAGGTGTTGAACTCAAGGGTTGCTTGACAAAGAGACACTCCAGGAAGCGAAGATTAAAGTTTGGGTTGAAAGGTCAAATCAGTTTGCAATGAAGACTTCAAGGATTCAAGAACATCTACATTTCAATTTCAATTTCTGAAGATATACTTTATCATCAAGGATTCAAGAAAATCTACATTAAAGATTTCTATCTTAGAAGAAACTCTTGACTTCATCTTCAAACATCATCAAGGAAGTTGTTGAAGGAGAAAGTCACTCTCTCAATTAAGTATCTATGACTTTATCTAAATCTATCTAAATGTCTTCTTTGAAAAGAAATCAACAAACTGGTTAGGGTTTCAAAAAAGTTCCTACATGGAAGACAAGTACAATGAATTCATGCGAAATACATGAAGGGAGATATAAGAGCCCAGAGGATTCTTACATAATCCATAAAAGACTCTCTCATCTTCAAGGTATCAAATCTAAAAGAAATATTTGAGAAATTCTATTCTCTGTGAGTACTGCAGAAGAAGTAATCTCTCTGAGATCATCTGCAGGAAGTGTGAGAAGTAATGTTTGACACTGAGATAACTAAAGTGGTGTTGGAAGCTCTACTAGATGAATGGGGAAACTTCACTTCAGGTTTATACGGGAAGAAAGAAGCCAGGCCATTTCACAATTTAAGGTCTCTATGTAAAATAGAGGGAACAATATTGAAAGCCAAAAGTGCTACAGGATCAACGGAATCAAGCCTTTGCAGCCACATCAAGGAAAAAAGGAAGATTCGGTAAGTTTGGTCCTCAGAATAGTATGGACGAAGCACGATGCCTTGGATTTGATGAACTTGGGCATTAAAATGATGAAATTTGGCATTAAAATAGAAATTGTCCTCAATCTGAAAAAGGACAAGAGAAATAGAAAAGAAGCCCATGTCTCTGAAATGAAGAAAGAGCCTGATAAGAAAGAAGAAGCAAGGGATCTCCACTACTATTGAGATCATATTTTCCTTTAAGTTATTTCTATTAGTTATATGATAGGAAGTAGTGTAGCAACTTGATGAAAGCATGGTAGGAGCTTCTGGTGAATCAGCTTTGGGAAAACCTCTTTGATAACATCACTAATGGAAATCAGTCATCAAGAGCAAGGGTCATCATGGAAATAGATTTATGATATATTGATGGAGCATGCCAAGGGAATGAAGCTCTTCATTCTTGAGAAATTACTACAAGATGACTCAAGGGAAAAAGGGTATGAGGTATGTATATATTTATATGCTAACATTAGATGTTGTGAAGTCATGTCATTTGGTTGCAGGTAATGAACTTCTGTATTTAGAAGTATGATCTATGGAGGAGTATCTCTCAGTGCACAGATAGATGAAATCAACATAATATGTCCTCATGGAATATGAGGTGGTTTTATATGAACGAGAAACTAGAAAGGTTGTAAGTTCCTGGGAATGGAGAATGTGCAGAAAGGAAGAGATCATGAAATACAACCATGTCAAGAGGTAGTTATCATCCGGAAGCCCAGAAGATGTGACTTAGAGATCTCCTCTAAATATATGTAGACTCTAACAGAAGTCTGGTAAATAAGAAGACCCTTGACAAAACATATCATTAGGAGATGTGTCAATCTGTATAAAGGATGTCGATGCCTACAGGAAGATGTCATGTTGAAAGATCATCACTAAGGTAACTTTTGTTCTAAAAGTTCATATGTATATGTTTATCTGGATGAATTTATGCAGGGCTGCTAATCATAAGAAAGGATTCATGATCCTTGGGGATGATTCGAAGGAAAGCAGCATGGCATAACGGTGGACCATATGAGGAATACTGATGAATCACTTTCTGATAGTGGACATGACTCATGACTGAAAGTGATGGATGATTTGTGCCCTATGAAGCCAAAAGTTGAAGATTCCTCAATATCCAAATCCATGACATCAAGGAGAGGAACTCTTCATGAGTAGCTAGATTGTTGTTGCAAGACCTTGGTTGATGAGGAGCTTGGTGGTAAGTTTCTTGCTTGGAAGAATCTTGAAATATGTCCTTCCTGTGTTAAGAGGGAGTGATGTATGTGATTCTCTATTACATGTGTCATGCACTAGACAAGGACTAACAATCGTAAGTCTCAGTGAAGGCCATGTGAAGAGAATGGATAGACACACCATTATGGTCTTCACCTGGAAGACAGAATGGAGGATTGGGTAATCATATGGCATTCGATACTCTTTTAGAATGATATAGGGAATTCAAGATAAGAGTATTCGTGGACCGATATTCTTTAAGGGCTGGCTACCCAAGAGAAGAATAGTCTAAGAAGGTCATACTCTGGGAACACCTAGGTGGGGTATGTACCTTGGAGAGATAATGACTATGGTGTCTATTAGTCATGTGTCTTGCCAGCACTGTAGCCCATTATCTCGTTGAGAGATGGGGTTCTTGGTCAAGGCCTTACACTAGGACAATGTTGGTTTATATGATGCTATACAGATGTGATTACCAATCTAATTCTTCTTATGAGATTCTTCAGTTTGAAAGTGATCATGTACCTGTATGAATATACCTCCCTAGTTAAGAGGGAGTGTTGAAAAGTGTAACTAGGTCGGTCTTCATGTTGACTATGTAATTATGAATTTATAAATAAGACAAGATAATAAAATATATTTGTGGTATGCTTGCCTCATGGGTTTCATGAGCAAGACTTTATTTTAGGTCTAAGGACTTCTTCTTGATGTCCTTTAGGGGATTTTCTTCTGGTTATAAATATGTTAAAGAGTCATGTTAATGATGGGTCATCGTCAATCTTGTATGCCTTCATACCTTGTCTCATAATCCTTCAGATCATAGCTCAAATGTGGCTTAAGTTCAGCGTTGAAGACAACCAACATGTCAGCCTCATTACTCCTGCTCAAGTCAGCTCACAAGCAGCCCTACATGTCAGCTCAATTAATAATTCATGTCTTGTATATATAAGGAAAGATTGCGGTTCATTTAAAAACATATTTGTGGAGGTCTCTGATATATAAGAGCATGAAGAAGTCTAAAGAAGTTGCATAGTTAGGACTGTGGAAGAACAAAAGTCATGTTTTATAACAGCTACGTTCAAATAGTGATAAAGTACGAAGTAAGGGCTGAATGAGACAGTAGAAGTATGCAGACATCTTAAAAAGTCACAGTGTGGATAAAGGACAGCAAACAGTGTGGATAAAGGATAGCTAATGGTGCAGAAAAATGACAGTACACAGTGTGTTTTTAAAAGGAAGAAATATGTGGGATACTAAGGTGAATAAGTGCGGATCTGGAACAGAAGAACAGGAAAGAAAATTGCAGAAAAGAACAGGAGGTACAGGTTGTGGACAACAAGGAACATAATTGCAGATTGCTGAAGCAAGGTTGTGAATAAGTGCTGGAAGAGTACAGTGAGTATATCTCTGAGTGTAAGAGTGATAGTTTAGGGCTTAATGTGTAGATTTATCTGGAATTATAATGCAATAATAAATTGTTAATATATTATTGTGAAGAGCAGTCGATCTGAGAAAATAATTTGTTAAAGGTGAGACAATCATCATAAGGAGAAAGGTAGTAATAGTGAGGAAGGTAAATCTATGATTTTCCTTCCTACAGTTCGAGCTATTCAACTACAAGCATATGTAAGGTGAAGATCAAGATACAAAACTGAGCAAATTGGAGAAGAGAAGAATCAAGGTTGAAGAACCTGGGACAAGGTCTTGAAAGCATATCTGAGTCAAGGGTCAAGGGTCTAAGTCTGGATCATGGTACTTGTCATTTGAATATCTATAAGAAGAGTTCTTTGCGGGTTTTCCTCTCCAAGAGGGAGAGGTTTTGCCCTGGCTCTAGGAGCCTAACCGTTGTGTCTTGTGCATTTTGATAATTGACTTGATGAAAGATTAACTAAGCTAAAAGAAGAAGAAGATATAAATAACACAAGAAAGTTCACAAGTAATTATCAAGAAGAGAATTTGTATTAATCAGCAGCCCTCCAAATTCTCAACATTAATTGCCTAGGGATTGCGTAAGAAAGGCAGGATGAGCAGAGGCTGAAAATTGGCTAAGTACTAGCCCAATTTTGTCCGAATCAGTTTGAGACAGTTGGTAGAGTGCATCAAACTCTTGTGAGAAGAGTGCATTGTATTCTTTCATGATTCCTTGGTTGAGTATATAATAAAGATGGAGGGGTTTTGAGCAGTTGCTTTCCCCAGGAATATCTGGTGTTGTGTGATTGATAATTTTATTTCTCTTACTTGCATGTGATTATGCAATCGTATTTAATTTCCGAGGACATAAATCAGAGTGATAGGTGTCAGACATTGGAGCGCGGATCAGAGTTGGCAACAATGCATAGTGCATGGATGCAAATGTTAGCAACGCAAAGAGTCCAGTAGACATGTACAGTAGGTACCAACAGTCAAAAGAATCTGATGACAGATGCATTATACTGATTCAATTGTTTGAAGGCTATTCAGTTTTAGAAGTGTTGCATGCAAGAGTTGCATGTGCGAACAACACTAGTGAACTGTTGCATGTGCGAACACCACTGGAGAAGTGTTGCATGCAAGAGTTGCATGTGCGAACAACACTAGAGAATTATTGCATGGAAGAGTTGCATGTTGCATGTTGCATGTAATAGTTTCATGTGCACATGCAAGAACATTCCAAAGGAACCATATTGAGACAGATTGATTCCTTTCTTGTTGAGAGGGAGTGTTGAAATGTGCAACAAGAAACAGTGAAATTGGCATCCAAAACAACATGACAACACACACACTAGTGTGGGACCACAGGTCACAAAGTGATGGGTCCAAGTGATACATTAGTGTGTAAGTCAATTTATTAAATAAATTAGAAATGTGTCTAATTTAATTTTCCCTTAGTTAAATTGGACAATAAATTGTAATCTTATCTCATTAATACTTGTAATAGTTAATTGAGTGTGATAGACTTAGTTAGCTCATGAATTTCGAGTTGAGAGTGGTTGGTGAGGCATGTAGAGTGATTCTATTAGTTTTTGAGTCCAAGTTGCAGTGAATGCATTAATTTAATGCATGAGAAATCAGTTAACTCAATTAAGTGAGTTAAAATCAGTTTAAATGGTTGTAACTCATTGTTACACTAGTGAGAGGTCAAGTGAATTAAACCAGATTTAATTCATGTGCAGTGATCTGTCAAGTGACTGATGATTTACTATTAATAGCTCCATGCATGTCAGTTTTTATGAAGACCCAATTGAGACATAGGTTAAAGGGATGTTAACTATCAGTTGTATTTTTAGCAAACTGCCGAGATGCAGTTAAAACACCACAGGATTTCCCATGATAATTGTGCAATCAAGGAAAGCTAATTATCCTATTTAATAGGTATTAATTTTCTAGGGACTGCGTAAGTAAGGCAGGCTGAGCAGAGGCTGGAAATTGGCTAAGTACTAGCCCAATTTTGTTTGGATCAGTGTGAGACAGTTGGTAGAGTGCAACAGACTCTTGTGAGAAGAGTGCATTGTATTGTTTCATGATTCCTTGGTTGATTATACAATAAAGATGGAGGGGTTTTGAGCAGTTGCTTTCCCCAAGAATATCTGGTGTTGTGTGATTGATAATTTCCTTTCTCTTACTTGAATGTGATTGTGTGATCGTGTTTAATTTTCGCGGAATTAATTGTAGAAGGATTCAATATCTTACTCTAGTATATTGCACGATCATATTGAATCCATTGGTATATACATATTGTTTGTATAGTTTCTACACTCTGAACATAGTCTCGTAGATGGTGATACCAAATATCAATATGCTTGGATCGATTGTGAAATACTAGATTCTCAAAGAGCTTAATGCAACTATGATTGTCACAATAGATCACAGTTGGATCAATCGACATATGACAAAATAGTCCCACGCGTATCTTTCTCATCTAGATCGCCTCACATGTTGCTTGACTTGCAACCATGTATTTTTCTTTTTTCGAGTTGAGAACCACAAACCTTTGCTTCATGTTGTACCAATAAACTGTTGCAGACCCAACATTGAAATTTCCACCTGATGTACTCTTTCGATCAAATGGACTCCCTGCTTAATATGCATCTGTGAATCCACTCAACTTCACTCTCTCTGTATGTTTGTACCATAATGCATATTGGATAATGGCTTTGAGGTAATGTAAAACATGTTTAATTGTCTTCCAATAAATTTGGTTGGCCTAACCATAGTTTGGCTCAGCTGGTTGACTGCATAGTACATATCTGGTCGTTTGTTCACAAGATACATCAGTGAACCCACAAGTTATCGTTAAATGGTAGCATCCACTTCTTCACTTGAAGTGGCATTCTCCTTCCTCCAGTTGGTCACTAGAGGTGTCTCCATGGGTTTACAACTCTCCATGCATAATATTTATAGTATCTCATTTGCATACTTTCCTTGAGACACAAACAATACCCCATTGCCTTGCCATACTTCCAACCCAAGGAAGTGGTTCATGAGACCCATGAACTTCATTTAAAATTCCCTTGCAAGGTCCTCCTTGCAAGATCTGATCAGCTTCTCATCACCAGTTAAAATCAAATCCTTAACATATAAGACAATACTAAGGTACCAAGCATGAGGTTCTTGTTTGATATTGTACAACGCTTGCTTAAGTTTGCACACATGCGACTCCCTATCAAATGTCTCAAAACCTTATGTTTGCTCGATGTACACCTCCTCCTCAATAATCCCACTAAGAAATTTTGTTTTGACATCCATCTGGTGGATCTTCCACCCCATTTGTGCAACCAGTGCAAGAATCGATATAATGGATGAAAAAATTGCTACAGGAGCAAAGGTTTCCTCATAGTGAATTCCCTCAACTTGAGATAATCCCTTGGACACAACTTTGGCCTTATACTTCTCTATGCTTCCATTTTCTACATGCTTAACCTTAAATAACCATCTCAAACCGACTATTGATTTATTTGCTGGTCTTGGGACCACTTTTTAAACACTAACATTTAAAATGGATTCATATTCCTCGACCATTGCATCAACCCAAAAAGGTTGCTCAATTTCTTCCTCGAAGGAGGATGGCTTAGTCTCTACAAGCTCAGTCATTAGAGCGAGGTAGCTAGTGTGCCATTCAGGTGACCTCCTTTTCCTATACAAATTTGAAGGAGCTCCCACACTCTCCTTCGCATCCTACGCAAGCCTATCAACTTCCATGGTTCTTTTCATGCATTCTCTGGATGGATCTGCTTGAGTGGATGTCTCCATTCTCGACTCCTTACTTTGTGGCTACTCCACAACTTCCTAGGGCTCCTCCTTTGGAGCTAAAATCTCCTCTTCTAGTCGGATCCGAAGCTCCCTCTCAAGAGAGAACCACATCACTTTCTCCTCATCAAACTTTACATCCCTTCGCACAATTTTCATTTTGAGGGAAGTTAAGTACACACGGTAGTTGTGAGGAGTTTCTGTGTTAGCCACAAATACTCCCAATTTATTTGTTAGCTCAAGCTTCTTCCTTAATTATTTGAATACATGGCAGTAAACAAAGGCTCTAAAAGTCATAAAGTGTGACATATCCTACTTTCTCCCCAAGAAGGCCTCCTTCGGTGTAATCATACCAAGAATTTGATGAGGATTCTGATTATGCAAGTAGACTGTTGTGTTACATGCCTCTTCCCATAAATTTAGTGGTAGGTCTTGGTCATACAACATAGCCCTCACAGCTCCCGCAAAGCTATCGTTCTTTCTCTTAGCTACCCCATTATGTTGTGGGTTATGGGGTGTTGTCTATTATCCTCATACTGTAGTGTCCCTTCTTGGTCAGTTAGTTTTGGTGACATCTCGAGGGTGATTTTAATGGAGTGTATAGAGGTTATATATGTCAGACTTATGTATATGCTTGGACACTATAGACTTATTTTTTGTCACATGGTTGTTGCATGCTTATGATAGTATCTATGGTTGAGTGTATAAGACTTATTTTGGTTAAGTGCAAATTAACGATGCTTCTCGTTTGGCATCCTATTTTGACTTTGATGCATGACATGAGTGATGGTCTATGATTGTGACACAAGAATAAAAGCTACTATGTGGAGTATTTAACGAACCATAATCTTATTGATGACTTATGATATGTATGATTATACATTCTTGACCTTGTATTTAGCAGGATTTGGTAGGGAACTTAGTTACTACCAAGAAGGATGTTCAAATTACTATGGAGGTCATATATACATTTGGGTAAAATGTGATTGAATTAAATTCATTATGATTTTTTTTTTTATGCTTTTAATCTATGAGGTTATGATGTGTAGGTCTGGGAAACAAGGCCTTTCCAATAGATCATCATATGCATATGAGATCACAATCAGTACCTTTAGGGAAACCATGTAGCTTCATAGAGAAATAGATGAGAATATATGGGAAATATTAGGGTGTGGAGTATTGGATCTTTGGAATAGATCAAGGAGTGGATTCTTGATTCTACTAGGACGTGGAGTCCTAGGCACATGGGCAAGGGCGTGAAGTCGTACCAAGTAAAGAGAGGTGCACAATAGGGGTGTGGAATCCCTATTCTATGACTTAAAAACACCACTAAAGATCGTACATCAACCACGTGAATTAATATAAGTTAAACTTTTAGTTGAATTAACTCCAATACCCACTTTAGAGGGTAATTTAAAATAAAATTTATTTTAATACAAAAATATTAATTACATATTTTTGAAAAAACAATAATAGAAAGTTTTCTAGAAAGGACACAAGGTGGAATGAATATTAGATAATTAAATAATTAAGAAAAAAATGAGAGATTGTCACCTCAAAGGAGGGTGGTGAATAATATGAATTATAATAAATTAAAAATTGGTTAATTTTTGCATGAAGGGGTGAGGTGTCACTCCACTCCGTGCTTATAAATATGGAAGGATCTTTCCCCATGAGAAAGGAGAGGAAAGAGTAGGGAAATGCTGCCAAAATGACTATCCAATTTCTAAATTAAAATCCTAATAATTTATCCTGATTGATTGAGACTAAGTGGTGTGAGAGTAAGATAGGACATTCCTTAGTTTGCCCCAAATTTCTCACTATTATTGAAGTTGGTATTGTTTGTGAGCTCATAGAGCTCAGGGTTCCAAGGAAAAAGGTTTTCTTTGGATATGGCTGGGTGGTAAATCTGGTTGGTCCTGTTGGAGTTGGCTACCGGAGCTCTTGAACAAAGTACAAAGTAGAACTACTGAGTATCGATAATCTTTCTTGGACGAAGATGTAGCTAGTTTAACTTTAAGATAGTTCTTGTTGTTCTAAAAGTTCTAATCATAGATAGTGGTTTACCATTTATTTCTTTGGTTATACAAATGTTGAAATTACAGAACTGGAAGAATATGTTTTTGTTTTAACTGACTAAATTAGTAATTCTTCATTTAAATGGGTTGTGATCAATCGACAACATGATAATGTTATTTGTAGTCTCTATATGTTCTATTAATTATAAGTGTAATGTTCTTATTTTCAATTTGGAGATCTCTTTTTTATTGTACATTTATGTTTATGAAAGCAAATGTTAAAGAAGAGTTACTATTGTTAATTTTTTGTTGGGAAACAAAAAAAAGATTACAATAATTCACGTGAGTAAAAAAAAAAACATGTCATGTAAATTATAATTGGAAGATATGATGTTCATATTCCTACCTATTCTTTGACATCCTCCTTCCCTTAGTTGGTTTGCTTTAAGGTTATATATTTATATTTCATCTCATAATATTTTTAGACAAAATTCTTGATGCAGTCATTGTTTTGAAGGCATCTAGCACATTGTTCCTACTTTATTTTTTCCTATAAATATAGGAGTTATCCTTTTTGCAGAAAATAAAGTTCTCTTGAAATATAACATTTATTCTTTTTGCAAAAAAGAAATTCTTTTCTTAAATATAATGCTTATTCATTTTACAAAAAAAAAAGAAAAAAAAGATACATATGTCTCCTTAATTTATTGATTACTAATGTCGGTATCATTAAATCCAATGGTGGATAATGATTTTAGCTTGATGGGTGTGTATATTGGTGGGTTACATTATTTTTAATGTGTGAGATAAATTAGTGTGGTAATCTTTTGTAACTTTTATTATTAAACCTTACTAGTGGTCTCTGTAAATTTTACTATATATACATTCTTGGAAAATGTGAGTATATGATTCCCCCTTTTGCGTAACTTTTACTATATATACATTATTTAAAAATATGAGTTTATGATTCTTCCCTTTGCACTATGTAGTTTGGAGTTTTCATTATTGCCAAAAGTATTGGTAATGTTTTTTAACATTGGTAATGTTTTATAACCTTGGTAATATTTATATGAATTCTTGGAAAATGAGATTTTATGATTTATCCATTTGCATTATGTAATTTAAAGTTTTTATTTTTGTAAAAATATTAGTCTGCAATAATTTTTGAAAGCATAAACTATTAAACGTTTTATAAACTGAGATCTTTGGTCATTTTACCAGTAGTTAATTTTGGAATGAGTTTAAATCATTTATTATTATTTTAATGTTGCACTCTACATAACACCAAATCTTAGTCACACGAAGTAATTTAGTTATTCAAATATTAACTTGACTTTATTTTACTAAGTTTGGGATTCAATGGCATTGTTACCCTATTATTAGGTAATTGAAATTTATGTAATTTATTAAGTATTGGAAATTGTAATTTATGTAATCTATTAAGTATTGGAAATTGTATAGTATTTTTAAAAACTAAATATAATTATGTCGGAATATTCCTTTTAGGATAGATAAAAATTCCCTTGGAATATTTTGCATTTAAAGTTATGATATTGACGAAATATTCTCAAACTATATAAAGAGATTAATTTTAGTTGTTTGGGGTAAATAAGATAACTAAATTGGAAATAAGATAAATGGATTTGGAATTAACAGGATTATTCAAGTTATAGTATTGGAGATTTAAAAGGAAATTATTCTAGTGGGGTCAACAATATATGAGCCAAAAGGAAAGGAAGATTGATTTCCATAGCGAGTAAGAATCTATCTATAAAGTCAGTAAATAAGTTATAGAGAAGAGGAAATGGAAATGAATCCTCATGTTGTCATAATTTAATGATTTCATAATGGTATCAAATATTTCTAAAATGACAAAATTTTATGTTTAAAATATAGGGTATTGTTGTAAAGAAAGATCCTTCAAATGAATGGATCAAATGTTAACATGTGAACTTTATGTTACTTGGAATGAATGTTTTAGGATATGATGAGTTCCTCTTCATTTTTGGAAGGCTTATAATTTATGTGATGATTAATGTGTTTTGTTTTCATGTATTATGAAAGGCCAAAAACATGATTCAAAATCTATGTAAAATATTATGAACATATAGAAATAATATAGATCTATTTTCAATGTTTGTATGAAACATGGATGGGTTTTATATATTAAAAAAAACACACACACACCTATTTTTGGGGGTAACTTGAGTTACAGACCTTGTTGGTATTCTAGGATCTTACATCTGGTATCACAGTTGGCTACAACACTCGGACCTAATGGGCACACATGCTTGCTAGTATATTAATATATGAGAATGATGATTTTGGATCCATGTTGAATTGTTATGTGTGTTTTCTTATTTTTTCTTAGAATAAGTGTAATTTGGATTACGGATTTTTTTTTTTAAGGCTTAAGGCTAAAATCTCATGTTGTTGTTTAGTTTAAAATATATGGGGCAGATTGCTTATCTATCTAGCTCTTGTATTTGGTCCTTTTCCTGTGGAGTTTTACAATAAAAGCGAAAATGAAATGTTTTTCTATTTCAACTTTTTTGGAAGAGCAAAAAATATATACTCTTTCCTCGCCCATTTCTTTTGACCTTTTCCAGCTCCCTATTTCACAACAGAGTTCATGAGAATTAGTCCTTAATTGAACAATACGAATTTTAGATCTCCAAGAAATATTGGCCCCTATGTACGCTTTTTGATGTTGATTATGAGTGGGGTTAAACTCTTCAATGTAATACTTTTCTTTGTCCCTAGCTCTTTCTCCCTATTACGTTTGAATTTCAACTCCATATCTTTTTTTTTCTATGTTGCACTGCTAAGATTTTAATATTAATTGTGCAGATTCAATTTCTTGTTTGTGTTTATTTCTAAAAAAAATCCAGGCAAATTTGCATGGTATTTTTTTTTTCTCTTCATGTAGTTTCTATATTAAAGTCATAATATTGAAATTATTACATAGAATTAATGTGGATAATCATTAAATTTTTTGAATAATTGATGCAACTCCACACTTGAGTCTAAGCTTGGAATCATCATATTAATATCCTCTAAGTTAAATTTGAACTAGTTATGGCTAATTGCTTTTAATATGCTCTTGATAGTTTAAAAGAAAGAAATGAAAACCATAGAATTCACTTCCTATTTTTTTATACTAGTCTATTAGAAGTTATAAAGAGATAAGTTGAAAAAGAATTGAGATATCATTCTATCTTATATAGGAGATCAGTTGCAAAAGAATTGAAATGTTTTTCTATCTTAGACCTATATGTGTGTAGTCTCCATTTAAAATTAAAAAAATAACCATATTTTCCGAATGAAATAACGCGTGCCATGAAAAACCATGGTTTAGTATGGAATGAAGACTTAGTGTGTATGGATTGGTATTGTGTAAGAAGTATGAGACTGAAATGTCATTAATGTAATGATTGAGTTCATCATACTAATCTTGATTCTGAAATTATCCATGCTAATTAGAACTCAATATAAGTTGTCCCCAACAAGTCATTATTAACTATGGATGTAGGTGCACAGCCAAGGAGTTGTCTACTGACGCAACATAATATGAATGTAGGTGCGCAACAGAATAACGACTGCAGTTCTTTCCAGAATCGTGTAAAAAAAAATTCAAAAAATAAGGTAGTTGGAGTGTTTGAATTGCATTTTTTTATGGTGGAAATGGATTCAGCACCATCAAAAACCCTTAGGGCACCCAAAATACTGAAGTTTAACAAGTGCAATCCAAATTTTCAAAAATATTTGCGTGAATTTATATGTTATTCTGTGGTTTTTTAGACTACAACCACAACTAATGCACATATATTAAAGAGTTAAAATATTTTTTATGAAGACCTTCTTAATGGTTAAGAATGAAATTTTTGTGGTTTCTTTTATGTAATTTGTGATCTTGTTAAGTGTTGATTATGGGTTGGTTTTCTTCATGAGATAACTTTAAATTATTCTAGGACTAGGTTGAAGTATGCATGCCTAATGAAGAAGTGGTTAAAAATAATTGTAGGTGCTAATAGTTGTGGAAACCATTTTAGAGAAAGTTGAAGGATGTACTTGTTATGATATGTATGAGAGTAGAATCTATACTAACTTATATTTGTAAGGGAAGTAATTATTTATATATATAATGAAGAGTTGATTTTGGTGAAATCACATGGATATCTATAAGGTAAGTCTTATTTGTGTATATAATGAAGAATTGGTTTTGATGAAATCTCATAGACGTGATTAAGGGATGATTATGCATACTTTGAATTTAGTGGAATAAATGTTCTTAACAATAATTTGTTGGAGATTTAAATTCATTATTTTTCCTTTGATTACAAATGAAGAAAAGAAGTTTGGTGTAGTGTACACCATTAGGTGATTTATAATGCTTGTAATAGTTTATCTTGATATATGAAGTCAAATGTGGACTAGGTATTTATACTCCAGTATTGTAATTATTTTTGTATGTGTTTGATTGAGGTAGAATTAAATTGATTTTTAAATGCTTGAAAATGTAGAAAGAGATTATTGTGATAAGTTGATGAGATATATTTCTTATTTTGCTTAAGACAAATTAAGTCTAGCATATTTAAAGAAGATTTCATATTGTTGTGCCTAGAAAATCCATAATACTCTCCTTAATGAATTCTTTGTGTGCAAATCTATATGTATGAGGTTCTTCTATATGAAGAGACAATTCATTTGTGTGGAGTGCTTGGGCACAATCCAGGTATCTCACGTGGAGAACCCTTTTAGTTAATAGACCCTCTATTTTTAACATGATATAATTCCTACTTGATTAAGAATGGTATGTTTTGGTTTTCTTGGAGATGCTTTCACGTTAGCAAAGCATTGAGTTATGAATTGGCATGAAGATAAGATATCAAATACTTATACATAAGGTTAACACGTTTATGATAAGAGAATTAAAACCAACCAAGTATCTTATGATTGTAGGAAAACTTCAGGCCAAATTTAGCCCAAGAGGGGGAGTATGTAGTGTCCCTTCTTGGTTAGTTAGTTTTGGTGACACCTGGAGGGTGATTTTCATGGAGTGTATAAATATTATATATGTCAGACTTGTGTATATGCTTGTACACTATAGACCTATTTTGGGTAACATATTTTGGGTCACATGGTTGTTGCATGCTTATGATAATATCTATGACTGAGTGTATAAGAATTATTTTGGTTAAATGCATATTAACCATGTTTCTCTTTTGGCATCCTATTTTGACTTTGGTGCATGACATGAGTGATGGTCTATAATTGTGACACAAGAATAAAAGCTACTATTTGGAGTAGTTAACCAACCATAATCTTGTTGATGATTTATGATGTGTATAATTATACATGACCTTGTATTTAGCAAGGATAAGGCACGGAACTTAGTTATTGCGAAGAAGGATGCTAAAATTATTATGGAGGTCATGTATACATTTGGGTAAAATGTGATTGAAATAAATTCATTATGATGTGTAGGTCTGGGAAAACAAGGCCTTGCCAACATATCATCATATGCATATGAGCTCACAATCAGCAACTTGAGGGAAACCATGTAGCTTCAAAGAGGAATATATGAGAATATATGGGAAAGATTAGGGCATGGAGCCCTAACTTTCGAAAGATCAAGGAGTGGAGTCTTGGATTAGGACATGGAGTCCTAAGCACAGGGGCAAGGGCTCATAGTCCTAACAAGTCATGACAAGTGCACAATATGGGTGTGGAATCCCTATTCTCTGACTTAAAAACACCACTAAGGAGCTTACATCAAGCAAGTGAATTAATGTGAGTTAAACATTTAGTTGAATTAACTCCAATTTACCCACTTTAGAGGGTAGTTTAAAATAAAATTTATTTTAATACAAAAATATTAATTACATATTTAAAAAAAAATCAATAATAGAAAGTTTTCTAGAAAGGACACATTGGGAGATGAATATTATATACTTAAATTAATTAAATAATTAAGAAAAAAATGAGAGGTTTCCACCTCACGAGAGGGTGGTGAGTAATATGAATTGTAATAAATTAAAAATTGGTTAATTTTTGCATGAAGAGGTGAGGTGTCACTCCACTCCATGCTTATAAATATGGAAGGATTTTTCCCCGTGAGAGAGATTGGAAAAGAGTATGGAAATGCTCCCAAAATGACTATCCAATTTCTAAATTAAAATCCTAATAATTTATCCTGGTTGATTGAGACTAAGCGGTATGAGAGGAAGATAAGATATCTTTCTTAGTTTGCCCCAAATTTCTCACTATTGTAGAAGTTGGTATTGTTTTTGAGCTCATAGAGCTCGGGGGGTTCCAAGGAAAAAGGTGTAGAAATTATATACAAGATGCGTGTATATATCCAGATTCTCCTAATCTAACAATATTTTATCTTCTTGCTAAATATAGAATCCTTCCACTGTTAATCTTTTGTGGAAATTAAAATCAATTGCAAACACATGAAGCAATAAAAACAATCGCACATAACACAGTTGTTTAACGGGAAAGTTTGAAGTTGAAAACCCCAACTATCATATATTATGTATCATGGAGATCATGTAACAATCTCATACAAATATTAGTACATCAAACTCTGAGTACGATCAATCATCACACTCTAATCAGAAGAAATCTGAAAATCCATGCACTGATTTCTTGCCACCTGATAGCTTGTCTCCACTACGCAATCCCTGCTGAAGAAGACCCCTGAATGAATTCGAATCTACCTTGCTTTCACTGTGCAATCCTCATTGGCAACTCCAATGTGTGTGTGGTGCAATCAATGCATCACTATAGTCACAACGGATAGTCCATCTTGCCCTTTCACCTGTCTCTCCACTGGGTCTCCACTGGAACTGACATGCACTGTAGTTAACTGTTGTATTGTTCAGTTGATTAATGAGTTATTATTTGTGAATTAATTCACTCCACTCTCACTAGTGTATCATTCAGTTAGACTAGATACAACTAGCGCAACTGAGTTTAACTCCATTAAATGAGTTAAACTGAATAACAACTCCATGAACTACTTTCCAACTCTGTCATAATTTTTCCACTTTAGTTCTAACTGAGTCCTCCATGCATGAACTACCAGTAAACCCTAGGAATTGCATAATTCCTTCAGCCCACTGATTTGACAAATTTGTACACTGAAATTAAGTGCCCCAAGAGAATAAGTTGATGTTTATTGTCAGATTATTATTAGGAGCTAATAATAATTGACACTTCTATTTTTAGATCGACGATCTATAAATAGACTTCGCCCAATATTCTACAAGTAGAATTTCATCTATTTTTCCAACTTGACCAACCATCCACAAATAACATCCTGCAACTTCTGAAATATGATCACCATGTCTAAAAATAGACATAGTCTAAAAATAGACTTGCACCTAAAAATAGCCTGCGGGCCCACTTAGTGAAGGTGACTCATTTTCAATAAGCTCATAATCTTGTTGAATCTCAACACTCCCTCTCAACAAGACAGGGATTATCCTTCATCCCGATCTTGCCTCTATGGTATTCAAATTTTCTCCTGGTGAGTGCCTTCGTCAGAATATCTGCATCCTGATATTCCGTAGGAATGTACTAAAGCAACATGATCTTCCGCTGCACACAATCTCTGATATGATGATACTGGATATCAATATGTTTAGATCTATCATGAAACACAGGATTAATCGAGAGTTTAATGCAACTTTGATTATCACAATGTATCACTGTAGGATCTAAATGTGAACCGAACAAACCGACCAAGATATTCCTCATCCATATAGCCTCACATGCAGCTTGAATTGTTGCCATGTATTCTTCTTCCTCTGAACTTAGTGCCACGGATCTTTGTTTCCTGTTGTACCAAGAAACAGCTCTAGATCCAATATTGAAAACCCCTCCTGATGTGCTCTTTCTTTCTATTGGGCTACCTGCCCAATCTGCATCCGTGAAGCCATGCAACTTCACCTCATCTATCTGTCTATACCATAAGCCATACTCAGTTGTGCCCCTAATATACCTTAGGACATGCTTGCTTGCCTTTCAAAAGAGCTTAGTAGGCTTAACCATCGCTTGTGAAATCTGGTTCACCGCATAGCATATGTCTGGTCTTGTATTAACTAAATACATGAGTGGACCCACCAACTGTCGATAAACAGTGGCATCCACTACCTCTTCCAATGTAGCATCCTCTTTCCTCCAATTTCCTAGAAGAGGAGTGTCGATAGGCTTGCAACCTTGCATGTGAAACTTCTCCAGTGCCTCTCGAGCATACTTTCCTTGAGACACAAACAGTTCACCTTCCTGCTGCCATATTTCCAATCCAAGGAAATAATGAAGGAGGCCCAAATCCTTCATCTCAAACTCCTTTGCAAGATCTTCCTTGCATGAGTGTATCAACTGCTCATCACCTATTAGTATTAAATCATCAACATAAAGAACAATGATTAAAAGCTTACCCTCCACCACAATTTGGTACAGGTTTGCATCCGCCTCACTCTTGGTGAAGCCAAGTCCAATGAAATAGTTGTCGATCCATGTGTACCAAGCACGTGGTGCTTGCTTCAGCCCATACAACGCTTTTTTGAGTCTGTAAACATGTGACTTGCTGCTGAAGGTCTCAAATCCTTCAGGCTACTCAATGTACACCTCTTCCTCAATGATCCCATTAAGGAATGCAGTATTCACATCCATCTGATGAATGTACCAACCCATCTACGCGAAGAGAGCAAGGATGGTCCTTATGGAAGAATACCATGCGACAGGTGCAAAGGTTTCTTTATAATCAATCCCCTCGATCTGTGAGAAGCCTTGGGCAACAAATCTTGCCTTATACTTCTCGACGCTCCCATTAGTAGCTTTCTTTACCTTGTAGATCCATCTTGATCCTACAACTGACTTTCCCACTGACCTTGGAACAATCTCCCAAGCATTGTTTCTTAAAATGGATTCATACTCCTCCACCATGGCATCTACCCATGTGGGCTCCTGCACTGCTTCTTCAAAAGAAGATGGCTCTATCATGATACACTTGCTCATAAGAGCCACGTATCCATTAAATCGGTCAGGTGATTGTCTCTGTTTGCGCTGTGATGTAGGGACTCCTACATTCTGTGCCACATCAAGCTTCAGTTTCTCAGCTTTTGTGGTACGCTTTCTGCCTTGTCTAATGTTTGGTTCTGCATGAGTGGAATCCTCCACTCCATGAATCTCCTCCTATGGCTGATCCACATCTGTAGGCTCACCTTTCGAAACAAGCAGTTCCTCCTCTACATACAAGTCTAGCTCCCTCTCAAGCATAGCTCATGCAGCACCCACGACCGTTTTGCTCTTCCTCTCCGCGACCCCATTCTACTATGGGTTATGAGGCGCTATGAGTTCTCTTTGAATTCCTTTTTTGCTACATAAATCTTTGAATTCGCTCGAGGTGTATTCACCACCATTATCGCTTTGTAGAGATTTCACTTGCTTCCCCGAATCCTTCTCCACCAATGCTTTAAACTCATAGAACTTTGAGAATTTTTTGCTCTTCTTCTGCATGAAGAAGATCCAGCATATATGAGAATATTCATCAACAAATATAACATAATACCTGTGTTTTTTTGTTGAAGCAACCGAGAAAGGTCCACACACGTCTGTGTGAATTCTCTCAAGGATCACCGAAGCACGGTTCTCCTTCTCATGAAAGGTGGTCTTCACAAACTTACCCATAGTACATCCCTTCCATTGATCTGACTATGCAAGAGTACCCTTGGGAAGTCCAGTAGAAATATGCTGCAAAATCTTCAAAGCGCCATGGTGAAGATAGCCCAATATCCTATGCCATAATTCGCCCTCATCCCGACTCACCACTTCTTCTGCTTTACCCATCATTGCAACGCAGCCATCTACCTCTATCTTGTAGAGATTCTTGACTCGAATCCCTGTCCTCTTGGTTTGACCCGTTGTTTTATGTCTCAGGAAATCTTTTCCATCGCTAAAAACAACGTCATAACTGTTAGGACCTCATAATGTACCATTTTTACCATACATTTTGACACCACCTTACACTTTATAGCTATATTTAAAAAGGGTTACATTATCATTTTCATCCATTTTATCCAAAGGTATATGAAATCCTTCTCTTTACTATATATTTAATCTGTTTACATATAATTCCACATTACTCTTATATTTCATCATTAATCGAAGGTAGATCGTTGCTAACACAAGTCTAAAAGATCGCAAATAATTTATGATAAGGAACGTGCTGTGCTGAAACAATCGACGGTTGCTGAAACAGTCGACTCCGTTGCTGAAACAGTCAGCGGGCACGTAAATTCCATCACTACTCCTGATTTGCGATTTCGGAAGAGTATTTTGGGAACAAGGGCAACAAGACGAAGACAAGCAAGAAAGTTGTTACACGGATTGTTTTGAAGCCAGTACTTTTTCTGTATCTGTTGTAACAATATTTTTCTATGGAAGAACAAAAAGACCATGTTTTTAAGATGGAGGAACATATTTGGATAAATATAGGATTTCTCTGATGTAACTGTAATAGATGTCTCCTCTTTAAAAAGAGGAGACATCATCATTAGAAGGGGAGTTAGAGACTGCAGAAGAGACATTATTTTGAGCGGAAAGGAGCAAGACTCCATTGTAATGTATCATTCCTTTTTGACAGATGAATAAAGGTTTCTTTTGAGCGCTTCAATTTAACTCTTTCCTCTGGGGAATATTGTGAGAAGGAAAGGGCCCGCCTTCATCACAAGATTCACCCGATTGCTCCTGTAGTTTGTTAAATTTCTTTATGTTATTCACACCTTAATTTAACTCTATTTACTGAATAATCATTTACATAGTTCTGTATTTCTTTAAGCACTATGTTTTCTTAACACTGCATGAGTTCGGTAACATTCATTCTTAAAGAAGCCAAGAGATCTTTTTCTATTATCTGTTTGAATGTATGATTGATGCTGGGAAACAGGTGCTGAAGATTCCTGTTCAGAGGAATAGGGTCATGTTCCCCATAGGTTGATTCTCTTTTTCTGCAGTGTGATTAGTATCAGGAGACAGGTGCTGAAGGTTCCTGTTCATGGGAATAGGGTCATGTTTTCTTTGGATTGATCTTTTTCTACAGTGTGATTAGTGTCAGGCAACAGGTGCTGAAGATTCATGTTTGGAGGAATAGGATCTTGTTCCCTGTTATGGTTGATTGATTTCCTTTCCTGCAGGGTGATTTCCTTTCATTATCTCTTCCTAGGATTCTTTTAATGAAAGACTGCAATAGAGGAATTGCTTCTGCTGTAACACAAGTAGGCTTCAGCTTTGTTAAAGCAGGGTGTGAATAGTTAGATTTGTATGATTGATAATTTTGTGACTTCTACTACAACATTATCTTGCTTTTGGAATTGAGCATATCCAGTGTGTGATTGTCTTTGGAATAAACAGACCTTCCCGGGTTGACAATTTATGTGGAGCTTGAATTGTTAAAACAATTAAAGCGACCAACATTTTGGCATCGTTGCCGGGGAAGGCAATTATAGATTTCAAAAGCACTGATATTTTCTTTCTAGATGTGCAGATTGTATGAGAGGACGCGGAACCCAGAAGAAAACTAATCCTACAGGTGGCAAGGGCAAAGGAAGGGGAGGAAGAAAGACTTTTATTGACGAAATTGTATCAAAGGCTGAATCATCACAGAGATTAAGTTCTCAAAGACCAAAACCTCAGCGCTCCCCTCAATCAGACTACAAAACAGAAGAAGTTGTGAGCCCCGAAAACATAGAGGAACCAGTAACGGATATTAAAGAACCAGCAACCAGTGCTGGAGAATCAGAAGAAAGTGCTAGCAAATCAGCAGAGCACGTTGAGGAACTAATAGAGAGTATTGGACGACCAGTGGAAAACATTGAGGAGCCAGTAGAAGATTTTGAGGATCGAGCAAGTGCAGTAGGAGAATAGCCAATGGAAGGAAACAACGAAGAATTCTTTGGTGGAGGACGTGTAGATCCTGAAGGAGAAGGAAGGGATGAAAATTCTCTCTCTACCTTTGGATTTCCTATCAGTGATCTCCCTAGAGGAACAACTCCTATGAGGAATATTCCATTGTCAGCTTTACCCAACTTCCATGGTTTATCCTCTGAAGATCCGGATGAATTTCTTTTTGAATTTTATATATTATGCAGAAGTTATGATTATGTTACTAATGCTCAGAAGTTGAAACTATTTCCAGCAACATTAAAAGGAAATGCTTTAAGATGGTTCATGAGCCTTGGAAGTCAGGTAATCACAACATGGGAACAGATGAAACAAAAATTTCTGCTTAAATATCAAGACTATTGTCGGACAAGAGAAAAGAGGGAGGAACTATTCAACATGGCACAAAAGCCGGACGAGAATCTGGAGGACTATGTGGAAAGACTACAGTATAATCTGCAGAGATCTGATCATCCGAATGTAAGTAAAGAAATTCGTAAAACAATATTACTTAGAGGATTAAGGGATGATTGTTTAGACATGTTAAACATGCTTGGCAAGGGAGATATATCTAAAGAATCATATGATGAGATTGTTGAACTCCGTAAAAGATGTTCAAGAGGAGATGCAAGGAACAGAGTAAGTAACAGAGATCCCACCTATTCAAGAGTTCAGAAATCAACCAGTGGGGGAGCAATAAGAGCTGAAATAGGTAATTTACTTGAAGAATTTAAAACTGAGATTTTAAGTTCTTTTGCTTCACAAATTGACACCTTGCAGGTTAAAAAGAAGCAGGTTGAAGCAGAAGCAACTCTGGCTGTCTTTTGCCCTAAATGCAGAGACAAACATCCACTAAGGGAATGCCCATTGGATAAAATACCAATCTGCACCCTTTGTGAGAAAGATCATGAAACACAACAATGTCCCTCTCTACCGGGAATAAAGGCAGCATTGCAGCCAACGAAAGAAGAAGCTGAAGCAGTTTACCTGCTAACACAAAGAAGACAATGGCAACCAAAAGGACAAGGTATGAATTCCAGTATGCCATTTAATCATTGGAATAATTATTCTGCTTTCAGTCAGACAAATTACCCTCCCTTTAATCAAATGCAATACCCACCCTTTAATCAAATGAACTTCCCACCCATGCAACAAGCAAACCCTCCCTTTTTTGATCCTGCAATGTGGACTCCTTGGCCCCCACAACAGCCATCTTCTTTTAACCCATGGAATTCAAATTGGAGAAGCCAACAACTCCCGTATCCAAATCAATTTCCTCAATTTCAACAACCACTTCCCCTACCATCAAATGCTCCACCAAATAATCAAATGAGACCCCAGCTACCTGTGCAACCAAATCCTAACCCCAATAATAAAGTTGTGCAAGTCATTGATATTCAGAATCAGCCTACATTTTCTACTATGCAATGTAATGATATTCATTTAAGATCTGGGAAAATAGTAGAACCTATCATCGATGATATAACCTCTTCTGATTCTGATAAGGAGGAAACTGAGAAACATAAAAAAGCACAACCACCCTCTCACAAGGGTATTGAAATAATAGAGCCACCATTCCCCGAGCATTTAGTTTTAACTAAAATGCTTGAAACACCTGCTTTTAATCTATTAGGGGAACTGCAAAACTTGTATGTTAAAATTCCACTTTTACAGGCACTAAGAGATGTACTAATTTATGCCAGAACCATAAGGGATATTTGTGTTAAGAAACCTGGTAGGAAGGCTAAAGACCCCCTTACAGTTCATGTGATGGGTGATTTATCTGCATTAATGTCCGGAAAATCCCCTCCTGTAAAATATGGTGACCCCGGCCATCCTACTGTGACAGTTCAAATTGGCAAAACAATAATTCCTCAAGTTCTGGTAGATCTAGGTGCTGCAATAAACATTATGACTCTTGAAACTTCACAATTGTTACAACTGAATAACACAATTAGAGATACACCAACCATCCTAGAGTTAGTTGACCGTTCTACAATCAAACCAGAAGGATTTGTTGAAGATCTAGTTATCTCGGTTGAATCCTGGAATTACCCAGCTGATTTTGTCGTATTACAAACTAAAACAAAGCTGGGGGGACACCCTTTAATTCTAGGGAGGCCGTGGCTGGCCACAGCTGATGCCTTTATCAGCTGCAGATTTGGTTCAATGAAAATTTCTAATGGTTATGAAACTAAACATCTTACTCTTTATCCTCATGCTACACCTATAATTAATAATGAAGATTCTGTGTGGATGGATTATGATGATAATGCTATTCAACCCATTTTAACTATTGGACAAGCCTTAACTCTTAAATACAATACAGAGGATGAAATAATTAATAATTTTATTTGCGAAGCTTCCTCTGTAATTGCTAAAACACACAACCAACTGACTGCACTTTTTGAAACGGATACCCAGGAAAAGATTGAATCTGAAGATTTATCTCAGACATTAACCACCATCTCATCTAAAAGCATAACGGTCGAAATCGAACCTCGCAAGACATTAAACATAAATCCTGACCTAACAGTTGCTGAAACACAGTAGTTAATGAAGTTATTACGCGAAAATAAGGAAGCATTCACATGGGATTACACGGATATGAAGGGAATATCTTCTGAATTATGTACTCACCGAATTTATATTAAAGAAGGATGTCGACCAGTCTGTCAACCCCAAAGACGAATGAACCCTAATTTAAGAGAAATTGTTAAAGAAGAACTTTAGAAATTGCTTAATGCAGGATTTATATACCCCATATCTAACAGTGAATGGGTTTCCCCATTGGTAATAGTCCCTAAGAAAAACGGGAAATGGAGAGTGTGTGTTGATTACAGAGCCTTAAACAAAGCTACTCAAAAATATCACTTTCCTTTACCTTTCATTGATCAGGTGTTGGATAGTCTGTCAGGAAAGAAATTCTTTTCTTTTCTAGATGGATTCAGCGGGTATAACCAAATTAGAATTGCACCCCAAGACCAGGACAAGACCACTTTTACTAGTCCTTGGGGAACTTTTTCTTATAGAGTTCTTCCATTTGGGCTATGTAATGCACCAACAAATTTTCAGAGGGTTGTTATAGGAATCTTTTCTGATATGCTGAATGACTCTATGGAAATATTTATGGATGATTTTACTCCTTATGGTGTGTCTTTTGAAGATGCATTACAAAATCTTGAGAAGGTACTTAAAAGTTGTATACAAGCTCACCTCTCCCTAAGTACTGAAAAATTTCATATGATGATGAGTGAAGGAGTAGTGCTTGGACATTTTATTTCATCTCAAGGTATTCAGGTAGACCCATCTAAAATACTGGTCATTCAGGATCTTCCTGTTCCTAAAACACAAACTGACGTGAGAAGTTTTCTAGGACATGCTGGATACTACAGAAGATTTATTAAAGATTTTTCTATGATAGCTTCTCCATTATTTGTGTTGCTTATGAAAAATGCTGAATTTAAGTGGACTAATCTTTGTCAGAAAGCCTTTGTAGAACTCAAGCATCAGTTATCTATCGCTCCTATTTTGAGGGGACCTGATTGGGCCCTCCCCTTTCATATATCTTCTGATGCTTCAGATACTGCAATTGGAGCTGTCTTGGGACAAGAGGAAAATCATCTTCCTTATGCTATCTATTTTATCAGTAAGAATATGACCCCTGCTGAGCTTAATTATACAGTTACCGAAAAAGAGTTTCTTGCAGTAATTTATGCCATTAATAAATTTCGACATTATATCACAGGTTATTCTACTTTTGTCCACACTAATCACTCGGCTATTAAGTATTTAATGAACAAATCTGTCACAAATGCTCGAGTTACCAGATGGTTATTGTTACTGTAGGAGTTTGATATTACAATTGTAGATCGGCCTGGTAAAGAAAATGTTGTGGCTGATTTCCTTTCACGGTTAAAAACTGATAATAATATTCCAGTAGATGATTCCTTTCCTGATGAGTATTTATTTGCAGTCTCTGCTCACTCTCCGTGGTATGCAGATATTGCCAACTATTTGGTTGCAAGAAAATTACCATCACACCTGTCATACAGGGAAAAGAGAAGAATTGTTCAACAAAGTGCCAGGTATAGTTGGATAAGTGGGTGTCTTTTCTACACAGGACTCGATCAGGAAATCTGAAGATGCATTAGGGAGGATGAAGTGTACGACATACTAAAAGCGTGTCATGATGGCCCTTGTGGAGGGAATTTTGCTGATAAAAGAACAGCACACAAAATTTTGAGGATGGGTTACTATTGGCCCTCATTGTTTAAGGATGCAAAGAAATATGTGAGGGCTTGTGACAGATGTCAGCGAATGGGTCAACCCAATCATAGAGATCAAATGCCATTAAACCCCCAGGTAGTATCCGAACCATTTGAAAGATGGGCCTTGGATTTCATAGGACCCATTAATCCTCCATCCAATCAAAGAAATTATATATTAGTCTCTACAGACTATATGACTAAATGGGTGGAGGCCAAAGCACTTATTAGAGCCAATGAAGAAGCTGTCCTAGCTTTCTTATTTGAAGAGATCTTCACTAGATTTGGAATTCCTAGAGAGCTAGTTACAGATGGAGGACCTCCATTCAATTCTCATGGTTTTAAATCTACCCTTTAGAAATATCATATTCATCATAGAGTGACTACACCATACCACCCCTAGGCCAATGGGCAGGTGGAAAGCACAAATAAAGTATTAGAAGCCATTCTAACTAAAACAGTGAAGGATAACCGGAAGGATTGGTCTCAAAGGCTCCCTGAAGCACTATGCGCTTACAGAACTACCTGGAGAAATACTACAGGATTTTCTCCCTATGAATTGGTTTATGGTAAAAATGTTGTTTTTCCTGTGGAATTTGAAATTAAAACTTTAAGAACTGCTTTAGCTGTTAACCTTGATTTGACTGATGTGCAGACAGCTAGGTTGCAGCAGCTTCTTGAATTGGATGAAAAGAGATTAGATGCCATTCACCAAATAACCATGATTCAACAACAAAGAATGAAGTGGCATGATAAAATCATCAAACACAAGCAGTTCCAAAAAGGTAATTGGGCCTTATTGTATGACTCTCGGTTTGAAAACTTTCAGGGTAAGCTACATACACGATGGCTTGGACCATATGAAGTAGATGCTGTTTTTCCTAATGGAACAGTAAGACTTTTAACAATTGATGATTCTAAAACAGCTCTACTAGTAAATGGTCATAGGCTTCGTTTGTACCAGCACCCTATTTCTAAAGAAGATTTCAAGGCTGCTTGCATGACTGATACACATTATCTTTTTCAAGGGGAGTCCTCTGCTCCTCACAGCATTTAATTTTCTGCACTATATTTCTAGCATTAGATTAGATTTAAAACTAATAATCCCTGTTAAGGGTTGGCATGTTACAATTGAATTTTGCAGATTATGGAAGAACTCATTAAGGAGGACAGTTTCATCACAAGAAGATCTGAAGCTTCAATCACAGAAGCTTTGTTCCCTTCATTTCAACTCATTTCCCAGCAATATCCCTTTTATCACTTATCCCATTACTCCATATTTCCTTTTTTTTCATTTTTCCCCATTTCTACCTATTCCTGAAACATCATCTTTCAGCTAGTATTTCCCGTTCCTTACTGCTGAAATTATCCCTCAGCAAGTACTTCTCCCAGTTTTCTTAAATCCAAATCATTACATTCCATTTTCCTTATTTTTCCATTGCTGAAACACCACTTTCAACAACATGTCATTCATTTTTCCATTGCTGAAACACCACTTTCAGCAACCTATCATTCATCTTTCCATTATTAAAACACCATTCCTTTCCTCTGTTACACAAGTTTTTTAGTACTCCACTTTTATTCTTCAGATCCCTTGGGTGAATATTATCCAGTATTGAGTAGATCCTGATATGCTCCTGTTTCTACATTCCAAAGAAATTTAAAGATTCTTTAATCAGTATCAAGCCATTATGAAGCACTCTATACTTCGAATTATAAAAACAAAGGTAAAAATATAAGGTATGCGGTTTTTATGTAATACAGTTAAATAATATTTTAAAGAGAGGATCTTGCTCATTATGATTACAATCCCCGCACACTTAAACATCATTTCATCATACGTAAGGGGGGAATTTCGAAAATTGAATCATCATTCCACACCATCCAATCCACCGTCACTCTTCATATCCATTATTTCCGCCGTCATTGATACTCCATATCCTCAGTTGCAACAATTAGCTTGATCAAGCCTGTGTTTCCGTTCTCTGTGCCTCTGCATTTAACTCAAGTTAGTAGCTATGGGAGGCTCGACTATCAGACATGAACCTGGCTCGATAACTCTTCTTGAATTATTCCCGGAGGCCTACCAAATTTTTTAGCAGGCAGGTTGGATTACATACTTCGAAAGGTTAGGAGAATTTGATCCTTAGCAAGTTTTAGAGTTTGCGCAGAATTTTCAGGAAGATTACTCCGTAGTCCAAGGGGTCCGAATTTCGGTCACAGAGGAAGATATAGCACAAGTTTCAGGGTTGTCGGTCATAGGTGCTCGCTAGTTTAGCAGGAAACAATTCATTTTAAATGCATAGAAGGACTTCCTTCTTCCAGAGGAACAGGTTGAGATTAAAGGCCACGGTATAAGTCTACATTCATTACCTCGCCCATGGCCAACAGTGGCTGAATTCATCAAGCACTATTTGACTTGCGAGGGGCATTACCAGGTAGTTTATCAACACGACTTTGTTTTAATGAGTCATTTGCGGCATGGTTGATTAGTCAACATTCCTTATTATCTGCTTGGATGTATTAAAAACATGTCATATTACTGTAGACGGGTAAAATTCCCATCATTTTCCCTTATCCATCATCGCTTATGTCAATTATTAATTCAGAGGGGTTTTGCTCGGCAAAATCCCCCTCTGAATAATCCACTCCTACTTCTCCAACAAGCCTTTGAAATTCCCCAACAAGCCGAAATTCCCCAAGAAACTCCCGAAAGCTCTTATGAACGGCAACTGGAAGATATCCCTGATCCCCCATTGATTCCATCTTTAGAAACAGTTGATCCGCCCCCAAGTTCATCCCATTTAGCAAAGTCACCCCTTCCCACTGTCCACATCTCTAGCGATGACTCTCAAGCTGAAACACCCCCATCACCCCCTACTCATAAAAGAAAGAGACGAATTGCAACAGTCTCTGTCTCAAAAAGGCAAACAAGGGCCACATCCCAAGCTGCCACCTCTTCCGATAGCCCTTCCCCTAGAAAAGAATCTTCTCATAAAAAGAAAAGGAAAGTCACTGATTTTTCTGCTTTCCTACCTAGGAGAAAAATGAAAACGACTGTTGAATATGAAGTCACTCCCATTTCCCCTGACCCCGCGGCTATCTTGTTAAAACTTCAATCATCATCACCATTCCAAATTCCTGAATAATTACCTGTCTCGTCCTGTGGCACTGCTCCACAAGAACCAGATGCCCAGGGTAATATGACATCATTTACTACTCAAACAGTAATTGCTCCACAAGAACCAGTTACTCACTTAGCAGCTGAAACACAGGAACCAGCTGCTGAGGTGCAAAAATCAAACACCAAGCATGATAATATAAGGAAAACAGCTGTAGCTGAAACACAAGAACCAGCTACAGCTGTGGATCAGCAATCAACTCCAGCAAAAGCAACCAACACACAGGGTTCACTCACCATGGAATCTTTATTGGAGGAAAATGAATTTTTGAAGTCAGAATTAGAGGCCTATAAAAAAGAGTTGGTAATGGCAAGGGAAGCCTTTGATAGAGAATTAAATCTCTACATGTTGGCACATACAGCATCAGTACAAAAGAATGACCCATGTAAAGCATACATGTGCCATGAATGTGGAAACATTTACCAACAGGCTGGATACAAAATAGTCAAAGTCCCAGTGCCTGAGGCATCCACATTAGTTGCAGTCAAAGAAGAACGCCCTACTACCACACAAGAACCAGTAGGGCCCTCAAAAATTTTGGAAAAAGAAACCAAGCCACAGATATCCTGCCCCGTGTTAGTCAGCTCAGCTACTCAGACTATGCCCCAACCCAGTACTTATAATGCCGGGACACAGACTCCACCATGGAAAGAATTGGAAATAATGAATAACTGGAAGAAGCAGTATGTTGTTGATCAAGATAAAATGTTACAACAACATAAGTTGGTCTGGCAGAATCAGATGTATGTCAACTGGGATAATTGGGATCAGACACTTCAGCAGCTCAAGGATTCCAAGAAAGAAATCAAGGAGTTAAAAGACAAACTGGTCCTGATGTTTTCATTAGTACAAAAATTGTTAGCCACCAGGAAACCTTCCTTGAATTATTCTCTGTTCCTTTATGAACGCCTTGTTTATTTTCATTTGAAAGCAATTAAGGATGGGAGACCTCATGAGTTGCTCACAGCGGAACAATTTGTCAAAACATTTGCTGAGGCCCCCGCTAGTGACCAACATTTTTTATGTGAACTTTATCTTCATAATGAGGCTATGCCTGATAAAAGAGAGGTCAACCTGAATCCAATTGTTGGTGATATACAAATTAGGGCATTTGTTTCATTTCTTTCCAATCAAATCACATGGCAAACTGCTTTTATTGCAAGTAGGCATAATGAGGATAATCGCCTCCTTTGGATAAGACTGGAACCTTCAAATCCGGCCACTTTTGTAGCGGAATATCATCGATTTTTGCAGAAGCCAGGAATGCGCAGCTACATACAGCAATTGCAAGCCTCAATACTCCTAAAGTGTCATCAGTTAATCAGAGTCAAAGAAACTGCTGCCTTGAAGGCCAACGCCATGTTCTGGCAACAGTCATGTAAGGAAAGACAAGAGTATAACCCTTTTAGCCCTGATAATCTTCAAACTGCACTATCCAGGGTACCAAACTATATCAGATGCATTCAGCAATGTGCCGAGAATTGGATTGGTTATCATTTTCACTTCCCTGTCTTATGGATGCCGACAGAACGATACCAGCCTCACTACAAATTGGCTAACAGGGACGAGGCAGTAGCATGGCAGAAATTGCAGAATAACCAGGGATTCAGATCTTCGACAGAAGCCACCTTCCATAGTTATTGCTTGAGTAACTTGCATGCAAAGAGTCAGTACTCAGACTCTGACTCGAACTAAAAGTTGCCTGAGGACATGCAACCCTTTCAGCTGGGGGGGATGTTAGGACCTCACAATGTACCATTTTTACCATACATTTTGACACCACCTTACTCTTTATAGCTATATTTAAAAAGGGTTGCATTATCATTTTCATCCATTTTATCCAAAGGTATATGAAATCCTTCTCTTTACTATATATTTAATCTGTTTACATATAATTCCACATTACTCTTATATTTCATCATTAATTGAAGGTAGATCGTTGCTGACACAAGTCTAAAAGATCGCAGATAATTTATGATAAGGAACGTGCTGTGCTGAAACAATCGGTTGTTGCTGAAACAGTCGACTTCATTGCTGAAACAGTCAGCGGGCACGTAAATTCCGTCACTACTCGTGATTTGCGATTTCGGAAGAGTATTTTGGGAACAAGGGCAACAAGACGAAGACAAGCAAGAAAGTTGTTACACGGATTGTTTTGAAGCCAGTACTTTTTCTGTATCTGTTGTAACAATATTTTTCTATGGAAGAACAGAAAGGCCATGTTTTTAAGATAGAGGAACAGATTTGGATAAATATAGGATTTCTCTGATGTAACTGTAATAGATGTCTCCTCTTTAAAAAGAGGAGACATCATCATTAGAAGGGGAATTAGAGACTGCAGGAGAGACATTATTTTGAGCGGAAAGGAGCAAGACTCCATTGTAATGTATCATTCCTTTTTGACAGATGAATAAAGGTTTCTTTTGAGCGCTTCAATTTAACTCTTTCCTCTAGGGAATATTGTGAGAAGGAAAGGGCCCGCCTTCATCACAAGATTCACCCGATTGCTCCTATAGTTTGTTAAATTTCTTTATGTTATTCAAACCTTAATTTAACTCTGTTTACTGAATAATCATTTACATAGTTCTGTAGTTCTTTAAGCACTTTGTTTTCTTAACACTGCATGAGTTCGGTAACATTCATTCTTAAAGAAGCCAAGAGATTTTTTCTGTTATCTATTTGAATGTATGATTGATGCCGGGAAACAGGTGCTGAAGATTCCTGTTCAGAGGAATAGGGTCCTGTTCCCCATAGGTTGATTCTCTTTTTCTGCAGTGTGATTAGTATCAGGAGACATGTGCTGAAGGTTCCTGTTCATGGGAATAGGGTCCTGTTTTCTTTGGATTGATCTTTTTCTACAGTGTGATTAGTGTCAGGCAACAGGTGCTAAAGATTCCTGTTTGGAGGAATAGGGTCCTGTTCCCTGTTATGGTTGATTGATTTCCTTTCCTGCAGGGTGATTTCCTTTCATTATCTCTTCCTAGGATTCTTTTAATGAAAGACTGCAATAGAGGAATTGCTTCTGCTGTAACACAAGTAGGCTTCAGCTTTGTTAAAGCAGGGTGTGAATTGTTAGATTTGTATGATTGATAATTCTATGACTTCTACTACAACATTATCTTGCTTTTGGAATTGAGCATATCCAGTGCGTGATTGTCTTTGGAATAAACAGACCTTCCCGGGTTGACAATTTATGTGGAGCTTGAATTGTTAAAACAATTAAAGCGACCAACAATAACCTTTGTCTTCCAACATTGCGACTGAGACCAAGTTCTTCTTCAGACCTAGAACATGCATAACATATTTCAACAGAAATGGATTACCTGAATCCCTCTCAAAGGTAATGGTCCCAATGCCAGTCACACTGTATCGACCATCGTCACCCATCTCAATATGCATTTGAAGGTCCTTCTCCTCCAAGTCACTAAACAACTCCTTATCTCCCGTCATATGGAAAGACGTACCACTATCAAGATACCACACCGATCCCATTGAGCTTGAAACCAAGCATGCGATCAAAGAGAAATCAAGTTCAAATTGTGAGGCCAAGGCCTTTCTAACTGCAGCTCTAGCAGCCTTCTTGTTCTTCTTTTTCTATGGGCAGTTAGTGGCGAAATGCCCATGTTCGTGACAGTGAAAACACTTCACCTTGGACAAATCATGCTTTTTGTCTTTAGCTTCAGATTTTGAAGGAAATTTCTTCCCCTTCCCTTTCCTTGCTTTGGCAGCCAAAGCACAATTCTCTTCATCATCATTCTTCGATGAAGAGTCATCCCTAGTACTTCGCCTTATCTCCTCCTGCACAAGATCCAACCAAAGTCGCTCCCATCCCGACAGTTTCTCCCGTCCATTGACAGAGTCTTCGTAGCTATGCCAACTCTTCAGAAGCCCAAGGAGATCCAAGATAACCAAGTATTCATCATCAACATTAATCCCCACACTTCACAGTTCATCCCTACAGTGGAAAAACTTCGTGAGATATTTTGGAACACTGTCTCCCTTCTCCATTTTTATTTTTTTGAGCTTATCTTTCATCGCCAACTTCCTCTGGTCACTGCTGCTTTGGAACAAATCTATCAAAGCCTTCCACATTGCAAATGGAGTGGCTTTCCCGTGAAGGTTGGACATAATATGGCCCTTCACACCTTCCAACAGAATTATTCTTGTCTTTGCTATCTTCTTTTTTCCATGCGTCAAGTAATGCAGCATCGCTAGATCTCGGCTTAGGAACATCGCTATCAATGAACTCCTTCAATCCATTATCTTCTAACACTGCCTCCATCCTATCCTTCCAAGCTATATAATTCGAGCTGCCATCAAGGGCATACTCCAATCGCATCCCATTGAAAGACATTTCAATGTATACTCAACTGTCGCACCAAGAATTTTCTGCGGAAAATTTGAATTGTCCACTAGCACAAACTCAAAAATTATTCACAATTGCAATATTCAAGAATTAACAATACTCTGATACCACGTAGAAATTATATACAAGATGCATGTATATATCCAGATTCTCCTGATCTAACAATATTTTATCTTCTTTCTAAATACAAAATCCTTCCACTGTTAATCTTTTGCGGAAATTAAAATCAATTGCAAACACATGAAGCAATAAAAATAATCGCACATAACACATTTGTTTAATGGGAAAGCCTGAAGCTGAAAACCCCAACTATCATATATTATGTATCATGGAGATCATGTAACAATCTCATACAAAGCTTAGTACATCAAGCTCTCAGTACAATCAATCATCACACACTAATCAGAAGAAATCTGCAAATCCATGCATTGATTTCTTGCCACCTGATAGCCTACCTCCACTACGCAATCCCTGCTGAAGAAGACCCCTGAATGAATTCGAATCTACATTGCTTGCACTGCACAATCCTCATTGGAAACTCCAATGTGTGTGTGGTGCAATCAATGCATCACTATGGTCACAACGGATAGTCCATCTTGCCCTTTCACCTATCTCTCCACTGGGTCTCCACTGGAACTAACATGCACTGTAGTTAATTTTTGTATTGTTCAGTTGATTAATGAGTTATTATTTGTGAATTAATTCACTCCACTCTCGCTAGTGTATCATTCAGTTAGACTAGATACAACTAGCTCAACTGAGTTTAACTCCATTAACTGAGTTAAACTAAATAACAGCTCCATGAAATACTCTTCCAACTCTGTCATAACTTTGCCACTTCAGTTCTAACTGAGTCCTCTATGCATGAACCACCAGTAAACCCTGGGAATTGCGTAATTCCTTAAGCCCACTGATTTGACAAATATGTACACTGAAATTAAGTGCTCCAAGAGAATAAGTTGATGTTTATTGTCAAATTATTATTAAGAGCTAATAATAATCGACACTTCTATTTTTAGATCAACGATCTATAAATAGAATTCGCCCAATATTCTAAAAAATAGAATTTCATTTATTTTTCCAACTTGACCAACCATCCACAAATAGCATCCTGCAACTTCTGAAATATGATCACCATGTCTAAAAATAGACTTTCACCTAAAAATAGTCGCGGGCCCACTTAGTGAAGGCGACTCATTTTCACTAAGCTCATCATCTTGTTGAATATCAACAAAAGGTTTCATTTGGATATGGTCAGGTGGTAAATCTGATTGGTTTGTTGGAGTTGGCTAGCGGAGCTCCTGAACAAAGTAGAACTACTGAGTATCAGGCAAAAATTTCCAGTTTGTTATATTTTTCTTTAATTTACCTTTCTTGGATGAAGATGTAGTTATATTAACTTTAACATATGTTGAAATTACAACACTGCAGGAATATGTTTTTGTTTTAACTGACTAGTGAATAGTGACTTCAATTAGTAATTCTTCATTTAAATGGGTTGTGAGCCGACAACGTGGTAGTGTTAATTATAATCTCTACATATTCTATTAATTATAAGGGTATTGTTCTTATTTTCAATTTGGGGATCTTTGTTTTATTGTAAATTTATGTTTATGAAAGCATATGTTGAAGAAGAGATATTACTCTGTTAATTTTTGTTGGGAAAAAAAAATGGGAAAAAAAAATAGGATTACAATAATTCACCTTTCATCTAATAATAGTTTTATGCAAAAGTCTTGTTGCAGTCATTGTTTTGAAGGCATGTGGCACATTGTTCTTGCTTTATGTTTTTCTATAAATATAAGAGTTCTCTTGAAATATAACATTTATTCTTTTTGAGAAAGAAATATCTTATCTTGAAATATAATGCTTATTCATTTTGCAGAAAAGAAAAATATATATATGTCTCCTTAATTTATTGATTACTAATGTGAGTGTGCTAATTTAGAGCATTATATCATTAAATCCAAAGGTGGATAATGCTTTTAGCTTGATGGGTGTGTATATTGGTGGGTTACATTTACTTTGGTTAATAGGTGAGATAAATTAATGTGGTAATCTTTTGTAACTTTTACTATAAAACCAACATTACCTATGGCAATCCTCTGTAACTTTTTGGTCAAATTGATTTTGGAATGAGTTTAAATCATTTATTATTATTTTAATGTTGCACTCTACATAACATCAAATCTTAGTACGTGAGTTTCCAAAGGGGGTAATTTTGTTTAGACAATGTGAAAGAACATCCTGTTTTGTTTGTTTGGACTGTTGTTGAAAATAATACTTGGATTGTTGTTGAAAAAAATACTTGAGTTGAAAATAATATCTGGACTGTTGTTGAAAAGAATACTTAAGTCTTTCTGTATGTTGGAAAGATGTACTTTGATTTGTTTCATGCAATATGCAATGGTAACAATAAGAATCTTTATTTCATTTATAGACACCATACTCTGGTATGGGGATGTTATTCAAATATTAACTTGACTTTATTTTATTAAGCTTGAGATTTAATGGCATCGTTACCTTATTATTAGGTAATTGAAATTTATGTAATTTATGAAGTATTGGAAATTGTATCGTATGTTTTAAAAACTGAAATATAATTATGTGGGATTTTCCTTTTAGGATATATATAAATTCCCATGGAACATTTTGCATTTAAAGCTATGGCATTGATGAAATATTCTCATAGTACATAAAGAGATTAATTTTAGTTGTCTGGGGTAAATAAGATAACTAATTTGGAGGTAAGATAAATTGAATTGGAATTAGTAGGATTGTTCAAGTTATAGTATCAGAGATTTAAAAGGAAATTATTATACTGGGGTCAACAATATATGAGCCAAAAGGAAAGGAAGATTGATTTATTCTACTCGGGTCAACAATACATGAGCCAAAAGGAAAGGAGGATTGATTTCCATTGCGAGCAAGAATCTATTTATAAAGTGAGTAAATAAGATATAGAGCAGAGGAAATGGAAATGAATCCTCATGTTGTCATCATTTAATGATTTCATAATGGTATCAAATATTTCTAAACTGGCAGAATTTTATGTTTAAAATATAGGGTATTTTTGCAAAGAAATATTCTTCAAATGAATGGATAAAATGTTAACAGCTGAACTTTATGTTACTTGGAATGAATGTTTTAGGATATGATGAGTTCTTCTTCATTTTTGGAAGACTTATAATTTAGGTGATGATTAATGTGTTTTGTTTTCATGTACTATGAAAGGTAGCATGATACAAAGCCTATGTAAAATATTGTTAACATATAGAAATAATATAGAACTATTTTCAATGTTTGTATGAAACGTGGATGGGTTATATATATATATATATTTGGGTAACTTGAGTTAATGACCTTGTTGGTATTCTAAGGATCTTACAGATACTCACATAAACAATCAATAAGTCCAAGTGTTCACAAAATAATAAAATTATGAAAGTTGGAAAATACAATTCCTACTTTTCTTTGGTGTGATCAGTTTGTTTAGGTCTAGTTGGTTGAGATATTCTCTCCTGGTTAGCCTTCTAGATTGGTGTGTGGTTGATATAGTCACTTAACCAAGAGATTTTATGTCCAATATAGACTAACTATCTCGATATATAGCTTGATGTATTTATAATGTATCATCATTCTTTGTGAATATTATTATTTGTTCCATTTAATTATTTTCAATTGGTATTAGAGCATATATAGTTCTTAGGGCCTGATAATTTGACCTAAAATAAAATTGTAGAGACCAGCTTCAATTTTCACAAACACTATTTTGTTGAATAACCTTTGCATAGTCGCTCTCGATGGGGCGAGGGTTTCAGATCTCACACTGCTATGTTCTTCATTAAAATTTCAGAGTCATTCTCGAAATGACTCCTAAAGCTTTGGGCATATAAAGACCATTCTGCAATGTTGAAAGATCGTGGTGGACCTTTTTCAAATATGTCATAGGGCTTGGCATGGTAAAAATATAAAGGAGAGGCTCCAATTCTCAATCTAAAGCAGTCTAAGCCCTCAATTCTTGCAAAATGGGTGAACAACGAGGATTTGAGTTTTTGAGTCATAATCACAGGAGAATCAATTGCATATAATTGTGTGAATGAGAGAGAGCAATGAGTTATCTTTACACATCATTCTTACTAAAGGAGGAGTCTCTCACCATTGTTGTAGATGAGAATGACTTGTTTTGTCATAATTCTTCTCGCTGGAGATTGAGTAGGAGAGGTGAAAGTCTCTCATGTGAAAGGTAGAGAAATTTGTTGTTATGTATCTATTTCCTTCTGATTGTTGAATAGTCGCCAGAGCTAAATAGGTGTCGATTGAATATTGCAAAGTATTGTTGATGATGAAGAAGTTGATGGAGTGACAGAAGTTATGTTAATCTAGAAAAGATTTTGGAACCTATCTCTACCATGTTGTCGCGTCCTCTTCTTCTAAAGTTTGATTTAGCTTCATGCCACCAACTTTCAGATCCATAAATTCTTATTACAATTAGGTCCCTCCATTATTAAAGTCGTTGATATTTCCGATTGTTATTATGCTAGTGATGATACATTTAGAGAAAGCGCAACTGCTTGTACAAATTTCCATTTCCTCGATGCATCCTACTACCCAAATATTTCACTATAGGCTGCATTGAAATCCAAAAGGAAAAGGCATTGCATGGAGTAAAGAATCATTGTGTGGAGTGTGAGAGATTGTTGCAAGATTGTGAGAGAGGAGAAATTAGGATATCGTTGTCCCCTTGAACTGTTGTGTGGAGCCTATAGAGCCATGGAAAATATTTTATAGCATGGACTTATTTCTTTTGTTGGTGTCATCAACAAGCTAACCACCGGCCAATAGAGAACCTGAAGTGTTAATAAAATTGTGTTTGGCGTTACTGAAATTGTTTGGCGGAGTGAAATAAGAGGACATATGAATATTTTTTTTCCTTCAATGTTGATTATAATCAGTTGTTGAATGAGTTTTATGTAGAGATTGAAAAAAAATTGTTGTAGCAATCGTTGTGAGAGATTCTTATGAGTAGATAATTGTGAAGATGCAATCGCAGCGGAAGCGTGGCATCGTTTGATTGATCAACGTGGAACCTGCAAGTAACATTGATCCAAAAGAAAGCGTAGATCTACTTGATTGATCCACATGGAAAATAGAGAGTAATTTATTTTCTATGATTCAGCTACAGAGGTTCAAATACCAACATTTTATTTGATAAAAACTACAAGATCCACGTGGAAAATAGAGAGACATCACTCTTCAAAAATACTCGCCTGCTTTATCAACTTTTAAAGCATGTACAAAATGGCAATTTGTTGTGTTCTCTTTCATTCTCCCTCTCGCTCCCTTCTTTTTCTCTTGTGTGAACATCACAAATGTCATTGCCAAGCCATCACAAACTTTCTTTATACATTAGCATTAACTATCAGCATTCTTTCCTTGTTCGATCTTTATCATAGGTTAATTCCACCTTCATTGTATATGGGTTCTATATACTATTTACTCTTTATCCTATCTTTAAAAAGTGGATTAACTTCCTTTTATATTGGTGTTCAACTACGGTAAAAGCGACAATTGCTATAAGCTTCATATGGCAGTGTTAAATCATTGACGAGACAGATAATGGGTGCAATGTGATGTATAATATTTAAAGTGAAATTATGAATAACCGATTGGGTGTTAGTCTCAACAGTCACTCCATATGAGCCCTATACAAACTTAAGTCTCGACATAGCACTTCAGGTGAGACCTTCCTCATGGGAATTTAAAATATTGACACCTAGACTACGACAGACCCCCTTTGTTGGAGAACAATGTGGATCCTAGTCTAAATAGAGCCAACGATACATAAGTTCTTTTCACCTACTAGCTACAGTAGCCCACATTGGTAAATAGTATATTGTATTCCCATTAGCAAGGTTTGACTTGGCCAATGTTTTCGAACCTATAGTGTAGGGCTGAACAGAATTTTATAACTTGGTTTCTACGTCCTCCTACACCTATTTAGAGGCATGTAATTATAGTGTAAAGTATTTTGATGCTTTGTCGACTTTTAAAGCGTGTACAATCTGGCAATTTCTTCTATTCTCTTTCATTCTCTCTGTCTGGCTCTGTTTTATTTCCCTTGTGCGAACATCAGGAATGTCACTGCCAAGCCACGACCAGCTTTCTTTGTACATTAATATCAACTATCTGCATCTTGTCCTTGAAGTGCCGACCATAAATCTGTTTGGTGCTCTGAGAAAACAATATAACCCTTCTAAGAGTATAGAGTTGAAGAGAGTCAGATTCAATAATAAAGTTGCCCTCCCATTCCTCAAATAATATGTGTCCAGGTTCTAGAGATAAAACTCGCTTTGATAGTTTATACACCACAGTTAAGTTCGTTGTTAAATTTGTTTATTGATTTATTTTATTAGTTGATTTTTGGAAAACACCATTCTGTTTTGTTTTCCTATTGTAAATTTAAGTGGCGCACCACATGACTTAACAGGTTCAAATGGTGTCTTATGATAGGTTAAAAAAGGCTAATTATGGGCTCTTACTTAATTATGGTTTAAAATAAATAGAAATATCTAAAATTCAAATTATAAACTTTGATCATTTGGTTTAATTTTTTAAAAATAAAATAAATTAATTTTTATTATTTGAGGCAACTTAGCCATTATTATGAAAACTAAACTATTAGGTTTATCCATCTAAAACCACCCTACATAATTCATCAGCAAAAGAAAAATAGACAGTCTAATCCAAAACTAAAATGGATAGTCTGATCTAAGAGTTTATGAAACTCTCCATCTTAATTTTAATGATAAATCAGTAATTCGGTGGTTAACCTCCCTTACAAAATTGAAAATTTTACTGAAGGAATTTTTTTGAAAGAATATATCTTTCATTATGGAATTACCTCAATTGTGCCTCTTTGTTGAATAATGAAGGCATTGTAAGTATTGCCCGAAACAGAAAACAAAACCAGTGAAGACGGTAGGTTTTTGCGGAGTATACTCCATTACCGATCAATTCCTGCAGTTGGTCAATTTGGGTGTTAGTACTGGGCAGTCGAGGCCATGTAGAAAAGACACCGGTCCCGCCAGTTGCAAAGTTTATGCCAAAGCGAAGCATGTTCGAGTTGATATCCCGCTGACTGTGTGGTGCTGGTATAGGGATGTTAAAAGCTGAAGCTGCAACATTAAAATCACAAATTAAAACCCACACACGAAACGAATAATTGATTGCGTAGAAATTTGAAATTATACCTATGAAGTCCGTGACAACCTTTCCATCTGACTGTCGCCCAGATGGTTTTCTAGGAAAGCTGATACCATATGGAGGTTTCCAAGCAATGACATTTGATTTTTTCAGATTTCTAGTGTCGACATAGGAGTCCCCAAATACAAACATTGCACTTGGGCGAGCACTCTCCACATTTTTTGTCACGAATCCAAATACACAAATACCAAATACACTAAGAATTGGTTAGAAATTACACAACGGTTGCAAATAAAATTTGAATAAAAGAGTAGGAAATTACAATGGATCAAGAGAAATCCACAACACATAGTAAACCAAAGCTTGTGTAGCCTGTCCATTCTGTTTTGTAGGCACAACTTCCAAACACAAAGGGCGATTCACCCCCCTTTTAAAAGAGGAGGTTTCCATTCGGAGTAGATATGCTAGTCCTTAAATTTATTCACTCCTGGCCACACTTCACCTTAATTTGGAGTATTTCTTGATTTGCAAGAGAGGAAGCAGAGAAATGTCATCACATATCAAGTAAAACTTCCTAACTGGAACAATGTTTTCAAGCCATTTCCTTTGTTCTCTGTGTTCCTCTACCAATTGTAAGCAATTATCACATACAATTACAAAATAGTGGAACCTAAACTTTAACCAAGTAGTCCAAGCCTATTACAATGGTAAAACTGTAAAAGGAGAAGAAATTTGTTTATATATCCAGGGCCCAAACTGCCACGCTGACTGTCTGCTTATAATTGTGAAATTGTTCTCACACAGATAAAACCATGATTATTTTGATGGATATGAGTCAAGAAGAAAACAAACTTAGTGATACAAAAAAAATGATTTGTTTATATGGCAGTGGCTGAGAAGAGATTACAGACTTAGCATTATTAAGAATAAATGGCCTAATCAACCAAATTCACTATCATGTCGTCTCTGGTAACATAGCAATGGAATGTACAGTAAAAAAAAATCAAATTTCAATGGTAATGATGGGTAGGGACCATTGCATGCATAGTAAGAATCAACAAGAAACTAAGAAATGGCAGCTGGTTGGTTAGAATACACAAATACAAATTTGACACCCCAAGTTGGTTCAGAAAAGAAACCTTATCAAGGATCATTACTCGTGCATTACATGAATGTAAGATTCAAGCAATAGAATTTTCACAAACCAAACCCTTAACAAGTGAAACCGACTGACTCCACAAATTTCAGAAGGCATATTTCCAATTACCATTTGAAGCATTAATAAGAAAAAAATAATACAGCTCTATCAGGGCTTGAAGCAAAGTAGATAGACTCAATTCTGCAAATGGTTTGGCAAGGTCAGAATAAGAATTCTCTGCTATTATAACTGACAAGCACCTCGACAGCCCCATATCTGTTACTGCAAACCTTTGAAAACCCATATTTTACAAGCGCAGTAAGTCTACAGAGAGTTGTTTGGTGACCGATTCTACAAATGACAGTATACCCTGCAATTTCAATTTCAACCCTCCCATGTAAAAGTACAATGCAAACCCTTGAGTGTGGAAAATAGATTTTTGAATTGAAGCCTACGTGATTCATATTATTTCAAGAAAGTTTCAATAAAAACGACATTAAACTAAGGTTTGGTCAATGCTTATTAAACTAAAGTCCGTCGTGAGCCTTTCGAGAGGGCGTATACTTGTTATTGCTTGGGGTTATGGTCTAAGAAGTTCGAACATCAAAATATAATGAGGATATTGCCTTTTAATACAATTTACAACGGGAGGATTTCTATTAATATTCGAGCGCTTTATAAAAGAGGGAAATAGCCTCGGTGCATTATTCAAAGGATATTCATTTGTTTTTATTATTATCGAATAAATTAAATGTTAAAAGTAATTAAATAATATTTAAAGTTTGAATTTATATATTTATTTTATTTTTAATAATTACATGCTATGATAACAAAAAAAAAAAATTACAAAAAAAATAAAAATAAATAAATAAATAGAAATAAAATAAAATAAAGATAAAATTAAAATTAAAAATAAAATACATAAAATTTTTCTTAACTACAAAAATAAGAATCAAATAAATAAATAAATAGAAATAAAATAAAATAAAGATTAATAAATAAATAAATAAACACGCGTCAACCTAATCTATTCTAATGTGATTTTCGCAAAGACATTTCAATCTTACTCTCTCTACTATTTAGTCTTTACTTAGTACTATTTACAACTTCAATCAATGTTTTTCTTTTTCTGTATACACTTACGTTTCAAATTGTGATGTGCATATATCATTTCAAATATGATTAACAATAATTTCAAAAAAAAAAAAAAAAACACTTAGAATATTACAAATATGCACTAGCAAGTCACTCTTTACTGATCTTAGGCAATTTTAATTTGATGTTTCAAGCTTCAGTATCTACTATTTAGTGTTTACTTAGTACCATTGACAATTCCAATCAATCTATTCCATTTGCTTATACCCTTACATTTCAAACTATCATGTGCATGTGTCATCTCAAACATGATTAGCAATGAGTTGAAAAAAAACTTGGAATATTCAAGATATACAATTGCAAGTAGCATACTTCAAAAACTAATTTACAAATATGGTTATTTGACATTACTATTTCCTTTCCTTTTATACCTACAAACCAACATCCTCTCCTAACCTATTTTGTGCCTATGCCTTCTTTACCAAGGAAATAATAATCAGAATCTCTATTCCGTTTCAATGTTTGTATGAAACGTGGATGGGTTATATATATATATATATATATATATTTGGGCACCATACCACCCTATTTTCAGACTTAGGATCTAAAGGATGTCTACATAAACAAGACATAAGTCCAAGTGTTCAAATAATAAGTCATATACTAGAAAATGTATAAATTCCTACCTCTTTTTGGTGTAAGACGTTTGTTCCTTGAGAAGTTGGTTGAGATATTCTCTCCTGGTTAGCCTTCTAGATTGGTGTGTGGTTGATATAGTCACTTAACCAAGAGATTTTATGTCCAATATAGACTAACTATCTCGATATATAGCTTGATGTATTTATAATGTATCATCATTCTTTGTGAATATTATTATTTGTTCCATTTAATTATTTTCAATTGGTATTAGAGCATATATAGTTCTTAGGGCCTGATAATTTGACCTAAAATAAAATTGTAGAGACCAGCTTCGATTTTCACAAACACTATTTTGTTGAATAACCTTTGCATAGTCGCTCTCGATGGGGCGAGGGTTTCAGATCTCACACTGCTATGTTCTTCATTAAAGTTTCAGAGTCATTCTCGAAATGACTCCTAGAGCTTTGGGCATATAAAGACCATTCTGCATTGTTGAAAGATCGTGGTGGACCTTTTTCAAATATGTCATAGGGCTTGGCATGGTAAAAATATAAAGGAGAGGCTCCAATTCTCAATCTAAAGCAGTCTAAGCCCTCAATTCTTGCAAAATGGGTGAACAACGAGGATTTGAGTTTTTGAGTCATAATCACAGGAGAATCAATTGCATATAATTGTGTGAATGAGAGAGAGCAATGAGTTATCTTTACACATCATTCTTACTAAAGGAGGAGTCTCTCACCATTGTTGTAGATGAGAATGACTTGTTTTGTCATAATTCTTCTCGCTGGAGATTGAGTAGGAGAGGTGAAAGTCTCTCATGTGAAAGGTAGAGAAATTTGTTGTTATGTATCTATTTCCTTCTTATTGTTGAATAGTCGCCAGAGCTAAATAGGTGTCGATTGAATATTGCAAAGTATTGTTGATGATGAAGAAGTTGATGGAGTGACAGAAGTTATGTTAATCTAGAAAAGATTTTGGAACCTATCTCTACCATGTTGTCATGTCCTCTTCTTCTAAAGTTTGATTTAGCTTCATGCCACCAACTTTCAGATCCATAAATTCTTATTACAATTAGGTCCCTCCATTATTAAAGTCGTTGATATTTTCGATTGTTATTATGCTAGTGATGATACATTTAGAGAAAGCACAACTGCTTGTACAAATTTCCATTTCCTCGATGCATCCTACTACCCAAATATTTCACTATAGGCTGCATTGAAATCCAAAAGGAAAAGGCATTGCATGGAGCAAAGAATCATTGTGTGGAGTGCGAGAGATTGTTGCAAGATTGTGATAGAGGAGAAATTAGGATATCGTTGTCCCCTTGAACTGTTGTGTGGAGCCTATAGAGCCATGGAAAATATTTTATAGCATGGACTTATTTCTTTTGTTGGTGTCATCAACAAGCTAACCACTCGCCAATAGAGAACCTGAAGTGTTAATAAAATTGTGTTTGGCGTTACTGAAATTGTTTGGCGGAGTGAAATAAGAGGACATATGAATATTTTTTTCCTTCAATGTTGATTATAATCAGTTTTTGAATGAGTTTTATGTAGAGATTGAAAAAAAATTGTTGTAGCAATCGTTGTGAGAGATTCTTATGAGTAGATAATTGTGAAGATGCAATCGCAGCGGAAGCGTGGCATCATTTGACTGATCAACATGGAACCTGCAAGTAACATTGATCCAAAAGAAAGCATAGATCTACTTGATTGATCCACATGGAAAATAGAGAGTAATTTATTTTCTATGATTCAGCTACAGAGGTTCAAATACCAACATTTTATTTGATAACAACTACAAGATCCACGTGGAAAATAGAGAGTAATTTATTTTCTATGATTCGGCTGCAGAGGCTCAAATACCAACATTTTATTTGATAACAACTACAATTTTGTCCAGCCTGTGGCCAGGTCCCCCATCCTCTCAGTGTGGAACAATTTTATAGACCTTCTTTTGCAATGAGAGGTACAATTTTCTGAACTAGACACTCAAATCTCAGGCAGAAAGGATTTTACAATCATAAAGAATTGAATAATTTTAAATCTAAACTGATAATGTGTTGTTAATCAATTCATCATTGAATTAACACATTCTCAACATACAACATACAAAGATTCTTTTCAGAATTAAAATACGTATAGAATTAAAAGGAACACTAGTTCCTTTACTTTCAGGTTATAGTACCTACTTCAAATATGAGGGCTCATGGTATCCTCCCAACCATGAGAGAGGCTATTGCATCGTCTGCTCCTCTTGTGCTCCTTGCTAGAGTAAAATTACTTAGCAGTTTCCCTAAAGAGATACCTCAAGACCATCGTCCAATCTCTTCTCTCATTATCAGGTTTATCAGAGTTCCACTCACTCCTAGCACACTCCCACCTTCCAACCTTCTTGCTGTTTTTTTTTCCTTTTTGCACAAAACCCCTTTTCCTCTTCAAGGTTTTATTTTTATTCCCAGAGGAAAGGTAATTGTCAAATAACTGCTTTTAATCTAACCACTATGGTAACTTGGGCACTTAACCATCAGTTTATGGAAATCACTCCATAACTAATCTTTATAAAAAAAAATAACAATTAAACTTTTGTTCAAAATTTGCTTAATATACTTATTAACCCAATTTAACTTAAACAAATTAAATGTATCAATTGAAATAACATAACAAATCAAATCTAAATATTACATCAAATTTATTTATATATAATTGTTTTCTTGAAATTTTATATTAAAAAAAAAAATACATCTCAAAAGCTTTATACTTAATAAATCTAATCCAAAGTTCACATAAATCTATACTGATTTATAATTTTAAATGTCTTTGTAAAATCTATAATAAAACTTTTAATACAACTTTATTATTTGTTTTTCATGGAAAAATAAGAAAATATCTTTTATTCAAAATGAGAATATTTCTATACTTATCTAAAAAGCTCCACATGACTTATTAAATATGGTTTTTACTTATTAAATGTGGTTTCTGGTAAAAGCTCCATCATAATTGAACTTTATCTATTATAAAAGCAAAAACACCTCCTTTTCATAATAGAGACTCCATTTTTATTAACCATTTTATTAAATATGGTTTCTTGTGAAAGCTCCACCATAATTGAACTTTATCTATTATGAAAGCAAAGTCTCCTCATTTTCCTAATAGAAACTCCATTTTCATTAACATCTTTTTCAAGTGAACTTTATCCTTTAACATATAACATTTGTCTTAATTTAATATAATTATATAAATATTAATGTAATTTTAAAGTTACATCTTTATAACTATGACACATACCAAAAGTATCATTATATATGATATGTTTGAAAAGATCATAATATATAATTCAACGAGCTATTGAAGCAGATAAAATTCAACAATAAAATTCACAAGCCAGATTAGCTATTCTAAAGATAGCTAAAATCTAAACCATAATTCATCTGATATCGATATCTGAATCAATCCATCTTAACCCTAATTCATCAAAATCTTAAATTTATTAGGCAGTTGAGTCTTTCAGCTATTCTAGTAGATAAAATTCACAATATAGATTGGCTATTTTTAAGTTAGCGAAAATCCATCTTAACCCTAATTGATCTGATATTCATCAAAATCAATCCATCTTAACCCTAATTCATCTGATATCGATCTGAATCAATCCATCTTAACCCTAATTATTAACCCTAATTCATCTGATATCCATCTGAATCTTATATTTATTAGGCAGTTGAGTCTGCGTAGGATTACAATAAAGCTATTTTTGGAAGTCGATCCCAAATTGGGGGAAAAAAGATTGGAACCTCGGCTAGTATCTGCGCTCCAATTCCAGCCGTGGAGATTCATCATTAGTTTGAGAAAGATTTCTGCCTCCTTTTGCATCTGAGTCCTCTAACTGGAATCAAGATTCTTTGCAACTGTCCTTGGAATGATCAGAGGGCCGAGTATGTCAGAAACCCTAAGTATGCTGAAAACAGTAACTAACAGTAAGGTAACAGAAAATATCTTGCCGTGTGCCATACGTATCGTGAATGTCAATATATGCAGCATCCAGCCATACATATTCCTGCTGACATGAACTGCCATGAAGTCTTCGGAGGACAGTTTTCGAGCTGCGAGCCATCGCACTGTGTATTGAATTTATTCGTGTTTTTGCAGGGTTAAACCGGGCTGTCGCAGCCGCATTTGCGTTTGCCCTGAAAATTCATATCAGTCAATTGCACAGCGTGGCGGGAGATCAGTATATAGGATATCATGAATGTATTCCAAGATCAAATCTTCGTACGTAAACTCCTGTAGCCTGAAGTATTCTCCAGACTGTAAGCAAGAATAAGAGCCGACTAGATTTATCTGGTGTGGCACGTGATATTGCATGTCCACTGGAAAATAGCGGAGGCGGCCATTGCTAAGGATTGATGGAAATGAATTTACATTAAACAGCAGAAGTTACTGTATACGAGTATCCAGCTTCTATTTGGACGGATCCTGTTATGACTTCCAACTAAAAGACGTTATTAAAATTAAATCTTTGAGCCGGACTTCAAGTTTGGCATCAAAGTTGAAGAATTATTTGCATTCCATGCTTTTTCCTTTTTTAATAAGTTTTTAACTCTCATTAACTTTTACATGCGTATTAAAGACTATATTTTTAAATATTTTTGGTTTTTAATTTATATCTTATTTTTTATATAATTTTTTTGGAAATTTCAATAAATATGATGGTTGGAAATTAAGTATGCTAAAAATCTCAACAGAAATAATAGTTGGAAATTAGGAAATTATGTAAGAGCTAGACTCCACTCGAGATAATTTCTTTCTCTATTAAGACTCTCGATGAGTATGGTCTTTTTTATTCACTGTCTTTCATTTTAATTTCCCTTTCTTTTTTCTTAAGTGTTTTTATATTTATTATATATTATCTTTGGATTACAATAAATAATAATAAAACTTTTTAACACCTTCTTTATATAAAAATTTTATCTTTACTCTTTAACTTAATATTTTCCTATTATATTTAATTAAAAAAAATTATTTATAAAAATTAATAATATTTTTTAACAATTATTATTTTTTAATAATTTCTCTAATAACTAATTTACTAAATTAAATAATTACTAGTTCTCAACAACTAGTTTTTAATGGCTAGTTTACTAATTAAAGAATGACTAGTTCTTAACAATTAGTTTTTAATAGTTAGTTCTCAATTGTTATTTCCACACAATAATACATACCCACAATCCTAATAATATAATTAATCCAAAAAACACTCAACTACATTATAAATCACACAAACCTTAAATCTCTATTATATAACTTTATATTAAAATTGAAATGTTTTACCACACTTCTTTATATTAAAATAATCTTTAGAACACGGAAGTTCAATTTACTCTTTCCAAATATAAATATAAAGATGTTCTAAATATAAATTTGATTTATATGTGTTTCGTCCAATTTTTATAAAGACAAAAACATTTATATACCATTTATTAAACTTTAATGTTTTTAAATTTATTTAAATAATTAAAAAATAAATATAGATTTTTTTGAGATAACTTCGATCGAAACATGTACTAAACAAGCTCCAGATAAAATACAGTTTTATTAATAATATAATAAAAACATTTAAAATCTCATACTATAAATATTTTATATATTTTAACATTAATATTAATATAATTTTTTGTTTTTCAATAATCTCTCTATTTAATAAACTCTTAAAAATAAAAATTAACAAACACACCTTTCAAAAATGTTGTGTTAGTTATGAAAAGTAAAAAATTATCATGTGTAGGACTCGATTCGACATAACTCTTCGTTAAGTTTTTCCCTGTGCTTTATCAATACGTCAAAAGGAATATGTATATATATATATATATATATATATATTTTAATATTTATTAATTTTAAATTATTATAATTTGTTTTATTCATTATACAATTTATAAGAATTTAATTATCAAATGCGTTTATGGATATGTTTATTTTAATGACGTGTTTATTTTGTAATAAATTTATTGAATACTAGTTTAAATATCAATAGGACGAGTTTGTTATTGTGTGGATGTTGAGGTGTATAGAAAAGATTTAGCTTTTACTAAATATAAAAATAAATAAATTTGAAACTATAAATTTGAAACTAGTTGTTATGTTTTTGTAAGTTAATTAAAAAAAAATTGTAAATTTAGATTAAAGTAAAATTTATATAAAATAATTTTAAATTTGAAATGAATTATAGTATTTTAGACATGTTGTATTAACAAACATGGTATTGGTTTATGATACTGTTATCTATAAGTTAATTTAGTTAATTTAGCAAATTAACTTCTAAAGTTTTTGTCATTGTAAAATACTTTTTTTTTTTCAAAATTATTTAATTAAAAATAATTGGAACTTGAGTAAAAGTTGGACTCTAACTTTCTCTAGATCATTTTTCTGTTTCCCCTCTTGCTTATTTTTCCTAGTCTATTTTCCTGGTCTTGTCTTCTTTGTCCCTATATTTTGACTTTTATTCTCTTCATGTTTATATTTTTATATATTCCCCTTAAATTCTTTTTGTATAATCCCCTATATATCTTAATAATAAATTATTCATAATTCTTGGTAGAGTAAAAAAAAATATTTTTATTTTATCAATTAATATTTTAATTAATTATTACATAATTTTTTTTTTTTTGCCCCCTTGCTTATTCCTCCTTGTTTTCTTTTTTCCTTGATTTTATTTTTATTATTCTTTAGGTTTATATATTACCCCTGATAGCAAAATTCTTCATAATAATTTTTAATTTTAAAATTTGTATCTATTATTTTAGTATTTATTATTCAATTAAATAATTTTAATTAAATATTACATAATACATTTTATTATTATATCTATTAAAATAAAAAAAATTCAGTAATCAAATTAAAATTTTTAATTAAATATTACATCATAAGGATGATGATGATGATTATTATTATTATTATTATTATTATTATTATTATTATTATTATTGGATCACAAAAATTATTATTATATTTATTGGGTCAATATTTTAATAATTTTAATTAACTTATTCATTCACCACTAGTTTTAAGCTAATACTATTCAATGATGCATCCACACTATTTATTCAATTAAATCTATTGGCTTTTCACCTTGTCCTAAGGATAAACCACATTAGTTGGTTCGAAAAATCCCAATCCTAATGATGTGATTAATCTAAAAAAACATTTATCTAAAAATACTTAATAATACTTACTTTATTTTTGTAAATAATTAAAATAAACATAAAAACTTATCAAATAACAAACATTTATTTCATTATAGTGTGAAATATAGTGTTATTTTCAACCAATTATATCATTGATTTTCATAATAAAAAAGATTTTTTTTTTTCTTAATCAAATTAAAATCACATTGCAAAGATGATAAAAATTTATTTATATAAAATTAAATTTTATGAAGTTATTATATATATATAATTTTTTCATTTTCTAATTGAATATTTATAAATATTAAAATTTCAATATTTTTTTATTATCTATATATATTTATTAACACAAATTAATTTAGTAATTTCAATATTATAATTATTTAAGAAATATAAAGTTTTTATTTCACAAATTTTAATAAATTTTGAAATCAATATTTATTATTATGAAAAAATATAAATTAATATTTAATCTAATAAAATCTATTATGGTATAAATAGTAAATATTATATAGCAGAAGAGCAATTTAAACAGATCAATCTTGTTTAAAAATTACTTTTAATTAATTTATTTTTTAGAATAAAATTTAAAATAGTGTAAGTTAACTAATAAATAAAAGAGCTTTTATGACATTTTCTTGGTTAATTTTGCTAATATTAGGTAGAGATTTTTAAGAACTATAAGTTTAAGCTATTTAATTTCCAAAGCTCGAGTATCTAAGAGAAAGTGCCAAATATATTTATTCATTCAAAAACTTATTTTAAATAACAAGAAATCATAACCTCACCATTTAAAAGTCATTTTATATACTAGTTAAACTACACTTTTAATATATATATATATATATATATATATATATATATATATATATATAATGTGTGGTTCATGGACACAAGAGGTAGGTGGAAGTTACCTCCAAGTAAACTATGTGGACAGATCCAACCAAAGAGATCACTTCTTGTTGGCTCATTGGCACAGCCTAACCTAAGGGAGGAGAATTGACCCATGACCTCCCATTAGCAAAGTTCACTTCTAGCTTGCTCATTAGCAGAGCCTAACCCCAAAGAGGTAGAGGAGAATTGACCCATGAGCTCACATTAGCAATGGGGCCAATTAAGCTAACCCTCAAGACTTCACCTTTATATATATATATCATTGCACTTTTCAATTTTTATGTTTCATCTAATTAAACAAAGCCTCTAACTATTACATATTCCAAGGTTCCCACAAACAGGGATCAAATTGCATTTCAAGAGATTTTATCCCTCTTGAGGCTTGGTAGATCCAAAGTTAAGATGGATCTAGGCCAGTTTAATTCTCCCATTTAAATAGGCCATATTCCACATGAATACCATGGGTCAATACCATAGGTTTTCATAAACTTGGAGCTCAAAAACCAACAATAACTTGACAAAGTCAAGTTAACTTTAACTACCCATCTTAATCTTTAATTTTTTAATTATATTTTGACCTAGATAAATATATTCCACATAAATGCCATGGGTCAATACCACGAACAAACCACTAATAACTTGACCAAGTTAAGTTTATCTTAACTATTCAACACAGATTAACAAAAATAAAAATAATAAATTAGAGTTTTTATTTTGACATAAGATTATTTTTATTTTATTTTGATTGAGTAAAACATTTAAAAAATATTACATTACATAACAATATCTTTACTTTACAATGAATAACACTTCATCATTAATTATTTTCTCAAAATACAAACTAACTTAGTCAATATTAATTGTTATCTTCAATAAAATTAATATTTTTCTCATTATAAATAGTTATTTTAAAATATAAGCTAATTTAATTATTATTTTTAAATATAAATTAATTCATCACAATTCTATAATTAATTAAAACACGAACTTATCACAATTTATAATAAAAACATGTATATACTTTATAAAAAGATTATTCACAATTTTATTTATATAAAAAGTGCATTCCTATTTACTTAATATTAATATTGAATTTTACTTCAAAACCATTATCCAATTTTAACTTTAAAAACTATATAATATCCTAACTACTATTATTATTGTCTATTGAATAAATATATAAAAACATTTTTCAATATTTTTTTTATAATAATAAAAATTTTAATTTAATAAATTAAAATAAATCAAATAAATTGTAATTATTATTAAAACAATGAATATTTGTATTCATATTTATAAAAATAATCTTATAATAATAAATATAACTTAAGAATTATTTTATGTTAAAGGATAACTCAAACTAGATTTTACTTAAATTATATAAAAAAAAATATTTGAATTAATATTGATATTATTAAATATATGTCAAAATAAAATATCTAAGAAAAAGGATTGATTTTAATATGATTTTTTTATATAATAATTTTAATTAATATAAAAAATAAAATCAGAATTATTAAAATAAAAATAAAAATAAAAATTCATACATAGAATTTTAAAAATATTCTTTATAATATTCTTTATTCTATCGAAGTTGATTTGTCTCTTTTTGAAAGTACAATTATGTTTAGATATTTGATGTATAAGGAGAAGCTTTACAACATGAAATCTAAAAGGTTCTCAAAAATTGCTTCTAATTGTACTCAAAACCTCCATCTTCTCCTCAAGAGATGGTGGCATAAGGATACCCAGTCTTGACTCAACCATTGGGGAATTAAGGAGGAGTTTAGTATGGGAATCAGAGATAGTGTCATAAATACCATTACCTCCAAGTTTAAAGACAAGTTGTGGGAGGATCAAGAATTAGAGGGAAAAAGGAAGCTAAGATACTATAAGGAGGTGATCAACCCCACCCTTAATAATCATAATCATTGTGTTGACTAGCACTAAGAAAAAAATGAACATCTCTAGGATAATAACTAATTCTCATGAGCTTCCGAGTGAGACCGCACAATGGTCTATTCCCAAGACTCCGTGGAACGATAGAATTTGTCAGATTTGCTATACTAAGCAGGTGGAAGATGAAAAACACTTCCTTTTAGACTATGCGGCTCTTACTCACATCCTCTCAATTCCCTAAGATCTACCACACTTCCAATCTTTTTGACTTATTAATCCAACTCAACTATAGCGATCTTGGAGGGCTTATTTCCTTCTCTTTGATCATAGAAACAAGATTTTGAAGAATCAAACTTAGATTCTTTTTCCTTTCTTGAAGTCCAATAGGCCACATTGGTCTTAGCTTAAGTTAATCATCATCACCATTCTTAAATTTTTTAATTAAAATTACAAAAAGAAATATAAATATAGTTTTAATTACATTCAAATAACTCTATTTCATTTTCTAAAAGAGCAATGAATAAAAAATTTATCAAAGTAAGTGACCATCATTATTATATAATTTCGATTTAGAAGGTTTAGAATAGATGGTGGTGGGTGTTTGTTAAGGTATTACCGATTTGAAATTTCATGGCCCATGCCCTGTGTGATTTTGACAATTTAGCTGCCCTTAAATTATAGTTAATCAAACCATAAATTACTTAAAAAAAACTATTACATAATTTCAATTTAATTTTATATATTTAAAACAATATTTTACATAATTTTAAATACACTTTTGAATGCATAATTTGATTCAACACCCCTAAAAAAATTCATAAAACACTCAGTATCTTTACAAATTAAATAACCCAAACTTAATTTTTAAAAAACTATACATAATTTTAAACAAAATTGACCAAAATAATACTTAATAAACAACAATTTTATCTATTAATTGAATTACTTATTTTCTTAAATCTCACAATTCCAAAAAAAATAAACCCAATAAATACAACCCCAAGAGAGGAATAAGCAAGAGGTAACTCCCGAGTTGGATGCTCCCGCCACACGTGTGGGGTGTCCAAAACCTTTGAAATCCCTCGTGTAAACGTTGACGCCGCCTACTTCGATGAAAGCCCACGTAAGCCCTTTTGCTTGTATGAGGGTGACGTGGACCGCCCGAAACCCAATTGGAGGCGATATCGTGTAAAGTACGTGGACAAAGAATTGTGCTAGTCAGCTAGCAATTAATCCACGACAGAACGAATTACCCGGGATGTTTCAACGGCGACGGACGCGATAAATATTGATTAGTTACGAGGAGTAGTAAATTGTCTATATGCTGGAAAGGTGCTCGTTCGTCATTGTATTTGGAGTCGGATAATTAGAAGAGGTTGGTGTTTTTCTCTCCTGCTGCTGGGAAAATTTGTAATGAGCCGAGGTTATTGACCAGTGATCGAAACGTGGTACCGCCTGCTTGCAATTCTGTTGCCCTCAATCTGCGTCGCTTCCGCGCTTGTTTTCCTCAAAATTCTGTACGTTTCTTGCATTAATTTAAATTTCTAAAAGTCTCTCTAGTTCTTCAGTATGCATAGCTGCGGCTTCACGCCATTATATGATGCGTAAATTCCCGCTATGAAAGAAATAATAAGTGATTTATGGTTTTTATTTTGGCGTTCAGAGGTGCCTTTTGATCAAGCTTATTGAAGGTACAGCAGCAGTGACTATTTTGGAATATGAAGAGAGGACGGGAGGAGCGGTTTATGGGGCCGCATGGAAGACGGCGAGGAGAAACGTGAGTTATTTTATCTCCCCCACTGCATTTGTTTTGTAATGGCTTTGTTAGTCTGAACGGAATCTCATGTAAAGGACCGATTTTGTGTTTTCTTTACCCTGAATTGATTTTAATGACGAAAGCATTTCAGTTGGAATTTTGAATTTGAGCTACGGCAGGATGTTAAAACCATGTGATTCATCCAGAATATCGAGGTTATTCAATTTCGTGTTCAGTGAATGTGATGTTGCACAACCTTTCCCACTTTTAGGGGTCAGGTGTTTTTATTTTAGTAAACGAATTTAGATACTGAATTCCCAGCCGTTTTGCTTCTTTTCTATCTTAATTAAGGGCATTCAACAGTAAGATGGCAATAGATTCCTATTTTTTTTGTTTTCTAAGTGGCGGATTGCTCCAGTAACAACACTGTAGCATGCTGCACATATCGGGGGAATACTGTAGATGTGAAGATAAATCGGATTTAAGCATATTTGATCAACCTTTTGGCTTTGCTGGATTTTACATCCCTTTTATCATCGTTGTTAATGCTGGTTTATTACCTCGTCAAATGCAATGGGTAGGGCAAGAAGTGGGTTTTCTGTGCTCATAAGCAAGAAGTGGGAATTCTGTGCTTATGAGGGGATGCATTTCTTAACCATCCATTGCATTCTTTTTAATGTTTGGTGATTTACCCTAAATATTTTAGGTAGTTCTGCATGCTGCTTCTTAATTTTGAATTTTTGCCAGTAATATTTGCTGGCATTCTTGTTGCGACTAGAATTTCAGAATCACTGAGATGCCGTAGTGGTTTTATTATAGTTTTCATAATTCATTTATTGTTCTTTAGAGATCTATTGGCTTTATAACCTTTTTCTTTCTTAATTTTTTTAAAGGTACCCTAGAATAACCATTCCATATGGTATATTCCTGTTCATATGGATTTCTTAAAGCTTTTGGAGTTCCTGGTTTCAAAGGGACAGATTCCCAGTCTTTTGTCAATATAGAATTTAAATATGATGCTGTTTGTCTATCTGTTTGATGAAATAGTGGTTTTGGTCTTTATATGATGTATCTTGCAGATATCTTGAGTGTCTTTCTAGCCAGTTCTGTTCCTTATTAATTGGTTCTTCTACGTGCATTTGTTTGCATCTTTATACAAAAGGCATGATGGGTAACTTGCTTATTTTCTGACATTTTTTATTGCTTGTGGATAATCTAATACAGCTCGGGACTACATCAGCATTCTGAAGGATCACAGAGGCTATCAACAGATGATGCCCTGGGGTATCTCAAGGCAGTAAAAGAGATATTCAAGGATAATAGAGAAAAATATGATGAGTTCCTTGAGGTTATGAAAGCTTTCAAGGCCCAAAGGTCTGTACTTCTTTTTATAAAGATTGGCATTATCAATCAATAAAACAAGTTATCTTTCCTTTTTTTTCTCCATTAACTATAGATCTTAATATCAAGGACGATTCTTGTGGCAATTCTGCAGAGTTGATACGGCTGGTGTTATAGCTCGAGTAACCGATTTATTTAAAGGCCATCGTGACCTTATTTTGGGTTTTAATACCTTTCTGCCTGAAGGTTATGAAATTACAATTCCTTCCGAGGAACCGCGAACAAGGAAACAGCCGGTTGAGTTTAACCAAGCAATCAATTATGTTAATAAGATCAAGGTATTGCAGATGATGATGTATTAGTTCTTTTATATTTTAAAGCTGTGTTCTATTTACAACCTAATTTATCGTAACCAGATGTATTTTTGATTCTTGAAATGGTGAACTGGTATAGGAGTCCTGGTCAGAACATTCATGTTTTGAAAAATTCAAGGCTGGGAGCTTTTTTACTTACATTTTTAGTTTATTGTTTTCAGACAAGGTTTCAAAATGATGAACAAGTTTACAAGAACTTTTTGGATATACTAAATCTGTATCGAAAAGGGAACAAATCAATAGAGGAAGTATACCTAGAGGTACTTTCTATTGTTTTGCAAAAATGGGAACATAAATTTTATTTTCTTCTTGTTCTAGTAAGCTATGCTTTTCCCTAAGGAATTTAATTCTATTTGTTTGTGTGCAGGTGGAAACACTGTTTTCTAATCATCGAGATTTACTACAGGAATTTACACATTTTCTACCAGACTGCACAGGTCCAACCTCCATTCCTAATGTGCCAGCTTCTGCAAGACCATCATCTGGACACATCTCTGGAGTAACTTCTGTTCGGTATTTACACAAAGAAAATGTGGTTAAGGTCTGTTATCTTGTTCTTTAGGTTGCTTGTTTTGTGTTGTTTACTAATGACTTTTTCTTTCTTATAGTGGCTTCCCTGAGCTGATTGTGTTTCTTTTTGGGTTTTCAACAGAAAGAAAAACCAGTTACCTCACAAAATAACTTCCATCAAAGCACAATTGTTAAAGATGAAAGGACATCCATGGAGAGAGAGAATGAACACTGGAAGAAGGTTGAGAAAGAAAATGACCGAAAAGAAGATTGGGAACGAAAGGAGAAAGACATCGGTGAAAAAAGATCTGCAGAGAGTAAGGACAGAGAATTGGATGTCATATATCCTCTAACTCATAAGAGGAAATCTACTAGAAAGTCTGATGAATCCACTCCTAAGCAGACTCAAACAGGGCAAGTTGGAGGATGTGCTGGAAAACAGTCTCTTCAAAACACTGTTATAGAGGACAGTAATAGTTTAAGGAGTGAGTAATACTCGGATCCTCCTACAGGCCAAGTTTATTTTCCTTAAAATAGTTGTTCAATGTAGGTTTGCATGGGTCCTTCCAATCCTCTATTAGCTGCACTTGTCCTTGCTGTGCCTACATCCTGATGACATCCTCTTTACAATGGCAAACTGCTGCAAGATTCATAATTCTCCCTTGCTGAATCCACTTTTGTACCCACATCCACACTCAGCCGCTTCTATCAACATTGGCTTAAAGGAACTACCATTAATAAATAACATAAGACCAAATAATGCCACTTTAATAATAAACATTTATCCCCCAACACAATTGAATTATGGTTCATTAAAACTTTAAAACTTCTATTACTTCACTTTTATTTCTGTTTATAATTTTGTTTGGTTCATATTTCAGACATCATAATACTCTATCTATATCATGGCAGTCTAACTAGTTGCTTGATGTGTTTTCCGGCATCTGCTTACAGTATCTTAAGGATAGGCAGGTTATTTAAATTTGACTAAGTCTGTTGCTTATTTTTGCAGATTTATATTCACAGGAATGGGGTTTTTTTGAGAAAGTAAAAACAAACTTGAGAGATGGTACATATCAAGAGTTCTTGAAATGCATTGATTTGCACACTCATTCCATAATCAATCAACAACAGTTGCAAAGACTGGTATGTTGCCTTGTAAGCTGGTCCTGTAATTACTTACAAGTTTTTGTTCCATCTTTAAGCACACTTAGTGTAGAATCTAGATTATAAGAATGCACTTTCAGTGTAGCCTTTGTAACAGCCCTTGCAATTTTGTTTATTAATTACTAAATAGAAAAACTGCATGCCAATTTGTTTTAGGTGGTTGACATTCTTGGAAATTATCCAAATCTTATGGATGAATTCAATGAAATTGTTTCTCGGACTGCAAATAATGGTAATGATCTCAAACATTCGTATAATACTTTTATTATTGCAGTACTTTTCCTACATCATTATTGTTTAACTGGGCATTCATCATAGCATTGTTACACAGCTGTTTAAATATCTCCTATAATTGTTTGGAATATTTGTTTGAGTGTTATTGCTTGTCTTGTTTGGGTAAGATCTTCTATATTGCTACAATGTCTTGCAAGGTGTCCATGGGGTGGCACCAGTGAAAGTGGGATTTTATGCAATTTAATCTTGACTATTTATGCTGTACTAATGAAGCTATTCTTTAAATCTCTACAATGATGGTGTGTTATTGAAAGCAAAAGAGGGATTAAATATTTGTTTTTGTGCTCACATTTTTTATTCTTTTCTCTCTAAGAAATGTTTGTCTTATTTGAATACCATTTGGTGTCAAATAGTTGCAGATGTTGACGCAGGAGAAGGGCGATGTGCAAAACGTGTAAAGATGGAGAATGGTAGAGAAAAGGATAGGGATCGTGATAGGGAGCTGGACAAGGAAAATGTGAGAATCAAAGCAGAAGATCAGGAAAGATATAGGGAGAGAGACAAAGATCGGCATCACAGGACAAAGGATATATTGAATAGCAATGCTTCTATACTTCCAAGCAAAGAGAAATCTATGAACAAGCCGATTTCTGAGCTGGACCTGTCCAATTGTGAACGCTGTACACCTAGTTACCGTTTGCTGCCCAAGAATGTAAGAAATCATTGATGTGCTGATGTTTCCTAAGTCATGGTGAAACCTATTTTATTCCTCTTGGAAATGCATATTGGAAATGTCATGCCTAACAACATGATTAAAATTGGTTTTGAACTGAAATCAGTTTCAATGTTTTGCAGTATATGAAATCTGTTGCCAGTTATCGCACTGGTCTTGCAGCAGAGATACTGAATGATAATTGGGTGTCTGTGACATCTGGTAGTGAGGATTACTCCTTCAAGCATATGCGCAAGAATCAGTATGAGGAAAGCCTTTTTTGTTGTGAGGATGATAGGTATTGCTATATTTGTTAAGATACTATGTACATTGTTTGTAGGAGCATCTATTTTGCGATTTAAGGTTCTTTCTGTTTGTAATTAATGAGACAGTTGAATGGAGTAAAATTGTAAACATGAACAAATAGTACCTTACATTTTAAATGTGAACAAAGAGACAGTCAAATGCATGATACTTCTGGCATGCTGTGTACAGGGGAGTCAGAGCTGATTCTTTATTCTTCAGTATTTCTGTATCTTTCATAAGCTTATATATATATATACATGTATATTAATCAATGTTTGTAATGTGAATTTTTAGATTTGAGTTGGATATGCTCATAGAATCCACAGCAGCTACATCTAAGTGTGTAAAAGAGTTGTTGGAAAAGATGCAAGATAATACAATCAAGCGAGATGGTCCTATCCAAATAGAAGACCACTTGACAGGTTTTCTATTTATTACTCTAAGATGGCATAATATTTCATTCACGAAACTAGAGGAATTATTCTAAGCAGCTTATTTCAATTGTTGGCAATGGCAGCTATAAATTTACGATGCATTGAGCGCATTTATGGGGATCATGGACTTGATGTACTTGATCTTTTACGAAAAGACCCAGCTGTTGCCTTGCCAGTGATACTGAGTCGTCTTCAGCAAAAGAAAGATGAATGGTGCAGGTGTCGTGCTGACATGAACAAAGTGTGGGCTGAGGTTTATGCAAAGAACTACCATAAATCTCTTGATCATCGGAGCTTCTATTTTAAGCAGCAGGATAGAAAAAGTTTGAGCGCCAAAGGTTATGATCTCATTATTACAGCCATTTTTATTTGGGTCCTTTTCAAGGGTCTTGAAGATAATTGAGGGTAGTTGGTATGAAGTAAATTTGCTTTCTTAATTGGCGGGGATGATAATTTGATGTGTGAAATCTGGTGACATATGGGCTTGTTTATGATTCTTCATCTAGAAACATTGCATATTTCCATTGCCCAGTTTGGTAAGCAATTAGAAATCTACCAGTTTAATCTCATTGTTGCCTTTTTAATTTTTCCTTCTATGAGTTACCTTAAATTATTTTTCCAATTTCTCCTGTTCTTTTGAGAAAGGAACCTGCATGTGGGGTGTAGCGTGCAGGTCACTGGCGACTGTAGTTTATAATTGTGTGTTACGATTCATTGCCATGTTATCTCATTCCCCATCCATGCTTATATTGTGGGTATTCATTAGCTGCAGTATGAGTAGTTCAAGCAAGCAAAGATTTCTGTCTAACTAATAGTTATTGTAGAAGAGCTTAAAGAACAATAACTGCTGCTTGTTGTCCTCTACAAGGACTGGTTCTTCAAGTCAGTAGCAAGAATTTCTAACTTATAATGAGAATTCTTCTGTTAGAAATATAATGTGCTAATGACTTTGATGCCCTCTTGCTTTGTGTTCAAGAGTGATTTCGGTTGTCAGAACTTAGAAGTGCACACCCTTGCCTTCTGACCTGTTAGTTGATAGGAATGAGCATGATGATACTTAAACTTGTTTTTATACAGTCTATTGCTTGCAACAGTATCAGATATCTAACAAGAATGCCATATTACTTTTTCACAGCCCTCATACAGGAGATTAAAGATATGAACGAGAAGAAAAGTAAAGAAGATGAAATGCTTCTTGCTATTGCAGCTGGAAATAGAAGACCCTTAATTCCTCATTTGAAATATGACTATCCTGATCCTGCCATTTATGAGGACTTGTACAATATCATCAAATATTCTTGTGAAGAAGTATGCACAAGTACAGAGCAATGTGATAAAGTAATGAGAATTTGGACTATCTTTTTGGAGCGCATGTTTGGTGTTCCTCCCCGACCCAACTGTGTGGAGGACACAGAAGAGGGGGTGAAAGTTAAGAGCTCTCATGCAAAGAACATTGATGTGTATGTAGGAGGAAATTTTGGTGGAAATGGTTCAAGCTTGGTTACGACAAAGCAAATCACTTCTGGTGGTGATATAATGGAAAATGCCACTACGGAAACAATGATCTCTGGTATACTTAGAATGGGAAATGATAAATCTTCTGTGAAAGGGTTTAGCACACATCACATTGGTCAGAGTTGGCACGATGATGGTGGATCAATTGGAAACTCAGGTATCCAGAATTCTTAGACCCTCATTTCTACTACTAGTAGTGTCATTGATATTGTCAAAAACAGCAGTTACTTGAAAGCCATGCATTCAGTTGGAATAAATTCAAGTTTTGTACATGCAGGTGTTGGTCGTGTAGAAGGTAGGCAGATTTTGCATAATTGAATAATATGCAATGGGTTTGACATTTGCTACGGAAATTTGTATCTTGCAAGAAAGTATTATTAAAAAGCTCATGACACTTTTTTGTTTAGTTGGCTTGAACATTTTCATGAATTATTGTGTTGCCAGGGACTGGCTCAAAGATTTCAGGATTTGGCCTCAGACCTGATTGTGCCATTCAGTCAACAGGAAAGGACTTACTAGTATTACAGGTACGTAGTTTGCAATTTTATCTTTTGACAAGATATGCTTACCTCTTATAATGCTTTTGCATTGTAAATTAGACAAGAAATTTAATTTGCACAAGTTGGGTAGCACTTATGTTTTCTCATCAAATGTTTCTAGTGATATTTTCCTTTTACCGATCACTGTGTTTATAGCATTTCTCAATTAGCTGTTCCTGGGACTTATTTCCATTGATGGGTTTTGTCATCAATTTAATCACCATGGCCCAATCATAGAATATAATGTTATTTAGTCCTATGCCATCATCCTTCATATTTCAACAGTTGGTTTCCATTTTATAGAATTTATTTCCTATTTGTTGAGCTTAGATCAATGTCACTGTTATACGTATCTTTTGGTTTTGGTTATACCTAGTGATTAGCTTAGGTAGATACTTCTCTATGCTGCACTTTTTGTTTAGCTTTCTTTTTGTTTACTTTCAGGACTACCTAGGAGTTGTTTTTGAAATTTGCACTGCCACGTTGTATTCACACTGGATGCATCTTTAGCCATTAATTGTACTAGCTCCATACAGATCTTAACTTCTTTAAAGCACCACAAGAATCTATTTAGGCAAGCATAAGACTAGTGCCTTCAATGGGGTTGAGGAGTGGAGTGAATGTATGGGGCTATCACATTGTTTGTGTATATGGTTTAGTAATAGAAACTAAACAACAAATAAAATGACACAAAATGATAGAAAATATATCTTGCAACAAGTCAAACTTGATATATATAAAATATCCTAACCAAATATGGTTTTACTCTTCAGTTTGGATTGTTTGTTAGGAAGTTATAAGACAGTTAGCTTGCTGTCATGTTAAATTGGCTTGCAAAAAACGCAAAAAATGATAACAATATGTATGGTCTAATTTAGCCAACCCAATGACTTCCAAAGCACTCCTAGATGTTTGATCTAGAGGTGGGAAGGTTGGATGATAAAAGATGAAGCTCATGAGACCTCTCCTTTACATTGTGGGAAACGAACACCAAGCTGGTGTGCCCATACTCAAAATGCTTGGAAACGTCAAAATGCTACTGAAACGCGGCTGAAACACCACCAAAATGTTTCCGCGGTGTTTCAGCCAAAGTGTATCCCAATTCTACCTAATTCTGCCCTGTTTTCATGACATTTTTTAATTTTGTGAGCTCACCCAAACACCCAGGGTTGTGGGGCCCTTCCATGGCAAAAAATGGAACACATTAAAATATCATTAATTTGTTCCATTTTTTTTTCTTGCAAGATAACACATTATTAATTAATTTTAAAAAATAAATAAATACATACATACATACATTATATATATATATATATTTTATTTTTTCGTGCAAGATAAAACATTTTTAACTTATTTAAAAAAAATTATATATGTACGTACATACATGCATACATTAATGTGTTCCATTTTTTTTCATTGCTTGATGTTTCGCCCAGCATTTCCATTTTTTTTCATTGCTTGATGTTTCGCGGCTTGCCCAACATTCCCATTTTTTGAGGGCTGCGTTTCCAGCCGTACCCATTTCGGAAACTTCCAAACTTTTTGGTGTTTCGTGCAACTTAGCTTCTCCTCAACTTGTGACAGCTGAAAAAGATAATTTCCAGAAAGCTAGAAATTGCTTTTTATGGAAATTGGGGTTAACCTCTCTAGGCAAAGTGCCTAGACATTTCTAGATCTAAGAATATTATTTAGTATGGCTGGAAATTGAATAGATTGGACTTTAAACAGTAAAATAGACAAGCATAAGCAAACTAGAGCCACTAGAAAGATTTTTGGAATGATAACTTACTTGTAGAGTCCAATAAAAGCTCGGATTTTGCATGCAATTTGACTACATACAAGTATTTATCCTTGGTTTAATTCAAGTATTAAACTTAATTTGTCAAAGGTATTCCTAATCTAATGCTGAAAATAAAAGTTTTAGAATTTTATGATGTTGAAGTTTGTAGCTCGGGCAGCTACTTCTGCCCAAGCCTTGTGTCTAGGCATGCAAAAGTCGCCCACATCTCTTCAGAACACTTGTTGTAGGTTGAGCAAGTTGTTGATGTAACTTAGCCTAAGTTTAACTAGTAAAAAGAACATATTAATACATTGGCTTATTGAGCTAATAAAACTTTCGGAATTGAGCATAGATTTAGGGCAGATCTGTTGTAACAGATCCAGGCTAATTTTTGTATTTTGTATTTTCTCAATTGGGCCATTATCCCAAGACGGGAGCTTGTTGAGATTGGTAGTTTGCGAGGTTCTCCAAACCCTAGGTTACAGGGTGAGGAATTTGGCACCATAATGTCTTTTGTGGGCCCGAGATGGGGGGTTTTGCACCCAAAGTAGTGGGCCCAAAACCGAGAGTTTTGATCACTTGGCACTTGGAGATGATGGAACAACCTTAAAAAGAGCAAGGGGCTGCCAAGAACACCAAGAGAAGATTTGTAAATTGTGAGATATTAATGTTTATATGTTTTTATGTTGGTTATTTTTCTTAGAATTGAAGTTGGCCTTGACTTAAGGAGACCCTTTGGAGAAGGGCTAGACGTTAGCCTAAGAGAAGCATATAAATAGAAGGAGGAGCCTCATTTCTCATCCAATCATCGTAATTCTTTTCTTATGTAAGCCTGAACAACGAGGTTGAGTATCGTGAGATAGTTGCAGCCCAGCCTAGCGAAGGAGAAGATCAAGTTTGTTTGGGTTGGTTTTTGTGAATGTTTTGGGCTATGGTTATTGCAAGCACATGCAACGAATTAGAGGAGACTAGGCCGAGCTAATTAAGGGAAATTTTGGGTAGAAAAACAAGAGTAACCTCTCTTTGTAATAAGCCGAAAATTTCTGTAGTACAACAAGTGGAGGAATATGTGTTTATGGAAGGCCGTGTAACCTACTACCCTCCCTAGACTAGGCCACATTCATCTGGAGAAACTAGATTGAGGCCTATTGGAGTGAGTTTACAGGTTGTTAAGGGTAGCTTTAGGATGCCCTAGAGAGGGGTGAATACCTCAGGAAAGAGAAAACCCAGATCTGAAGTACTTTGGAGGGCTAAAGGAAGACGCCTTCAAGGAGGAAGGGTGTAGGATTAGTGTCTATTTTGGGACAAAACTTAAAGGGCAGTTGATGAACAGATTGAAGGGTTGTAGATAGTTGTCTCGTGGAGCCCTAAAGTGAAGATTGGTGAAGGACTACTAGATTGCTAGTAGGGCGGCAGAATTGTTGAAGGTCAAGGGTTGACTCTTTGAAGGATAAAAGAAGGCAACCAAGTGGACTAGTCATGAAGCCCTAGTTTTTTGAAGAGGACACCTTATAGTGAAGAGTGGGCAGCCTCCATGTCATAGTGGGAATTATGGAATTATGAACAGTTAGAGGGCAGATTGGAGCCGTGTTCAGTGCCCTAAAGGAGCAGGATTCATTGATAGAGGTAGATTGATGTTGCTATAGACTGGGAGCAGAAGGACCGGTAGATGTGTTTAGGGTATGACCAAGTGAAGTTGTGAAGTGTACTACATTAGCTAGTAGGTAAGTTGTATCTTGTTTAGGGTAGATTTGTTGTCATAGTTGTTGACACCAAACCCTAGTTTGTGTTCTTGTATTAGTCATTGTATGAGGGCCATGATCCTTGTTACGAGAGCCCTCGACAGTTGTATTATAGTTTGTTAATATAACGAAATTGGGTTGTTGAAAAATTGTAAAAAGTTGTCTATTTGTGCATTGGTTGATTTATTGTTGTGTTTATACTGCTGTGCAAAGTAGTTTGTTGTGGCATTTGAGTTGGTTGTGTTAGAGATTCTAAGATCCTAACCTAGATCCTCTAGTGCTTTGAAAAAACAAAAGAGCCCAAGTAGGTTCTGAGTTTTATTAATGATGCACTGATTTGTTGGGCATAAATCTATTTGTGATTCAAATTGTTAATTGCTTCTGCAAAATATTTTTGTTAGGAATGTAGCTTTGTGTTTATTCAATAATTTATATCTTGGAATTAAAATTTGGGTGTTGGGTTGTGGGAAAACCTAACATGGTATTAGAGTTGAGACATTGAATTGATCTCGGAATCGCAGGTGCCAGGTTTGTATCGAGTCGTTGGAGCCAGGTTCAGTTGTGATTGTACAAACTTTTTTTTTGGGCTAAAGAAAATTGGCTGGTTAAGAGGAAATTGCTTTTATTTTTGTCTCAATGATTGTATGAGGGCCATGATCCCTGGTACGGGAGCCCTAGACAGTTGTATTATAGTTTGTTAATATAACTAAGTTGGGTTGTTGAAAAATTGTAAAAAGTTGTCTATTTGTGCACTGGTTGATTTACTGCTGTGTTTATTCTGCTATGCAAAGTAGTTTGTTGTGGCATTTGAGTGGGTTGTGTAAGAGATTCTAAGATCCTAACCTAGATTCTCTAGTGCTGTGAAAAAACAATAGAGCCCAAGTAGGTTCTGAGTTTTATTAATGATGAATTGAATTGTTGGGCAATAATTTGTTTGTGATTCAAAATATTAATTGCTTATGCTAAATATTTTTGTTAGGAATGTAGCTTTGTGTTTATTCAGTAATTTAGTGCTTGGAATTAAAATTCGGGTGCTGGGTTGTGGGAAAATATAACATGGTATTAGAGCTGAGACATTGAATTGATCTCAGAATCACAGGTGCTAGGTTTGTATTGGGTCGCCAGAGCCAGGTTTGGGTGTGATTGTACGAGCCAATTTTTTTTTTGGGCCAAAGTAAATTGGCTCGCTAAGAGGAAATTGTTTTTGTAGGTTGGAATATTTTTTGTTGGCATGATTTGTTTTTCATATATAAAAAAGGTGTGGTTGACATGCTTGACCCAATCGATAGTGGTCACTACAGTTGTTGTCTTGGCCAGAACAACAACTAACTAGTCGCAAGAAGTTAGCTGTGCAAAGCCGCACATGACGCAACAACATATGCCAGTAGGGTTGGTGGACACAGTCGGTGCGACAAGGCCTAGCTCTGGACAATAGCAAGTCCCAACGATAGTAGTATAGACATTGTCGGCTACAAGGATAATCGAGACTTAGCAAGTAACGAACCATTGTCGCGGTGTAGGTGATTGGCTTCCCAACAATGACTGTGAAGCGCTAACATGAAAGAGGCTTGCAGGCATAAGGGTCAACTGCTTGCAAAAAAAGGAAATGCGACATAAGTCAGGATTACTCTAACCACAACCGTTGACAAGGTAAACAACCATTGAGAAAACTTGCAACCACTAACAATCACCACACTTTCACTGTGCAATGGCCATCAAGGAAGAAGTTGCGGTCGCAAGTTGAAGTTCAGTGTTGTCGACCAATGTTCACTGGTAGACAATGTTTGTGTTGCGATAGGGTAGTGGTGCTAGGGGGCCTAGTTTGAGTAGCTGTAGACAGTGGGAGGAAGCACACACTTCATCAAATTGTTTTTGGCAGGGTTTTATCAATAGTTGGATAGGATGGCGAACAGTCTTAGGTTTGAAGATCGCTTGGATGGTTTGTCCAACTACAACATTTGGAAGAAGAGGATTGCACTGGTTTCAGAGAAGAATGAGATTTGGGAGTTTGTAGCACAAACATAGACTCCTCCTATCCATGCATCACTTTTGGCCGCCCATAATAAGAAGGATGTGAAATCTAGGAGGATTATCTTGAACGAAGTGAAGGACCATATATCCATCATATATCCGGGAAGAAAACAACTAGAGATATGTGGGAGGTTTTGACCAAATTATACCAAAGCGACAACTAGAATCAAAATATGGTGTTGAGAGAGAAACTTAGTGGCACTAAGATGTCCAAGAACGAAATGGTTTCTTCTAATCTTACTAGAATATCTTAAGTACGGGATGAGCTTGTCGCAGTAGGGGAGAAAGTGTTCGACTCAAAACTAGTTAGGACAACTCTGAACGAGTTTGCAAAGCAGTGGGGTGCCTTCGTTATAGGATTCGTGGCATGGGAGAATCTCCTAACCTAAGATAGGTTGTGAGATGACTTCTGAATCTTCTAAACATAAATCCTACTGCATATAATTTGAATCTTCTAAACATAAATCCTACTGCAGATAATCTGATTTACTTCTCCTACTTGTTTATTTAACTTTACAAGTTATTTTCTGAATTATTCATGAAAACATCGAAGTAAATACACTGCAGCCTATACAATTATACAGATTAAGTATTGAAGAATAAGCAATCATACAGATAAAGGACACAGAATTTTTCGGACAAATGTCCTCCGAAAAACCCAATGCGGGAAAATTGGTCCATCTTAGGGTTTTTATTATTATGCAGGTTTTTGAATACAAACTAGGTTGCCAATGTGGCTCACCCAACAGAGAGTTTCCTCGGTAGAAGTACCTCTATCCGGGTATTTTATCGTTGATCCAATGTCAGAATGAAGAATCCCACAGGTGCCTACGCAATCCCCAACAAGCTCTGCGCTGAGACTGTGCCACCCTTCCTCGTGGCTACGTCACCCCTCTGCTATCTGCTGAATCTGAGCCTAATCTGCCCCACAGAAACCCCAGTGCTGTAGCCTCTGGCTCTGCGTCACCTCCTCTTGGACTGTGACACCCCTCTGTGCCTGCGTCAGCTCTGCGTGAGCTCAACTGGGTCTGTGTCACCCTCTCAAGGGCTGTGCTGTATCTCCTGGGGAGATTTGCCTCTCTGCAAATGTATTCTGGGCCTTTGATGTTAGGATATTCCGACACATAGGAAATAGTTAAGGATAACTTAGTCTAGTGTAGAGTTAGGTAAAGTGTGTTTCTTTACCATGTACATTTGTAACTTATAATTCGACGGTCACGATTTGTAGTGATCCGACGGTTATCTCTCACCTCGGTATTAACGGCACTTGGTCCGTGGCTTAACACCCGATTGGTCCATGATCTCTATTTAAACTTTAAAGAGCATGGAGGGTCATTTGTCCGGTAACCTTTTATGAGAGAAACATATGTAACTTTTCTTTTATATTAATAAATTCCCTGAAGTGGCCGCGTTGGCTCAGGGCGTGGACTGTTTCCCTCTTTGAGGGTTTTAACCACGTGATTATACTGGTGTACTGATTTGTGATCTGTTTGTGAGCGGTGACCTTTGGTTCTTGATCTACGGAACTTACCATGTAAATTCCTACATTTGATTCGAAATCCCGCTGTCGAAGTGCCCCTCATTGCACTGCAAGCTCACTCTGAAATTCTCAGCATACCACACCCCAAAATTTTGACTTAGCTCAAGTGCTGCCACTCTATGTGTGTTCTCCAACTAACCCCAAACCCTCCTTTAATACTTTTCCAATTGACGAATCAACAACCGTGATCTCATCTCTAATCAATAACTAATATTAGAAAAGACTTGATCCTCGTCACTTAGAACATTCTCACCCACATGTTAAATTAATTCACTTTAATTATTTAATTTCCTTAAGTTAGACTTAGGGTCTCCATTAAAATAATTAATTATTTGAATAACTTAAACTCCGGTGGAATTTCTCCAAACGCTTTCTGGGAATTGGAGATCTTATGTGTTCTAGCCCCTGCACAAAGTTTCAAAGCTAGAGCACATCCGATGCTACCCAAAAATCATCACTCCCTCTTAGCGAGGAATGTGCTCTAGTCCTAAAGCATCACCCTGATCCATGGCACCGGTCCTTTGCACTGCTGATGCTCGGCTGCTAACCCTCATCCACTGCGCTGCTACCTTTTGTACTGCTGCCCATGTCATTGCCACTGACATTGCCTCATCTGTATTGCAGCTCCCTCTCAAATGCTGCATCATGCTACCCATAGAATTGCCACTGCTAACTGCCGCACTGCAACTTAGTTGCTCAGAAGTAAGCTATTGAAAATCCACCCAAAAACTTGTCATATAAGTCAGTTTGGGTGCACTTTGATTCTAAAGCACCCTTTGCTGCTAATCTGCGCTGTTCCTCTGGTGCCTCTGCACTGCTGCCTCTGTTTTAAAAAACGGCCGGCTCAACTCCGACCAGGCCTGGTCGACCGAGCCATTAGGCTGGCCGGTCCGACCAGGCAGAAAACCAGCTAGGTTGGCCGGCTTTTTACCGAGCTGGCCGGTTTTTGTAATGACTCGGCCGGCTCGGTAACAAGCCGGTCAACCAGGCCGAGCCAAAACAGCCGGCCAGTGGGCCCAAAAAATGCGATTTTGTGGACTTCAAATTGGATTTTAATCGACTGTTAGGTTTGTTTTAGGTTGTCTAAGCCCTCCCCATGCTATTTAACTAACCCAACCCCTCTATTGAACTTTCACCATCCTTGACCTGACATGAAAATGCAACAGGGGTTTGTTTTATAGGGAGCAAACAGTATAGAAAAACTAAATATAGCAACATAAGTCATAAACAAATCCTAACTGCAATTGTTGAAAAATTGTTGCAAACCTTTCTATAACAAGGACAGAAGAAGCATCTCATGAGTAAATGCATCTCATATAAAAAAAAACAAGTCACGGTTTTAAAAACTTGTAGGCTATACTAGCAACTCAATTTCCTTCCTCTGTGCAACTACTGTAACAGTTTTCACCACAAGAACTGCATCTCATGCCCCTATAAGCATTCTCAATAATACTGCAAAACAGAAATATTTGTTGATGCAGTTTGACTCAGTTCCAAACAGGACATAGTTAAGCACTGGAAAGATGCATCATTCCCAATAACACTTCTTTGTACTAAAGTCCTTACTGCAATTGTTGAAAAATTGTTGCAAACCTTTCTATAACAAGGACAGAAGAAGCATCTCATGAGTAAATGCATCTCATATAAAAAAAAACAAGTCACGGTTTTAAAAACTTGTAGGCTATACTAGCAACTCAATTTCCTTCCTCTGTGCAACTACTGTAACAATTTTCACCACAAGAACTGCATCTCATGCCCTTATAAGCATTTTTTGATGCAGTTTGACTCAGTTCCAAACAGGACACAGTTAAGCACTGGAAAGATGCATCATTCCCAATAACACTTCTTTGTACTAAAGTCCTTTAGAATTACAAATCCCTGATTTTAAACCTAGAGACACCATTACAGCATGAGATGTCATACCACTACCACATTAGTGCCATAAAGAGGAATGCTGATGAACATCTGGAGAACCTAAAATGAAGATTGAAAACAGCTGGGCTTAACAAAATTTATTTGAAGCCTATCAAATAAATGTTAAAATTGTTGTCTAACAAGCAAATTTTTGAACAGTAATAATTATATTTGAATTAAAAAAATATTGGAGGCTGCAGCCATATCATTCAGCCTGACAGCACAAAAATGGAAGAAAAATTCTGTCCTCTTGTCCTTGCAACTTCATAACAAAGTTTGGTGGACAGAAGACACTTCCCTTCCCAAGCCTTTTGATCTGACAGACAAAACAAATTGCATACTGCTTGATGAATTCACTATCTAGAAAGATAGATTAAATGAATGCACAACCATTTCAATAGATTTCACCTAAAAATGCACCTCATTCTCCAATAAGCATTTTAGATAATACCTCAAAACTGAAATATTTGTAATTTGACTCAATTCTGAACATATCACAATCAAGTTAATATGGACAGTTAGGCACTGGAAACATACATCAATCCAAATAAAAGCTGAAGTTCTTTACAGTTATAGGTCCCTTTGTTTTAAATCTGCAGACACCATTAGAATATGAGATGCCTTACACCATTACCAGATTAATGCCATCTTTAAATTTATGTTTTTGTACAAAAAAATTAATATTTAATGTATTTTTTACAAAAACCGAGTCATTGAAACCGAGTCGACCGAGTCATTACCGATTCGGAGTCATTACCGAGTCATTACCTCAACCTGGTAGCTGACCGATTCCGTTTTTTAAAACATACTCTGCTGCTGCTCTGCACTGTGTAAGCACTGCCTCTATGCTGTTGAAGTCCATCAACCTCTGTGCTCCTGCTACCTCTGCTCTACGCTGCTCCAGTCTTTGGCATTCTAGCTCTGCCAATGTTGCTCTATCATCCTCACACTAACTGACTCCAGTCATCCTTCTATTGTCATTAAGGGCTCTTGTAGCTCGTATGTGATCCAAGAGTTTGGGCACCTCAAGGATCCTGCCCCCTTCTCTGCAGTTCGAAAGAACTACAGATCAATGTTGCCCCACCTCTTTTCTCGAGGCACATGAGCACTCATGGCAACATCATCATCAGTCCCATCATCATCCTTCGCTGCAACAACCTTCGAATCAGATTCTTCCTTACCCTTCTTTTTCATAGGGCGTGTTGTGGCGAAATGTCCTAATTCACCACACTTGAAGCATTTGACCTTCAAAAGGTCTTTCTTCTTCTTCCGCTGCTGCCCATGTTGTCCCTTAGATGCGAGTGTTGCATCTTCCTCCTCCTCCTTCTTGATCTTGATCCCTTCGTCGTTGATGCTCGCGTTGGTCATCCTCCCAATCTCTTCTTGTCGAAGAGTTGCCCACATGTTTTCCCAACTCGGAAGTGCTGCTCTGCCCAAAATGCCTTGGACAAAGTTCTCCCACTCATCGGTAATTGCATTCAGAGCAATCCTCACCATAAGATCTTCATCAGGTGTGGCCCCCACGGTAACCAACAGATCATGGATTGCCTTTAATCTAATGAGGAAGGGGTCGAGCTCTTCTCCCTTCAGCATCTTAAATAATTGAAGCTGATTCTCAAGAAGCATCCTCCTCTGAACAAAAGTCCCTTGATACAATGTGGTCAAAGAAGTCCACATCTTATGTGCTGTGTTCTTCTCAGCAATGTGTGGGACCACATGATCCTTGACTCCATGCATGATCAAGCGCTTAGCCTTCGCTTGAGCTTCCTCTTACTTCTTAAGAGGGTCAACATCAACAGGAACAACCATGGTATTCAAGGCATGATCTTTGATGTGATACTCATCCAAAACTGCCAGGATCCTGGCCTTCCAGATGATAAAGTTAGATGCACCATCCAACTTCCTGATCCTTCAATCTATGTGCAACCATCTTTGCTCAACTGAATATGACGAACTGATTCACTTCTCCCTCTTTTGTTGCTGCCCTAGCAAAACTTTGATCTGGGTTTCTTGGCGCTAGAAACCCTCTAAGGAATCACGCTCCCTCTGAAAATCGATTTCCCTCCTGGAAATCCTCCGCCAACTGATGTCGAAGCAACCCTCTATGATCACTCTTTGCTGCTGATCAACACTGGATCTAGACTTCTTGGCGAGAATTCTTCTCAGGAACTGCTTCCCCTTACTTTGCCACGCTTTGCTAGACATTGTTTTGCACCAATAGAAACAATGCCCCACCAACAACTACTGAAGAAAAATGATATGCACTTCCAGCCACGACAATCGGAGGCTCAAAATTTTTGCACTGGCCCAACAAGCACTGCGTTGCCTTTGCACAGCTACAATGTCACCTCTCCTGGCTGATGCAAACTCTGCATGAGCTGCACAGGTGTTTGGGTCACCTTTCCTTGCCTCTCTCTCTGGATCTGCGCTGTCACTCGGGACAGTTGCCTTCCTGCAACAAATTTTCTCCGGTCTTTTGCTAATGGCTTCAACTCTTCTTGATTTGCAAATGCTTTGATACCATGTGAAAATTTCTTAATCTTCTAAACATATATCCTACTGCAGAAAATCTGATTTACTTCTCCTACTTGTTTATTTAACTTTACAAGTTATTTTTTGAATTATTCATGAAAACATCGAAGTAAATACACTGCAGCCCACACAATTATATAGATCAAGTACTGAAGAATAAGCAATCATGCAGACAAAGGACACATAATTTTTCGGACAAATGTCCTCGAAAAAACCCAATGCGGGAAAACTTGTGCAGCAGCTCTTGAGGGTTTTTATTATTATGCATGTTTTTGAATACAAACTAGGGTGCTGATGTGGCTCACCCAACAAAGAATTTCCTCAGCAAAAGTACCTCTATCCGGAGACAGATATTATGGCTGATCCAACGTCAGAATGAAGAACCCCATAGGTGCATACGTAGTCCCCAACAAGCTCTGTGCTGAGACTGTGTCTCCCTTCCTTGTGGCTATGCTACCCTTCTGCTATCTACTGAATTTGAGCCCAATCTGCCCCACAAAAACCCCAGTGTTGCAACCTCTAGCTCTTCGTCACCTCCTCTTGGACTGTGTTAGCTCTGCGTGAGCCCAGTTGGGTTTGCGTCACCCTCTCAAGGGCTGCACTGTCTCTCCTGGGTAGATTTGCCTCTCTGCAAATGTATTCTCGGCCTTGGATTCGAAATCCTACTGCCGAACTGCCCCTCATTGCACTGCAAGCTCACTCCGAAATTCTCAGCAAACCGCGCCCCAAAATTTCGACTTAGCTCAAGGGTATGAAGTTAAGTTCTAGAAAGGACAAGTATTCATACAGTCAAAGGGAGCTACCGAGGACACAATAGTTAGGCTTGGTGTAAGGAAGGGTAACTTGTACAACTTGTAGGGCCAACCTGTAAGTAGATCCGAGGGGATCTTGAATCAAGGATTGATGTTAGTAACATACATTGAGTAGGAGGCTCTGAAGACTAAGTTGGTACCAGGGACTCAAATTTCTAATCTGGAAGATGGGCAGGAAGCTTCTTCCAAATCTGTCAGGACTTAGGACCAATTGGTATGGGATAACATTGATGGATGCTCAGGAGCAGGATCCTAGGAGCATGGTTGGGAGAAGTAGGTCTTCAGATTAGATTCCAAAGCAGGTAGTAGGGAAGCCTTCCAGTTCAGAGGGAGCAACTACAATAGTGGATGACATGGTGGTATTGGAGACAGATCTAGGTGGAGAAGGTTCTTCCATTAGTACCTTCCTCACTAAGAGGGAGTACTGAAGTTTGTAGCTTGGGTTGGTACTTTTACATAGGCCTTGTGTCTAGGCATATAGAAATCGCTCACATCTCCTTAGAACACTTGGTTTAGGTTGAGCAAGTTGCGGATGTAAATTATCCTAAGTCTATCTTAGAAAAAACACATATTAATATGTTGGCTTATTGAGCTAATACAACTTAGGAAAATTAAAATAATTTACTTTAGTGAATAAGTTTTAATCTTAGCCATCAGTCTCAAGTGAGGCAAGATCTAATCTCGACCGTCAGTCACTTTGAGATTAGGGTTTGGGTTACGATTTTAGCTCAATATAAAGTTATAAAAGAAATGTTAGGGAGAGGGAGAATACACACAATGACAACACAAGATTGAGAGCAATACTTCAATGAGCACGTGCTGGGTTTGAGGAAGTGCAGAGAGATTGGAGATCTAGATCTATGTCAAGATCGAGCATCGATCTAAGGTAGATATGATGGATAAGATCTAGGATAATTTTTTTTATCTGTATTTTCTCAGTTGGGCCATTATCTCAAGGTGGGAGCCCAAGTAGGTTCTGAGTTTTATTAACGATGAACTGATTTGTTGGGCATAAATCTATTTGTGATTCATGTGATTTAGATTGTTAATTGCTTCTACTAAATATTTTTGTTCAGAATCTAGCTGTGTTTATTTAGTAATTTATTGCTTGGAATTAAATGCCAGGAGCTGGGTTGTGGGAAAATCTAACATATGAAAGAAGAGTGGTTGTTGGAATTATACATTGTACAAAGCTTATCTCACTTTGCCGGGATGTGAAACTTATACCTTCTTAGATTGATCTTTCCAATGGGAAAGGAAGTGGGTTTGGTATACTAAGAGAATTCACCCCCACTATTGACTTTAATAAGCCCTCTTACTTCTGAAACCAAGTAGGAGCGGTCACTTTATGTAGTGTTCTTCGGTCTTCAAGTTGAGTGAAATGGAATACAAACTTCCTCTTGGATTGAAGCTCCCCTTTGAAATATTCCAATTGATTGAAGTGATACACCTGCGAAACAAAAGAACAAAGTGGGGTTTTCCCCTAGTTTTCCCTCTCCACGAGACTATATCGCCCCTTTTGTGGCCCAACTTGTTAACTTTTGTGTAACTTTACTTATAAGAGAGATTATTAGATTATAACCTCAATATCACAATTAATTGATAAAATAAATACAAATAAAAGCCATCCCACAGCCCCACGGGGGTAGGCGAGTTGGTAATCGAAATGCGGTGAAGTTCGTTTGTAAGGCGAGCCCGACAGGAGGTCACGAGTTCAAATCCCTCGGACTAAAACGGAGCGTGTGGAGAGGGGCGGGCACATGTTCCCAGTGGGTATAGTGGTAGCGGTCATAATCGACCCCGTGTAACGCGAGTCGCGAGGCTGCCCCAGTTGCCGATCCCACTGTAAAAAAAAAAAAAAAAGCCATCCCACACAATGAACAAGAAAATGATGAACAAAGATTTGCAATTATGGAGCTCTTTATCTTGATGGCACATCTCATATGATAACAATAACTATTACAAGATGGGAGGCTAACTTAGTATTTTTTTCCATAAAATATTATATTACAAAATTTTATTTGCCCACTAAGGGGTTGATTTGGGTCATAATGGACAACTATGTCGAAGGTTCCTTTTCCTAATGGCCCATAATGGTCAACAATGAGGAATAGTAGACTTTATTAGCTTAACATCCCACTCACTGGTCCTTGAAGAGGGGTTTGACATGGTGCTTGGAGAGTTCGACTTCAGAAGAGGGATTCAACCTAGTGCTTGGGAAGCATATTTTGCTTTGTAACGACTACTTTCTTGTTCGTTGATATACCTTCTTGGTCCATGAAATTTCCAATAACTAGCTTGACTTGGATTTCCTTATTTTACTAACTCAAATTGGCCGCCCGCTCACTAGATCTCCAATGCCCTTGACTTTTTTGCAATTTTGGCACCTACTATGTTAAAATCGGCCATAGTTGATATTGGATCTCTCTCAGAATCTTCATATCTTGCCTAGCCTCGTCACATCATCCTTGCCTCTGCCATGTCATTTGCCCCCTATAATTCCATAACACCTAAGTAATTTGGAAAATTTGATATTTGGGTATTGTTCCTCTTTTATTGTTGATCATTTTTTGCTATTGCATGCATCAATTTGCCGAACATTGACCTTGTTTTGCCACATGCAGACTTGCTTGACCAAGTTTGACTAAGTTGTTTCTATTCACTACCTCTGATCGAAAAAAATTCGACATGGCATGAACTCCTCTCATCAAGTTCAACAAACTGATACCAAGTTGACTTTTTGACCACCAGGAGCACTTTTTATTGGAAATTGTGAATTGCCATAGGAATTGTGAATTTGTGAAAATGATATTTTCATGCATGAGAGTTATTTGAGAGACTTTGCATCAAATCCAAGGCCACCTATAGACATAGGTGCACCTTGATGCAGGCTAGATTGATCCATACACCGATGATCACCCCTACAAAAGTAGGTTCCCATAAAATCATGAGTCCTCAAGAAGGCTCATCTAAGGCCCTCCAATCATATACAAGATGAGAGGAACTTGAAATGAACTACAAGGGACCAACCATGGCTCGATCAAGACAACAAAGTACAAACAATAAGAACAAGACACAGGCCTAGGACACCTAATACAAAAAACTTGACATGGTTGTTACAATGCTTTTGACTTGTGACCTTGAGTTTACTATGGTGGTGACAAATATTGCAAAACTTTTTGTATGTACTAACATGAGCGGTAACAACTGGCTCCAATTGTGGGACACATGCTCTACTTGGGAGAATGTGAGAACCTAAGAATCTTCCACTTGTCACTTGAAAAGCTCAAATAGACGATGTAAAATATAGGGAGAGAGTAAGATCGAAGTCTTATCCTTACCTAACATGGCAATAATCAAAATGAAATAACAACCAACTAATGAAACTAAAATAGAAATGACGAGGCAAAATATGTAACTAAACTAAAAGCATGCAAATAACATCACTCGATGAAACTTAATCACAGAACAAAATTTGAAACTATGTATAAAAGAAGATTTTTGTAAATAAAAAGAAAACCATCTGAACTAATCTAATGCTCATGCTAAAGAGATTATTCAATTTATCCTGTTCTACCTAAAGAAGTATAACATGTTAGCTAAAATCATATAAACCAATACAACCAACAAATAAATTTATCATTACCTTGGGTTTTACCTTTGTGCTTGATTGCCAAGTAAAACAATGAAACATCAAACCTGTAGTGGATTTTTGTCAGAACTTCCATCATGGTTTATGCCAAATTTGTGGGAGAACTATCTCTGTGTTACTGTTGGCTTCTTTGATCCATAGCTCAATAGGGCTAATGTAATTATCTTTCTTAGTGCATGCATAGGTCCATTCATCCATATTTTTCATTATATTGGTAAGCAAGGTAGGATTTGATGGTGGCTTTAACTAGAACTTGCACAATGATTGTTGTCCTCATTTGCTATCCCTAAACACATGCACACAAATATGACGAGAATTTATGAGAATTGAAAATACTTTGGAAACCATAGCTTATAGTTGATTGTTTTGGTATGTGAGGTTGAAAGCTGCTGAAGTGTATCTTTAAATGATGTGTCCTGTCCACTGCTGCAAGGTTGAGATCTTCATTGTCAAAAGGATCCTTATACATTTGAGAATCACATGTCAAGGACATCCATTCTCGAAGAGTTTCTTTTGGATATTGAATATAGAAGTTCCCTTTCTGTACATGTACATATGTCTGTTCTTGTATGAGTTGATATCGCGACTCCCTCTGCACACTGCTGAACAACTCCCTCTGCCCACTGTGCTCCTCAGCTACTCAGGGTCTTCTTCCCACTATAGCCTTCCACTGCTGTTATATGAAGGCTAACATAGGGCAAGATGGCTGCCACCTATCACTGTTGTAAGTCCCTTCTCCAACAATGAACACGGGCTAATCCAATTTGCTCCTCTAGGCTGGCCAACACCTGAGCTACACCAACTGCCTCTTCTAACAGCCAAGAGTCCTTCCCTGCATTCAACTTTGGGTTCACACTTGGGCACTTTCACGCTGCCCTCCAACAACTCTTCAAATGCCCAATCCAACAACCAATATCCACTGTGAAATCCACTCCTAGGAAAGGGCTTCTAACCACCCTAGTTAGCGCTCTTGTACTTGGCTTCCACAGGCTGCAAACTGTCCAAACTTGGACCTCTTCCCTAGCAGCAATTCAACAGAAAACTGTCAAGATACCTGTACTCGTGAGCTGGTGCATCTGCTTTAGTTTGTGAATCTGGTTAGGGCAACAATGTAGACCCTGTCAACCCTTTCTAACCACTGCAACAGTCCTCAAAATCAGTGCGTCTTCCCTTCCTTGTTTTGCTGAATCCCACGTTGGCTATTCCCTTATCACTGTGCTTGGTAATAGGCCTTATGACCCTTCCATCAAGCCTGGAACAGACCTGCGGTATCTCTGTTGTCCCATAGAGTCTGCGACCCTCCAAAACAAGGAGAATTGCACCCTGAAATATGCGCCTCATTGCCCAGAATTCACTCGGCTAGCCTCTGCTGCACCTCGCCCCTATCAAACCCACAAAACAAACCTCAAAATTGTCCTTGTGCTCCTCGTCCCTCTCCTTGTGCAGTGGCTATCACAGGGGATGATCTCTCTATGAAATGTTGCTCTTGGATGAGTAAAACGACTCTCCATCACGTCCTATTTATACACTAATGGAGGGCTCCACGAATTCTCCAAGAGACATGTCTTTTGGACATAACTACCTCAAGCCTACATGACTTGTATGTCCAAAAACCCAACATTATCTTCAAAAATTCATCTCTCATCAAGGACAACTCGGATTTCAATGATTATCGACGCGTTGGATTCTTCTCATCGTCCTCTATCATCTTAATCCATCACATGTCCAAAAAGCTCCATAGTTTTGGCCCAAACATCAATGGGTGCAAAACCCGAACCTTGGGTTCCATTGTGGTACTCCAACCTCCAAACCCTGAACCCTATGTCTTGGAGTACCTCCCATGCTCCAAGACTAGAAAGTAACTCATCATCATCATTGCTACTCACAACACTTGCCTAACTCCCGATGCTCACAACTACAACAATCCTTGTAGCATGAACTACGCCTCTCTCGGAATTGTCACTGTCACTGGAAGCCTCTTGCTTCGTCTTCTCCTCCTGTATCATTTTCCAATCTCTCCATGATTCCTTCTTGGCCACTGTAGGAGCATCCTTTCTCCCCAATGATCATGTGCTCTTCTTGGGCTGCAAATTTGTCCTCTGAACTTGCAAATTCCCTCTAGAACACGACTCCCTTTGAGCCTCTGGAACCTGGACCTTCTTCCCTGGAACATGTACTTGCCCCTCTGAAGCTGCACCAACATTTGCTTCTCTGGAACCTGCACCTGGTCCTCTTGCTTCTTTTTCTCATGATCCATAGGCTTGCCCGTCAGCCTGTATAGACCATGCTCTCTAACTCCAATCGCAATAACTGTGGAGCTAGAGCCTTTGGGCCTGAGTCTTGCCTTCCCATCTCGAAATAATACCTTAAACCCCTTTTTCTCGATCATTGAGATAAATATCATGCTATATTTGAGTCCCAGTACAAACAATACATCTTGGACTCGCATCACTCGTCCCGACTCCATCTTGAATGGCACAACTCCCAATCCTCGGATCTCCTTCTGACTCTTGTCGCTCAACACCATGTGCAACTTCGAGTCCCACTCAGCTAGAGTCTAGAATACCTCCTGTGACCCTGTCATATGTTTTGACGCACCACTGTCCACATAGCATCCATCCTCATTGATGGTACCCTTTCGAGAAATGAGAGATCATAACAGAGTCCTCCTCCTCCAACCTCTTTAATGAAGTCTTCCCACAACCTATTCCAGTCCAGAAACTTGTTCATGGCGACGATCTCCTTGATGAATGGATTCATCTCTGGTGTAAACCCTTTCAAGGCAATCCTCACCATATCAGAATATGAAATAGTCACCCCACAACCTATTCCAGTCTGGCAACTTGTCCATGGCGACGATCCCCTTGATGAATGGATTCCACTCTGGTGTAAACCCTTTCAAGGCAATCCTCACCATATCAGAATCTGAAATAGTCACACTGACGACAACAAGTTCATCTTTGACCTGATACAACCTTGTCAGATATGAAGTTACTCCTTCACCCTGCAACATCTTGGTGGACTTCAACTTGCCCCCCAATACTAGTACTCGGTTCTCGTTCTCATTCTGGAACAAATTCTGAAGAGCTATCCACATCTCATGAGCGTAGTTCTTACTGGACAAATGTGGCATTATGGAGTCCTTCACACCATCTAGGATGATCAATCTTGTCTTCGTATCCAATTCTTCGTACACTTCCTCTCATTAGGGTCATTCTGCTTCTTAATGGCTTTCTCGGTAAACTCCCAGATTATGTTGACTTGTAAGACCAATTTGATCCTTTCCTTCTATGGACTATAGTTGGACAATCCTTCCAACCTGTCCTCATATCGAAGACCAACCTGCAACTTCGACATTGTAGTGAGCCCTTCACATACAATGTGACCAACTCCCTCTTAAGCTGTAGTTTGTTGTGCACTCTTTTGATTCACTGTCTCCCAAAGTATCTTAGACACGATCTGATACCAAGTTGAATTTCCACGACCTTGGTGTTTAGGGGAATCTTAGATCACAGGCGCTACCAAACCAAGCATCTCAACATAGCTACTTTGCACAACGGAATGTAAACAACAGTAAACCACACATGCACAAATATAGACAACTTTTTACAAATTTTTCAACCCAAATTTGTAATATTAATCAACATATAATAGAACTGTATAGGCCTCCCGTATCAGGATAATGGCCCTCAAATATCCAATGGTACAAGAATACAATATACAATAACAATCTCACTGCTCTAGTGCACAATCAGAACCTCTATGTCGTATCTCGTCCTGCCGGTCCTTCGCTCCCGATCTGAAGCAACACAACTCAGCCTCTATCAATGAAACACGTCTAGTTGCACATTGAACACGGCTCCACCTGCTCTCACACTGATTGTATGTCGATCTACACATGAACACATCGAGACTCCATTTGAGTTGTTCACAACTCTATTTGTGAACAACTCCCTCTGTCCATTGCTGCTCCTCAGCTACTCAGAGTCTTCTTCCCACTATAGCCTTCCACTACTACTATATGAAGGCTAACATAGGGCAGGAGGGTTGCCATCTATCACTGTTGCAAGTCCCTTCTCCAACAATGAACACTGGCTAATCCAATTTGCTCTTCTAGGTTGGCCAAAAATTGAGCTAGACCAACTGCCTCTTCTAGCAGCCAAGAGTCCTTCCCTGCATTCCACTTCGGGCTCACACTTGGGCACTTTCACGCTGCCCTCCAAAAACTCTTCAAATGCCTAATCCAACAACCAATATCCACTATGAAATTTGCTCCTAGGAAAGGGCGTCTAACCACCCTAGTTAGCCCTCTTCTACTTGGCTTCCACAGGTTGCAAATTGTCGAAACTTGGATCTCTTCCCTAGCAACAATTTGACACAAAACCATCAACATACTTGTACTCATGAGCTGGTGCATGTGCTGTAGTTTGTCAATCTGGTTAGGGCATCAATGTAGACCCTGTCAACCGTTTCTAACCACTGCAACGGTCCTCAAAATCAGTGCGTCTTCCCTTCCTTGTTTTGCTGCCTCCCACGTTCCCTGTTCCCTTATCACTGTGCTTGGTAATAGGCCTTACGACCCCTCCATCAAGCCCAGAACAAACCTGCGCTATCTCTAGTCCCATAGAGCTTGCGACCCTCAAAAACAAGGAGAATTACACCCTGAAATATGCACCTCATTGCCCATAATTCACTCGGCTAGCCTCTGCTGCACCTTGGCCCTATCAAACCCACAAAAAAACCTCAAAACTGTCCTTGTGCTCCTCGGTCCTCTCCTTCTTGTGCTGTGGCTATCACAGGAGATGATCTCTCTATGAAATGTTTCTCTTGGATGAGTAAAACGACTCTCTATCACCTTTTATTTATACATTAATGGAGGGCTCCATGACTTGTATGTTCGAAAACCCAACATTATCTTCAAAAATTCATATCTCATCAAGGACAACTCGAATTTCGATGATTATCAATGCGTTGGTTTCTTCTCATCGTCCTCTATCATCTTAATCCATCACATGTCCAAAAAGCTCCATGGTTTTGGCCCAAACATCAATGGGTGCAAAACCCCAACCTTGGGTTCCAAGTCCACAATGGCCCATTGTGGTGCTCCAACCTCTAAATCTCGAACCCTAGGGTTTGGAGTACCTCCCACACTATCAAAAATCAACATTTAAAATTTTGTAGTAAGGGTAAAACGAGAAAATGAAAAATATCAATGAAAATACCACGATGGAGTCACCACTAGACACCTTATCTTAACTCTTACTTTGGAAAGTGGTGTCTTGTACTGTACCTTTTTATGTAAAGAGAGAGAGTGTTGGGGGGGGAGAGCTAGAGGGATGTGGGAGAGAAAGGGAGATAGAGGAAGGAAATGAGAGAGGACTTGAGAGAGAGAAGGAGAGGGAGGGAGAGAGAGATGGAGTTGGAGGGGGAGAGAGAGGGAGGGAAGAAGAAATACATAAAGAAAGGTGGAGAGAGAGATGGAGTTGGAGGTGGAGAGAGAGAGAGGGTGACAAAGGAGAGATGGAGAAAGACTAAGGGAGAGAGTAGAGCAGGGGGGAAGAGAGAGAGAGAGGGAAGGAGAGAGAGAGGGGGAGATGGATCCAACCTAGATATGGTATGTATGTATATAAAAACTAGCCTAGATCCATCTTAACCCCAGATATATCAAGCACTGAAAGGGATCAAATCTTTGGAGGTGCAAACCCCAAAAGATTTGATCCCTCTCGACACTTGATAGATCTTGGGTTAAGATGGATCTAGGTTGGTTTTTATATGCTCACATACCATATCTAGGCTGGATCCATCTCTACCTCTCTCTCTCCCCTCCTGCTCTACTCTCTCCCTCACTCTTTCCTATCTCTCCCTCGTCACCCTCTCTCTCTTTCTCTCCACCTTTCTCTCTTTATGTATTTCTTCTTCCCTCCCTCCCTCTCTCTCCCCCTCCAACTCCATCTCTCTCTCCCTCCCTCTCTTCTCTCTCTCAAGTCCTCTCTCCTCTCTTTGAAGTCCTCTCTTTTCCTTTTGCTCTCTCCCTTTTCTCCCACCTATCACTCTTTCTCTCTCTCTGCCCTCCAACTTTGTCACTATCTCCCTCCCTATCTCCTCGCTCTCTCCTTCTCCCCCCCTCGAATCTCTGTGTTTCCCTCTCCCCTTCTCTCCCCCCTCCATCAACGTGTCTCCCTCTCTCTCTCTCTTTCCCTTCTCTCCCTCTTCCTCACCTCTCCTTCTCTCTCTCCTCTCTCTTCTTTCTCACTCAATCTCTCTCCATCCTTGTCACTCCCTCTCTATGTCCACCTCTATCTCTCTATTTCTTTGTTCTTCACTCTCTCTCCACCTCTATCTCTCCATGTCTTTGTTCTTCCCTGTAAATTTATGCAGATGTTCTATGCTTGATGCAACTTTACTTTTATCAATAGCAATCACTTGAATTTACAAGTAAAATGCAGATAGAACATACCAGTGATCCTTTAGAAGACAAACCAGAAACAGGAGAATGTGTTGGTGCCAAAGTAACAAAAATCGCAATCGGGATAAAATTGCCGAGGGGAAAAAATCGGAAAAAATCGTAAAAATCGGGAAAAAATCGGCACATCCAAAAATATTCATTTTTTTTCAATTTTTTTAATATCTAAAGCATCTACAGCATAAAATAAATGCATTGACACATAAATATGAAAAAAAACTAATATATAAGATGTGTAATATCATGTCTAGTGCTACATCACACATAAAACTGAATCCTGTCCTGAATACTAAGTCCTGAGTCTTAACTCAACCTCAAAATATCAACAAAAAATATAATAATGTATCTCATATCATGAGTCATAATGTTATATACAAAGGAATGCACCAAATAACCTATACTACTGATTTCCTCTGCCCCTCTTTCGAGAAAATGTAACAACATTCCCTCTAGACGAAGAAGTTGGCGGGGCTGGCAATGGACTCTGTTGTGCTCCAGATCCTGAAGCACTAGGAGCTAAAGGAGGTAGACCACGTCCTCTATCGGTAGCAGGGGTAGGTGGTGTCATCTCCTCCTCCTATTGTTGCTCCTCCTCCTCCTCCTCATGAAACTCATCATTGATTCATCGCTACTAGAAATGGGATCATCAACAAGAGATACATAAACATCATCTAGCTCAAAGTCTTCAGACTTGGATTGCTCAACCTTAAAATGCGGTAGAAAAAGATTAACATGCTTAACCAGTTGTTTTCCTTTGAGTGAAGGGTACATTCTTGTTAAGGCCACAGTAGGGGAGTTCAACAATCAATACCACCAACATCAACAAAGTTCAACAATCATTGCCACCAACATCAAGGTTCTTAAAGGACTTCATACTCTTGATCAAATGCCAATCTCATACCCTTACACATAATAGAATCAAATGGAAACAATGCAAATCCCCAAACCAAGAAACCCTGAAAACCATTAAGTCTGCTGAATTTTGAGTGAAATCTAAAATTCTAGTTTCTCCATATGAAATCCAATGAGGTCGAAACCACTCTTAAACATCCCGAGTCATTTCATGGTAATGTTAAAAATTTAAGTAAAAGGATGAAAATGAAAAATAAAGGAAATATCACTTTTACTTTAAGAATTTAACATTACCATGAACTGCCAACAGGGTGTGTTAGGAAAATGAGAGGGCTGCAAAAATGACAAAAAAAAAAATCGATTTTTGAACTTATAGGGTTTCTATTTGATGGGCCCACGATTTTTACCAAAATAATCGCGATTTTTTCAAAAAATCGTTGAAAAAATCGCCGATAAAATCGGCAGCCCGAAAAACTCGCGATTTTTGTTACTTTGGTTGGTGCATTATGGCGGTCAGCAGGATGCTTCAACCAGCGAAGTCTTCTTGGTCGGCCAACCTAGAATGTGTCACAACAGTCCTCAAATCAGTCACCCAGTCAACTCAAAGTCAACACTAGAAAAGTCAACACAGTCCAGAAAAAGTCAATGTAGGGCAGCAACAATAAAGTCAATGCAGCTCCAACTTCGGTCAACCTTTTGACCTCGATTTTTGTGCCAATGAGTACGGCCTTCAAAAATCGAACTTTCCACCAAATTTCAGCCAATTCAGACCATGCGTTGACCAAAGTCAACTCTGGTCAAACTTGCCCAGAAACCCTAACTGCAGAAAATTTGCTGCAATAAATTTCGTCCTTTTTGCTGCAGTAGATTTCGTCCTTCTTCTCACATGGGAGATGAAACTGCTTCTCAGATTCTCGTATATAATCAGAGGAGAAGATGTGTGATGTTGAGTGAGTGAAATGCTCTCCAACGTTGACTGTATTTATATCCATCATTGAGGTGTGTGACACATCTGTTGGGGGTGTTAAACTTTAAGGCCGACTGGCACTTAAATTGATTATAAATAATAAATTCAAAATAAATGCTCATCAGATTAAAATCAATTTTATATCGATTTTACACCTCTCTGAAAGAGGAATCCAATACAAATATTGGAATCTTCATTTGAGCATCACAAGATGGAGTTTGGACTTAGTTGTCCAAATTTAACATTCCCTCTCTCCCTCTCCCTCTCCAACTCCGAGGTTTAGGTTGGATCCATGGTTAAGATGGATCTAGGCTGGTTTTATGTACACACATACCATATCTAGGCTTATGAGATTTCTTCTCAACTCATGACAACTAAAAAAAATTATTTGTTTTTTATGGAAATTGGAGTTAACCCCTCTATAAGCAAAGTGTCCAAAAATTTCCAGATCTAATGATATTATTTAAGTATGGATGGAACTTGATTAGATTGGACTCTAAATAGTAAAATAGAAAAGCATAGGCAAGGTAGAGCCACTAGAAAAATGTTTTTGGAATGATAATGTTGAATGCTAGAAAATCTTGGTCTTGGACATGGATCTTATGTGCTAAAACTAATAAAAGCTTGGATCTGCTTGCTATTTGACTATACAAGTGTAGGATATGCCCAATGAAACCAAATATCTATCCTTGGTTGAGATAAAATATTAAACTCGATTTATCCGAGGTAAAACTTGCTAATGTGATGTAATAAATGAAAAACCAACATGTAAGAATTCCTAACTAATGCTGAAACTAAAATATAGAATTATACGAAAGAAGAGAGGTTGTTGGGATTATAACTTGTACCAAGCTTACTTCACTTTGCCTGGATGTGAAACCTATACCTCCTTAAATCGAATTTGCAAATAGTCCAGGAAGTGGGCTTGGTCTAAAGGAAAATTCACGCTTCCCCCCCTTACTATTGACTTAATAAACCCTCTTACATTTGAACCCAACTAGGGCTGGCCCCCTTATGTGGCGTTCTCTAGTCCTCAGGTTGAGTGAGAGATGAAATATGAACTTCCTCCCTGATTGAAGCACCCCTTTAGAATGGTCCAATCGATTGAAGTGATCCACCATGAAAAACAAAAGAACAATGTGGGGATTCCCTATAGTTATCCCTCTCCATGTGACTATATAAACCCTTGATGGCTCAACTTGTTAACTTTTGTATAATTTTACTTATTAGAGAGATTATTAGATTATAGACTTAGTAATACAATTAATGGAGAAAAGAAATGCAAATAAAAATCATCCCACACAATGAACAAGAAAATGATGAACAAAGGTTTCCAAAAATAAATCACTTTTTTATTGAAGCTCTTTAATAGCTAGGTAATGGCTAGCTAAGGGCTAGTTGGACTCCTGAAATGAATTTTTTACTATTCATCCACAAGTTGGAAACTTAATATTTTTAAATAAAATATTACGTTACGAAAATTTATTAGCCCACTAAGGGGTCTATTTCGGTCACAATTCACAATTTAGTGCAAGATTCCCTTTGCTAATGGTTGAGAATAGTCAACAATGAAGAATAGTAGACTTTAATAGCTCAATGTCAAACTCATTGGTCCTTTGACTTGACTAGAGGAATTCAAATTGGTTCTTGGGAAGAATATTATGTTTATAATGACTGCTTTCTTTGCCCATGACTTAACTTCTCGGTCCATGAAGTCCCCAACGACTAACTTGAGTTGAATTTCCTTCCTTTACTACCTCGACTTGGCCACCTACTCACTGGATCTCTAATGCGCTCGAATTTTTGGAAATTTTGGCACTTGGGGTATGGGTATGTTGAAACTAGCTGTGATTTGTACTGGGTCTCTCTCATAATCTTCATATCTTGCATAGTGTTGCCACATCATCTCTATCTCTGCCACATCATTTGCTCCCTATGCTAGTTCCTTAAGGCCTTAACGAATTTGGGAAATTTGACACTTGGGTATTGTCCCTCTTGTTTTATTAATCATTTTTGATGTAATGCATGCATTGTTTTGTCCAATGCTGACCTTGTTTTTCCATCTAAAAACTTGCTTGACCAAGTTTGACGAAGCTATTTTTAGCCACTACCTCTTTTGATAAAAAAGGTCAATGTGACATGGACTCCTTTCATCAAGATCAACAAAGTGAGATTGAATTGGATTTTTGACCATTAAGACCACTTTGCATTGAAAATTGTAAACTACCTTGAGAATTGTGTAAGTTGTCAAAATGAGATTGCCATGAATGAGAGCTTTCTGCGAGACATTGTAGTACAACCAAGCCCACTTATAGACATTGTGGACTCTAACCACATCTTAACACATATGTGCACCTTAGCATGAGCTGGACTAGCCCATACATTGGTGATCAACCCTACAAAATTAGGCTCCCATAAAACCATGAGTCCTCAAGTAGGTTGACCTAAGGCCCTCCAATCCTATAAGGGACAAAAGGAACCTGAAATGAACTACAAGGGACCAGCCATGATCTGACCAAGTTAACAAGATATAGACAATAGAACAAGACACAGACCTAGGACACCTAATACACAACTTCATGTGGTTGTTACAATTCTCTTGACTTGTGACCTTGGGCTTACATTGGTGGTGATACATACTGCAAATGTTTTCGTAAGTACTCCTATTGACATGAGGGGTAACATGACCCTCCATTCGAAACTGAACCAATTGGCTGCAAGTGGGTCTACAAGAACCAGTATAAAGCATATGGCTCACTTGAAAAGGACAAAGCAAGGCTCATGGCAAAAGGATTTGTACAGAGAGAATCTGCTGATTATGAGGAAAATTTGCATTGGAAACTTAGAATGGATGTGAAGATTGATTTCTTGAAGGAAGACTTGAAAGAGAATGTCTTCATGTCTTAGTTGGAAGGTTTTGTTGTGAAGGGACAATACTAGAAAGCATGTAAGCTCATTAGATTCTTATATGGCCGAAAATTAGTACTACGAGCCCAATTTTGAAAATTTAACTGAGAATATTTTGTAATTAACTTTTAAACACTTTAAACTTGGTGATCCAACTATGTTTGTCAAGAAGGTAGGAAAAACTGTTGTATATCTTGTGTTAAACTCACACAATATTGATAGGCAAATTTAGATAAATGTGGAATGCCTTTCTATTCACAAAAAATTACATATTAATAAATTGTCTTGACCCTTGGTTTCATATTCCAAGTGGTCTCGTGGACTTTCGATAACTGTTGGAATTCCTCAACACTAATTCTTACGGATTAGGTGTCCAACACCCCCCCCCCCTTTGTTGGAATTCCTCAACACTAATTCTTACGGATTAGGTGTCCAACATCCCCCCCCTCTTAATCCAAAGGGATGTATATTAGTCCAAGAAGAGAGCTGAAATACAAAAATGCATGGAAGCCAATGGCTGGATGTGCTCTCTGAAATGGTGGTTTCTAATGAAGACCAAAATGCAAAAGAGGTAGAATAACTCGAGGTCTCTACTGGTGGTGGTTTAAGGCTGACCATCAAGGTGTCTCCAAAAGTGTGCACTCTAAGAATATGCTTAAAAATCGTAACAAGATCAAGTAAATGCATGCAAAAGCCACACTATTGCCATGCAAGTATTCCACATGCCCCTTTATAAAACTCCTGCATAACCACCTCCAATAAAATAATAGATACGCTAAATCAAAAATGTGGGGGCACTTTCCAATTGAAGCCAGACGATGACAAATGTGGATGAAAGATCCATGCAATAAAGATGAGAGATCACTAGTAGATGTGTTCCCTTGAGAAGTGTGCAATGTAGCTTTGTCAACCAAGTAAATGCATGCAAAAGCCACACTATGGCCATGCAAGTATTCCACATGCCCCTTTATAAAACTCCTGCATAACCACCTCCAATAAATAATAGATATGCTAAATCAAAGATGTGGGGGCACTTTCCAATTAAAGCCAAATGATGACAAATGTGGATGAAATATCCATGCAATAAAGATGAGAGATGACTAGTAGATGTGTTCCCTAGAGAAGTGTGCAGTGTAGCTTTGTCAACCAAGTAAATGCATGGAAAAGCCACACTATGGCCATGCAAGTATCCCACATGTCCCTTTATAAAACTCCTGCATAACCACCTCCAATAAAATAATAGATACACTAAATCAAAGATGTGGGGGCACTTTCCAATTGAAGCCAAATGATGACAAATGTCGACGAAATATCAATGCAATAAAGATGAGAGATCACTAGTAGAGGTGTTCCCTAGAGAAGTTTGCAATGTAGCTTACTCAACCATCCCAAATAATAAAGCATTCTCTAATGAAGTGTGCCCTAGGAGAATTTGCCAAGAGTGGCTAGACTTCAATAATAAAATATTACTCCATATGCCATGTCATAAAGATGTCTAACCAACCCTACAGAGTGTGCCCTAGAGAAGTGTGCCAACCTCTTCAAGAAACAATAAAATAAAGCATGCCTTGGTAACTAGGCTGAAGAAGGCAGGCACACTACTAGAAAACCACAAGTCAATGAAGTAGGGCGCCAAGTTATTATCCTTAATTTTGATAAATTAGGTAAATTTAATCATTGGATAGTTAAATCAACTTCAACATGTGTGCACAAAGGTTAATGCTGAAACAAAACCATAGTCCCTGTCCAAATAGGCACCAACTAATTAAATCACGATAATGAGATAGTTGCTCCACATCCATCAAAACTGCAACCAAGGAGTGATCGATCAGTATGGTAAGCACATGTGAGAAAACTAAATATCTCTATCAAATGATCCAATACCATGAAGAAAGGGGCTCCATGAAGATGAAACCTCCCAGGTCAATCTGAAAGCTCCAAACAGCCAGCAGCAAATCTCCATAAATGTGATGAAAATCACAATGTAGAACCTCATACAATATTAAGGTGTAACACTAACTATTCCCCTTAATAAGATAAACTAGAGACTTGATAACTTTTCAAATATAAGTCATTATCATTTCCATCTTCTGTTCATCAGTTTTAACTTTTATCCAAAGTAGTTCTTTGCATGCTGGTTTCTTTCTCTGTAGGCTCTCAAGCCCTGTAGAGAAAGAACCTCCAATCCCTCAAATTTAGCTTCTTGCAAATACATATAAATCTTCTAATCAGTTAGATGATGCAATTTAAAAATCTCAGTGAGTTGAGACATTTGAAAAACTAGAACTACAGAATTAGAATTCTTGATGAGATAGTTCAAATTTTGGAAAATAACTATTATGGTACAGTAATGTCTGTGACAAGCATAACTTCCCTTAGGATTCAGGATAAGTGATTCAGAAACGATTTAGGTACTGTTAGTGTCATCATCAAGTAAGACCCCGTAATCTAGTGAATGCAAAGATTGTCTCAGCAGCAATTCCTGGAAATGTATTATGGTCTACACGTACATATCAAGATTATGTGTCTTGAGTTTTTTTGGAAGAAACTTCCCTGAGAATTTGCATGATGTGCTTGTGTGGCATCAAAGCAATGCCAGCATTGTCTGAAATATTTTTTATTTGGTTCTGAGATTGAAGATGTCCTGAGATGCTTCCTATTGTCTTCCTTTTTGCATATTCTCCAGTATGAATGTATAAATTCCTTTTCCATGTGGAGTGCTGTTTCTAAGGAATTCCAGTTTGACTTGTCCTGTTATTCTAGTCTTTGTAATGTTTATCTCATGTATGATGTGACTAACTGCATATTTATATTTATCTGGTGTTTTGCTGGTGGTTTGTGCAAATGTAAGTCTTTTATTTTCTAGGGTTTTCTAAATGTGTGCTTAAATTTAGTTAGTTTGTGGTTTTGTTCTGATTTTTCTTTGATTGTTTTACTAATATGGTTTTCACATGTTGGGGTGATTCCATATTGATTTGATTTGTTATTTTAGTGATGGGATCTTTGATGTACATCCATCTTGTTGAAAATCTAGGGCATCCTCTAGATTGATAATTTCTTATGAATTTAATCCATTTCTTGTGTTCTTTTCATCATAAAGCAATTATACAGAGGAGCTCAATAGTACAACAAAAATGCCACAAGGATCATAACAAGACAGCCACACAAGAACACAACATTTTACACTGGAAAACCCACATGGTGGAAAATCCCAGCAATCCTTTCCTTATAGGATCAATTCAACAAGAGACATCAAAGTCAAGATCATAGATAACCGACCAACAAGATGACAACCTCAGCAATCCTTCCAGAAGCCAAGCCAACTCTCCAGAGTCTTTGGTCAAAGGTCTGCAACAAGGTATGCAATAGGGATCGAATTTCATCCTGTCTCTCTGACAGAAAACTCAGACTTCACCACAGAGAATTCATACCTGACCTCAGAAATATCACAGAAACTTCGGCCCTGTCATGGACTCACGTGTGAGCAGGAGAGAGAAACTTTCACATGTGCGAGCACTTCATCTTCTTCCAGTTTCGACCTCCTCTTTCCTTTACCTTCTTTGCATAAGGGAGCAGAAATGTAACTCTTGATGATGATGTCCGAATTGCACATTGAGGGTGATCAACTGACCTTATATGTAGTTTCTTTAGGGGCCTAATAGGTGCCACTTTAGGGCTGAGCCGACTTGGTCTTTTTGAGGAGCCTTCAACCAAAACTTTAAATTCAATTTTTCCTTTTGACAAATACATAAATAATAGTATTTTCTTTTGAGCATGAAGAACATGCTTTACATATAAATATATCAATGATACATATGATAATTCTAAAGACCGACCATAGCTACAAAATTCAACACTCCCACTTAGCTAGGGAGTGTTGAATTCTATAAGGACATCAATGTCATAATTACTAGCATCAACATAATCACTGTTCACCATCAAACAACTATAGATATAGTCTAGGTGAAACACCAGAGGCCTCGTCAATGATAAACAAACACACTCTAAAAAGAGATCTGAGCATGATGCTGGGAGGCTCTTGCTCATCTAAGTGCCCTCGAGGACTATTCTTCAACCAAGGTCAAATTGACACAGGGAGAATATCCTCTGCCAGGCCGTTCTTCAAACCAAGGTCAAAGTGACACAGGGAAAATGTCTTCTACTAGATCATTCTCCAACCAAGTTTAAAGTGACACAAGAAGAATGTTAATCCGCCGGACCATTCTTCATCCAAGGCCATATAAACATAGGAAGAATGTCGGTCCATGATGCTATCTAATCTATCAAACCATTCTCCAACCAAGGTCGTGAAGAGACTGGGAGAATGTCCATTCATAATGGTATCTCATCAGCTCTCCCTCTCAATAAGAGAGGCAATCTCCGCAAGCCCAAACTTGTCTAGGAAGTACACAAACTTCCTTCTAGAAAAAGACATTGTAAGGATATCATCTATTTGCTCATTAGTGGAGATATACTAGAGCTTCACAACTCCCTTCAGCACCATGTCTCGAATGAAGTGGAATTTGATCCCAATGTGCTTCGACCTGTCATCATGGTCGTCACCTGCACCTGATCAAGATAATCTTGCAAGTAGCCTTAGAAGACATACTGCTTCTCAACTATGTGCTCCCTCTCAGTTCGAGACATATCCTTCTGTGGTAATTCAGGCTGCTCCCTTTGCCATTGTCGTCTTTTAGTATATCAGCTATCAATGACAATCAATCATCTTGAACTTAGAGGTTAGCTCCCTATGAAGTTAAAACAAGGTTCCTGAGGAAGTCTTGATTGCTCCTTCAATGAGCTCTTCTACTCACGAGCTTGAGGTAGCTCTTATGTACACTTATTCCTCCTCCATTATTGAGGAAAGCATTCTCTGCATCAACCTGCTGCAATCTTCAAAACAATGATAATAGAAGTGTACCTCACAACTTGGACAAATGTCTTGTCACGATCCTCTCCCTCTTACCGGGAGAACCTTCTATTCCTAGATCTTGTAGACACCATGATCAAAGCATATTTCAAGCTTTCTGATCTAATCATTCCAGCTGAGTTCAGATCTCATTTGGTACAATATCTCACAAGTCATGATTATGGAAAAGTCCTCTTACTTTGCTTTGTTCTTGCATTTCTTCCATCTTCTTGCCAGAGCAATGGTGGCTTTGATTAGTACTTGCAATCCTCAGTAGGAGGTCGTTGAAGAACAATTACAACCAAACATAGGATATAAAGACGAGACTAACTACTAGTAAAACAACAATAGTAATAATCCAAGAAGAGAGATATAAAATACTATCTTTTGGGAATAAAGTTAGCTCCCTCTTGATCTTTAGTCTTCTTGCATCCATCTGCAACTTTGTTAGCTTCATCCACATTGTTATCATGATGGCATTCCTTTTCTTGCAAGAACTAGGGTTTTTACTTTCAGCCAGAACGTCTAATCCTTGGATTTTGTCCATATACCCTAGGCTTTCTTCTTCAAGTCCTTTTGTCTTGTTAGCGTTTTCAAATGTAGAGCTAGGGTTTTTAATTTCAAACCCTAGATCTTCATAATCCTTCGTCTAGGATTTACAAATTTTAATTATATAACACTCATCCTTGCATTCTTTCGCAAGTCAATACCTAGTTGTCCAAAGCTAGAGTCTTTATGTTGGTTATTTCTTCAGCAATGCTTGCAATAATCCTTTCGCAAATATGTACTCATCTTTCTTGAGAGATCTTTCTTCTTCAACCTTGACAAAGGAACTTGGCTTCTTTTTCTTTTTAATCTCAGAAGATTTTCACACTCTTCGGCAGTCCTTGTGATGGTAGCAACACTAGTTATCAGCTCTTGATTAGCGACAAGGATTTCACAGGGTTTACCTCTAAATGACCATATTGACTTTTTGAAATCAGATGCAAATCATCTTCTTGCACATTTCACAAAATATTCTTCACAAGGTGGCATATTCTTAGACAAGAACCTTTGCATGGATATGCAGGCAGCTTGTATTTCAGAGAATCTGATTTCCTTGCATGGAGTAGGCATCAAACCTTGGATGGTAGCAAATTTCATTGCACCCCTCTTGTAGTTGTTGTGATCTTCCCTGAAGACTTCCTGAGGAGCAATTCGATCCTACAAACATTCACAAACATGGCTTTAAAGACAATAGACGTTCGGCTTTCAATGTGATATGAGCTTGGATCCTCGGCCTATTAAGACAGACTTGTTAAATTCTCAAACTCAGATCCTTTAGTTTCATGGCAACAATCTTTCGATCTTTTTGCATGTGAGACTTCTTGATGAATTCGGTCTTAAGACTGAAAGAGGGACTCGGCCTCTTCTTTCACTCTTATTAATCTCACTGGACTTCTTGTAAGTTTGTATTACCATGACTATTTCATCATGGTGGATCTTCATCACTTCAACTTCATACTTCCACTGTATAACAGAACTAAGAAAGATCACTTCAAATCATTGATCCTTATACCTTATGTAGCCTTGATCAGATCACAAAGGGTTACATATCAAAAACAAAATGTGGATTGGCCGGACATTTATTGAAGTCATTTGGTCTTCTAGCATTTATCATCACAAAGCATCCTCTGTTCCAGGGTTAAGCTTCATTGATTTTGCATTAATCACAAAAAGATTACATATTGTCATGATTTGGGCTTTTCTGAAGATACTTGATCTCTATTAATAAGCCTGTGGACTTCGGCCAAATGAGATTTGACTGAGACATAATGCTTCGGTCCTTTTTCTAGCACAGGATCATGCTGTAAACAGAACTTCTGAGGTTCAGTAGATGAATTGAGGTTTTAAAATAGGTCTTCAATCCTACTCAGCATCCGGACTTGGCAGATCTAAACTTTGTATCACAAATGCATGATATTCCTTTTGGAAACAAGGGTTAATTTCACAGAAGATTTTTGACCTACTGTAACATGATCCTTTTTCACTTTATGCTTATTCTTTTCATTGAATAGACAGACCCTGGTTAGGGCACAAAATACAGTGTGCTTTGGTGACAAAACTTGGCCAGCAAGATGAGACCTGGATCAAATGACTGGATGAATTCTTTTCAGGGCTGATCTTTCACCATAGCTCTGATACCATGTTGAAAATCTAGGGCATCCTCTAGACTGATAATTACTTATGAATTTAATCAAGTTAATCCATTTCTTGTGTTCTTTTCATCATAAAGCACTTATACAGAGGAGCTGAACAGTGAAACAAAAATGCGATAAGGATCATAAAGAGACAGCCACACAAGAACACAACATTTTACTCTGGGAAAACCCACATAGGAGAAAACCCAGCAATCCTTTCCTCACAGAATCAATTCAACAAGAGAGACATCAAAGTCAAGATCATAGATAACTGACGAGCAAGATGACAGCGTCAACAATCGATCAAGAAGCCAAGTCAACCATCCAAAAACTTTGGTCAAAGGTCTGCAACAAGGTCTTCAATAGGGACCAAATTTCATCCTGTTTCTCCAACAGAAAACTCAGACTTCACCACACTTCACCACAGAGAATTCGGAGCTGACCTCAGAAAATATCACAGGAATTTCAGCCCTGTCTTGGACACATGAGTGAGCAGCAGAGAGAGAAACTTTCACATGTGCAGGCACTTCTTCTTATTCTTCTTCTTCTACCTTCGACCTCCTTTTTCCCTTACCTTCTTGATGATGATGTCCGAATTGCACATTGAGGGAGATAAAAGTGACCTTATATATAGTTTCTTTGGGGGCCGAATAGGTGCCACTTTAGCACTGAGCTGACTTGTCATGGAGGAGGGCCGACTTGGTCTTTTTGAGGAGCCTTAAACCAAAACATAACATTCAAATTTTCCTTTGACAGATACATAAATAGTAGAATTTTCTTTTGAGCATGAAGAACATGCTTTACATATAAATATATCAATGATAAAATTGATAATTTTGAAGACCAACCATAGCTACAAAATTCAAGTTTCAACACATCTTAATTCATATTTGTTCTCACCTGATTCTTCTTAGTCCCGGGCATTCCTGTGATGACTTCTTAAGCTCATTTCTGGGGACTTCACAGGGATAGACAGTTCTGCAGGCTCCTTCTGACGCTTAGACACATTAATGACATCTCTTGTGTTTCATTCTTGAATCTTCACCTTCAGGGCCATACTCTATTTCAGGGGGTTTGTTCATCATGGATCTACTTCCATTCTGTTAAGATATTATGCTTTTATTTACTTTCTTTCTCCATCTTTAGGGAGGACTCTGGCTCATCTTTGCAACTCTTTACCCATCCTTATCTTTGATTTTCCTCATCAAGATAGAATTAAGCTAATTAATTAGTATTATTTTTGTTTTCCAGTATGGTACAAGAAAGTGACAGGGAATCACTGCTATTGGAAAGGCCCGAAAGGGAGTTTGAGGTCACAGATTGTAATTCATATGCTTTGAACCTTATACTTGAATTTCTAAACCATTATTGTGGTCTCAATATGTTACAGGAAAGTGACAGGGCATCACCACCATTGGAAAGAGAATGTGGGGCTACAGATTGTAAATCGGATGCCTTTAATCAAAAGTTTAATAATCATGAAGTAGTCCATGGTAGATGGAAAACTGAAATGGAGGAAGGTGAATTGTCCCCAACTCTGTCTCCACCTCCTGTGGTGGAGGATGAAGAAAATGTGCATTGTTATGGTGCTGGTGACCTCGTCTCTTGTAAGAATGCTATCCTGCAAGGGAATGACAAGATGGAAGACATAACTTATATGGTTAGACAGGAAAAGAACGAAAAGTTTAACTGTGCAGTGGTAGAGAATGATGTTGAAGATGGAGAAGAGAGTGCACCCAAATCAGTTGATGATAGTGAGAATGCTTCTGATGGTGGTGAAGATATCTCAGGAAGTGAGTCTGGAAATGGTGATGGATGTTCACATGATGATAATGAAGAGGATGTTGATCATGAAGACAATGAGGGGAAAGCAGAGAGTGAAGGTGAGGTTGGAGAAATGGCTGATGCACCTGATGCTGAAGAAGGTGATTCATTTGCATTATCGGATCGCTTTCTGTCCCTTGCCAAGCCTCTGTCAGAGCATGTCTATTCTACTACTTCAAGCAACATATCGGAGAAGAGATCTGTTTTTTATGGCAATGATACTTTTTATGTGCTTTTTAGGCTGCATCAGGTATTTCCCTCTTCAAATTATTGACGTTTTCTTCATTTACTAGGGATAATGGGATTTTTACTCATTTTATCTTGTTGCAGACTTTATATGAACGGATACTCTCTGCAAAGAAGAATGCATTAACGGCAGAGCGGAATTGGAAGAATGTGAAGGATACAGCACCTCCTAATTTGTATGCAAAGTGAGTTTCTTTTGAAAATTCTTGAAACATTGCATCTTATGTGTATGGTCTAGTTTTGTCTTTTTTGGGTGTTTTTTGGAGTCCGAATAAATTTTGATATAAGGGACTTTTGGAATATGTGAAATCCAGATTCATGAGTGCGTTATACAGTTTGCTTGATGGATCAGCTGACAATGCGAAGTTTGAGGATGAATGTCGAGCAGTAATTGGAACACAGTCATATATGTTGTTTACTTTGGATAAATTGATTTTCAAACTCGTAAAGCAGGTGAAGTTAGGAAAACATATTGTTCAGTATGATTCTTATTGCTAAACCTTGACTCAGAAGTTGAAGTATCGCCATTGCTAAATTAAGCATTTTTGTTGCAGCTCCAAATAATTACATCAGATGATATGGCAAACAAGTTGTTTCAGTTAGAATTGTATGAGAGAGCAAGATCACCTTCAAGGTTTATTGATTCAATATACCATGCGAATGCTTGCACGCTACTGCATGGTGAAAATATTTATCGGTTTGAATTTGTAAGTATTTTAACTAGTCTGCAGTATTACATTCAAGATTGCCAACTTTTAGTGAAATCTTCTGATTTTTGAAGCGACAGCTTTCTGAGAGTATCTAACATATTTGTACTTGTCATTTAAGGTATTAACTGTTATTTTATCTCTTTGCAGTCATCTAATCCTTATCACTTGACAATTCAACTAATGGAAGGGCTTGAGAAGCTTGAAGTCATTCCTAATGCACTGGAACCAACCTTTTCAAGTTATTTGTATAATGAATTTCTTGCAACAGATAATTACACAAAGGAAAGGCAACAGTTCTTCCTTTCAAGGTGCTGTGTCCATTTCTAAGGTTATTAAATTAATTTGTATTGAAGTCTGCTTCATATTTGCTACTTACTATTTTTGAAAGTAGATTCATAATAGATAGTGGTGTATTTCAGAAACATTCCCAAGTATGCTAGTGGCATGGAAGTCAATGTGATGTCTAAGGCGATGGAGGGTGTTGAAATAGTGAACGGTCTTGAGCATAAAATATCATGTGACACATCTAAGGTTTGCAAAGAGAATTTGATGCCGTCAAAGACATTTATTGAGGATGAACAGTTTTTAATATTTATCTTGATTTGCATCACGTAAACCCAAGAAAGCTGTATTAAATATTTGGTCAAGCTTTTCGCTAATATACTCATGCATGCAAAACAGGCTTCATATGTTTTAGACACAGAAGATTTCCTGTATCGCAAGAAGCAAGCAGAGACATCCAGATGTTCCAATATGCTATCTTCTTGTTATCCTGACAAAAGGTTGCTTCGCTTTCATAGATGGATTGAATCAATAATCTGGTAATCTTCTAGCTTCTCTATCCTTTTTGATTATGAGTCATCAGTCTAGTCTTTCAAATCCATGTAATTGTTTTCATTTATAAGGCTTCCAATATTACTAGTGGGACAGTGGCCCAAATTCCGTTCTCTTCTTAGTATTTATAAAAATGGCATTTTGAATTTGAGATTGTATGTGGTGCTGTCCAGTGGTTTAGGATTGTGTTTTGAGGTGGAAATTCTGATTGTGATTTTGATGTATTTTGTTAGAAATGCTAGCTTCATCTTGTGTTCCTCGATGAAAGTTTGGTTGTTTTCATATGCTGTATTTTCAGATTATATTCTATTCATTTAATGGCTTGTAATGAGCAATTGCTTCTTAGTAGTGACATCTTCCTACTTCCAATGCAGAGACTGGAATAATAAATGTGGTGCTACTGAAGTCAATGGTGACAAATTATGCTCAACACCTTCGGTCATTTTTTGTGTACCTAACTATTAGGATGCTCGCTTGTGAAGCGTTTCTTCAGAGATGGTTCAGTGGAAGTGTTCTCCATTCTACACCTTCATATATTGACTTCATTTTTTGGACCAGGAGACTGTATTGTACTGCGCAGAAGATTTAGAAAGTCTACTATCTTGTAATGATGTTTTTACAGAAGGAACCCATGTATAGTTCTGAATGTAAGAAAGATATGGGGCTTCTAAATTTGTCTGAAGCAGTGTTTCGACGGTGGAATGGATCCATTTGGATCCTTTTTTTTTTTTAAATTTTATTTGCGACATTATATATCATTTTAATGTTTATATTATTTACTTGGAAGTGAAAATCCTAAAGTACAATATAATAAGGCTATAATCTGAATTTATACTACGGAAGAGCCTTTGCATTACGATCAAAATTAAGAGGTAATGAATTTACTTTTGGAGCAGGACAGACATAACAATAAACACCAGAAATGTTTTCATTGATTTTGTCAACTTGTCATAAGGGTGCTAATGGAACAAGGTCCGATTGGTTTTCTTCCTATCCCTTGTTTGTGAGAGAATCAAAACACATGGTTCATTGTGGCACCACAAAAATTCTTGAATACCAGAAAATTGAAACCATGATTGGAAACTAAATTGAAGCATACTGGTTGGTTGAATGGCAAGTAACCAATGGGTAAATTTGGGGTGCTTGCCATGAAGACACCCAAACCTTGTAGGCACCTCTTGCTTGTCAACACAGGTATGACTTATTTACCAAATTGTTATGGTAAATGAATCTTAAGAAAAATAAAAGCCCAAGTTGAAAGACCAAGTCATTTATATAGCCCGATGATGGAGGTGGTTGTGATATGGGTAGAATTCCTATAGTTATCTGCTGGAAAAGACAACTTCAAGAATCGTGAAGGATGAACTTGTATTAAATGTACTTTTAATTGCAAGGACACAGAGCAACTTTCCAGTGCTGTTATTACCTCGAGGCTTGTACTATCACTGCAAGGTTAAATGGACTAAATTATAAAGTTGGCTAATCTTTGCATTGTAAATGCATGGGGGGTGTATCACTGTGGGCGCATGTTCAATTCTTGATGCACTATAATTTGGTGAGTGCATGCACCTTATATGTATGCACCTCACCCTACTTTAGTTCTATGGAGGAATCCTAGTGCACCCAAATTTAGTGGGTGCATGCACTCTCTATGCATCTCAACCTGCTTCAATTCGACCTAGGAATCCCTTTGATGTGTGCATGCACCTTGTATATTTTCCTTGCCCTACTTCAGTTCTACCTACTAAACTAGGAATCAGATGCTTAGACTACTATTTAAGATTCTTGGCTGTTGTAGACGGGGGCATTTGTATATTGAGGTTTCCACTCTATAAATCAAGCACCTAGGATGATAGGTTTTTAGGTTGGCTATTGTACAGGGAAAACACCTGGGTTCCTAGATTTTTAGGATGCTTGGACAACTATTTAGTTTCAATTACATATATATAATTCCTCATCTTTGCCTTTATGATGAAACTGAATTTTGCATGGGTTTGTGTTTTATTTATTTCCCTGCCTTTGTCATGAAGGTGATTTGTCCATGACTTGGTGTGTGTTATATGCTCTTGTTTTTATCATATTTGTGGAGTCTCAGTTGTAGTTGGTTACGTTTTATCCTATGAACATCTCAGTTACGGCTCTTGTATATGAAGGCATATGCCTATGAACACCTACCAAGTTCATTTAATAGTTGTTGTATGTGGAGTAATTCAATTTTTTGTGCTGAAATGATCACCAAGAATGTTGGAAAGAGTTGGGGGTGATTTCCTAGGTTCAAGAATCGGAGGATTAAATTTCCCTAAGTCATGCATTCAATGCTAATGGAGTTTCATGGATCACACAAATCGAGTGAAGCATTCCAAGTGATGCAGCCTCTAATTAACTTGAAATCTATCCAAGAAGATAGCATACACATTAAAGCTGTTACTCTATTATTTATAGGTCAAACACATTTTGTTTTTCACCGAGTAGCAGGACATGGTCCCCAGGGGTGCCATGTACATATACATACCCTGTGTCAGACATGGAGATGTGTCCTACCTATTTGACTCTAAAATAAATTTTTCATTGTTCTCAATTTCTGCTGTATAGAAAGAGCTTTGAAGGGATTCCAGGTGTTTTGTAAGTATTTTGTTTTCTTAAAAAATGGATCATGTCTTTTGTGATATATATAATATATTCTTGTCTCCTGTTTCTGATGTCGACGTGTTCCATGTAAACACATATTTCCATGTCCTCTATGTCCTTGTTTCATGTGACTTAGTTTATCACTAACGGAATGTTCATCTCCCTAAATGCCATAAACAATAGGTTTCCAGCAGTAGTTAACAAACCATTTTCAAATGTAGGGCAGTCAGCGCTTATATTTGACATGTCATACAATGGCAATAGAATTTTAATTTGCTTTTGTTGAATTATATTGACAAGCAGTGAATTATAATCACAACGCATCATATTGAGAAACATGGGAGGCTGAGCTTGCACATTATTGTTGAATCAAGTCTAATCAAGGGGTTGGAATATGCACTTTTCACAAATTGGGATCAAGGTATACCTTTTTGATTGCCCTCCATTGCCTTGGTACAGGCAACGAACATAATTGAAATCTCTGATCAATGTAACTGCTAGAGAGGGAATTCAATCATCGAAGCATACGATCCTTAGTTTCCCACAATAACTGAATAAAGTCAGGATTTTTCCCTTGCCTTTGTTATGAATTTATCCTTGAATTGATGTCAACATTATTTTTTTATTACAGTTGCAAGGTTAGGTACACATGATCCCATGCATGCCTAAGTGTTACATACACAAGCCACTTATATAGTTGTTTTATGTGGAGTCATTTGGTTTTTTGGGCAGGCTGTGTTTTGGGTGAAAATTCTGACTCTATTTCTCTCTCCATTTGCCTTTAATCACATTGAATGCATTAGGGTGGTGAGCCTCCACAGAAGTAGGAATTGTTTTTTCAAAGACCAATTTAAGAGTGCAACAACCATGAGAGAGATTGGATGGAGAACCATATTGATTTACAGATCAGCATGCACATTTTTTCTCAATTGAGACTTTTCAGGCACATCACCATCATGGTGGAATACATGATTCTAGTCTTATTGCTGCAGAATCTTGCACCTTGGTGCAAAGGCTCATTAGGCTAGGAAAATGAACAAGAAGACGAGTGTCGCCATTGTCACCTCTGCGACAATCCCTCTTCTTTTGTAGTGGCGACTTTCAGCCACTACAAGGGAGGCTTCCTAGTAGGACGTAAGGATCAAATGACCCTAAAATCCATAAGCTAAGTGCCCCCCATGTATCCTACAGACAAATCCCACCTAATGCCTAAGTTTGTTGGAATTAGTTTTTTTACTTCTAGAAGATCCCAGGTTTCGTTTGTATCCTAGACTCCATGCCCTTAGCTGGAAAAGGCACTAGTCTTCATCCATCTTGTGGCTTGAATTTTAATTTTCTTTTAAACTTAAACCCTGGTTCAAAAAAGTCTCTTTTTATTTTGTTGCCTTGATATTGGGGATAAATTTCAGCAATGAAATGTGTTTAATTAGTTCAATGTTGTTCATTGATGAATTTCTTAATGGTTGGAATAATTTAAAAATGCATTAGAGATGCATCAACATTGTTTTTCATACGCTTTTCTGCATTATCTTGGGGCTGATGTCATTATTTTATATGCAATCAATGCTAATATGGTCATTAAAATTCACTGATTTTTGGTTACCAGGTTGCTAATTTAATGACCTATCATTGTATGTATTTTTCATGCACCTTGTACGATTAGTTTTGCTGTTGTAATAAAGTCTTGTTCGCTGTCATAAACTATTGATTTTTCTCTAGTTTACAACAATCTTTATTTTTTCTGTGAAACCCTTTGCTTCACTCTTATACATAACCCTGTAGAGCTGGCTACCAAAAACACAATAAATCATGTGATCCATTAAATGCCATGGCCACTTCATGAGCTCGGCTGGTTAAGGGACACCTATACCAATCAGAGCTCTTCACCCTATGAAGAGTTTGGCCATCCTTTGCCCATATTTGGATTAAATGAAAGAACATGGAGCTTCAATTGCCTCCATTTTCTTTTAAGAAACTTTATAAATGAAGGCTGCCTACATCCATTTTAAGTTTTTTTGTTCTTAAATTATGTTATGAAGATTATGCTAAAGTTGCTTCCTTCACTATACCTGAGTTTCCTTAGCCTCATGCTACCCCATTTTCCCTCCTTAAATGCCCATTGCATAAGGGGAAGAGTTTCCAAGTTGCTACCAAATAGATCAAATCCACTGGAGGATGCAATGACCCCTTCCACAGAGAGAGCTTGGAGACCACTTTTACATGACACCAACCATGTGATACATACATGTTGTATTGCCTTTGCAATTGTTAAAAAGATCTATTTTATGCATTTGAATTCACGTTTGGATATATGTTTAGTATAGATGTTCAGGGGATAGAATTGAGAACATAAATTCCTTCTTTACTCATTCATCTACCTCCACTAAACCACTAGTGGGGAAATTCCTTTTAATCCATTCATGAAACTATATTGGGAATTTGATTACTAATCCCATCTTTATTTTTTTTATGCTTTCTTTTTGTTTTTAGGTAGTTGGTAGCTTTGTTTAGGTTGTCTTTTAGCCCAACCCACCTTTGTGACCCCAATCATTTAAAATCTGCAGAAATTTCCATTTTCTTCGCTCCCAAAAAATGGTGTAGTGATAGAAGCTTCTTTTGCAAGTTGTGCAACAGATAGTTCACATAATTGTGTAGTTTTCGAATTGTGCTGTGACAACCTTCACATTACCTCAATTATTGTATTTTTTTTAATGTGATTGTAACGATAGCATGGGCATATGAGTTATCGCTGGTTGATACAATGTGTTGTGATTCTAATGCCAACGTGGGCATCAAAGCCATCACTGTTTGATACAAGGTGTTTTTAAACATTTAAATTTAATTTCCAACTGAAGCAGAGGATGACCTTTCGAATCCCAATGCCTGATGGAGTTTCCTGCTTGAAAGGCCATGAAGCTAGCCCATAATGTAATCACTGAAGTTAATGAGCTAGTGGTTGCAAGCTTGGTCGAGACACTCTCTGAAAAAGTTGTGATGTGATTGGGGGTGAACTACTTGTTGATAGTAAATTCATGAGATGTGATTGGGGCAGTGGAAGAAAGATGATGCCCTCTCCACTAGCAGATCACAAAGAGATAAGCCAACAACACCTCAAACACATAGGAGGACACCGAGAAGAAAGATATAGAGATAGCTAAAGAGAACAGGGTGCTGGCTAGAGTGGTTTTCTTTGTGGGTTCTCGCTAGAGAAAAAAATGGGCTCTTACTGTTGATTGTTGGAATGTGTGGGAGTTGTTGGGAAGCGACAGTGGAAGCAAAGTGGTGTCTAAGCTAGTATGCAAAGCCCTATGCATGCATTAAACCCCTATGAATTTTGGGTGAATTTATTGTGAACTGTGTAAGGTTGATGGATTGTGTTGTTTGAGCCTTTATCTGAGTTTGAGCTATTCACTATGGTGCTTGCTATATAGCCGATAAACCGCTTGAATAATGGACATTACAACCCTCTGAACAAGTTTAACCAGATTGCAAGTTGTGCAGGGAAGAAATGGTAGTTTATTAAATATTTTAATGAATTGATAAATTAACTAGCATCTTCGGAATAATGTGTTCTACGTAAAATATGATGGATGGTATGCATATGATTAATTAGTAATCCTTTTTAATTAAGGCGCTTGATCAATGTTTAATCGTTGGTTAACTAATGTTTTAAGCCTACCAGCTTGGAGCATATGGTATCGGGGAAGGTAAAGAATATCGACTTGAGGGACATGATCCTAGGGAATATAACAACTATCAACCTGGGAGATCCAGTACTGGGGTATGTAATCCCAAGGAACATGACACAAGGGTAGATGATCCCCAGGAATGTGGTATTCAAGGGAAGTGTTAGAGCACCAACCCAGCGAAAGGTAACACTGGAAACAATGTACCAGGGACTAAAAAGAAGTGTCAATATCGATATGAAACATGTGCCATGTGGCAGCCCACGTCGTAGTAGTGAGGCACTATGTGGACTAGGCATGGCTATGTGGGTGTTGCATATATTTCTCTTGATGATATGGCACTTTAATGGTCTAAATTTCCAAGGGGCTTAACTTAATGGTTTAAATTGAGATAAATTTTATTTCATTGAAAAGTTCTTGGCGGGCTGAAGGAGATGGTGGCGTTGGTTTTAGAATTTGAAGACCTTGAGGAAAATAGGTTGTTGTAACACCATCTTCATAACATACCTTGGAGATCAGTTAAAAAAGAGTAATACTCTCTGATTCGTAAACTGTAGTGGATATTCCACTAGACAATTCGTCACAAAAAATATGATAAATTATACTAAAAAACTCTGAAATCTACACTATGAGGGTTTACTTTTCTTTATATTTTTGGATCTGCAGGTTACTGTTTTATTGTGTATGAAGAAAATAGACAAAAAGGAAATAAAAACTCACAAACCATGGTTTGACACAAGATATAACGTAGGAAACCCTTTTGGGAGAAAACCTAGTTGGAAGGTGTGGTCGCTTTGCTCTCTCTCTGAATAGAAAATGGTTGAGTACAAAGAAGTATGGCCTGTGGCTTGTGGGCTATTACAATGTAAAAATATTGTCTGTGTGCTTTCTCCCTATTCCTCTAGACTACTTTGCTTGTCTATCGATCAAATGCACTTAAACAATAATGGAACCCCTTTTACTCCTAGTTGCTCATTTATAACACAACTCGATAGTCTACTAGCGGTTATGTTTGACACCCCAACTCTTAAACAATGTTACAATATGAACCCCTCTAGAGTATTTTTCATCATAATAATGTGGCTAGCACCTTTTCCATGAGTTATGGGGGTTGATGTGGCATCCTCTTGAATTATGGTGGCCAAAACAAGAAGGTCAACTTCTGAGTGGCATGAATTTTGCATGCAAACACTGATTGATGCGATTCTTTTGCTATTGGAAAAGTCTCTATATGTAGAATAGGGGAAAAAGGTGCAACACTAAAGTGGAAAAGTTTTACCCCCTAAAAATGTCATTTGATGCTTCAAAATGCTTTTAGAAGGTTTGAAACCCCAAATTTTCAAACTAGGTCTCGCCAGTAAAAATGGTCCTATGAGTTGATTCCTCTACTTTTTTGATTGTGAAAGCATCAAAATGGATGAAAAACAATATAATGGTCTAGCTCGGATCACACCTCCCCATTTTGGGAGGCTTTTGGTCCACCTTTCAAGTGTATTATTTAGCCTTGCCTGAAATCTATCCTTTTAACCCAATCTGCCAAGGTCATGCTACCCATGTCTTGTAGTTCTGGACCTCTTTTGCAAAATTGTATGCTCTATCAACTCTGCCTAAACATCTGGTGCAATATCTTCCACAAATGGTAGGACCTGTTCCTCTTCTTGATCTAACATGGCTGCCTCATAGATTTTTAGATTCTCTACATTCACAATTGAGTAAATGCACATGTATGGGGGTATACTGAGTCTATAGCAATTATCTCCCACCTTTTCTAGTATATAAGAAGGGCCGTACCACAAAGCCTTGATTTTCCTACCGGGATCATGTAGCCTCTTCTTGTTCAAATGTAACCATACTCTATCTCAAACCTTGAATGACTTCTCTGTTCTTTGTTGATCATGCATGGCCTTATATTTTCCTACGACTTCTATAGTGTCTCCTATACCTGATTATGGAATTGCCTGATTTTCACAACAATCTTTTTAGCCCTTAAGACATCCCTTGTATGATCCTCCCTCACTTGTCCTTGCTACACATATGCAATATCTAAAGGTGAAGGTGGAAAATATTCAAAACAAGTTTCAAATGGGGATTTACTAGTAAAAATGTGGACTGCTCTGTTATATGAGTGGTATATATATATATATATATATATATATATATATATATATATATATATATATATATATATCAAACTTTCATCCGAGGTCTTTGGATGCTTTTGATTGTAACTTCTTACAACAAAGTCTTATTGACTACTTCTGTCTACCCATCTATTTGAGGATGTAATGTTGTAGACCACTTCAACTTCATGTCCATCTCCCACAATTTAGTGCAAAATGCACTAAGAAATATCATGCCCCTATTTAAAATGATGCTTTTTGGCATCCCTAAGTGCACCCAAATCTTTACGAAGAACATGTTTGTTGCTTCTTGCTTGCAAATGGTCTTTTTACATGGTATCAGAACACACATCTTGCTGACCTTTTCAACTATCATGATAGGTAGTCATGTCCCTTCTTGGTTTTTGGTAAGCCTCCCACAAAGTCCATGGAAATGCTTCCCCAAGGATTACTAGGTATAGGTAAGAGATTATATAGACCCTGTTTCATGTTACTAGGATTGCTAGTACAACAAAACATGCATCCTCTTATGAATCTAACTACCCGTTCTTGCATCTTGCACCAATACACATACCTCTTCAAGTTGACCACTGTCTTCCATACACCAAATTGCTTCACAACCTTGGAGGTGTGCGTCTCTCTAGTCAACTGTAATCAATCACCTTTAGGAGCACATAACTTATCTAGCATGTAGTAACCCGTCTTGGAGGGTAGTTAACTATGCTGTCACCATCATTTCCATGACTCTGGCTCTGCAACTGCTGAAACACCTCCTTGAAGTCCTCATCCTTTGAATATGCACCTCTGTATGCATCATAGTTTTCAAAGCTGTAATCTTCGATGCAGGTGGCTTCGAAAATATGTTGACAAACTTCTTTGTTTTTCCTTTCTTGTACTTGATCACTAAATGAAACTGCTACAGAAGCCCCATCCACTTGTGATGTCTATTCAGCAATAGCATAGACTGTGCCTGTAGGTACTGTAGTGGCCATTGATTTGTGTGGATTACTATCTCCTTCCCCATCAAACAATGCTTTGACTTCTTCACAACTTACACCAGGGCACAAAGTTCCTTGTTGTAGGTAGAGTAGCTTAGAACTGCCCCATGAAATACTTCAAAATGGTAGCATACAAGCCTTCCTCCCCACATCAAGACTCCTATAACACACCCACTAACATCTGTCTCCACTTTGAAGGGTTTTTGCAAGTTCAATAATTCTAGAGTTGGTGCTTGACTAATATTCTTCTTTAGCTTCTCAAAGGCCCTCCACTGAGCCTTTCCCCACTATAAACTTTTGCCACTTGATGTTATGGCGCGGGGTGGTGTTGCTATCACTGAAAATAAGGATATGAATTTCCTTAGGTACTATGTTAGCCCAACAAAACTCCTAACCTTGGAAACATTAGTAGGCAGTGACCATTTCATGATGGCCACCATCTTGGCAGGATCTATCTTCAACTCTCCTCAAATTTCGGACCTGTCATCATTTCAAGGCTTGAACTCAAATTGAAGGAGGCTTGGACTTGTCATCTTCTGGAGGCTTATATGACATCATCACACACTGATTGTGGAGACCTCTAACTCAAAGCACTGTACATAACTTGGAATTGTAGAGATACATTTGACTATAAAAGGCGTTGTAATCTTGTTAGGCTACAAATAGGCTGCAATATAATGATCTAACTGGCCTGAATCTTAGACTATGAGGAATTAGACAATTAAACAATCGAAGATAATGAGACAGTGAAAGACCTATGTGTTTTGGAGCTGATTACAAAATAACTTTTCCTGTGTTGACACATCATAAAACTGGAATTGACTTTGATAACAGTTTCATTGAGGACCTAAAGCAGTGCAAGATACTTGAAGAAACAACCCTTGAAGACTTCTTTGTGAAGACTCTTCTGGAGCAGTCTTGAGCATACATTGTTTCCCTTGGAGCTGACTTTGAAGGTTTGGAGATTATCTTGAGCCTTTCAGACAAAGCATCATTCGCTGGATCATTTGAGCTGCAATATCGAGTATTTGTTGAAAAGGCTTGTGGAAGAATCCTTGAGACACTTGATGGAAATTATGATGCACTGTTGAAGTCATCATGATGTAACCTTGGAGATTGTGTTTGGGTACAATGAAGAGCGATGGAGACACTTTCATGAAAAGGAAAGGTCGTCATTGTTGAAGTGAATTGGAGACTAAGTGAAGGCATTGTTGAAAACAGACGTGAAGACTTTGTCAAGGCTGATTATAGAATATTTTTGGGGCCTTGAAGAACTAGTGAATTTATCTTGACAGATTAAAGTAGTGGGTTGGAGCCCTAGAGGATAGGTGTCCTCAATAAGACCATGTTGGTGCCTGTACCAGAGATAGGGTTGGAGCCTCAAAGTGACATGGTTGGTGCCTTGGAAAGATAGGGTTGGAGCCTTAGAGGTTGGAGCCTCGTGAAGTCCAAGTTGGTGCTTGACATAATACAAGTTGGTGCCTAGAATGATTGAAAATTGGTGTCTTCATCTAGGGTTAGAGCCCTACACTATTGTATTGGATTTATTGTAAAGAAGAGATTAATAAAATTATTTATTCTTATTGTTCATTTTTTGTTCTAATTATAAGAGTTCTAATTGGTAAAAATAACAATTGAAAAGAAATACTGATTTATCCCCCTCCCAGTATTTCCAACAATTGGTATAAGAGCTAGTACCTTCACTCAAATCCTAACAACTTGAATTTTGATCCTTAGAAAACAAATGGAAAAACCAAGGAAGAAAGCCTCCAATCCTTCTAAAGTTGTCTCTTCCTCAACCATGAACATTGAAGACAATCAAATTGGGAAAGTTCCATCATACAATGGAAACTTTGATATTTGGAAGATGAGAATGAGGAATTTCTTAATGGATCAAGGCGTTGGAGTATGGGAATCAATGATTACTGAAAGCGTGATGGAAGGAGAATCCAAGGAGTATAATGCAATAGCAATAAATGAAATTTTGAATGGGCTACCAGATCCTATAAAGGCCAAAGTGGAAAAATCCTCATCAACAAAAGATGTGTGGGAAAAACTTCACGATCTTCACTCAAAAGGATCATTGACCATGAATTCTAGTCAAGAATATGATGGAAAGAAAAAAGAAAATCCAAAACCCATTAAGGACGTTGAAAACAAGAGTGAAGACATCAAGGCCAAGGAAGACCGAGAAGATGAAGAAAATAAAGATGACTTAGAAGAAGATCTCTTGGCGAAGCTTGTAGTTGCCCTAGAAGAGATAAGCATTTTGAAAAAGGAGAATGAGGAGCTCAAGAAGCAATCACAAGATGGTGACCATGATCTTGACAAGACAACCAAGCTTAAGGAGGAATTGCATCAAAACAAGAGAAAGCATCATGAAGAAGTCATATCTATGAAAAATCAATTGGATAAGGCAAAGAAAATGGAAGAAACTTTGTCAAGCCATTTTGAACAAAGACTTGAACACGCTTAAAGGTCAAATTGGTCAATATAGGGAAGAAGTCTCCTCCCTTAAATCTCAACTAGGAGAAGCAAAGAAACACACACAAGGAGCCATTAGGGTAATTTTGAGGTCTAAAATGGGTCTCCTAAGAAAAATGTACAACCAAAATAAACATTATAAGATACAATAGGATTTAAGATGATGATGTCAACCATGAGGGATGATTCACTATTTTTGGAGTAAAAAAATAAAAAGATTAAAAAATAATAAAATAAAAAACTATTTTTTCAACTCGTATTTTCAACTTATCTCCCTAAGTTTTTACTTAAATTTCAAGTAGGTGTACTCGTTGGATGCAAAATTTAAGTCCTTATCTAAGGAGTACCCGTGTTGTATACTTTCGATGGACTCTGCTACACAAAAAATGAGAAATACATGAAAAAACGTGACTGCAATCAATTTTTTCATGTATTTTTTATTTTCGTGTAGCATGGTCCATCAAAAGTATGCAACATAGGTGCTTCGATTGGATGAGAAATCAAATTCTGCATCCAACGAGTATTTCCGCTCGAAATTTGAGTAAACCTATATGGAGATAAGTTGGAAATACGAGTTAAAAAAATAGTTTTTTCTTTTTTTCTTTTAAAATTTGATGATATAATGTAATCTTATTTTATTATTTTCACCATTATTTTATAATTTGAGGCCTATTTTAGACCTCAAAATTCCCCTAATGTGAGAAGGTGATGGAAGCTTTGGCACTCATAGATGGACAAGTTGATGACGCCGAAAAAGATAAAAAGACTATGGAATGTCAACTAAAAGAAAAGGATGAAGATATTTTCCTATTAAAATCAAATGACATTTCTCTAAAAATCGAAACACATGAACTAACAAGGATGATGGAAGAAGTGAAGAAGAAACTAGTTATGAAAGATGAAGACTGTGAAAAGTTGAAAAGATAAATTTCCTTTCTTAAAAATGCAGTTGACTTGATGAATAAGAACTTGAAGAGTTCTCAAACCCTAGATGACATCCTAAGTCATCAAATACCCCCTCTTGATAAATCAGATCTTGGTTATAGAGGTGAATTTTCAAATAGTAATGATGCAAACCCTAATGTTTCATACAACAAGGATGTGGAGAAGCCAGGAAGACATATTGATGCCCAAAATTCCATCAAAGGCATAGAGAAGAGTCAAGATGACATTGGTAGACACCCTACTCCAAGAATATATGGTGGTGTCAAAGATGCAAGAGGTAATGGATATCATCAAGGAATCCCTAGAAAGAATAACTTTGGAAGTAAATCAAAGCAATCTCCATCCTCCAAGTACAAAAATATATTTTTTGGTTATTTATATTATTGTACAAATTTTGGGCACATGGAAGAGGATTGTAGGACATACCACAAGGACAAATATAATGGTCCCCGTCAGTCTCCTAGAAGCAACTTTGCAAGAACTCATGCTTCCTCATTCATGCATAAGATGGAATGTTTCAATTGCCATAAAATTGGACATATAGCTCATGATTGTCACATGACTTGGGTCCCTAAACAAGCTAAAAGTATGACAACAAAGCCAGAGAAAAAAGTTACACAAGTATGGAGAAGGAAGCAAATTTGATAGGAAAGTCTCTTGGACACTCAAGCCAACAATACATGTTGATTTGATGATGACATCCTTGGCAGATATGATATTCCAAGTTTTGATGATGAAACTCTGCCAAAAAGGAGACCATGCATATTGTTATGGGGAGCATGTTATTCTTAACCATTCTTGCAGATGCTATCTATGAAGAGCCCTATGAAATCCTTGATGAGTCACACTTGGACAATCTTGACAGATCATCTCTTGGAAGTAACTCCATTGAAGAAAACCATGAAGTTATGAAGATGTCTTCCACTTGATCACCAATTAGAAATCCTTCTTTCTTGAGAAAAAAAAGGAGCTATATGAGTTTATGCAGGCAGGCGAAGTTGGCTGAACATCTACGTCATCCATTTCCATGCAAAGGCTTAGGGGGGACAAGTACATTAAAAAATAGCACCATGACAGGGGGAACAACATATGTTACATGGAGAACTATCATTGATGAAGGAAACACGAAGAAGCAACATGCCAAGAAGAAAATTGATAGGGGGAGTAATTGGGCACCCCGTTTGCCATTGATGTCAAAGGGGGAGAGAATGTTGAAGGGCAAGAAAATTGCCATAAATGACAAAGGGGGAGATTGTTAGTCAAAGTTGTCATTGATGTCAATATGGAATTGTTAGAGATGGAAAATATTCGTGTGATACATCTCCTAACCTTTAAGATGTTCCCCTATCCTCATGCAAACCCTAAAGATGTGAAACCCTAATCCTAATGAATCCTTGGACTCATAGCTCTAGTTAGATCTTGTCCTAACACTCCTATTTAGGAAACCCTAGCTTGCCTTACTCGAACCTTTGCTAAAAGAAACCCTAGCAGATATTATTGAAAACCTAATTTCCTACCTTAACCCTAAACCCTAAAAATGTCCTATAAAACCCTAACCTAATACTTAAAATTCCCCATCCTAAAAATTCATAAATTATTAAATCCTAACTTCATAATCCCTTAATTCCTAAAATCCTAATCCATAAATTCCATAATTCCAAAATTCCTAAAATCTTAAAACTCTAAAAGTATTCATAAAAATAAATAAATTATTATTTAAAAAATAAAGAACATAAAGCAATTTATTTATTAATTTAAATAAATTAACAAAACCTTTTCTCCATGGCACGTATAATTTTTCATGACACATTAAAAAGGAGTTCTATATAATAACACTAGACGTAATTCTCAGCCCAATGCTAAACATATTACATAGCTCTACACTAGACTCATTACTGAGCTCCATGTTGGCACTCATCCACGTCGGCTCCCATTCCAACCACTGATCCATTTCAATACCCAATGCTAAGCTGGTTTGAAAAAAAACTCCCATCGGCTTCAACCACTAACAAGTTGACTCATCCAAATGTCAATTCAACTTGATGCATATATAGAAAGAAAGAAAGAAAGGTAGTACTTTTAACGTCCATGAGGCTAAACATGGCCTATGGGACAGATTGTTTCTCCATCTGGCACTTGTATTCGGCCCTTTTCCTGTGGATTTTTACAATACATGCTCCTGAATTCTCGACAAACTCTTCGTTGAATAGATTATCCCAAGAGCTAGCTACCAGTGGTTAAAGAGCATCCAAAAAATAGATACGATATAACACATACGCAGAGGATAAATAAGCGAGGAGCTCAGATCAAAGAATAATACATAGAGAGGATATCTCGTGTAGAATAACGAAGAACAAAAGGATATAACCACAAAGAAAAACTTCCCAACAAAGAAAAAAATGAGGAATTAAGAAAAGATGAGATTTCAAGACAATTGTGTGGAATCTTAGTTGACATCTCTACTTGACGCACCTCTGTTAGACTCGGTGGTGGGGTCTCCCTCTCTAAAAGCGTATTAGCCTCGGTGGATGATCCAACCAACACTATGAGAAGTCGTTTTTGTGTTGCAGCTCGGATCTGTAACTATAGCCTCAGATCTGTGACATATTGGAGTTCAAATAAGTTGACAAAAACTTTAGATCATAGAAGCTTAAGCGTATAACTAAGCCTACAACAAAAGAGAAACTCACACCTATGATATCACTTCTTTAGTTCTATGGTGGTATTATTTAAAATTCAGACCTGTAATGACTCTTCTGTAATACCTCATATTTCAGACCTGTCATCATTTAAAGGCCTGAACTTGGATTGAAGGGAGCTCAGACTTGTCATCTTCTGGAGGCTTATATGACATCATCACAAATTGACTGTGGAGACCTCTAAGTCAAAGCATTGTACATAATTGCGAACTGTGGAGATACCTATGAGTATAAAAGGGACTGTAATATTGTTAGGATACAACTTGACTGCAATATAATGATCTAGCTAGGCTAAATCTTAGACTATGATGATTTGGATAGTTACATAGTCGAAGATAATGAGATAGTGAAAGACCTCTGTGTTTTGGAGCTGATTACAAAATATATTTTACTATGTTGACACAACATAAAACTCGAACGACTTTGATAAAGTTTTATTGAAGACCTAGAGCAGTTGAATATACTTGAAGAAACAACCCTTGAAGACTTCGTTGTAAAGACTGTTCTGGATTAGTCTTAGAGCATACATCCTTTCCCTTGGAGCTGAATTTGAAGGTTTGGAGATTAACTTGAGCCTTTCAGATAAAGCATCATTAGCTGGAGCATTTAAGCTACAATATCGAGTATTTGTTGAAAAGGCTCGCGGAAGAATCCTTGAGACACTTAATGGAAATCATGATGCATTGTTGAAGTCATCATGATGTGACCTTGGAGATTGTGTTTGGGTACAATGAAGAGCAGTGGAGACGTCTTCATGAAAAGGAAATATTGTCATTAATGAAGTGACTTGGTGACTAAGTGAAGGCATTGTTGAAGATGAATGTGAATAATTTGTCAAGGTTGATTATAGAAGATTTTGGAAGCCTTGAAGAATTAGTGAATTTATCCTGACGAATTGAAACAGTGGGTTGGAGCCCTAGAGGATAGGTGTTCTAAAGAAGACCATGTTGGTGCTTGTACCAGAGATAGGGTTGAAGCCTTAGAGTGACAAGATTGGTGCCTTGGAAAGATAGGGTTGGAGCCTCGTGAAGTCCAAGTCGGTGCTTGGCATAGTACAGGTTGGTGCCTTGAAGGATTGAATATTGGTGTCTTCATCTAGGGTTGGAGCCCTACACTATTATATTGTATTTATTGTAAAGAAGAGATTAATAAAATTATTTATTCTTATTGTCATTTTGTGTTTTAATTATAAGAGATCTAATTGGTAAAAATAACAATTGAAAAGAAATGTTGATTCACCCCCCTCTCAGTATTTCCAACAATTGGTATAAGAGCCAATACCTTCACTCAAAGCCTAACAACTTGAAGGTTGGTCCTTAGAACACAAATGAAAAAACCAAGGAAGAAAGCCTCCAATCCTTCTAAATATGTAGGCTTCCTCAACCATGAATACAAAAGACAATAAAATTGGGAAAGTTCCATCGTTCAATGGAAACTTTGATATATGGAAGATGGAACGATTAATTTCTTAATGGTTCAAAAATTTGAAGTACATGAATCAATGATTATTGAAAGTGTTATGGAAGGAGAATGAAAGGAGTATAATGCAAGAGTGATAAAGGGAATCTTGAATGGGCCACTAGATCTTTTAAAGGCCAAAGTGGAAAATTCTCATCAACAAAAGATATGTGGGACAAACTCCATGATCTTCACTCACAAGGAGAATTCATTAGGGGAATTTTGAGGTCTACAATGGGCCTCCTAAGGAAATTATAAAATAATAGTGGAAATAATAAAATAATAGTTGATTACATCATCAAATTTTGGAGGGAAACAAAGAAAAAACCATTTTTCCAACTCGTATTTTCAACTTATCTCCCAAAGTTTTTACTCAAATTTCGAGCGGGAGTACTCATTGGATGCAAAATTTAATTCTTCATCCAAGGAGTACCCATTGGATGCAAAATTTAATTCCTCATCCAAGGAGTACCCATGCTGCATACTTTCGATGGATCATACTACACAAAAAATGAGAAATACATGAAAAACGTGATTGCAATCATGTTTTTCATGTATTTTTCATTTTTCGTGTAGCAGGGTCCATCAAAAGTATGCAACATGAGTACTCCTTGGATAAAGAATTAAATTTTGCATCCAACTAGTACTCCCACTTGAAATTTGAGTAAAAAATTTGGAGATAAGTTTAAAATACGAGTTGCAAAAGTAGTTTTATTATTTTATTATTTTTTAATCTTTTCACCCTTTTACTTAAAAAATGGTAAATCATCCCACATGGTTGACACCATCAACTTGAATCTTATTGGTTCTTATAATGTTTATTTTGGTTGTACATTTTTCTTAAGAGACCCATTTTAGACCTCAAAATTCCCCTAATGGACCATGACTACTAGTCAAGAAGATGATGTAAAGCAAGAAGGAAATATGGAACCCATTAAGGAAGTTGAAAACAAAAGTGAAAACATCGAGGCCAAGGAAGACCTAGAATATGAAGAAAATAAAGATGAATTTGAAGAAGATCTCTTGGCAAAGCTTGTAGTTTCCCTAGAAGAGATAAGAAGTTTGAAAAAGGAGAATGAGGAGCTCAAGAAGAAATCACAAGATGGTGACCATGATCTTGACAAGACAAGGAAGGAATTTAACCTATTCAAGCTTCAAGTTCAATAAAGAGATGAGGAGCTCACCAAGCTTAAGGAGGAATTTAATGAAAACAAGAGAAAGCATCATGAAGAAGTCATATCCATGACAAATCAATTGGATAAGGTAAAGAAAAGGGAAGAATTTTTTTTCAAGCCATCTTGAACAAAGAGATGAAGACTTGAACAAACTTAAAGGACAAATTGGTCAATACAAGGAAGAAGTATACTCCCTTAAATATAAACTAGGAGAAGCAAAGAAACAAGCACAAGGAGCCGAGAAGGTGATGGAAGCTTTGGCACTCATAGAAGGACAAGTCGATGAAGTAGGTGTTATCGTCAATAACAATTCCGTTGGTTAGGGAGGTAATTTTGCATTAGGTCTAGTGTGTTTATCAAATAAATTCACGAGAATAGATAAAATTTCATGAATTTTTCTATAGTACTAAAGGTTCAAAGTGTTCCTATGCCATGTCATTACAGTATTATCATAAGAAAAATCCAAAATATCTCATGCATGAGAAAATCTGGTTAGTACAGTGAATTTGACAAGAATACCAAAGTTCGTAGCGAAATCAGTGTAAAACATTCAGAATTCTCTACGAACTTGCCTAAAAACTCTGTTTTTGCAGTGAGATAATTTTAAATTTTTTCAAGGATTAAATGTCTTCTTGAAGCACATCAGTGAGCTGGGATGGTCAAAGGGTATCAATGGAGTCTTTGGTTAGTGATGACACTTATCATAGAGGAAGATTAGGCTGCCAACTCATCATGGTGGACACATCATCAAGCATAACATCACATCACTTTTTCCACCTCACCATTGGATATATCACCATCTCAATTCAGGTTTACAAGGTGTTAACTCTAGTGTATCAGTTGGCTAACACCTCAGCATGATTAGTTTTGTTCGATGGAGATGGTACAAGAAGAATTGAAGAAAAAGGGCTTAAAATGATTATGCAAGATGATGAAGTTGAAATATGGTAAGGCAACACATTTTTGGACCATACAATGTCTAATACTATAATACCAGGCATGCACAAGATTTACTAGTGTTTTTGAGGTGAAAAAAGGAAGAATTACAAAAATCTGCCAAACTAGGTGAGTTCGTAGCGTGCTCCAGGCTTGAGGCGAAGTTTTCGCTACAAACTCGCTGTAGGTTTCCTTAAGCTAAAAATACTTCAAAAAATACATGGAAGAGGGTGCTATAGGAATGTATTTAGATTATTAGACCTAAGGAAGACCCTCCAACAATCAGAAATTCCAAATATTGTGCAAAAGGTGGTGAAATGAAAATGCTACGAACTCTCCTGAAATTTCCTGTACATGACTGTTTCAGTAGTCAAATTCAGCTTCAATTTCTAACCAAATGAAAAATCATTTTTGAAATATGAATGAGGTTTTTATTTAGCACAAGCCCATCTACAAAAACCTCTCCCAGTTTCTGCAAATCCATCATGTTTTGGAATTATACATTTTTCTTTGAGGTCTGGTTTTAAGAATTTTCACTAACTAGATTTATGAAAAATTTGTAAAATTCGACTTGGAGGAGGTCCACCTCAACATCCACATGGAATAATGAGACATCAACATTCCTGTACACTCAAAAAATTAGTTGGTTGAAGTAAGGGTTATCAAATGGATTTTTTGAGTTATTTAATGAAAGAAGAGTCCTTTTTGTATTCAAACTTTGCAAAATAGAAATATCCCTAGGAAGTCTCCAAGTGATGTAATCCTATTTGAAATAGGTCTCTGAGGTGGGAATTGGAAGCTAGCAAGGTGGAAAATCATTTGTATGAGTCCTCACTCTATAAATGAGAGATTTTTAGAGTTAGAAAGGGTTGATGGATGTTATATTGCAGACCACTATCGTAAATCTTTTTTATCAGCAATACACAGTGGCAACAGACTTATTTTCTTACCTGAGATTAATTGGGATTCTTATGAATGTTTGTATTTTATGTTATGTTATTCTATCTTCAGTATCCTAGTTGTTTGATTACTTAGAATTCATGGTCAACATGCTCTAACTTCCTTCAAGCATCTAATCTGTTGTAAATGTTATGTTTCATCAGAATACAAATGCCTCAACTTCCATGAGAGTGTAGAAATTGTATACAAGATGCATGTATATATATAGATTCTCCTGATTTAACAATATTTATCTTCTTGCTAAATACAGAATCCTTCCACTGTTAATATTTTGCGGAAATTTAAAAACTCAATTGCAAACACATGAAGCAATAAAAACAATCGCACATAACACAGTTGTTTAACGGGAAAGCCTGAAGCTGAAAACCCCAACTATCATATATTATGTATCATGGAGATCATGTAACAATCTCATACAAATCTTAGTACATCAAGCTCTCAATAGAATCAATTGCCACACACTAATCAGAAGAAATCTGCAAATCCATGCACTGATTTCTTGCCACCTGATAGCCTGCCTCCACTGCGCAATCCCTACTGAAGAAGACCCCTGAATGAATTTGAATTTACCTTGCTTGCAGTGCGCAATCCTCATTGGCAACTCCAATGTGTGTGTGGTGCAATCATTGCATCACTATAGTCACAATAGATAATCCATCTTGCCCTTTCACCTATCTCTACTCTGGGTCTCCACTGGAACTGACATGCATTGTAGTTAACTGCTGTTTTTGTTTAGTTGTTAGTGAGTTATTTTTTTTTTTCTAAATATGTTTAATCTATTGATAATCAGTAACCGGTATGTACATCAGGAGTAAACCAGAACAAGGCCTGAGTAGGCCTGTAGATCAGAAAGTCAAAAAACTTGGCACTGCCCGTTGAGGGAAACCAGTGCAAACCAAGTTCCATCAAAAAGACCCACACAGGGGCAATGTTTAAGTCTAGAACCATACAGAGACAAATTGCAAACTTAAAACAGTGCCATAGCAAAAAAACAAAAACCTGGTCCTGAGCAAGATCACTCGTCCGGTTCCACTTCCTCGACTCTGCACCCAAACTCATCAGGTTCTCCATCAGAATTGTAGAGGTCCGCAGTTGTGTGAATGATCTTGTTAGCAGCAGGGGTGCCCAGTCCATCGCCCGGATGTTGCTGGTGCGTAGCGTTTGCATGACCCCGGTCTTGAATTGCATTCTGCTGCTCTTCCTGAACCATCTCGATATCCATATTCACTCCAATGCCCTGTTCATCAACATCCTCGATGCTGGCTCTGTTCCGTGCCGGCATTTCTTCATCATGCTGCCCATCAAGACTGACCCGCTCTTCATCAACCTGCATCCCAAGACCAGCCCTCCCATCATCATACAGGGTTTCTCGGAACACTATGGTGACAGTGGCTGTAATACATGGGCGATTCAAAGCACTTTGAAACACAAAATGCCGGGTTTGAGAGTGAGCCGGAGCATTCTGGCCGATGGTGTTCCAGCTCTCAGACCTTAGAATACGCCCACGAACAACGTGAGAAGTGCTGGCCGAGCCAGTAAAATCCGCAGCCGAGGTGCTAGAAGACGGGGAGGAGCACCTGTAAGCCCTCCTAGAAGGACCCTGACGGCATCGCATTCTGTGCCTTAAACGAGGCATGCTGTCAATCGTAGCAGAGAAGCTTGGGAAATGCGGAGAACCAAGCTGAGCGTTGGTGGAGTGAGAGCGCGTGGGAGCTATGGGGAAGCTGAGCAGGTTCTCAAGCCAAATCCCGGACTGATGCATACAGTTACCTGCAATGGAGAAATGAACATTGTCGCCCAAGACAATGCAACCATGAAGATTGGTGCGCTTGCCAGTGACGGTTCTCTCGGAGGGGAGCCTCACAGTGGGCGAACAATACACAGCAGAAGGCCGAGGGAAACTGCTATAAGCCTGCTCTCTCTCCATTCTGCAATCAAATGCCTCGAAGCTGTTGCCGTCCCAGCAAATTAACTGCGCCATGGATGGAGTAATGACCAGATCTTTGTTACCCTGCATGGAATTCTCTCGAATTGCGTTTGGAGACTTGTTAATCGCGCTCATTAAGTTTCGACTTAAATGTTTCACGCCTGAGTACAGTCGCCAGACGTTTGCCATGCGATGAGGCCAGCTGCAAACCTTATTGCCGTCTGGCTTCCTCTTGTTTCCTATGTTAATCACCCGCATCCGGGTTTAGTGAGTTATTAGTTGTGAATTAATTAACTAATTAATTCACTCCACTCTCACTAGTGTATCATTCAGTTAGACTAGCTACAACTAGCTCAACTGAGTTTAATTCCATTAATTGAGTTAAACTGAATAACAACTCCATGAACTACTCTTCCAACTCTGTCATGACTTTGCCACTTCAGTTCTAACTGAGTCCTCATGCATGAACCACCAGTAAACCCTAGGAATTGCGTAATTCCTTCAGCGCACTTATTTGCCAAATGTGTACACTGAAATTAAGTGCTCTAAGAGAATAAGTTGATGTTTATTGTCTGATTATTATTAAGAGCTAATAATAATTGACACTTCTATTTTTAGATCGATGATCTATAAATAGACTTCGCCCAATATTCTAAAAATATAATTTCATCTATTTTTCCAACTTGACCAACCATCCACAAATAGAATCCTGCAACTTCTGAAATATGATCACCATGTCTAACAATAGACATAGTCTAAAAATAGACTTACACCTAAAAATAGCCTGCGGGCCACTTATTGAAGGTGACTTAATTTCACTAAGCTCATCATCTTGTTGAATCTCAACAGAGAGAAGTTTCATATGTCACTGAGTTTTTTTACTGACTTCATATTCCCAATGGTAGTTATGTGTTTACATCTTTCACCTGCAAAAAAATACATTTAAAACCAATTTCTGAGTTAGCCATCTGTTGATATTCATTTACCTAATATCATCTTTATCCTTGAGAGAGCCCTCTTAGGTTGGAAAGGCTAAGTTCCAGCTAAAATTAGGTTTGAGATAGTTACTCCGAGTTCACTGTTGAAGTAGTCCATTAACCTCAATTTAATGATAACAATAGGAAAAGATAAAAAGACTATGGCATGTCAACTAAAAGAAAAGGACGAAGATATTTTCCTACTAAAATCAAATGTCATTTCTCTAAAAATCGAAACACATGAAGTAACAAGGATGATGGAAGAAATGAAGAATAAATAGTTATGAAAGATGAATAATGTGAAAATTTGAAAAGAGAAATTGTCTTTCTTAAAAAGGAAGTTGACTTGTTGAATAAGAACTTGAAGAGTTCTAAAACCCTAGATGACATACCAATTTATCACATATCTCCTCTTGATAAATCAGGTCTTGTTTATACAGGTGAACCCTCAAATAGTGATGATGTAAACCACAATGTTTCATACAACAAGGATGTGGAGAATCCGGGAAGACATATTGATGCCCCAATTCCATAAAAGGCATAGAGAAGAGTCAAAATGATATTGGTAGACATCCTACTCCAAGAAGATATGAAGGTGTCAAAAATGCAAGAGGCAATGGATATCATCAAGGAAACCCAAGAAAGAATAACTTTGGAAGTACATAAAAATAATCTCCATCCTCCAGGTACAAAAGTATATTTTTTTGTTATTACTATTCTTGTCCAAATTTTGGGTACATGGAAAAGGATTGTAGGGCATACCAGAAGGACAAATATAATGGTCCCCGTCAGTCTCCTAGAAGAATCTTTGCAAGAAGAACTCATGATTCCTCATTCATGCATAAGATGAAATGCTTCAATTGCCATAAAATTGGACATACAACTCGTGATTTTAACTTGAATTGGGTCCCTAAAAAAGCTAAAACTATGGAAATCAAACCAAAGAATAAAGTTACACAAGTATGGAGAAGGAAGCAAATTGGATCGGAAAGTCTCTTGGATACTCAAGCCAACAACACACGTTTTTGATTTGATGATGACATCCTTGGCATATATGATATTCCAAGTTTTGATGATGAGACTCTTCCAAAATGGAGACCATGTATATTGTTAAGGGGAGCTTGTGATTCTTAACCATTCTTGCAGATGCTATCTGTGAAGAGCCCTATGAAATCTTTGATGATTCACACTTGGACAATCTTGACAGAACATCTCTTGGGAGTAACTCCATTGACGAAAATCATGAAATTATGAATATGCCTTCCACTCAGTCACGGGGAAGCAATCCTTCTTTCTTGAGCAAAAAAAGGAGCTAGAGGAGTTTATGCAGGCAGGGGGATTAGCTAATCATCTACGTCATCCATTTCCATGCAGAGGCTTAGGGGGAGCAAGTACATTAAAGAAGAGCACCATGATAGGGGGAGCAACATATATTACATGGATAACTACCATTGATGAAGGAAACACGAAGAAGCATCATACCAAGAAGCAACTTGATAAGGGGAGTACTTGGGCACCCCATTTTCCATTGATGTCAAAGGGGGAGAGAATGTCGAAGGGCAAGAATATTGCCACCAATGACAAAGGGGGAGACTGTTGGTCAAAGTTGTCATTGATGTCAATATGGAATTGTTGGAGATGGAAAATATTCTTGTGATACATATCCTAACCTTGATATGTTCCTCTATCCTCATGCAAACCCTAAAGATGTGAAACCCTAATCCTAATGAATCCTTCAATTCCTAGCTCTAGTTAAAGCTTTCCCTAGCACTCATATTGAATAAACCCTAAATTTCCTTTCTCAAACCTTTGCTAAAAGAAACCCTAGCAAAGATTATTGAAAAAATAATTTGCTACCTTAACTCTAAGCCCTAATAATGTCCTATAAAACCCTAACCTAATCCTTAAAATTCCCAATCCTAGAAATTCATAAATTATTAAATCCTAACTCTATAATCCCATAATTCCTAAAATGTCTAAAATATTAATAAAAAATTCCATAATTCCAAAATTCCTAAAATCCTAAAACTCTAAAGTATTCATAAAAATAAGTAAATTATTATTTAAAAAAAAAGAGGAACTCAATTTTTTTTATTAATTTAAATAAATTAACAAAACCTTTTTTCCATGGCACATATATTTTTGCATAACATATTAAAATTGAGTGCTATATAATATCACTAGACGTAGTTCTCAACCCCATGCTAAACATATTACATAGCTCTACGCTAGACTCATTACTTAGCTCCACATTGGCACTCATCCGTGTCGACTCCCATTCCAGCCACTAGTCGGCTTCAATACCCAACATTAAGCTGGTTCGAAAAAACACCCTCATCGGCTTCAACCTTTAACAAGTGGAATCATCCATATTTCGATTCAACCTGATGCATACATACAATGTAGCACATACGCAAAGGATAAACAAGTGAGGAGATCAGATCAAATAATAAGACATAGATAGAATAGCTCAGGAAGAATAACGAAGAACAAAAGGATATAGCCACAAAGAAAAACTTCCCAACAAAGAAAAAAATGAGGAATTAAGAAAGGATGGGATTTCAAGACAATTGCATGGCAAATTGGTTGAAATATCTACACGATGCAGATTGGTTAGACTCGGTGGTAGGGTCTCGCTCTCTAAAAGTGTGTCAGCCTCAGTGGATGATCAGACAAGCACTATAAGAAGTCATTTTTGTGTTGCAGATCAGATTTATAAATACAACCTTAGATCTGTGACATATAGGAGTTCAGATAAGTTGAAAAAAACTTCAGATCACAAAAGTTTAAGCATAGAAATGAGGCTACAACAAAAGAGAAAATCATGCCTGTGATATCACTCCTTCGGTTCTGTGGTGGTATTATTTAAAATTTGGACCTGTGGTGACTCTTCTGTAATACCTCAAATTTCAGACCTGTCATCATTTAAAGGCGTGAACTCGGATTGAAGGAGGCTCAGATTTGTCATCTTCTGTATGCTTATATGACATCATCATAGACTGAATGTGGAGACCTCTAACTCAAAGCACTCTACATAACTTGGAACTGTGGAGATACATATGACTATAAAAGGAAGTGTAATTTGTTAGGCTACAACTTGACTTAAATATAATGATCTAACTGGGCTAGATATTAGACTATGAGGACTTGGACAATTAAACAATCAAAGGAAATGAGACAGTGAAAGACCTCTGTGTTTTGGAGCTGATTAGAAAATAGATTTTCCTGTGTTGACGCAACACAAAAATTGAATTGAATTTGATAAATTTTTACTGAAGACCTAAAGCAGTTGAAGATACTTGAAGAAACAACCCTTGAAGACTTCGTTGTGAAGACTCTTCTGGAGCAGTCTTAGAGCATACATCCTTGCCCTTGGAGATTATCTTGAGTATTGAGTATTTGTTGAAAAGGCTTATGGAAGCATCCTTGAGACATTTAATGGAAATCATGCATTAGGGGAATTTTGAGGTCTAAAATGGGCCTCCTAAGGAAAATGTACAATCAGAATTCACTTTATGAGAACCAATCAAATTTTAGGGGATGACATCATCCCTAATGGTTGAGGTGGAATTGTTTGAGTTAAAGGTACTTACTTGTCACATTCTCAATGGTGGATAAAAACTCATGGTTAACCATGGTAGTGCTCTAAGTACATTTAAAGTCATAAAGTAAAGTACTCATAATAAATGTCATTTCACACTTTTTGAATAAAACATTATTATTGTCAATTCATATTTTTTGAAAAAAAAATGCATATCTGTAAATTTATGTAGATGTTATATGCTTGATGCAACTTTACTTTTCACCACAACAATCACATAAACAATCAAGTAAAATGCTAATAGAACATACCAGTGGATCTATAGAAGACAAACTAGAAACATAAAAATGTGGTGGTGCGTTACGGTAGTCAATAGGATGCTTCAACCTGCAAAGTCTCCTTGGTCAGCCAACCCAGCATGTGTCACAGCAACCCTCAAAACAACCACACGGTCAACTCAAAGTCAACCCAAGAAAAGTCAACGCTGCCCCAACGGCAGCAACACCAACAACAACGGCAACAATGGCAGCAACAATGACAGCAGCGACAACAACAACGACAACAATGACAACAACAACGACATCAACGACATCAACGACAACAACAACGACAACAATGGCAACAACAACGGCAACAACGTCTTCGTCCTTCTTTCCCATGTGTGAACTGAAACTGCCTCCAAGGAGCTCGAACCAATCAGAAGAGGAGAGATGATGTGTGAGGATGAGATGAGTGAAATGTCCTCCAACGTTGACTCTATTTATATCAATCACTGAGGTGTGTGACACATTTGCTGGGGGTGTAAAACCTTAAGGCCGACCTGCACATATTTGAAATTAGTAAAAATAAATTCAAAATAAACATTCTGTTCATTGAATTAAGATCAATTTTAGATCGATCTTACACCTCTTTGAAAGAGGAACCCAATAAAAATATTGGTATTTTCATCTGAGCATCACAACATGGAGTTTGGACCTAGTTGTCCAATTTTAACAATATCCCTACACAATCTTCATGTATTTACACACTTTTCAATAAACATTAGATTAGATTATATTATTTTTATATAGTATATTAATTACATGTTATTATATAATTTAAATAATATAAATTTTAATTAGTAGTATAATCTATAGTTAAAAATTTAAGAATTTATATTTGTATTTTATTTTAAGTTATTTAAGTACAAAGGACAAATGCATTAGTTGTGCAATGATAATGACTCTTTCTTAAAAAGTTCATTTTTATTTATACTCACATCAACACAATTTTTTTATTAATTTTATTTTGGTACAATTTTTGAATTGAATTTAACTATGGTTATATGGATTTTGGTGCAAAAAGTGAATTGCAAATTCATAAATATTATTTTATTGGATAGCTATTATTTTATTATTTCCTTAGGAAACCCATTTTAGACCTCAAAATTCCCCTAATGGATGCATTGTGGAAGTAATCATGATGTTACCTTGGAGATTGTATTTGGGTACGATGAAGAGTAGTGGAGACACCTTCATGAAAAGAAAATATTGTCATTAATGAAGTGGCTTGGAGATTAAGTGAAGGCATTGTTGAAGACGAACGTGAAGACTTTTTCAAGGTTGATTATAGAATATTTTGGAAGCCTTGAGGAACTAGTGAACTTATCTTGATTAATTGAAGTAGTGGGTTGGAGCCCCAGAGAATAGGTGTCCTGAAGAAGACCAGGTTGGTGCTTGTACCAAAGATAAGGTTGGAGCACTAGAGGTTAGATCCTCAAAGTGACAAGGTTGGTGCCTTGGAAAGATAGGGTTGGACCCCTCGTGAAGTCCAAATCGGTTCTTGGCATAATATAGTTTGGTGCCTGAAATGATTGAAGATTGGTGTCTTCATCTAGTGTTGGAGCCCTACACTATTGTGTTGGATTTACTGTAAAGAAGAAATTAATGAAAGTATTTATTCATATTGTTCATTTTGTGTTCTAATTATAAGATATCTAGTTGGTAAAACTAACAATTGAAGATATATACCGATTCATCCCCTTCTCAATATTTTCAACATGTCCATGACAATTAGAATGACATGGTCTCTTGGAGTTGGCCAACTTCACCTTTTCTAGAATAATCTTTCCATTGTAGGAAGACTTGAGTGAGGGCTAGTTACAAGGTCTTGGAAGGTTACTTATAAGGACAAATATGACTCTTTACAATGTGTAACATGCCTTCATTACATGACAATGACTCTGTAGACTTTTATGACTAGATGAAAATATCCTTAAGGGATCTCAATGGGAGCCTTAAATAAAAATAATATCTCTTTCTCATGAAACCCATGATGCAAGAAATATAATAATTTTATTTTTCTTCTTTACATCTCTTACATAAAATCACAATTACATGTCTTTATGAAGACCAAACCTAGTTACCCTTTTCAACAAGTTTTACTCAAATTTCGAGCAGGATCACTTGTTGGGTGTGACATTTAATTCCTCATCCAAGGAGTACCCATGTTGCATACTTTTGATGGAGCCCGCTACACGAAAAATGAGAGATGCATGAAAAAACATGATTGCAGTCCTATTTTTCATGTATTTTATTTTATTTTATTTTTTTATGTAGCAGGGTCAATCAAAAGTATGCAACATGGGTACTCCTTGGATGAAGAAGTAAATTTTTCATCTAGGGAGTTTTTCTGCTCGAAATTTGAGTAAAACCGTAGGGAGATAAGTTGAAAATACGAGTTGAAAAAGTAGTTTATTTTTTATTTTTATTTTCTTTAATATTTTTACCTTTTTACTCCAAAAATGGTGAATCATACCCCATGGTTGACATCATCATCTTAAATCCTCAAAATTTTTCTAATGGAACTTCCAATCCCAATTTGTTGACAACTAAATTGTAGCAAGAAACGGTTTTATTTGACTTGTGCCTTAGTCAAATGGAGAAATTCAAATTTCCACTTCAACAGGATGACTTGAGTTGCAGTTCGCAGGAGTGACATGGCCAAGTCACTCATTTAAGTCAGTCAATTCGAGTTTTTGGGCAAGAAGTAGAGTCTGCATGAGTTGATTGCTAAGATATAGCTATCTAGTGGAGTTATATTTAGTGAAACTCAGTTATTTAAGCTATAATCTAGAATATATTCAGTATGAGTTCAATTGAGTAGTTGTAACTGTTGTTAATTAACAATTAGAGAAATTTTGAGGTCTATAATGGGCATCATAATAAAAAAGAACAACGAAAATAAACTTGATAAGAATCAGTAAGATTTAAGATGATGATGTCAACAATGGGGGATGATTCATCATTTTTGGAGTAAAACAGTAAACAAATAAAAAAATAAAAAAATAATAAAACTATTTTTTCAACTCATATTTTCAACTTATCTCTTTAAAGTTTTACTCAAATTTTGAGCGGAAGTAATTGTTGTATGAAAAATCTAACTCCTCATCCAAGGAGTACCCATGTTGCATACTTTCGATGGACCTTGCTACCCGAAAAAATAAGAAATACATGAAAAAATGTGATTACAATCACATTTTCATGTATTTCTCATTTTTTTTGTAGTATAGTCCATAGAAAGTATGCAACATGGGTACTCCTTGGATGAAGAATTAAATTCTGCATCCAATGAGTTTTCCCGTTTGAAATTTTAGTAAATCCATAGGGAGATAAGGTTAAAATACGAGTTGAAAAAGTAGTTTTTATTTTTATTTTTAAATATTTTTGATCTAAAATTTGATGATGTAATCTAATATTATTTTATTATTTCCACTATTATTTTATAATTTCCTTAGGAGACCAATTTTAGACCTCAAAATTTTTAATGTGATATCTCAGTTAACTAGTTAATTTACTAAAAATAGCCTTAATCATGCATGCAATTTGAATTGCCTAGTTGAGTGGAGGAAAAATGCATAATTCTAATCATTATTGCATATGAGTGTACAAAGTTTCCATGTATTAGGTCAAGAATTCTCTTGGGATTTCACAAGCAAATAGGGGCCCCTCCTATTCTTTAGGAGCATGAATTGCACAATGAAATAGGTGGAAGCAAGAGGCCTATTTTGCTTAAGTATTGGGAAGAAAAAACTAAGGAAGAGGAGATTAGTATTGCCTTGTAGGTTGAGCTTCAAGGATTGAAGTTGTCATTGTGATAGATCATTGTAGTAAGTTAAGTCAGTCAATTCGAGTTTGCTGGAAAGAAGTAGAGTTGTGCATGAGTTGATTGCTAAGGTCTAGCTATCTAGTGTATTTATATTTAGTGAAACTTAGTTATCTGAGCTCTAGTCTAGAATAGAGTCATTATGAGTTTAGTTGAGTAGTCGTAATTGTTGTTAACTCAATGATATATCAGTTAACTATTCAATTTAGTAAAAATAGCCCTAGTCATGCATTCAATTAGAATTGCCTAGTTGAGTGGAGGAAAAATACATAATTGTAATCATTATTGTATACTAGTGAGTGTATAAAGTTTGCATGTAGCAGATGAGGAATTATCTTGGGATTGTACAAGAAAATAGGGGCTCCTCCTATTATTTAGAAGAAATAATTGTGCAAGGAAATAGGAGGAAGCCTGAGGCCTATTTTTCCCAAGTATTGGGCAGAGCAGACTCAAGAGGAGGAGATCAATATTGTAGTGCAAGTTGAGCTTCAAGGATTGAAGCTGTCATTGTAATAGATCATTGTTTTCATCTAAATTAGTACAAATAGAGGAGGGGTTTTTCCCAGTTGGGTTCCCCAATAAAATTTGTGTTCATTGTGATTGAATGATTGTAAGTGTTTCTATTGTATGTTTTAATTTCCACAAATTGAGTAGAATAAATTTGTGTCTATTGATTTCAGTTTGAATTCATTAGCAACTGCAAATTTTGAGTTATTTATACATTGAATAGCTCTGCTGTAATTTTTAAGATATTCCGACACATAGGAAATAGTTAAGAATAACTCCATCTAGTATAGAGTTAGGTAAAGTGTGTTTCTTTACCATGTATATTTGTAACTTATAATCTGACGGTCACAATTTGTAGTGATCTGATGGTTATCTCTCACCTCGATATTAATGACACTTGATCCGTGGCTTAACACCCGATTGGTCCATGATATCTATTTAAAGAACATGGAGGGTCATTTTTTTGGTAATCGTTTATGAGAGAAACATATGTAACTTTTCTTTTATATTAATAAATTGCATGAAGTGGCCACGTTGGCTCAGGCCGTGGACTGTTTCCCTCTTTGAGGGTTTTAACCACGTGATTATACTAGTGTAATGATTTTTGATCTGTTTGTGAGTGGTGACCTTTGGTTCTTGATCTACGGAACTTACCCTGTAAATTCCTACATGGTATTAGAGCTATTTTGAGGGCCGCATCCGTTGTTGATCAAAATCCGAAGCCAGTTTGATTGCATGCGAATGACATTTTGTAGATCTACTATTTATGAACATTTTTGGGCTTGGAGAACTGATCTTTTGTGTCTGGAGCGTCTGTTACAATGAGGAATGCCTTTCGTTTCATGCGAAAAGGTTTTTGGCTGCCCAAGTTATGACAGTTTAGATATGGAGGTATAAAGCATTTTTTTGCAATTATATTTGTTAATAGTTCTGCTTATTTCGGTTTATTCTATTTATTTTCGGTTTATAGGTTTTATTTATATGCCGGATCTGTACCCTGTTCTCTGTGTATGCTCTTTGCTGTGCGCTGTGTGTAATCTTGGAAAATCAGAAATAGGAAAAGGGATTTTTTTCCGGAACATATGCTCTTTCCCCGCGTCTTTGTGCAATCTCGGGAAATCAGAAGTAGCAAAAAATTGATAGTTGCCGGTAAGGGTAGCCGGAAGTCTAACATTCTGCCATAAGGCTTTGCAATTCGTTTTTTTTTTCTCGGTTTTTGTGTTTTTTTGTGCAGGAAAACCATTTCCTCCTTTCAAAAAATAACATAATCTTTTTGCTATCTCACATGGCGAGAAGTTAGTTTATGAGAATAGAGGTCTTGGGTTCAAATATCTTTCTCAAGCTTCTTTTTGTAAAATTTTTTTGTTAAAAGGGGTGGATTTTTTTTTTAAAGCTTCACTACTTCCCGTTCCTGTAACTATTTGACATCTTCAACTCTTCTTCATCCAGAAGCTGTTTTTTGAGATTTTTTTTTTGTAACGGCCTAATTTTTCGAGATATTTCCATTGGAGCAGTTAGTTTCAGCTTTTCTCACTTCAGTTTTTAAAAAAAATGGAAAGTGCATGCCCGATTATTCTTAACAGCACCAATTATTTCCAATGGCTACCTCACATGGTAGATATACTAAGAAGTAAAGGGATTTACAGAATAGCCACAGGGGTCGAAACTAAAACTTTTGATGATGATAAAGTCGCTAAATGGGAAAATAAACAAGATGAAGCACGAGGGTTGATAGGAATGTCTATTACTCAAGATCTTCAATTTCATATCCTTGACATTGACACCCCTCATGAAGCCCTGGATAAGCTAAATACTGTCTTTGGCATTCAAAATAATATCAGGGCTCGCCAACTTGAAAGTGAGTTGCTTACTTTGGACCCTAATAATTTCTCCTCTATTGAAGACTTTTTGTCCAAATTCAAGGCCCTTCGACTTCTTTTATAAGGTTGTAAGGTCAAAAATGAAGATAGTAGCCTCATCTATTGCATTCTTTCTAGGCTTGGCACTGCTTACTCTGTATTTGTTTTCGCCTTCCATTCCACTAGAGAAGCCATCATTTCTTCATGAACCACCTAAAATAATCCCTCTTTTGATTCCTTTTGTGGTTGATAAGAGAACAAGAAAAACTCTTACACCTTGGTCTTATCACTTCTGGAAACGCTTCTAAGAAAGCCTTAGAAGCCCAACAATAATCATATCAAAAGAATCCCAAGAAGCAGTATCCTAAAAAGTATGGTCCGAAACCAAACAAGGGCCCTAAGCAATTTCAGCTGCAAACTGAAAAAACAACTCACCAAAATGATAAGGCATATAAAAACAAAGGAAAGAAGACAGATAGACATTGCAACTTTTGCAATCGTGATGGCCATATAGAGTCCAAATGTTTTAAGAATATGGAAGCCTTAGAAGTAGCAATGAAGAAGCACAACATCAATTTGGAGCACTCTTCACCTTCATCTTCAGAAATGACACTTTCTGCTTGTGGTTGTCAAGCATCAAGATCTGTTATGCATTAAATGTATCTTCCTCTTCTCATTCTCATGAGTGGCTCATTGATTATGGAGCTTCTTATCACATGGCCAAAAATAAAGCCATGTTTTCTTCTTTAAATGATTGTAACACCAAACATATTTATGTTGGTGATGATAGATCTCTTAGTGTTGTAGGATCTGGAACCATTCATTTCGATAATGGTTAATTTAATGATGTACTGTGTGTTCCTACCTTGTCATGCAACCTTCTCTCTATTTATCAGATAACTCATTCAGGTGAAGGGAAAATAGTAGAATTCTCACCTCATGATGTTGTAATCAAGGACCTCAAAGATCCTAAACATATTTTAGCTACTGGTATTGTTGATGATTCCACAAGGTTGTATAAGTTTGACAACTTTGGATCATCATGTCTTCCCTCCATTTTTGTTGCTCATAATGATGAAGTGAGAAAAATTTGGCATGAGCGATTTGGTCACTTAAACTATCGCTCTCTTCAAACTCTATGTAAGGAAAATACAGTGGCGGGTCTTCCTATGTTATCTTGCCGAGATGGTGTTTGCTCCGGATGTGTACTCAGAAAACATCATCGGGATACTTTTGAAAAACGTGCCTCTTGGCACGCTTCAACCTCTTTGCAGCTTGTGCACAATGATTTATGTGGTCCGCTTCCTGTTGTTTCTTTCTCTGGTTGCAAGTACTTCTTAACTTCCATTGATGATTTTTCCAGACGCACTTGGGTATACTTCTTAAAACTCAAGAGTGAATTTTTTAACATGTTCTTGGCCTTTAAGGCCTTTGTTGAGAAAGAATCTGGACATCAAATTCTTAAGTTAAGATCAGAAAATGGAGGAGAATATGTTAATGAAAAATTTATCAACTTCTACACTGAGCATGGCATTCAATTGCAACATACTGTTCCATATACTCCACAAAAAATTATGTATATGAAAGGAAGAATCACACCTTAAAAGAAATGGCTAATTGTATGCTTCAATCTAAAGGACTTGGTCTCAATTTTTGGGCAGAAGTCGTTAACTGTGCAAATTACATAGTAAATTGCACTCCTACTAAGGTTTTAAAAAATATAACTCCAGAAGAAGTTTGGAGCTCAATCAAATCAGATGTAAGTCACTTTCGTGTTTTTGGAAGTAATGCTTGGGCCCATATTCTAGATGCGAAACATAAAGCCTTAGAACCTAAGAGTGAAAAATGCATTTTTGTTGGATATTCTGAAGATGTCAAAGGATATAGACTTCTTCAACCAAAATCCAAAAATATAATCATTAGAAGAGATGTAAAATTTGATGAAAATATATCGGCCTGTGAGCCTAGTTCGGCGAGTGTGCCACCTTTGGCCTGCGAGTCTGATTCGCCATATTTCCCACCTCTCTCTCTCTCTTATATTTTTAATAGCATTCCTTCTAGTTTAGATGATGACAACGAGGATGAAAATCCTCCTCCACCTCTTGAAATTGTTTCTTATACTCCACCGCTTCCAAGATGGGTCCGCTCTACTTGGGATGCAGCAGGTTCTCTTGCAGGTGACCCTGCCGATCGACGACGTACACGTTCTCAGTTTGAAAGAGCCTCTTCCTTATTGGCTCAAGTTCCAGAAAAACTTGATCCAAAAACCTTTGAAGAAGCATCCGGTCATCCAGATTGGGATGAAGCTATGAATGAAGAGTATCATTCCTTATTGGAAAACGATACTTGGGATCTTGTTCCTCTTCCAAAAGGAAGAAAACTTGTCAGATGCAGATGGGTTTACAAAACCAAGTTTGGACTAGATGGAAAAGTGGATAGACATAAAGCTCATCTTGTTGCTAAAGTATTTTCACAAGTTGAAGGCATTTACTATACTGAAACCTTCTCCCCTGTTGCCAAAATGAATTCTATCCGCCTTGTTCTTTCCCTTGCTGCCTCCTTTAAATGGGAAGTCCATCAGATGGATGTTAAATCCGCTTTCTTACATGGAGTTTTGCATGAAGAAATCTACATGGAACAACCCCCTGGCTTTATCCAAAAAGACTCCAGCCTTATTTTTCGCCATAGGAAGTCTCTCTATGGTCTCAAACAAGCTCCTCGGGCTTGGTACGCTAAAATGGATAAATTTCTATTAGATAATGGCTTTTCTAGGTGTCATTCTGACAACACTGTCTACACCAAGAAAGTGGGTCAGTCCTTCACCATCCTTGTTCTTTATGTTGATGATCTTATCCTTATTGGTAGTGATCAAAACCATATAAACCATGTGAAGTCGAGCCTCAAAAAGAAGTTTAAAATGACAGAATTAGGACACTTTCATTATTTCCTTGGTCTTCAAGTCTTGCAATCCAAGGAAGGCATTACCCTCTCTCAGTCCAAGTATGCCTGTGATCTTCTACACCACTTTCACATGGAAGAATGTAAGCCAACCCCTTCTCCCTTTCAGTCCGGAGTCAAGTTTTCAGTCACTTGTACTACCCCTGAAGTTGATGCTACCTTATATCATCAACTTGTTGGTAAAATTCTGTATCTAACCCATACCCATCCTGACCTTTCCTTTTCCGTTGGTCTTGTTGCTCGGTTTATGCACCAAGCTCATGAAATTAATTGGAAAGCAGCTAAAAGAATACTTATATATATTCGAGGTACAGTTCAGTTCGAGATTCATTACAGTGCAGGAGCATCTCCATTGTTGATTGGTTTCACTAATTCTGATTGAGATGGTGACCCGGATGATTGAAAGTCTACTGCAAGATATGTATTCACTCTTGGTTAAGGACCTATTACTTGGTCTTATAAGAAAAAAGTACCATCTCTCTTTCTTCAGCAAAAGCAGAGTATCATGGTGCAGTTGAAGCCAGCAAGGAAGCCATGTGGCTTCGTCAGATCCTGTCTGAATTTGGTCTTCATCATCAACATCCAAATACACTTTGGTGCGATAATTAGAGTGCCATTCAACTATGTAAAGATCCAGTTCAGCATCAACATATGAAACACATTAAAATCCACATACACTTCATCAGAAAGCTCATTCATGATCATGTTCTTGAAGTGCAATAGTGTTCAACCAATGATCAAGTAGCCGATATCTTTACAAAGGCTCTCACAAAAGCGAAGTTTACCAAACTTCGATCCATGCTTGGATTTAAGGAAAGTTGCATTAAGGGGGGATAGGCTCTAATGCCTCCTTCCTTCTCCTATTGTGTCACTTTTTTAAATCCTTCAATCCTATCCCAATTTGTTCTTAAGGGGGGATGTTAGGATATTTCGACACATAGGAAATAGGCTCCTTTTGTGTTACCTTTTTAAATCCTTCAATCCTATCCCAAGTTGTTCTTAAGGGGGGATGTTAGGATATTCCGACACAGAGGAAATAGTTAAGAATAACTTAGTCTAGTATAGAGTTAGGTAAAGTGTGTTTCTTTACCATGTACATTTGTAACTTATAATCCGATGGTCACGATTTGTAGGGATTCGACAATTATCTCTCATCTCGATATTAACGAAACTTGATCCGTGGCTTAGCACCCGATTGGTTCAAGATTTCTATTTAAAGAGCATGGAGGGTCATTTTTCCGGTAACCGTCTATGAGAGAAACATATGTAAATTTTCTTTTATATTAATAAATTGCCTGAAGTGGCCGCTTTGGCTCAGGTCGTGGTCTATTTCCCTCTTTGAGTGTTTTAACCATGTGATTATACTGGTGTACTGATTTGCGATCTGTTTGTGAGCAGTGACCTTTGGTTCTTGATCTACGGAACTTACCCTATAAATTCCTACAGTAATTGGATTTTCATGCTATCCTAAGTCAACTAGAGCACCAATCTTTGTATTTAATTATATCTTGATGTCGAAGAGTTTGGTCATTTATTTCCTTTCTTGTTGCTGAAGGATCGTCAGATTCACCTCCTTCTGCACTGATGTACATAAAATCATCTCATCCATGTTCGAGTTACTTTCAACCCAGTTTCTCGAATCAGTGGCCATGAGATTATTCTTCTTATTATTTTTCTTTTTGTTCTTTGGGTTAAATTCCACATGCCACTTTTAACAATTCTCCCATGTATGTCCACAATATTACAATGGCTGTAGTGGTTGTTGGGACCATTACATTGGTTTTTTGTGGTTGCTAATTTTTATATTTTCCCCTTTTCCACTTCTTCCCCTCCCTAGAGGCGTCTTGGTGCTCCTGCTTCGATCCATTTGATTTCCATTTTTTATGGACTATGTTCTTTAGGTATTGTGCATGTATAAAAGCACCGTTCATTGATATGGGCTTGAAAAACACCACTTTATTTCATAGATGGTTGTGTAGAACATCGAGATACTTTAGGAGTACATCTGAATTATTTGAGAAGATACCCAATATTTTAACCAAGTTTCTTAACTTGGTGGTGTTCTCCTGTACAATCTGCCTCAAATTCTTCCTGAAGTAGTTCTTGTGGATCCACTAGTCCTCTACATACCCAATATGGTAAAATTGTGACTTTATGAGGGTTTTAAAGTCCTCCCACTTAGTCATTGGAGAATCACCCTACAAACTCAAGGTCTCCATGTGGCTTTCCCACCAGGTCAGGGTATGACCCTCTAATTTGGATGGAAAAATGAAATATTTTGTTACTCCTATATATGTTGAATATTGAAATACAATTCTAATTGTTGAAATCAATGATTTAGCTTTAGAGCATTAATCTCACATCAGTACAACTTGATATTGACCTTTGCTTCCATTTTGAACAAGGACCATGGATTTTTCATGACACTTAAACTTGGTTGATCTCTTTCAGGTCTATTTTTTTGCTTGTTATTTGTTTCTTCTTGATCTCATAATATCCACTTTGATTAATCCTATGCATTAGAAATCCTATCTTCTCTGAATAACCCAATTTTTTTTTCTTAGGGAAGACATGAGGAAATTCACATTATGACTTATATCTGCAACTTGTGCTTCCAGCCACAAAAACCTATCCTTTGCAGGATTAGGGAGATTATTCAAAAATTCATCGACCATGAATAGGGTTTTATGAAATTTGTCTTGAATGATATATATTCCCTACAAACATTTGCAATATACCCAAACAAAATTGCTCTAATACCAATATGATATATAAATTACCGTGGATATTGCACTAGATAGCTCGTCATAGCTTATATGATAAATTATACTTAAAGAATATAAAATATACACTATGAGAGTTTATTTCTCTTTAGATTTATGGATATGTATATTAATATTTATTGCATATGTGTGCAAATTATAATTGTGCAGAAAATACAGAATAGTGAAATAAAAACTCACAAACCATGATTTGACACAAGATATAACCTGAGAAACCCTTTCAAGAGAAAATGGTTGTGAGTGCAAAGTAGTATGACCCGTGGCCCATGGGATACTATAATGCAAAAATCCTTTGTGTGTGCTCTCTCCCTATCCCTCTCGGTTACTATGCTCTTCTATCGAAAAGATACACTCAAAAATAATTTAACCCCTTTTCCTCCTGATAGCCTGGTTATAACATAACATAATAATCTACTACTTGTTAGGTTTGTCTCTCTCAACTCTTAATTAGATTTATATTATTGATGCTTATATAGTATTATTCATCATAATCACGTGGCTAACCTATTTTACATGAGTTATGGGGGTTGATGTGACATCCTCTCAAGTTTTGGTGGCCAAAATATGAAGGTCAATTTCTGAGCGACATAAATTTTACATACAGACTCCGATTGAGGAAATTCTCACATAGTTGGAAAGGTATCTATGCCTAGAATAGGGAAAAATGTGCCATGCTAAAGCAAAAAAATTTTACCCTACAAAATGTCATTTGATGCTTCAAAATTATCTCAAAAGGTTTCAAACCCCAATTTGCAAAATTGGGTCTAGCTGGTAAAAATGGCCCTGTGAGTTGATTCCTCCATTTTTTCCACTCTGAAAGCATTGACATGGATGCAAAAAATATATAATGATCCAATCTCGACCACTCCCAGAACCTGAGATGGCATAAATGGGTGGGAGTTGTTACATGTTCATTGCATAGTATGTACAATCTACACTCTATCCAAAGGTTTAAGCCACTTATTTGGCTTAGAATTACATTTTTTTAGGTCCTTTTGTTTGCTATAGGGGTCATATATGTGCATGCTATTTTTTTGATTAATTATTGTGTTGTTTTAACAAAATATTGTTCAAAATTAAGTAATTTACATTTATTGGGAATGGAATAATTTATTTTTAGTTTTTCCTATTTACAATTTACTTTTCAGTGGTTTCCTTTTAGATATTTTCATTTCAATGCTTCATAGTACTTGTGTACACATGGAAGAAACTATATCACTTTCAAATTAGAGTATTATATTCATCTTGTATTCTTGGTGATTTGGGTGACTTAGAAATAGTTGAGAGAGCGCCCTACCTCCTTTTACCATACATAAAAGTAAATATGCTTGGTTTAAGTCACCAAGTGAAGACTTAAAATAAACCAATTACTATATCCTCCCTTGAAGAACCAAAGAAATTTATGGTCTAGGTTAGGTCTATGGAGTTAGTGATGTAAACAAAATCAATGTAGGGATCTTGAAGTCATTTCTAACACGTGTTTTATGAGTAGAAGTAATGTGCCTTTATTTTGTATCAATGTTGGGGTTGAACCAACGGATTTTTGTGAGTATACCAACTCATATAAACTCATGTGTTTCTTTATATATGAGGTCAATAACGCTTTTTCCACAACTTGCAAAGAGGCACCCTACCAACCCATCATAGATTTATCTCTAGGTGGTTCTCATGGGATTTCAAAGGAACCCAAGATGGAGAGAAACATCCCCTTTGTTTGATCTCTTTTGGCATAACTTACTATTATTTCTCATCATACATTCACTTAATCACTCACTGTATTTCATCATTACCATTTGAGACATTTTAAAGTTGTAGAAATTTGAATAATAGATGAGTTATTCACCGAGATTATCCTGATTACACACTATTTGAGCTTCATGCATAATACATAACCTCTTCTACCATTGATCATCAATTTGCAGAATTAAAAACAATCGCATGCGCACATTGAAACATTAATCAATCACACATATCAACACAGTATGTAATGGGGAAAGCTTACAGCTGAAAACTATCTGTATATTATAATGATAGAGAACATGTAACAATCATAGTACAAACTCCTCACAAGCTCTCAGCACTATCTCCAATTGTTACACACTACACAAGCTCAGATATGAACAAGTCACAAGTTCAAATCTCCTCCACCTGTTAGCATGCCTCTACTGCGCAATCCAAGATGGATAATGATGAGATCCAAGTTCGAATCCCACTGGCTTGTACTGCGCAATCCTCATTGGCAATCTCAATCAATGTGTGTGCAAATATCATGCACAACTATAGTCACAACTGATAGTAGACTCACCCTTTCACCCACCTCTAACACTGGTCTCCACTGAACTGTCCATGCACTGCAGTTAACTGATGTATTCTTTAGTTGATTTATAAGTTAATAATTAGTGAATTAATTAATAATTAATTCACACCACTCATCACTAGTGTATTTATTAGTTAGACTAAATACAACTAGTTCAACTAAGTTAAACCAAACACAACTCCATCAACTGTCTCATCAACTCCACCAAACTATGCCACATGCGTTCTAACTGAAGTCAACCATGCAATAGCTTAACTAAACCCTAGGAATAACGTAATTCCTTCTGTCAGCTACATGTGCCACATCCGTAGCTCGAACTGAAGTGCTCCAAGAGGATAAGATAATGTTTATAGTCCAAATATTATTAAGAGCTAATAATATTCGATTGATCTATTTTTAGACTGGCAGTCTAAAAATAGACTCCGCCCAATGTCTAAAAATAGAGGTCCATCTATTTTTACCAACTTGACCAACCATCCATAAATAGCATCCTGCAACTCATAGACCATGATCCATATGTCTAAAAATAGACATAGTCTAAAAATAGACTTTGCGCCAAAAATAGCCTGCGGGCCCACTTAGTGAAGGTGAATTCTTTTCACTAAGCTCCATCATCTTGTTGCATTTTCAACACTCCCTCTCAACAAGATATGGATTATCTGCAACCCCTATCCTACCTCTGTGGTATTCAAATTTTCTCCTGGTGAGCGCCTTCGTCAAGATATCAACATCCTGATCCTCCGTGGGAATGTATGAAAGTAACATGATTCTCCGCTGCACACAATCTCTGATATGATGGTACCTGATTTCGATGTGTTTGGATCTATCATGAAATACTGGATTAGCCGAGAGTTTAATGCAACTCTGGTTATCACAATAAATCACAGTAGGCTCCAAGTGTGACCCGAACAACCCGACCAGGATCTTCCTCATCCATATAGCCTCGCATACAGCCAAGCTTGCTGCCATATACCCGACCTCTGCTGAACTTAGTGCCACGGATCTCTGCTTCCTGTTGTACCAAGAAACTGTTTTCGACCCGATACTAAAGATCCCTCCAGATGTGCTCTTTCTGTCCGTTGGGCTCCCTGCCCAATCTGCATCCGTGAAGCCACATAGCTTCACCTCATCCTCCTGTCTGTACCACAATCCATATCCCGATGTGCCTCTAAGATAATGCAATACATGCTTGCCTGCCTTCCAGAAGAGCTTGGTTGGCTTAACCATAGCTTGTGAAAGCTGGTTAATAGCATAGCATATATCGGGTCGTGTATTGACCAGATACATAAGCGACCCCACCAACTGTCGATAAACAGTGGCATCCACTACCTCCATTGAAGTAGCATCCTCCTTCCTCCAACCACCAGGAAGAGGAGTATCAACAGGCTTGCAGCCATGCATGTTGAACTTCTCCAGTATCTCCTGGGCATACTTACCCTGAGAAACAAACAGTCCATCACTGCGCTGCCAAATTTCCAATCCCGGGAAATAATGAAGGAGGCCCAAGTCCTTCATCTCAAACTCTTTTGCAAGATCCTCCTTGCATGAGAGTATCAACAGCTCATCACCTGTCAAAATCAAATCATCTACATAAAGTACAATGATCGGCAACTTACCCTCCACCACAATCTGGTATAGGTTAGGATCCGCCTCACTCTTGGAGAATCCAAGTCCGGTGAAATAACTGTCTATCCGTGTGTACCAAGCACGAGGTGCTTGTTTCAACCCATACAACGCTCTCTTGAGCCTGCACACATGCGACTCGCTGCTGAAGATCTCGAAACCTTCGGGCTGCTCTATGTACACCTCCTCCTCAATGACTCTGTTGAGGAACGCAGTCTTCACATCCATCTGATGAATGTGCCACCCCATCTGCGCTGAGAGAGCAAGAATCGTCCATATGGAAGAATACCTTGCGACAGGTGCAAAGGTCTCCTCATAATCGATCCCCTCTATCTGTGAAAAGCCTCGGGCAACAAATCTTGCCTTGTACTTCTCCACACTCCCGTCAGCTGCCTGATTCACTTTGTAGATCTATCTCGAACCCACCACTGATTCCCCTCCGGTCTCGGGACAATCTCCCATGCACTGTTTCTGACAATCGAATCATACTCTTCCACCATGGCATCTACCCATGTGGGGCCCTCCACAGCTTCCTCGAAAGAGGATGGCTCTGTCACGATACACTTTATCACAAGAGCCATGTATCCAGTATATCGGTCAGGTGACTGTCTCTGTCTGCGTTGTGCTATAGGTGCTCCTACAACCTTCTCTGCATCTTGATCCAGTCGCTCAGCTTCTGTAGTGCGCTTCCGCCCTCTGATGGTTGGCGCTGCATGAGTGGTTTCTTCCACTCCATGAACCTCATCTTGTGGCTGATCCACATCCTGAGACTCATCCTTAGGAACTAATAGCTCCTCATCTGCATGCAAGTGTGGCTCCCTCTCAAGCGAACACTTCATGGCTTTCTCCTTGTAGTATCCGTCGCATGATCTTTGTGGAAAATACGCACGATAGTTGTGGGGTGTATCAATGTACCCCACAAATATCCCAACCTCTGCAGTCGGCTCCAAATTCTTCCTAGCATCCTTCGTCACATGAATGTAAACAGGTGAACCAAAAATCCTCAAATGGGAAATATCAGGCCTCTTACCAGAAAACGCCTCCTCGGGTGTACTCATGCGAAGTATCTTGTGAGGACAACGGTTCTGCACATATACTGCAGTATTGCATGCCTCCGCCCACAAGTGAATGGGTAGGCCCTGATCATGCAACATCGCCCGTGCAGCACCCACGATCGTTCTGTTCTTTCGCTCAACAACCCCGTTCTGCTGTGGGTTATGAGGTGCTATGAGCTCTCTTCGAATTCCTTCTGCGCTGAAAAAGTCCTTGAATTCGCTAGAGATGAATTCACCACCATTGTCGCTCCTAAGAGCCTTCACCTGTTTCCCCGATTCCTTCTCAACCAGTGCCTTGAACTCACAGAACTTTGAGTATGTCTCGCTCTTCTTCGCAGAAGAAGATCCGGCCTCAGAATAATCATCAGCAAAGATCATATAGTACCAAAGATCATATAGTACTTGTTCTTTGCTATCGAAATGAGAAGGTCCACGATGCAGTGTGAATTCTCTCAAGGATCGTCGTGGCGCAACTATCCTTCTCGTGAAAGGTGGCTTTCACAAATTTTCCCAAGGTACATCCTTGCCGCCGTCGACTTCTGTAAAGTACCCTTAGGAAGCCAGTAGAAATCTATTGCGATATCTTCAAAGCTCCATAGTGAAGGTGGCCCAATATCCGTGCCGTATTTCGCCATCGGCTCACCACTCATACTGCCTTGCATGCCATTCTTTAGCACCCAACCATCTACCCTCTGATTGATAAGGTTCTTAACAATTCCCTATCTTAAGTTTCTCCGGTTGTCTTCTTGTCTGGAAGCCTTTCCTTCTTGAAGACAACATCCTTATCCCGCTGTTGTCTTCTAACATCGCCTGAGAGATAAGATTCTTCTTCAATCCTGGAACATGCATCACTTCCTTTAATACGAATGGTTTACCAGACTCCCTCTCAAAGGAAATGGTACCAATATCGGTCACACTGTATCTACCATCATCGCCCATCTCGATGTGCACTCCAAGATATTTCTCATCCAGATCAGTAAACAAATCTCTATCTCCTGTCATGTGAAAAGACGCACCACTGTCAAGAAACCACACTGAACCCATCACACTTGAGACCAAGCATGTGATCAGTGAAAAATCCAGCTCAAACTGTGAGGCTAAGGCCTCTCCAGCTGCAGATCCAACAGCCTGCTTATTTTTCTTCTTCTGTGGACAATTTGTGGCGTAACGTCCATGTTGGTGACAGTGAAAGCACTTCACCTTGGACATGTCCTGCTTCTTTCCTTTCGCACCGGATTGAGAAGATTTCTTTCTCTTCCCCTTCTTTGCTTTGGCAGCCAAAGCGTAATTCTCTTCATTAGAGTTCTTTGATGAAGATTCACCCCTGGTACTCCGCCTTATCTCCTCTTGCACAAGATCTGACCAAATTCGCTCCCATCCTGGCAATTTCTCCCGACCATTGATAGAGTCCTGATAGGAATGCCAACTCTTCGAAAGACCAAGGAGAGCCAAGCTCACCAATTCCTCATCATCTACAGTCACCCCCACACTTCCTGGCTCATCCCTGCATTGGGTGAACTTCGTGAGGTACTTGGGCATACTGTCGCCTTTCTCCATATTTATGTTTCTGAGTTTATCCTTGAGCGCCAACTTCCCATGGTCGCTCTTGCTTTGGAATAAATCTGTCAATGCTTTCCACATCAAGTATGGAGAAGCTTTACCATGCAGGCTGGACACAATGTGATCCTTCACGCCCTCCAACAGAATCCTTCGACATTTTGCTGTCTTCTTTTGCCAAGCCTCAACTTGAGTAGCATCAGTAGGCTTCGGGACTTCAGCATCTATTAACTCCTTCAGCCCGTTGTCATCTAACACCGCCTCCATCCTGTCCTTCCATGCAACATAATTCGAGCTTCCCTCAAGGGCATACTCCAATCGCAATCCGTTGAAAGACATTTTGACTTTGACACCAAGAAAACACTGCTGCAAATTTGAATTCCACCAGCTCAAAACTCAACCGCCGATTTGTAGAGAACAGTGTTATGAAGATGTTGTAGGGGCATTCTTGGATTTTTCACCTTTCTAGAAAGGATGAATCGGAGGCTACCGCCCTCTTACGATTTCTTGTCTAAGTAAGTGTAATCGCATAATATCGATAATCTGACTTCTCGATACCATGTAGAAATTTGAATAATAGATGAGTTATTCAGAGATTATCGATTACACACTATTTGAGCTTCATGCATAATACATAACCTCTTCTACCATTGATCATCAATTTGCGGAATTAAAAACAATCGCATGCACACATTGAAACATTAATCAATCACACATATTAACACAGTATGTAATGGGGAAAGCTTACAGTTGAAAACCCCCAACTATCTGTATATTATAATGATAGAGAACATGTAACAATCATAGTACAAACTCCTCACAAGCTCTCAGCACTATCTCCAATTGTTACACACTAACTAGCTCAGATATGAACAAGTCACAAGTTCAAATCTCCTCCACCTGTTAGCCTGCCTCTACTGCGCAACCCAAGATGAAGAATGATGAGATCCAATTTCGAATCCCACTGGCTTGTACTGCGCAATTCTCATTGGCAATCTCAATCAATGTGTGTGCAAATCTCATGCACAGATATAGTCACAACTAATAGTAGACTCACCCTTTCACCCACCTCTAACACTGGTCTCCACTGAAATGTCCATGCACTGTAGTCAACTGATGTATTCTTTAGTTGATTTATGAGTTAATAATTAGTGAATTAATTAATAATTAATTCACACCACTCATCACTAGTGTATTTATTAGTTAGACTAAGTATGCTAGTTAAACCTAAGTTAACTGAACTAAAACCATCATTGTCTAAACTCTGAAACTCTGTCACATGAGTTCTAGCTAAAGTCTCCATGAAATAGCTCCACTAAACCTAAGATAAACGTAATTCATACTGTGACCTGTTCACTTCATTAACTTGAGCGAAGTGCTCCAAGAGGATGAATGTGTTTATAGTCCAAATATTATTAAGAGCTAATAATATTCGGCGATGCATTTTAGGCTTGGCGAGTCTAAGTAAAGATCACTTGATATGTCTAAAAATAGAGGTCCATCTATTTTTACCAACTTGACCAACCATCCACAAATAGCATCCTGCAACTCATAGACCATGATCCATATGTCTAAAAATAGACTTTGCGCCAAAAATAGCCTGCAGGCCCACTTAGTGAAGGCGACTTCTTTTCACTAAGCTCCATCATCTTGTTGCATTCTCAACAAAAGGCCCTTTTCATATATCATGGAATCATTGTTTGCGCTTTCTTAGTGTGTTTTTAAAGCATGTTTTTTTTTTTTTCATCAAGAAAACTAGCGGCCAAAATCATATTTTGTCCCATTTGGAAACATGCTTGAAACATGTTGAAAATGGCAATAATAAATATTGAAAATGGAACCCAGAAGGATTCTAGTTTAATTTTCCCTTAATTAAATTAGAAGTAAATTTTATTTCCACACCACATGACAACTTGTACGAGTTAATTGAGTCAGGAAGACTAAATTGTAATTCCACACCACATGACAACTTGTACTAGTTAACTGAGTCAGGAAGACTTAGTTAGCTCAGTAAATTCGATTTGAGGGTCAACCTAGAGGCATGTATGGTGTCTCCCACCTTTTAGGAGCATTAGTTGAGTTTATTTTGAGTTGTAATTAGTTAACTCAATTTATTTGAGTTAAAATAAGTTTAACTAGTTCTAATTGATGGATGAGAAAGTGAGAGGTCCAGTGAATTAAATATTATTTAATTCACATGCAGTGATCAATCAGATAACTAATAATTCACTATAAATAGCCATTGTGTGCCAGTTCTAAGAGTGACCAAGTTGAGATTGGAGTTAAAGGGAAGTAGACTATCAGTTGTATAATTAGAAAATTGTACAGATCATCAAGATGACTAGGATATATTGCGAAATAAATTAGTTGGATTTTTCTATTTAACATGGGCTCAATTCCCTCAGAAATGTGTAAGCTAGGCTATTAAGTCAGGTGCAAGTTTTTGGTTAAGTATTTGACCAAACTTGCCATGATGAGAGTGAGACAGTCAGAGATAGTGCAAAGGTTTCTCAGGAAGGAAAATATCATTGTATTGTTTCATATTCTTGAATTTATGAAATATACAGATAACGGGGTTTTTAGCCATGGCTTTCCCTAGATACATCTTTGTGTTGTGTGATTGAAATTATTTCTCTTTATTGTTCATGTGATTGTGCGACTGTAATTTGTTTCCAAAATTTGTAGAATTGATTCAGTATTTTACTTTATCATATTACAAGATCAATTGAATCTATTTATATTTATACATGGTATCCGAGTAGGAATCACTATAGAAGAGAAGAACCAAAGTTTGTTTTGAACGTGTGAATCAAATTTGCAGATTGATTCTTCAGGACCAACAACAGATCAGGATGTCTTTCTATGGATTGAGACTCAAATATGACCTTGAGGGTACTTTTAATTACATAGCATGGAAGGAAAAGATGAAGGAATTTTTGGAAGGAAAAAATTTGGAGGAATTTATAGATAATGATATTCCCAAGCCCGCAACAATAGATGCTAAAAATCTTGAGGCATGGAAGAAGAATGTAGAAAAGGCGAGAAGGATTATGTTAGAAGGAGTTCGAGATCATATTGTCTCGAACCTAAATGGAAAGGAAACTCCATATGCTATGTGGAAGGCCTTAAGAGATATATTTCAGAATAGGAGCGACCACAAGAATTTGGCACTGAAGGACAAGCACAAAAGGATCAAGATGGAGGAGGGCGAGACAATACCAAAATACTTGAGGAAGTTCACTCAATGTCAAGATGAGCTTGGAAGTGTTGGTGTTACCATTATCGAGGATTATTTGGTGAGCCTAGAACTTCTAGGCATTCCCAAGAGCTGGCACAACTACTAGGATTCGGTAAATTGGAGGGAGAAGTGACTAGAGTGGGACCGATTGTGGTCCGACTTGGTACAAGAAGAGATAAGGAAAAACACCATAGACCGGAACTCTTCCAAAGAAAAAGAAGAATATTTTTCATTAGTAGAAAAAGGAAAGAAAGACAATGGAAAGAACTCCCAAGGCGCAGAGGGAAAGAATAAAGACTAGTCCAACATCAAGTGTTTTCACTGTCAGTAGTTCGGGCACTACGCCACGAAATATCCAAAGAAGAAGGAAAGAAAGGAGCCTGTAGTTGTAGCATTAGGTGAAGCTCTAGCTTCAAAGTTAGAGCTTGATTTTACTCTCATTTCATGCACGGAAATCATTGTAATGGGATGCATGTGGTATCTCGACAATGGTGCCTTGTTCCGTATGACAGAGAATAGAGATCTCTTGAGTGACTTGGAGGAGAAGGATCTCAAGCAGAACATAGATTTTGGATATGATGGGAGGTATAGCACGACCGACATAGGTAAAATTAAATTTCAGAGGCATTCTGGCTCCCCTGTCAGACTTACTGATGTTTTTTTTGTTCCAAGACTAAAGAAGAATCTTGTTTTCGTAGCGGTATTGGAAGATCGTGGCTATGCTGTGATATTTAGAAAAGGAAAGGTTTTCCTTAGACACATCGCCACGGGATAGGTGAAACAGATTAGTGTGCGAGTCAAGAATATGTATGATATCGAGGTAAAAGATGCATGCAAAGCCTTAAGGAGCCTTAGTTGAGATGGAGCCTTAATTAACTCTCAACATGCAACCTCAGAAGCAGTCTCAACAAGTTGTGGAGCAGCCACATTTGGAGAAGAAAACTGAGTGGAGGAATCCAATCAAGCAGAGATCTATATTAGGGGAAATTTTGAGTCAAATGGGAAGAGGGAGCACATGCAACCATACCTCTAGGTGAGAGGTGGGGCGATGTAAATTCATAGTCCCAAGGGTGTAGAATTTTGGGCAGGGTCCATTGAGATGTATTGTCTTTGAGAGCCCACAGTACACAGTAGCAGGATGAATCAATGGCGTTGATGCAGTCATATGTCAGAGTGAAAGATGAAGAGATTAGAAGTAATCATATACTGGATCACATATCAGAGTTGGTAGCAGTGCAGATGGCACAGGTACAGAGTCAACAACAACATAAAGTTTTTAGTAGACAATGCATTAGCTAGTAGCAGTCACAGACTTGGGTGACGATGCATCATACTAGTTCAATTTGGTTTCTTTTCAGTTTTAGAAGTTGCAGTAGAAACAACACTAGAGAGAAGTGTTGCAAGCAGAACATGTAGAAATTATACAAACAATATGTATACCAATGGATTCAATCGGATCATGAAATATACTAGAGAAAGATACTGAATCCTTCTACAATATTTGTGGAAAATAAACATGATGGCACAATCACACCAAGTAAGAGAAGGAAGAAAATAAATCGCACAATATAGATATTTTTCTTGGGGAAATATTGCTGCTCAAAACCCCTCTATCTCCATTGTATAATGAACCAAGGAATCCTAAAATAATACAATGCACTCATCTCACAAGACTTTGCTGCACTATCCTGGCTGTCTCACACTGATCCAGACAAAATTGGGCTAGTACTTAGCCAATTATCAGCCTCTTCTAAGCCTGCCTTGCTCACACAATCCCTAGGAAATTAATCCCTATTAATTATGATAATTAGCCTTACTTGACTGCGCAATACATCATGGGCATCCTATAGTGTATATAATTACGCTCGAGCAATTTTCTATAAATATAACTAATAGATAAATTCCCTTTAACATCTGTCTCAACTGGGTCTTCATCAAAACTGACATGCATGCAACTATTAATAGTAAATCATCAGTCACTTGACATGTCACTACATGTGAATTAAATCTGATTTAATTTACTTGACCTCTCACTAGTGAAACAATCAATTACAACTAGTTAAACTAATTTTAATCACTTAATTGAGTTAACTGATTTCTCATGCATTAAACTAATACACTAACTGCAAATTGGACTCTAAAACAAATAGAATCACTCTACATGCCTCACCAACCACCCTCAACTCGAATTTCATGAGCTAACTAAGTCTATCACACTCAATTAACTATTACAAGTGATTATGAGATAAGATTACAATTTATTGTCCAATTTATTTAAGGGATAAATAAATTTGACACACATTTCTTCTAATTTAATTAAGAAATAATTAAATCAAAAGCCTCCATGGTAGCCATTTCTGGATGCCATTTTCTAGATGTTGTTTCTATATTCCAATTTCACTGTTTCTTGTTGCAAATTTCAACACCCCCTCTCCACAAGAAAGGAATCAATCTGTCTCAATCCGGTACCTTTGGAATGTTTTTGCATGCAACTCTCCTAAAACTGAATAGCCTCCAACAACCGAATCAATATAATGCATCTGTCATCAGAGTCTTCTGATTGCTAGATCCTATTGCACATGTCTACTGGACTCTCTGTACTGTTGACATCTGCATCCATGCACTATGCACTGCTGACATCTGCATCCATGCACTCTTCACTTCTGCCAACTTTGATCTGCGCTCCAGTATCCAGCACCTGTCACTCTGATTTATTTATTCTTCACATCTGACTACATCAATCTAATCGATCCTTCCTGCTACTGATGTACTGTGGGCTCCTTTTAGAGAGGTTCGATCCATGATACACACCATCTCATTGAACCCTACCCAAATTTATTCTTGGGATTAATTTTGCACATCGCCCCACCTCACACCTAGAGGTATAGCTGCATGTACTCCCTCTGCCCTTTTGGCTCAAAATTCCCCCCTCTTGGAGGTATCTGCTTGAGTGGACTCTTCCACTCGGTGTCCTCTCTCATTATCCAATTGTGGTTGCTCCACAACCTTCTGAGACTTCTTCTGAGGCTGCATGTTGAGAGATAATTGATCCCTCTCAACCACCAAGTCACTAACCACTGCTTTTCTCCTCAAAGCATTTCATGCATCCCCAACCTCAAGAGCATACAGGTTCTTGACTCTGGAACCGATCTGCTTCACCTATCCCGTGGCTATGTGTTGGAAAAATTTTCCTTTTCTAAACATCACTTCATAACCAAGGTCTTCCAATGCCGCTATAGAGACAAGGTTCTTCCTTAGGCCTGTAACATACAAAACATATGCTAGCCTGAGATGGGAGTTAGACTCCCTTTGAAAGGTAACTGTACCTATCTTGGTCGCGCTATATCTCTCGTCATCTCCAAACTCTATGTTCTGTTGGAGGTCCTTCTTCTCCAAGTCACTGAAGAGCTCTCTATTCCCCGTCATATGGAATGAGGCACCATTGTCTAGATACCACATGCATCCCATTACACTACTAACCATGCATGAAATGAGAGTAAAATCAAGCTCAAACTGTGAAGCCAATGATTCACCCGCTACAACTGCAGGCTCATTCTTGCTTGCCTTCTTTTGTGGAAAATTCGAAGCATATTTCCCATGCTCATGATAGTGAAAACATCGGATCTTGGACAAGTATCTCTTGCCCTCTTCGCCTTGGGATTTATTTCCCTTGGAATTCTTTTTCGTATCGACTGTTGGGTCATAAATGTGACTGTTTAAAGGTAACCTCAATGCTTTTCATTTAATTATCAACCCAGGGCAAGTCTTATTATTTCAAGAGTGTAAGCACAGTATATGCAAGTGAAATCAGAGGAATACTACTCTAAATTATCATAAGGAATACTTTCTAATTCTCGAAGTTCAATCAAATCAACTTGGAAGCGAATTATAAAATTCTTTTGACTATTCAAAGGAGCTAACTCTGTTCTAACCCTATGCATAAGTAACTACTCAGGGCTGGAAAGAATAAAATACTATTGAACAACGTGCTTTGATGAATTGAACAAAAACCGTAATGAATTTAACAACAACTCTAATGAATTGAGCAACAATCAATTATTTTAAAATTTTCAATGGAATTCTCTTTTAATCAACTAATGACAACTTTATGATTTAAACAAAAACCAACGCTCATAAGGATAATAAAGAAAGATCCAATCTTAACTACATGCAGAATTGAAGTGAAAGTCGTGTTAAAACTAATCGAAAAATTATAAAAGCATTGAAAAATTATGAAAGCATTAAATAATTATGAAAGCATTGATTTTAGGCAAGAAGGCATGAATGGTAAACTAGTCTAATGAAAGAGGAAGTTGTAGCCTCTTACATTCACAATTAACCAATTAAACGATATCTTATGAAACACACTAGATAACTGAAAACAAAAATTCTGTAAATAAACGTATAGCATAGAAGTAGCAGAGGAGCTCTCAGGGCTGGGCCCAAAGCCACCAGAAGTCTACTGCTAAGGAATACTCAGAGATTGTTTATTCCAAAAATGCTAGATTCTTTATTAAGCTGTAGAGTAATACATTAATACAATTTGAAGATTCTGTCTCGATACGTCTATTATAGAGAAAAATATATATCTATATCTTGTTCATCTTCGGCCTTTTAAAGGCGAATTCAAAAGTAGTAACAAACCCTTTTCATACGGGACCCTACTACTTCGTGGCTGTCATTTGAGTACTCCAAGCGTGGATGTGCCTCTCCATATTCTGCCGATCTGTAGGAGCCATTATGATCCCGTTTTCCCCCCTTGTCAGCTATCTTTTGGTCATCAATAGTTAAACTGCTTTGCTTCCCTATCAATAAAGATATGACAAGTCAGTTCTTACGTTATTAAACACTCCTTTTATCATTAGTTCACTCTGCCTTGGCTTTACATTATTTTCCTTTAATTTATTTCTAATATGAAGGGAAAATATGTAAAAGTACATAACAAATCGTGGTGAAGATGGGGTGAAACATACCTTCTTCTTGGCCCAACATACTCCCCTGCTTACCCTTTTGTAGGTCCTCGTGCAAATAAATGGTTAAGGTGTAGTTGTGTTAGAGAATATGCAAGGTATACCTCCTCTTTATAGAGTCCGAAGCCATGTCTATATTTGATCTTTGCAAAGGACGAGTTCGTTTTCCCCTATGGAAACTCATAATCATGATGATAGTCCTCAGGGGGGTACTAGATGAGGGGTACCGGTATCTGCACACTATCCATGTAGGGCCCATGTTCAAAATTAGGTTGGTGTACAAAAGGAACCTGGAAGCAGTAGCTTTGAAGTTCCTGTATCCAAATGGCTCTCTGTTCTTCACATTGTTTGTAGAGGCTAACCATCTCTGTTTGGCTGCTGCCAGTGCTTCTTCCTGAATGTCTTGGAAGTATGTCCTACCATGTTGCACAATATCTCTGTGGATGGGCACTAACTTGGATATCACCCCTTTTCTCTGCATGAACTTCTTATGCTGGGTGAACAGGTATAGGGGTTTAGTGGGTTTGTTATGGAGAGAATTTCCTCCCATGGCTAATGTGTTCTCTGAACTAGTGTTTCTTCTGGCCTTTTTGGTTAAGAAAAAACACTGCATGCGAGAAAAAACATGCAACCTCAAATCGTAAATGCCATGATCTTTTAGTCCCATCAGCATATCTGAAGGAGTTGTGTGGGGAATTCACATGCTTATTCATTATGGATATTTGCACCCCATCTCTCAGGAGAAGGGCGTCCATGTCCTTAAGTACAAGAGAGATTGCAGCAATCATGAATGCATATGAGGGAGAGGTGAAAAATCAGCAATCATAGTTGTACGAGAGAAGGGAGTCCGTGGCCTTGGAGCTCAAGAAAAGAGGAGAGATCACAACAATCATGAATGCATGCGATGCAAAGGTCAGAATCAATAATTATCACAAGTGTACATCAGGTGGAAATGAACGAAGAAGGGGAGAAAAGAGGTATAGAAATTATTATGATAGGATGTCTTTATTTTGATGGTGTAGCATGAAAGAAGCATGACAGTGATGGATTATGATTGGTGTCGTCATCCATTAATTCAAAAATGAAAAGATAATTCATTCATAGTTAATTATGTGGGTAGATAGTGTTAACACTTATCCAAGTATTATATTTATCTCGGAGATGGATTAAATAGGAAATAAGGCATATAAAAGTAATTGGCTATTGTTAGAAAAATACTCCCATATCAAAAGCAGATCCACTGCTGCCAGCAGGCGTTCATAGCCTCGACAGGGTTGCTATTTTAACCTGGAAATGAGCCAAAATCCTCTATGTAAAAGTAGATATTTTTCCAATTTTATGGAGAGATCACTGTGCTAGTGTGGTGGCTAGATAGGCAAGGTGCCACTCACTGGGGTTGTAACAGAGTGATCAGGCTGGCTCGTGATGACACCTCTTGTCCTCCAAGAAGTTTTGAGTTGTTGAGAAGGTCACTACCCTGGTGTGTTGGCCATTATGGGCATGTCACTTGTTAAACCCTTATGATCATGGTAGGCTGGCTCGTGATGAGACCCCCTATTCTCTCTTAAAAATTTACATATAAATATAATATTTATTTTTGAAAAGTAGGCATTTTGCTTGTTTTATGGAGAGACCACTGTGTTGGTGTGGTGGCTAGATGGTCACAGTGCCACTCACTGGAATTGTAATAGAGTGATCAGGCCGGCTTGTGATGAGACCTCCTGTCCTTCAAGCAGTTTGAGCTGTCGAGAAGGTCATTACCTTGGTGTGTTGGCCATTGTGGGCATGTCACTTGTTAAATCCTTATGATCATGGTAGGCTGGCTCGTGATGAGACCCCCTATTCTCTCTTAAATTTTTTCATATAAACATAATATTTTCTTGTTCTTTATACATGAAGGGAGACTCATTAACTCCTTAAGAGTTAGGGATGGTGTGAGAAGTAACAAGAATGGCAATACAATTAATACTCTTTATTCCTATATCCTTATGTCAAGGGGAGATACTTCTCGAGAGTGTAGAAAGATACCAACATAAGACTATATAAATGAATTGTACGATAATATGTTTGAATAGGAGATGTCTAGCCCTTCATTGCATAGATAAACCATGTCATATTCCGTAGTAGAGATTTCCATCAAAGTTTCAAAGGATCATCATATTAGTAGTATCACTGGTTTTCTCCTTTTCAGGTGCCAATTCCTATTCAAAAATGACTTTTATGGCCAGGGTGTGTAATGATGAGTGGATATTCAAAAAGAGATCTCAAAAAGAAAGAAAAAAAAACATGTTTAGAGAGAAAAAAAATCAGTTGTTCCATTCGATTGAACAACAGCTATTCAATCGGATTGAACAACAACAGTTCAAAGGTTTGAACATCAAAAATAAACAAACACGCGCCCATTCAATCCGATTGAACAATAACTATTCAATTGAATTGAAAAAAAACCATTCAAAGGTTTGAACAACAAAAATAAACATGCAAACACATGGCCGTTCAAAGGTTTTAACAACAAAAATAAACAAACACACGGTTTTTCAATCCGATTGAACATCAGCTGTTCAATTGGATTGAACAACAACCATTCAAATGTTTGAACATAAAAAATAAACATGCAAAAGAAGGGATAAAGGAAAAGAATATAGCTGCGAGTATGAAGAATGTACAACAAATGAGAAAACTATAAATTGCAGGGGACATATATACAATATTTACAAGAGGAAGTAACAATTTTTCATGAACTTAAAACTGCGGGGCCATCACCCCCTGCAGCTAAAATTTGGATGGTGGGATCGTCGCACAGCTGCTGGTAGAAAGACTCCTTTGTAAGTGGTTTGTTATAGAGGCGTACTCAGTGTCCATTGAATCGGAAAGTAGAACGAGATCCGTCTATGGTAGTCAAGTTGATGGTACCATTGCTGTGTACTTCCTGAATTTTGTATGGATCGAGTCACCTTGTTTGTAACTTACCTGGGAAGTCTTGGAATCTAGAGTCATAGAGAAGTTCCCAATATCCTTTTTGGAATGTCTTCTTTTTGATGAGGTTTTCATGCCACTTAGATATTTTTTGTTGAGTAATTGCAGTGCGCTGCAAAGCCAGTAGCTGTGTTTCATCCAATTCATTTATTTGCTGGAGTCTTCTAATCTGGGCCTCCATCAAATTCAGCCCCACCTCCTGGGCTGTCCTTAAAGTATTTATTTCGAATTCGATAGGAAAAATTGGTTCTCTTCCAAATACCAGATGGTAGGGAGAATATCTAGTGGTGTTTCTCCATGTTGTGTAGTAAGCCCACAAGGCCTTTGGTAGTCTATTAGCCCAATCCCGGTGATGTGTTGAGACTGTTTTAGTGAGAATTGCCTTAAGGAATTTGTTGGTGCTTTCAACCTACCTGTTTTCCTGTGGGTGGTAGGGAGATTTGACTCTATGGATGATATGGTGGTTCTTCAGAGTGGCTGTAATTTTATTTCCCACAAACTGTGCCCCTCCATCAATTATCACTTACTGAGGTAAGCCATATCGCACAAATATCTCAAAAATAAAATTGATCACAGATTCTTCCGTAGATCTTGATAAAGCCACCATTTCTACCCACTTCGTCACGTAATCTGTGGCAACTAGTATGTAAATATTCTGGTTTAATGGTGGGTTGAATGGTCCAACGAAGTCCAGTGCCCACCGTTCGAAAGGTTCCACTACCAATTGTGGTTGTAATGGCATTTCGTCAGCTTGGCCCGGGTGGCCCATTCTTTGGAAACTATCGTAGGCTTGGAAATATTTCTTGGCATCTTTAAAAATTGCAGGCCAATAATAACCCATTTGCAATACTTTGTGCCTCGTCATGCGATCTGCAAAATGGCCACCACATGGTTCATCATGACAGGCCCGTAGGATGTCATAAATCTCGTCTTCTCAGATGCATCTGCATATATGCATATCAGCTATTGTATGAAAAAGATATCCATCAATCCAGGAGAATCTAGCATTGTGCTGAACAATCAACTTCTGTTCCTTTGATGTCAAGTGTCTTGGAAACTTCCCTACTGCCAGGTAGTTCGCTACATCTGCGTACCACGGTGTTTTTACTGCTACAACGAATATATGCTCATCGAGGAATTGATTTTCCACCGCTAGTGTGTCATCTAACTTTGGAACTCTAGACAGGAAATCTGCAACTACGTTCTCCTTCCCTGGATGGTCTTTGATAGTTATGTCAAACTCCTATAAAAGCAACAACCGAGTCACTCTCCCATTTGTAATAGGTTTATTGGCTAGATATCTAATGACAGAGTGATCAGTATACATGAATACTTGATAGCCAGTTATATAATGTCTAAATTTATTGATAGCATAAATGAGAGCCAAGAAATCCTTTTCAGTCACTGTATAGTTTAATTCGAAAGGAGTGAGATTCTTGTTGATATAATAAATAGCATAGGGCTTTTTATCTTCTTCTTGACTGAGAATTGCCCCTATCGCTGTGTTGGATGCATCCAAGGAAATGTGAAAGGGCAGATCCTAGTTAGGGCCACGTAAGATTGGTGCTATCGAGACCAGTTTATTTAAATATGACAAAGCAGTGTCACATTTATCAGACCAATGGAATTCAACATTTCCAGTTACTGCATACAAGGGCACAAAAATTTGTGAGAAATTATTTATAAACTTGCGATAGTACCCTGCATATCCAAGGAAACTACGTACCTTTGTCTGCGTACAAGTTGTGGCTAATGAAAGGATTACCTTTATCTTTTCCAGATCTACCTTTATGCCAGCTGCAGAGATGTAGTGTCCTTCAGTCATCATCATGTGACATTTTTCATTGCTCAGACACAATTTGGTAGCAATGCATCGTTCCAATACTTTTTCTACGTTTCTAGTGCTTGATCAAAATCATCTCCATATGGGGTAAAGTCATCCATGTAAATTTTGAGTCCTTCATTTATTAAATCAGAAAAAATACCGAGTATGGCTCTTTGAAACGTTGCTGGGGCATTGCATAATCCAAATGGTAATACCCTATAGGAAAATGTACCCCATGGGCAGGTAAAGGTTGTTTTACCCTGGTCTTTGGGGGCTATCTGGATTTTATTGTTACCGCTAAACCAATCAAGGAAGGAAAAGAACCACTTTCCTGCCAATGTATCAAGGACTTGGTCAATAAAAGGGAGGGGGAAGTGGTCTTTCTATGTTGCTTTATTCAATTCTCTGTAATCCACACAGATATTCTCCACTTCCCATTCTTATTAGGAATGACTAAAAAAGGAGAGACCCATTTGCTGTCATAGATAGGATAAATAAAGTTTACATCTAACAAATTTTGCAACTCATCTTTTACAATTTCTTTTAGATGTGGGTTTAGCCTCTGCTGAGGTTGCCGAATAGGCCGAGCCTCCTTGTCAATATAAATGTGATGTGTGCATAGCTGAGGATCTATACCCTTCATTTCTGAGTAGTCCCATGAAAATACTCCCTTATATTTATGTAAAACCATAATGAGCTTTTGCTGTTGGTTACTATCCAAATTACCATTGATATTTAAAACCTTTCCTTGCTCAATTTCGATTGGTATGCTGTTGCGAACAACAGTCGTGGGTATGTGCTGATTATCAATGTATGCCAAGGGGTCTTCTTGTGCTTCATCATCAAGAAATTATTTTAACATTTGGAATTTTAGGTTTTCAGACACAGATGGATGATTCATGAAGTTATTGATTACATCATCTTCAGTTTGATCTTTGAATTCAAGAGCTTCAACTATTGTCAGTGGTGAACAGATGTTTTGTTCCCAATATGTATGTGGATGCCTGTGAATATTTATAATGGGTAGACTTGGTTTGGTAGGTGGGTAAATGACAATATTTTTTATGGAATCACCTCTGGCAATGGTCATGCTGCATGTCTGACAACCTATGTAAGCATCGACTGTTGCTAACCAAGGTCGACCCAGTATTAGAGGGTGTCCATCCATCCTAATTTTTGGGTTAATAACTAAAAAGTCAGCTGGATACTCCCATGACTCCACAGAAACTAGGATGTCTTGTAATATTCCTTCTGGTTTGATAATAGACATGTCAGCAAGTTCCAGCAAGGTATACATGGGTTCTTACGCAGTTATGCCTAACTTCTCGTAAGTTTCTGTAGTTAAGATGATGATGGTTGCCCCTAAGTCAACCAATGTGTCTGAAAAGGAGTGGCCAATGATTTGTACAGTTACTATGGGGTTCCCTAGATCCTCATATTTTACGGGTGTTTCTTTACCCAATAGTAAGTCTGACAGTGCTCCCATCACATGAACAGTTTGTACAGTTTTTTCTTTCCTCACCTGTTTTTTTCTGCACAGCTCTTTAATTGTCTTGGCATAGATAGGAATGTCTTGGTTAGCCTACAGAAGAGGAATTTTAATGCAAAGGTTTTTTAATTCCCCTAGGAGATCAAAATCTGAAGAGACTATTGTTTTGGTGATCAAGTGATCATGTCCTAAGTTGAAAAAATGCTCAAAATTGGAATTACTCAAAATTGGTTGAAAATAGAACGACTGGATAGGCCTCATCGAATACGATCCTGGCACTGTGAACAACACTCAAATCCGACACTGTATGTGAAAGTTATGGAGGTTTGAAATTTACAATTTTCTTCAAAAATCAGTTTGACTAGGGTTGACTTTTGACTTTGGAAAATATTAAAAAAATAATATTCTGGGAATAATCCTTAGAATATTTTGGGAATATTTCATGGAATATTCCATGGAATATTCCCTTTGGAGCAATCAACAGTCGACAAGAGTCACATACAGATTGGAGGATTTGGTTGACTTTTCGTTTTTAAGCCAATCAACGGGCGCCACGTGGCCTGCCCGGAGGTTGCCATGTAGCCCCAGGCTAGTGAAGAATTTATATATGGAATTTTTTTTGGTTCATTACAGGTTTCAACCGCGGGTCGGATGGATGGCAGCCCCAAGGCCTGACCGCCCGGGCTCGTGGTGGTTCTTACCAACCATAGGGCAACGCTTTTATTTGAAGTTTGTTGTAAAGATGTTTGGAGGAAAAATGGGGCTAGCCCCTAAGGGCCAACCCCATATACACAAGACCACGGGCTAGAACACTGGCCTTAAGACTTATGACAGTTATGATTAATTATAACTGGCCAAGTGTGCACATGTGGATGCGGCGGTCGGTTTAAACGGTTTATGCCACTGTTTTTAAAACTGTTTGATTGGCAGTTCCGCTGACGGCTAGGATGGCAGTCTATGTGACCATCCACCATTAAAAAATTAATGCCAACTAAAACCACACGGTTATTCTATAGTGTGCCTCCAAATTCGGCGGATTTTTCCAAAACAGTCGGGGTTAACTCCAGTTCCCCAATTTTGGTGGAGTTTTTTTAGGCCAAACTGGACAAATGTTGTTTTGGTCATAAATTCTCCATTACTGAACCTTTTTGGACGAAATTTTAGTCAATTTAGACTATTCTCAGCATTTTGGAGCCATTAGAATATGTTGCAGAGCCAACAGAGTTGATATTCAGGTACTTTTTCTTCAGTGAAGCTTGGAGAGCCATCAGGGCCTAGAGGGTGTTGGAGCTGTTTTGGGCTTTGTTTAACCATTTGAGGTGAAACAAAAGTTAATTTATACTGATTTCTGCATTATGAATTCATTTTTATAGCCGGTTTGGTCTGTTTAGGCCTTATTTTCAATGTATTACCAATTTGAGCATCATAATATATCAAGGACATGCCCATTAGGAGCCTTGGATCCGACAGATGTAGCCCAGGAGGGGTGAAATGCCTCATCATGTTGTTGTGTGTTTATGGTGAAGTTATTCTGATGTTTTATTTAGATTAAATTTGTTAAACAGTAAATTAAAACAAAACTCCCTCACACTTAAATTCATAAACAATTACCAAAATCACTTTGTTTCACTTACAAGACATTACAAACACTTTGCACACTTAATTTAATGGTAATGAATACTTTGAACAATAGTAAAAATACTTTCATTTTCAGATCAGTTGGTATTAGAGCTCAGGATTAGAGCCTTAGAAGCTAGAGTTTTTACTCAGCATTTGTTTTGTGCAAAGATAAAGTTATTTTCTTGCAATTTTTGATGCTTACTAGGCTTAAACTCAAGAGAGGTGAAGGAAACTTGGTTAGTGCACAAACTAATCCACAACCAAGAAGGGTCAGAGAACCACCTCCAAGAGCCATAGAAGCAACTTCAAGAATGTCTTCAAGAGAAGGAGAAGTTCCTGAAGAGATGGATCCTAAGAAGAAGAACGGGTATTCCGAAAAGCATTCCTTGACATGACAGATATGGTAAGGATACTCTACCAAGAAAGGAATGATAGGCTTGTTGTAGAAGGGTCTAAAAACTAGAAAGAAGGAGAGGGTTCTTCAGGAGGAAAGAAAAATGATGACAAGTCAAAGAAAGGACACGAAGGAAATGGTGATCCACCATCCCCATCTTCATCCTCTTCCTCTAAATCGTCATCCTCAACTTCGGTGAATCAATCTCACAAGTCTAAAACCATTGGTAAAAGTCCATTTTTAAAGCTTGATGTCAAATTTGAATTGCCTATGTTTAACGGTGAAGTCAATGTAGAGAAACTTGACAATTGGATCAGACAGTTGGAAGTTTATTTAAGGATACAAAACCTTCATGAAGATGACACCAAGATTCAGTTAGCCTCTCTAAGGATGGAAGGAGCAACATTGGTATGGTGGGAAGCCAAGACCAAGGATGAAATTCAAAAACATGGTAATATGAATTTATCATGGGCTGAATTTATTTCCGTAATTAAGCAGTAATTTTATCCATTAGCTCATTTACAAAAGGCTATCATGAATTGGAAAAGTTTTAGACAACTTAAAGGACAACGTATTCAAGAATACACTCAAGAGTTTAGACGAAGGGCTTTACTACTTGGAATTGATTTGCATAGTCAAGATACCTTGCTGAAATATATAGGTGGTTTACACAATTACCTTATACATACTATCCTTATGTTTAATCCTACTAGTCTAGACGATGTTTGTGTACAAGCTATGCATTTAGAGGCTAGAGGTAAACAATATTTTGATGGGAATATGGATAGTGAATTCAAAGGCAAAGGGAGGAAAAGAAATGAAAAATCTAGGAAAGAAAAAGGAAAGTTATTTTGTAAAAATTGTTCCAAAACAAGCCACGATGAAGACCATTGTTGGAAGCTTCATCCGGAGTTGAAACCAGAGAAATTTAAAAACAAAGATAAGGCCAAAGAAAAGGGAAAAACTGTTGCAACTATTGAACAAGACTTAGGGTTTGAATCAGGTGACGAAACAAAAAGCATAGCCATGGTATTAAAGAACATAAATGGGAAAGAGGTTGTAAATGAAACAAATCCCAGTTCTAGCATGTTAAACTTTCACATAGAAGCTCAAAATGAAAAGAGGAGGATAGAGTTGTTTCATGTGAGGATAATAGCCAAATACACAAAGATAGACACACTATTTGATAGTGGGTCTCAAGTGAATCTCATCTCAGAAGACTTAGTCAAGAAGCCGAAACTTGAGACCATACCGCATCCAAAGCCATATCCACTTGGGTGGATTTGCAAGGATGCTAATTTACAAGTCTCAAGGAAGCGCATGTTGCGCTTCGCCATAACAACTCATTATGTTGATTGAGTTGAATTAGATGTGGTACCTCTTGACATTACAGGTGTTGTGTTGGGTAGTCTGTACTTATATGACAGAAAAGCGATCTTTCATCACCATGAGAACAAGTATCATCTGTTCAAGGATGGTAAAGAGTATATTGTGAGAGGACATAAGAAGAAGCTAGAATCTTCTTTAGTCCATGCAGGGAAATTGAAAAGGCCTGTCAATGCAAGTCAAAATATGACTTTGTTGATGGTTAAAAAAAAATATTTTATACATTCTCCTTTTCATGTTATTACTGATGTAAATGATGATATGTTTCAGCTTGAAAGAAATTCATCTTTTCAAGATGACATGATGTTGCAGAAAGTGCCTTTGGTGTCAATCGGTGCAGAGAACAAAGGGTTGGTGCAAAGCGGTGCAGGATTCCATGAGATGGAAAGGCATGCAAGAAAAGAGGGCACAAAGTTCAGCAAGGGTCATTTCTGGTTTTAGAATGGCAGCTTGGTATGGCGAGAAAATGTGGTCGGGATTTGGCACGAGTACATGGCTCATTCAACAAAAAATTGCCATGTGGACAGTTGGCAAGGTGAATCTCATTTTCAGTCTCCTTTGAGGTTTGAACATTGTAGAAACATTATGTATTCTGCAAATTATAGTTGCTGTTCTGAATATTTCAAAAATTTGCATCATGACTCAGTCAATTTTAGCAACAGTCGGTCAGTGGATTCAAGGAACAATTTATCTTTTTATGAGAGGCTCAATTTGATGAAGTCAGGAAAATTTTAGTGGTTTAAGGTTGGAAGAGTGGAGAATCAATCTCCTCATCTTCATTTTCTGTAATTAGAGAGCTTTTGTGGGTCCAAAATCTTCCCATTTGGGAGGTGTGATCAGGTGATCATGTCCTAAGTTGAAAAAATGCTCAGAGTTGGTTGAAACTAGAACGAATGGATAAGCCTCGTTGATACGATCCTGGCACCGCAAACAAAACTAAAAACAGACACTGTATGTGAAAGTTATGTAGGTTTGAAATTTACAATTTCCTTCAAAAATCTGTTTGACCAGGGTTGACTTTTGACTTTGGAAAATATTAAAAAAGAATATGTCAAGAATATTCCTTAGAATATTCCATGAAATATTCCCTGTGGAGCAATCAATAGTCAACAAGTGTCACATACATATTGGAGGATTTGGTTGACTTTTCGTTTTTAAGCCAATCAACAGGAGCCACGTGGCCTGCTCGGAGGTCGCCACATGGCCCCAGGCTGGTGAAGAATTTATATATGGAATTTTTTTTGGTTTGTTACAGGTTTCGACCGTGGGTAGGATGGATGGCAGCCCCAAGGCCCAACCACCCGAGCTTGTGGTGGTTCTTACCAACCATAGGGCAACACTTTTATTTGAAGTTTGTTGTAAAGATGTTTGGCGGAAAAAGGGGGCCAACCCCCTATACATAAGACCATGAGCCAGAAACCTGGCCTTAAGAATTTCGACAGTTATGATTAATGCTAACTATCCAGGTGTGCACATGTGGATGCGGCGGTCGGTTTAAACGGTTTATGCCACGATTTTTAAAACCGTTTGATTGGCGGTTCTGCCGGCAGCTAGGGTGGCAGTCTATGTGACCAACCACCCATTAAAAAATTAATGCCAACTAAAACCACGCGGTTATTCTGGAGCGCGCCTCCAAATTTGGTGGCTTTTTCCAAAATAGTCGGGGTTAACTCCAACTCCCCAATTTTGGTGGAGTTTTTTTAGGCCAAACTGGACAAATGTTGTTTTGGTCATAACTTCTCCATTACTGAACCTTCTTGGATGAAATTTTAGTCAATTTAGACTATTCTTAGCATTCTGGAGCCATTGGAATAGGTTTCAAAACTAGAAAATTTGATCTTTAGGTACTTTTTCTTCAGGGAAGCTTGGAGAGCCATTAGGGCCTAGAGGGTATTGGAGCTGTTTTGGGCTATGTTTATCCATTTGAGGTGGAAAAAAAGTCAATTTATAATGATTTCTACATTATGAATTCATTTTTACAGCTTGTTTGGTATTTTTAGGCCTTATTTTCACTGTATTACCAATTTGAGCATCATAATATATCAAGGACATGCCCATTGGGAGCCTTGGACCCGACAAATGTAGCCCAGGAGGGGTGAACTGCCTCATCATGTTGCTGTGTGTTTATGGTGAAGTTATTCTGCTATTTTATTCAGATTAATGTTGTTAAACAGTAAATTAAAACAACACTCCCTCACAATTAAATTCATAAACAGTTACCAAAATCACTTTGTTTCACTTACAAGACATTACAAACACTTTGCACACTTAATTTAATCGAAATAAATAATTTGAAAAATAGTACAAATAATTTCATTTTCAGATCATTTGGGCAATATTGATATCTTAGGAAATGGAGGGGAGGAAATAATAAGGTTTTCAGTGTCCCTTTTCTCGATTGTGTCCCTCCCTTGCTTTACCTCTGTTTCAGTCCTAGTTGATTGTTTAGGTGTTGTCGAAATTTCAGATTCAGGTTGTGGCTGGGCCATATATTTTGTATGTAAGATAACACATCTTGATCTCAGCCTAAGTTCATTGCATTTCTTCTGTTTAGTCTTAGGGTTTGGATTTTCAACAATCTGGATTAGTTGAACCGACCTGTTATTGGGATTAGGATTGGGTTGATTTGGCAGTTGAGGACGCATGATAGGCTAAGGATTGTGTTGGATTGGGTATGGAGCTAGTAATGTAGGTTGATTCTGAACCCCTATCCCCATCAGTATTTTTTTATTCCTAGATGTTGCTGCCAGTTTTGAGACCAATTTGTGGCCTGCGAAGGGGAAGTAGGCCACTGAGACTGATAGGGATTGTTTTTCCAGTAAGGGGGAGAAAAAGGAAAACTTGGCCAATTATTACCTAAAGAGGGTTGTGTTAGACAAGGAGGTATAGGAAATGATTGATATGGCCAAGTAGAAAAAGGTGATTGGTTTTGCCAAGCTATTGCAGGGTTCTGCTGGTTAAACTATGGAGAAGAAAATAACTGAGGCAAGTCTTGAGGCATACCTGGTCGTGCTTGCCACTGCTGGCACTGGTTCATTAGATAGAATCATTCTATTTCTTCTTCTGCTTCTTTAAAAACCGCTTTCAAACTCGGAAGTGAAGGGAAATGGTTAGTGGCGTGGTCCTTGGTACAAATAGCGCATGTATGGACCATGTCTAATGGACATTCCCATTGGTTGTGCTTCTTCCGACAGCATGGAAAAAAGACATCCAAGTTTTGTTCTACTATAGCTTGCTTATGTTGGCTTGTAGGAGATCTAGCTGCATTGTTAGGGTGCCCAAGATATCTTTTTTAAAATCCTCTAAAAGATTACCAAATTATGCTCTGGTCACGTTGCCACCAGACTATTTAAGATTCCTTGTAGCTGAGTCTCACCTAATTGACCTACTTCGCATACAACCCTAAGAAAACTTGATACACAGTGAAATAATGTCATCATATTATTCTTGATAGATGTCCCCTTTCCCCATTATATTAAGTGTTTCGACTCATTCTTCTTTCATTCCTTAATCATCGTCGCTTTTAAGATATCTTTAGTTAGTGTAGTATATGGAGACCTTTGCAAGTTATATTGAAATATTTCGATGTATTATTTTAAAGTCTCATTGTCCTTTGCAGACATATTAAAGATTTCATCTTTTAATTCTCGAGTCCAACAATAGTCTTGATATTTGTTAAGAAAATAGTTTTTCATCTGATCCTAGCTATTAATGGTTCCTCCACCGACCGCCATAAACTAACATAATGCTGTTCCCTTCAAAGTATAGGGGAATAACTTCAGTTTCTGAGGTCAGTGGTGTAGTCATATCCCATAAAAAAGACATCAAATTCAAATAAGAATGCATCTGGATCTTCCAAGGTCAAAACATGGAAGGTGGGGATGTTTGTAATGGAATGGATTTCATAGGGGCATTTGTAGCCGAATCAATAATGGGGTACTCCAATGTTGATTTCTGCCTCTGGTTTGGTTGTTTTTCATTTGATCAAAGATATGCCAATAATCTTCGGGGATTTCTTGTTCTGGAGGAATAATCTAAGTGGAATTAGGGAGTGGATGTGGAGGAAGCCTTACAACACTTCCCCGATCTGGGATACTGGGTGTCTCTATCTCAACGACTCTCTGAGGGGATCTAGGCTCTAGAGTTTTTACATGTAATACACTGCTGGTTTCTCCCTCTCCTTCCTGCAAATTGCAAGAACCTCCCTCTCTCGAAGGGTTAGGACTTATGCGATGAACATTCTGAATGCTTTGTTTAGACCCTTTTGTTTCACTGGGAATCTTGGCGTGGGCTGCAGATGGTGAGGCTGCTGCCTGAGGGAGTGTAGTAGGATTCTGAGTAGGAATGGTTCTGGGTCCTACGGATGCCTGGGATTCAACCTTCTTAATGATTTCGTCTATATATGTTGTTCTTCCAAGGATCACCAGTCCTTTTGGTTTTGTGGATTTAAGTGGGGGATTATGAATTGTTTTTATATTTTTCTTCCTAGTCATAAAACAAGAGCATCTATCCTACTAACCTATGGAAATTTGCTGAAAAGCAGGATAGAGAGTAAGCATTTTTCTTGCTGGTACGCAGGTTCTTACCTCTTGTTTTCAATACCCAATTATTTCACAGCAAAAGGAAAAATAAATAAAGGACATCACTCTTAAACACTCTCCCCCGCCACGACACAAAAATTTTGGTTCATAAAGGTGACTGGTTAAGGTAACCTCAATGCTTTTCATTTAATTATCAACCCAGGGAAAGTCTTGTTATTTCAAGGGTGTAAGCACATTATATGCAAGTGACATCGGAGGACAACTACTCTAAATTATCGGAAGACTGTCTAATTCTCGAAGTTCAATCAAATCAACTTGGAAGCGAATTATAGAATTTTTTTTGACTATTCAAGGGAGCTAAATCTGTTTTAAGCCTATGTAGAAGTAACTACTCAGGGTTGGAAAGAATAAACTACAATTGAACAACGTGCTTTGATGAATTGAACAACAACCATAATGAATTGAACGACAACTCTAATGAATTGAACAACAATCAGTTATTCTAAATTTTGCAATGGAATTCTCTTTTAATCAACTAATGAAATTTTTTTGATTTAAACAACAACCAACGCTCATAATGATAATAAAGAAACATCCAATCTTAACTACATGCAGAATTGGACAACAGTCATGTTAAAACTAATCGAACAATTAGAAAAGCATTAAACAGTTATGAAAGCATTGATTTTAGGCAAGAAGGCATGAATGGTAAACTAGTCTAATGAAAGAGTAAGCTGTAGCATCTTACGTTCACAATTAACCAATTAAACAATATCTTATGAAACACACTAGATAACTGAAAATGAAAATTCTTTAAATAAACGTATAGCACAGAAGTAGCAAAGAAGCACCCAGGGCTGGGCCCAAAGCCACCAGAAGTTTACTGCTAAGGAATACTCAGATTGTCTATTCCAAAAATGCCAGATTCTTTACTAAGCCACATAGTAATATATTAATACAACTTCACGATTATGTCCCGATACTTTTATTACAGAGAGAAATATATATCTATATCTTGTTCATATTCGGCCTTTTAAAGGCGAATTCAAAAGTAGTAACGAATCCTTTTCATATGGGACCCTGCTACTTCATGGCTGTCGTTTGAGTACTCCAAGCGTGGATGTGCCTCTCCATCTTCTACTGATCTGTAGGAGCCATTATGATCCTGTTTTCCCCCCTTGTCAGCTTTCTTTTGTTCATCATCAATTTAGCTTCTTTTCTTCCATATCAATAAAGATATGACAAGTCAGTTATTACGTTATTAAACACTCGTTTTATCATTAATTCACTTTGCCTTCGCTTTACATTATTTTCGTTTACTTTATTGCTAATATGAGGGGAAAATATGTAAAAGTACATAATAAATCATGGTGAATATGGGGTGAAATGTACCTTCTTCTTTGACCAAAACTAGGCAAGGCACAATATTCCTCATCATTAGTCTTGGATGAGGATCCATCCTTGGTATTCCGCCTGAATTCTTCTTGTACCAAATCCGACCAAAGTCGCTCCCAATATGGTAGCTTCTCCCTCCCATTGATAGAGTCTTGATAACTATGCCAACTCTTGGGAAGGCCTAGAAGTGCTAGGCTCACCAAGTCATCATTTGCTATGGTCACACCAATACTTCCAAGCTCATCTCAACATTGAGTGAACTTTGCCAAGTATGTTGGTACCGTCTTGCCCTCCTCCTTCTTGATTTTCCTGAGCTTGTCCTTCAGCGACAACTTCCTTTGGTCGCTGCTGTTCTGAAACATATATTTCATGGTCTTCCAAATTTCATATGGAGTTACCTTGCCATGGAGACTCGAGACAATGTGATCTCGAACTCCCTCTAATAAGATCCTCCTCTCCCTTGCTACTTTATTTTTCCAAGCATCAAGAAGAGCGACGTCTGCTGCTGCGGGTTTGGGAATATCATTATCAATGAATTCTTTCAACCCATTGTCCTCCAAAACTACCTCCATTCTGTCTTTCCATGTGATATAATTAGAACTTCCATCAAGTGCATATTCCAATCTTAATCCATTGAAATCCATCTTGATCTGCTTGTCGCTCCAATGAAAGTATTTGCAAGTTTGAATATTGTTCAACACAAACTCAATTTTTTCTCCACTATTGTGATTCCTGGTGCGATGATACCATGTAGAAATTATACAAAAAATACTTATAACAATGGATTCAATCTGATCATGCAATATTCTAGATCAAGATACTGAATCCTTCTACAATATTTTCAAAAAATAAACACGATCGCACAATTACACCAAGTAAGAGAAAGAAGCAAATCAATCACACAACACATATATTTTTCCTAGGGAAAGATTTCTGCTCAAAAACCCACTATCTATATTGTATAATGAACCAAGGAATCATGAAACAATGCAATGCCCTCTTCTCACAAGAGTCTGCTGCACTATCCTGACTATCTCACACCGATCCAGACAAAATTGGGCTAGTACTTAGCCAATTCTCAGCCTCTGCTCAGCTTGCCTTGCTCACGCAATCCCTAGGAAATTAATCCCTATTAATTAGGATAATTAGCTTTCCTTGACTGCACAATACATCATGGGCATCCTATTGTGTATATAATTGCACCCGAGAAATTTGTTATAAATACAACTGATAGATAACTTCCCTTTAACGTCTGTCTCAACTGGGTCTTCATTAGAACTGACATGCATGCATATATTAATAGTAAATCTCAAGTCACTTGACAGATCACTGCATGTGAATTAAATCCGACTTAATTCACTTGACCTCTCACTAGTGTAACAATCAGTTACAACTAGTTAAACTAATTTTAACTCACTTAATTGAGTTAACTGATTTCTCATGCATTAAACTAATACACTAATTGAAACTCGGACTCTAAAACAAATAGAATCACTCTACATGCCTCACAAGTCACCCTCAACTTGAATTTCATGAGCTAACTGAGTCTATCACACTTATTTAACTATTACAAGTGATTATGAGATGAGATTACAATTTATTTTTGAATTTATTTAAGGGATAAATAAATTTGACACACAATTCTTCTAATTTAATTAAGAAATAATTAAATAAAAAAACTCCATGGTAGCCATTTTTGGATGCCATTTTCTGGATGCTGCTTCTGGATGCCAATTTCACTGTCTTGTTGCAAATTTCAATAGAACATTCCAAAGGTACATGATCGAGACATAGTTTCATTCCTTTCTTGTTGAGAGGGAGTGTTGAAAATGGCACCCATAAGGATTCTAGTTTAATTTTCCCTGAATTAAATTAGAAGTAAATTGTATTTCTACATCACATGAAAACTTGTATGATTTAACTGAGTCAACAAGACTTAGTTAGCTCAGTCAATTCTAGTTTAGGGTCAAACTAGAGGCATGCAGGGTGTCTCCTACTTTTTATGATCCCTAGTTGAATTTATTTTGAGTTGTAATTATTTAACTCAGTTGATTTGAGTTAAAATCAGTTTAACTAGTTCTAACTTATGGATGAGCTAGTGAGAGGTCTAGTGAATTAAATCTGATTTATTTCACATGCAGTGATTAATCAGATAAGTGATAATTCACTATAAATAGTTGTTGCATATCAGTTCTAAGAGTGACCTAGTTGAGATTTGAGTTAAAGGGAAGTAAAATATCATTTGTATAATTATAAAATTATGCAGATCATGCATGAGTTCATCAGGATGCCTTGGATGCATTGCGAAATCAGCTAATGGGAATTTCTTATTTAATAGTGGTTAAATTCTCTCAAGAATGTGTTAAGACACATTGGTCAATCAGGTGCAAGTTTTTGGTTAAGTACTGGAGTGAAAGACTAGATTATTTGACATACTGATTTCACTTGTGTTGTCACAAATAATGGGGATCGACTGATTGTAAAAAACTTGTATATCTTGTGATGTTTGCTTCATCCACAGAAGTTGAGTACAACAAGAAGCTACTGCAATATATTATGCTTCAGTTGTAGATAAGGAAATGGAAGCTTGCTTCTTACTCAACCATGAAACTAGACATTCTCCAAGAAAGAAAGCACCACCACTTGTGCTTTTTCTATCATCCACATCACCTGCCCAATTAGCATAAGTATAATCAGTAAATGAAAAATCATTACCTCTTGGGTAACACAGTCCATATTCCATTGTTTCTTTAAGATATGTAAGATTTCTTTTAGCTGCAAGAGGATGATTTTGTCTAGGATATTCTTGAAATATTCCAAATATTGCAACAACTTGCATGATGTATGCACTTGAAGCTATCAAATAAAAAAGGCTGCTAATGATGGATCTATATAAGGTCTGGTCCACTTTTGAAGATTCATCCATCTTACTAAGCTTGCAATCTGTTACCATTGGAGTGCTCACTAAAGAGCATTCTTCCATGCCAAATTTCTTTAGCAATTCCTTGAGATACTTGCCTTGAGAAATGAAAATTCCTTTAGGGGTCTACACTATCTGCAATCCAAGGAAATATGATAGCTCTAAAAAATATGATATCAACTGCAAATTCATTGTTTAGAAAATGTGAATTACTTGCAAAGATGATATCATCAACATTTACTACCACCAAAATGCATTTTCCATCCTTTTCTTTGACATATAGGTTGCTGTCAGCTGCAACTCTTTTGAATCCACACTTGATCATGTAGTTGTCTAGCTTGGAATACCAAGATGTAGGGGATTTATTAAGACCATACAAATAATTATTGAATCTGAAAACATAATCTGGTTCCTTTGTCAGTTGAAATCCTTTTGGGTTATATATATAAAATTCTTCCTATAGCTCTCCATTAATGTAAAATAATTTCTTTTACATTGATCCTAGAGCCCTCCAAGGGACTTTAGATCATGAACTTGACCTAGACCTTGTAAAAACCCTAGGGCACACAATGGGTGCCAAAATTAATAAAATAATCAATGGGCAAGAAACCCATTCTTCAATAAATAATTTTTGTTTTGCAAAATATATTTTTCTTTTTCTTTTTATTTGAAAATTACATCAAGTCATGATAAACAAACAATTATGAAGACCGAAGCTAGTAACCATTTTCAACAACTTCAAAATTAGATTTAAATGATGAAATAAAATCCATAATAAAAACATTATAAAATAGTTTTGTTACCAAAATAAATGCCTATGAACTTCTAAAACATTGCATCTAAATCATCAAAATTCCATCAAAATCTAAGGGCCAGATAACAACATAACTAAGGTTTATTCTTCAAAAATCAAAATCCTTTGATTGCGTCAAAGAGAATGCTATAGATATAGTGTAATGATGTTTCCTACGTAAGAATATAGATGATAGAAGATATAGAGAGAAATTGGGATAGAGAGTAGGCTATTATTAAAGAATATCCAAGTAAATAAGGAACAAATAATTCTCTCTCCCACGTAAGTCTACTTCAAGTAACCAACCCTTTACAAAAACATTTAAAAAAAGTAGGAAAATTAAATGATTTTATGTGACACAGGTAAATAAACCCAATATGGGTTTGTAGTTGTTACAAACTTCAAATCTAGAAAGCCTAAAATTTTCAATTATAAACTTGTATTAGTCATCTGTTGACTAACCATATCAAGATGATAAAATAATTCCCACAATCAAATCGTATAGGGCAAGCACCTATGTAAAAATGAGTATGAGGATCATGCCCACAAAAAGCTTAGGCTACTAGGCATTTAATCTGTAACCAAAAGGAAAAGTAGCCATAAGTAAGAGAACATATAATGGTTTTAATTTTAAAACAAATGTCAATTTTCCTCACCTATTTTATCTCAGTATTAGGTACACATGCACAAGAAAAATGAGAATTAATTTCTAGCGTCACATAGATATTTGAATTGTGGCAATAAATAATATTAGTCTAATGCAAATTTGGATAGAATTTGATCATGTTTTATGCGTTATTAATTTCAAAGATAGAAAATGGATGTGTGACATATTTACCGAAGAATCAAACATGAAACCCATGCTTTATAAAATTTCATTTTTACAATTTTATTTCTTATTTTGATCAATATATAGTAATTACATCATAAAATGAGACAAATGAAAATCATGAAGACTGGAACTACTTATATTTCCCAACAAATAGGAGCATGTTGATTCATCTAATCCATAGGAGAAACCCCAATTATGTTACTGTTTTGAGTTTATCTCTCAACTTGGGACAAAGTTTCATTTGATACACAATGACAACAAGAGAACTATGGTTCATGATGAGATTGTAAAATCCTCCAAGTGTAGTGAAACAAGATCTCCAATGGAAATGAAACAATATCTATTCAAGATGATGGCTCTTCTATCCTTTCGTGCTCACCAAGGAAACCTACAAAAAATCCTACAATTTTGGACCTAAGGAAACCCTAGAAACCCCATTGTATTCACATGTGTGAATATTAGAAAAATGAAAAACTTTTGAAATATTGATGTGTCTCTCAATAGGTCGAAGATCCATCTTTATATAGCCTTTATAAGATGATCCATTAGCCCTCTCTAACTCAACTTTTCCTTGGCTAGCTGAATTGGTATTTGGAGCCTTCTAGACATTTCTAATTTCAAAATAGATTTTCTTTCCTTGATACAAAATCTCCAAAGGTTCTTTTACAGTATGACAAGGACCCTTGATTCATGACAAACCTTAGGAGAATTCAATGGATGCTTCACCTAATGACAAAGTGATTTGAGCATGAAACTCGTGATTTACAAAAGCCATTTTATTTCTTATTTTTATAGATACATAAGAATTACATCATGACATGATTAAAATGATAATTATGAATAACGAAACTAGTTACATTCTTCAACATATCGAAGTTTTTGGAAACTAAATCACTACTGAGGAGGGGGTGAATCAATATAGAAGGAAGTTATAATTTTTTCTCCAAATTATTACTCCTTAACCATGCACAAAATGAAACAAAAAATAGATCAGAGCATCAATTATAAACATAAACCATGAAAGCATTCAACACAAGGGACACAAATATTTTGTGTGGAAAACCCTCTCTAGGGGAAAAACCCATCCGGTGCTCCTGTGCTGCTCAAATATTCTATTAGTCAAGATAATTATTTACATAGAGATAAACATGGATACTATCAAATTTATACTCTTTCTCATGTGTATCTACGAACTAAAATAGAATAAATTCCAACACAATCAACGATCCTCGCCTGGTTACCCCTGAAATATCAATTGACTATACACACTTCGATCTGTTAGAAGCCACCACGAATAACGAGCGTCACCCAGTTTTTGCTGAACTATCCAACCACCATTGGATTGAGAAAAATGCTCACTTATATTGATTTTAACAGAGTCCTCCAACTCCACTCCTATATGTGGTTATAATTTCATACATTTTTAGACTGGAACCGATAACTTCTCAACATGAGCACTGCAACAACATATAATCAAAGCACATAATGAAAAAAAAAATCCAATCTCCAAGTACACCAAAAATTGCAACACAATCTCTCCAGACACTTCTAGCAATCCACACTTTAATTTCTCACTCACTACACAAATATAATGGTTGAAACATATTATTCTATCTACAAAAACATCTGTAAACTACTTCAAAACTTATTTAATAAAACTCACACAACTTGCACACTCTTCTCCACTCTCACATTCACGCAACACATCAAGAGAATAAACCATACTATCATTGATCTTCCTCCAGTATGTGGATGAAATGATGTGATCAACTCAATAATTACAAAGAACTACTGGGACTCAACACTCTGTTCATATGCTTGATTTGATCCGGATTCATCTCGTTGACTCCATCAAGCCATTGAATCCACTTCCATTTTGATATTTTCAATTATTATTAGCTTCTAGAGGCCCCACTACCACTAGAAAATTTGGCGGAAATTCCGACGGCCAATTCGTCGCTATTCCAACACATAGTCTTCGCAAGAGCGACAGTTCGAGGGTGGGAAAAACGTGGTTTACCATATCGTCGCAGTTCCGACGCAATTAAAAAGTGTCGCACTATTGACACCTTTTCCGTCGCTTCCAAACAAACGTCACTCTTCCGACATTTCCCAATCCGTCGCACTTCCGACCTTTGTAAACTGTCGCACTTCCGATGAAATGTGGTTCGACGTTTTGAACGTCGCTCTTCCGACGTTTGTAAACTGTCACAATTTCGACGAAATGTGGTATGACGTTTTGAACGTCGCTCTTCCGACGTTTGTAAACTGTCGCAATTCCGACGCAATGTGGTCCGATGTTTTGGACGTCGCTCTTCCGACGGTTGTACACTGTCACAATTTCGACGAAATGTGGTCTGACGTTTTGGACATCGCTCTTCCGACGTTTATAAATGGTCGCAATTCCGACGAAATGTGGTCCGACGTTTTGAACGTCGCTCGTCCGACGATTTTATACTGGCACTCTGTTGACGTTTCTAATTTGTCGCAATTCCGACGCTTACAAGGCGTTGGTATAGTGACCACAGGTTCAATTAAAAAAAAAAAAAAGAAACTTTAAAAGAGGAAAAAAACTGTTTTGAATGTATTATATGAAGTAAAACAGTCCATGAAGTCATTAAATTTTCACATATGAAGATTGGAACCCAAATATCCATCCAGAAAAGTGGAAGTCCCACCCCAGACAATGATAGAAAAATACCCCATGTCACATACAGGGACATGATATAAAACCCAGTAACGGTCCACATGGAGATTATCGACAAATCTAAGAAAGCATCCAAATATGCCCAAGGCATCTATAAGACAGTGAAATAGAGTATGTAGAATAGTAAAACAACAGATAGAGTACCAACGTCCATTGTTCCAAATACAAATTAAAGTACCCAAAATCCTTGAACAGAGAAAAACGCTAATCATGTGAGGAGTGTGATATGTCCAAAATATAAAAAGACCATCAGACCATATCAATAAACCAGCAACATAGACCGACATCGCTAGTTTTGAAGGCAGAGTGATAAACATTAATCATTTTTTTTTCACAAGAGAAAAAACGTTGTTTTGAATATATTATATGAAGTAAAACAGTCCATGAAGTCATTACATTTTCACATCTGAAAATTGGAACCCAAATATCCATCCAGAAAAGTGGAAGTCCCACCCCAGACAATGATAGAAAAATACCCCATGTCACATACAGGGACATGATATAAAACCCAGTAACGGTCCACATGGAGATTATCTACAAATCTGAGAAAGCATCCAAATATGGCTGAGGCATCTATAAGAAAGTGAAATAGCAGTATGTAGAATAGTAAAGCAACAGATAGAGTACCGACGTCCATTGTTCCAAATACAAATTAAAGTACCCAAAACCCTGCAACAGAGAAAAAATCTAATCATGTGAGGAGTGTGATATGTCCAAAATATAAAAAGACCATCAGACCATATCAATAAACCAGCAACATAGACCAGCATCGCTAGTTTTGAAGGCAGAGTGATAAACATTAATCATTTTTTTCACAAGAGAAAAAACGTTGTTTTGAATATATTATATGAAGTAAAACAGTCCATGAAGTTATTACATTTTCACATCTGAAGATTGGAACCCAAATATCCATCGAGAAAAGTGGAAGTCCCACCCCAGACAGTGATAGAAAAATACCCCATGTCACATACAGGGACTTGATATAAAACCCAGTAACGGTCCACATGGAGATTATCGACAAATCTGAGAAAACATCCAAATATGCCCGAGGCATCTATAAGAAAGTGAAATAGTAGTATGTAGAATAGTAAAGCAACAGATAGAGTACCGACGTCCATTGTTCCAAATACAAATTAAATTACCCAAAATCCTTGAACAGAGAAAAATGCTAATCATGTGAGGAGTGTGATAACCATCTGCAGAAACCCAGGCTCGCTTGATTCCAAAATTGGTAACCATCTGTTGCATCTGAGATGTAAGGTTCAGGCTCGCATGTTTCCATTAGTAGCCCGCTACAGCATCCACCCTATTCATAGCAAAAAGGTTCTTGTACTAGATATACAGAGAAAGAGTATAATACGTATACCATATAAACATGGCTCTGTATTTCAAAAAACAGGTTTAAAATAGAAACAGGGCAACATTTGTTTTTCTAAGTAAAGTTAATCTGTTAACAGTGGGAATAAAATTACACCGAAGTCAAAATCATTGCCCAAACTCATGGCAAATTTGTCATCAAAAAATCAAAAAATTAAGAAGATTGCCCTCATACGGGGAAACCAGTCTTGAACGTTTAATTTACAGAATTCAAAAATATTACAAAGGTCCAGCACAGTAAAATAATCTAAAAGCAGCCCAATTAAGTGGGCCGCGAAGCAAGAAAAAAAAATTAACCAAACTACTCCTCCGGCTCCTCGACGATTCGGCACCATCCTTCGGAAGGTCCAGGATCGCTAGGTGCTACCTCCACATTCATGCCACGACTCCCCTCCTGAAGGCCCGAATGCTGGCCTGATTTTTCCGAGCTTAGACCCACTGGACGGGTGCATTCTTCCTCCATTTGGGCCTCCTCGCGGAAAACCACAGTGATTGAAGCTGTAATTCGTGGGCAGTTGAGAGAGAAATTAAAGGAAAATTGCGCAGTGTGCGTCGTGGGAGAAGGTGAAATAGCGGTGGGGAAACAAGGAGACGGAGAAGTAGAATTCCAAGAAACAAAGGAAGACAGACAAGGACCAGACCGAGAGAAATGAAGATATGCAGCAAGGTCTACGCAGCAGTTCAGCTGGCCACTTCTCCTTCTCGTCACAGTGAGCAGGCAGTGTAACCCAGCAACCGGCTCGTCTGAAAAACCATAACGAAATGCCATTTTATCAATGCAATGCAATCGAAGGACGCTCGTGATAATTAATCTCTGATCATTAATGAGAGTTGAAGGCCGGATCATATTGGAGCATGCAGAATCACTAACGGGAGTGGAGGTCCGATCCTTAACAGTGTTAAAATTTAATGCGATTTGATGTGAAAACTTTGGAATTTAATTGAAAAACGTTAAATCTTAATGTGATTGATATGAAATCGCCACATCCATGTCCCATCGCCTTAAACGCCATCGAATGCACCTATAGCCGGGAGCAGGGCAAGTTTTTATTGAGGACACGCGGCACAAATTGATTGGAGTGGATCTTTGTTTGGGCCGCTCGCGCAGTGGAAATCCGGACCTGAAAAAGATTAGGGCGAATTTGATAAGAAATTCGCGTCACAACTCTCCCTCCGTACGCCAGCCCAAATTCGGACCCGAAAAATATTAGGGCGGAATTCATTTGGTTTTTGTGTCACAAAATTGGCCGACATCAGCAGGCTATTTTGGAACGCAAATTTGGTTTGAATTATGGTTTATCGCCGTTTGAAGTCCGGCGGGCTCGACTTAAGAACAATTTTGTTTGATCCTATCTTATAAAATTTGTGTTGGTTTTCTTTGATAATACACATATTTATAATAAATCATGGGAATACCACACTAAACATGTGGAAAAGTTATATAAATTATTGAGAACAATCATTTTTATGTAAAATATCCAAATGTGCTTTTGGGAAATAAGAATTCGAGTATTTGGTTCATATTGTTTTAAAGGAAGGAGTGAAGTTGGAGCCTCAAAAGATGCAAGCTATTACAAAATGACCTATTCCTAAGAAAATCAAGGTTCCTAGAATATTTTTTAGACTTACATGATATTATTGATCATTTGTTAAGAATTATGCATGCATTTCAAGTCCACTCACATATCTCTTGAAGAAAATATCATTTATATGGAATGATGAGGCTACTTTGGCATTCTCTCTTTTAACGGATGCCATGTCTTCTACACCAACATCAGTTGCACCTACTTTTGGTAAAACATTCATAGTAGAGTGTGAGGCACTAGGACAAGGAATTTACGTAACATTAACACAATAAGGGATATCATTGGCTTTTAAAAGCAAGGAATTCAAAGAAAATATTTGGTGAAATCTACGTATGAAAAATAAATGGAAGCAATATTACATGCAATAAAAACTGGGGATAGTATATCATTGGGAGGTACTTTAAAGTCAAGATATACCATGATAGCATAAAGTATTTTTTGAAGCTATGGATTTCATTGGAAGATTAACAAAAATGAGGAAAAAAAATGCAAAGTTTTAATTTTGAGATAATCTGCAAAAAGGGTAAGGAAAATTTAGTACATGATGCTCTTTCTAAAATAGAAGAGGCCTCAAATTTATATCCAATTATATTTTCTATTCCTAGGTGGCTAGAAGAAGCTTGCCATAATGGAAAAATGACAATAGTACTAAACAAAAACTAAAATTTATAAAGGATGGGATGAACTCTATGGAGCATTGGGAGTGAAAGAGAGATATACTTTGGTGCAAATGTAGAATATTTTTATGCACGCAAACATATTTGAATAAACAAATATTAAGGGAGTCCCATGTCTCTCTGATGGTAGGATGCAAGGTTCCTTAAAACATCTCAAAGGATCAAAAAATATATTTTTGGAAGGACTGAAGAAAGATATTCAAAATTTTGTAAGAGAAGGTTAGGTTTGCATAATAAATAAAAGAGAGATAGTAAAATCTCTAGGGTTACTTCAACCATTCCACATACATATTCAAAGACTAGAAGATATATCAGTAGACTTTATTACAGGGTTACTGAAATATAAAGGTAAGTATTACATTTTTGTGGTCATTTATATAGACAAATTTTGTAGATTTTTTTTGTAGAGTTCAAAGTACATAAACAACAAGCCAAGTGGCAGAAGTGTCCGTGAAAGAAATTCATAGTCTTCATGGTTTTCCTAAAGTAGTAGTAACAAGAAACTTTTGGAAATAATTATTTAATATGAGTGGAGAAACACTAGCTGCCATGAGTTCTACATATCAAACACAATCAAATGGTCAAACAAAAATAGTTAACAAATGTTTTTAAGGTTATCTACAATGTTACTCTTTAGAAAAGCAACTTAGTATGCCATAATTAATAATCATTCCCTGCTCACTTTTGTTAATAGGTTTATGTCACACGATGATGCAGGGGCATTAGGCACTAGCCAGCAATGTAGGAGGTTTTGTCCACATGTTGTGGCTAGGAGGGTTCGAAAACATTTGAGTTGTAACAGCTAGGTGTCAATACCTCAGCTGACTGTATTACTTAGACTAGTTAGAGTTGTAGGAGTCGAACAGTTTCGGTTAGTTGAATTATTATAATTAGACCTTTTGATTTCTAGAACGATCCTCTCATAGGAACCAAAGAGCCATATGTTATGTATATAAATTATAATTCCTCAGATGAATAAAAGTAGAGAGGGAAGAGGAGAGTAGAGAGGGGATTTCTGCAATAAACCTCTGTGTGTGAACAATTGTTTCCAGTTAAATGATTTCCAAGCTTAGTTGCCATTGAATTATCTCGAACTGCTAATTGTGAAGAATTGTTTAACTGTGAGGCGATTGGGTACTGATAATTCCATTCTTCTATCTTTGAATTCCCGTAAATTGTTGGATAACCCTGTGAACTCACCCCACCCGAAGGCGAGGTCTGTGTAGAGAACCCGGGTCGTGAACACTGTTCAAATATAAAATTCCCGCTTAATAAAGAGACAAAATTGTTGTGCTTTCGGAACCTGACCTGAGGATTGGACATGAGTTAACAAACAAAAGGATAGCTGAACCAGACTTGCACCCGTGGTCAAGCCCTGTACCAAAACCACGAGCGGAATCAAAAAAGCGGGTTGCCCATATCGCACCGCTTTTGCGGAGTAGGCGATATTTCCTATTCGCGAGGGATTCCATAGGGAATGTGACACGTGGCGAAGTGACCCCCAGAAAACCATCGTTTAACCCGCGCCATCGCACGTTAAAGCCCGACGTTGGAAGCCGAGCGAAATTGCCAAGAGTCGTTGATTTGGAGAAGGGCCATAGGACGGTGGTCGCATGTTGAACTTGCCCGGAGGTTAACTAAGGTGTGCGGAGGATAGCCAGGTACGATACGAGTGTTTGATTGGTTATTGATATATATAGGTGGGGCCGGAGTATAATGAAATTGTTTAATTAAACGATTGGCAGATAATTAGCATAAGTTTGGAGCGTGATTGTTGTAAGGCTAGGTGGTGAAATATAGAGCCGAAAGTTCATTACAAGTTATTTATTTAAAAATAAACGTGGAGTATAAATACAAAGTGTTGAAAGTTAAACATTGGTTATAAGGCTTGGAGATAATATAAATTCGGGAATATAAATTAAAGTCCAACCATTGTGGATAATATTTATTTATCAAATTCTACGAATTTCTATGAATTTGATAAATAAACCCGAAGAAAGAAGAATTCAATCAAGAATCAGGCTGGAGGAAAAGAATGAGGTAAACCAAGGGAAAATGTTGACAGAGCGATTGTAGACACACCAGCTCTCCTTAGGGGTCCAATTTCAGTTTTTTTGCGTCACACGATGATCTCTCTTCTCTGGCATTTACTTGTATTGAAGATCACTATTCTAGTAATAAGGAGTTATTTTCTCCAAAAATAACCCTAGCCAAACATTGACAATGCATCAAGGATATCTTTCTATGCTTCATAAGTACATATGTTCTACTTCTAAATCATGTCTTGGAAGTGGTTGTTTTGCTGGAAATTATTCACCGGTTGGTTTCATACCAAAGTCTTTTTCTCATTTTCAGCATCCAATACATGAAAAAGATAATGGTTTAAAACAACATAAATATTTGAAATTTTGCAAGAATTTTCTGGCACACTTTGAATATGAATTTTTAAGTCAAGTACATGATGTTGTATAGGATCAAGTGTCATTTTGAATACCAAATGTTTCACAAGAAACTTCTCAACATGCTACCCTGCAGTAAGGATTAAATGACAATATTGCATCAACTATTTCCATAATAAAAGTGCACCTCGGCCATAAGATTAAAAAACTACAAACGTTGTAGATCTAACAAGACCACACAATCAAATGCATTCCACAAGGCCAATACTGTATGAAAAATGAAAAGGAGTTTGCAACCAAAAATACCTTAGGCAACTAATTCAATTAGATACACCAAACCATCAGCAAAAAGGAAAACCAGCCTACTTGGCCCCAATATTTTCAACTGGGTCCTCTAATTCAACTAATAAAAAGGCCAAAACCATAGCATTGAGATACATTTCATTACACTGTCAATAACAATAAAATTTGACTCAGCCATAACCCTTTCCTTTTATTGTTGTGAAAATATTTATGCATTACTCTAATGTGGCTAGTCCATAGGCCAAGTAGACCACTGGGTAACAAATATGTTTCCTTTCACCTTTGAGTTTTCAATTTATGCCTACCAAATCTAAGACTTTTAAGAGGGGGAAATAATACAACGTTAAAAAGAAAACCAGAGCACACATCTACAAATTACCTCCTTAGCTACTGTCACACCATCATTAACTATTTTCGGAGAACCATGCTTGCTCTCCAAGACAACATTTTCCCTTCGCCCCAAGGGTGACTCCAACAAGATCAGCAAGTTTGTTCACACCGCTTGCAAGACAAATTGACAATGCTTTCAGTAAGTGTGCAATTGAATGCCAGACCATATGCCAAAACAACCCTCCATGAAAAATTAAAATAACACATTAAAATCTAATATAAGTGGACAAGGAAAGATCCACCGCAGTGAAGTTTCACGTGCAGGTGACCTTCCTTTAAACATAATTTTTTCTCTGACCTGCAATTTTTTTGTCACTGAGCCATCCTTGTTAAAGTACAACTCCTTTTCCATAGCTCTTGTATTAACTACCTTCTCTCTGTCGCGTAATCTCAGAGTCCCTCTTCTGCTTGAGCGATTAAAGGAAATGGGTGAAAAAGCTGAAAGAGAAGACAATTGTCTGCCATAATTATCAAACATTGCACCCAACTTCTTCCCCTTTCCATTGTTACCCAATGAGGTAGATGTGGCAATTGTTGTCATACTGCCCAAAGCAGAGGCCATCTTCTCTTATGCTAAATATAGAATTACAATATCTTCATATTAGTATGAACCTTAAAAAACATGACTCCCATTGCTAAAAACCACTTTTAAGTTGTAAAAGGCAAACTAAACAACTATCGCAACTTTTGGCAACTTCTGGAGCATTAAGAGAGAAACAAACAAATAGAAATACAACCACAATCCTCATTTTAATGAGACCGGATATATACTTGCATTAAGATAATAGAAAGAAATCACGACTATATTAAGGCCAGCACAAAACAATCTTTAACCAGTGTCTCTCGCGGACTTCAGGTTGCCATGCTAGAGGTTGCATATTTTTAATTTAAATTCTTGACCTCTCGTGCCCATATATGAATGCATCCAATGGGATATCTACATCAAATGCTCCTTTATATCCCCAAAAACAAATTCCCTACTACAAGAGCACCGGTATTGATGGATCACCCCACACCATCCCACCCACTAGAAACGGTGAAAAAGGAAACCCGAGAAAACTTATGAAATATCTCAAGATGACTATATGGGTGGTTCTTATGAATCAACCAACCATTCAAAACATGCTCATCAATCCAAACCATGAGTATTATGTGACAATATTCAAGCAGGCACTGAATCGGATTTCTGAAGCTATGTTAGAAAAACCCTAAACTCTCACTGAAAATAGGTGAAATGTGGCACCACTCAGGGATTGACATGTGCCAATTGGTACAAGTGGTAGACAATTAGCATGCTCAAACAACGAGGTGATGCAGGAATGACATGAGGGAGAAAATATCAGAAAAGCCCCAAATTTGGAGAACTAAAGCTCATCACCAACCTGAGATTGACAACTTTATATGATGTAACCTATGAAATCGTAAATGGAGAAATCATAGTAACAATAAAGTAACCTATGTAAAAATAAAGTCGGATTCATCCTGGGAGTGGTAATGGGATAAATCATAGTGAAAAACAGGAAACATGCAGAGTTGCTTACAATCAAATAGATGAAAAAACACATACAAAAAACCTAGATAATAATCATGAACAAGCTTAATATTGAATTATGAGCTGTAAAGGAACTTACAAAATGTGACATTACGAACCTGGTCAAGCGCACAAGCAAAAATATCCTGGACATGACCCTGGTTGACAAGTTGTATTGCTCATGATGCAAGAGGATTTGTACCTGCACTGCCAAGTCAATCAAAATCCATCATTATCTATACGATAAATACAAGTAATTGATGTAGTATTTTTTACTCTAAGATGCATTCTTATGATAATGTTAGAACATATGTTGAAAATGTCAAAACATACCTGAATAAGCTCCTCTTCGTTTCAAGAAAAATTATTGGAGTCGCATGAACTTGGAACAAGCCTCCCACGATCTGAAAGAGTAGCAACTAAGTCAAAAATGACTTTTTTGTTGCTACGTTGGATCGAGGGAGGTTTGCTCCAAGATTAAATCGCTCCAATAAATTATTCTCTACTAAACAGGGCCAACCACGTGAAGGTGGAAGCTCTTATGGCCCCTCCCCCCCCCTCACATCATTCTCAATTCCCCAATACCCAATCTATATTTCATTTTTTACTTTCATGAGCATAAAAAAAAATATTCAATAACTAATAAAAAAACAATTCAACAAAAAGTACGCAAGGAAACATTGCAATTAATTCTTGACATAAAAATAGTATGATAAATGAGTTTTTTATATAACGCAAAAAACGTTCCAAGTATGGTCATTGGTAACGTTTGTCTTATAATAATACAATATTTTACATTATCGAATTTTATTTTTCTTCTTCCTATTTTTAAAGCTCCTAATTACATCATCAATATCATCATGCTCTGCTCCTGTTTCGTGCCTTTCGACCCGCACTGCTGACCTAGTTGCGTAGTCACGATGTATGGTCTCATCCAGTGACGGGGCATCGCCTACAAAAACAAATAATATTAAATTTTAATTGTCAGTTTTTAAATATCATTGAACTAGTTCGGTAATATTAATAAAAAAAATTGCAATGAGATTATTTACCTCGTGCACCAGTTGTCGCCGCTGACCTAGTTGCGTAGTCACGATGTCTGGTCTCATCCAGTGACGGGGCATCGCCTACAAAAACAGATAATATTAAATTTTAATTTTCAGATTTTAAATATCATTGAACTAGTTCGGTAATATTAATAAAAAAAATTGCAATGAGATTATTTACCTGGTGCACCAGTTGTCGCCGCTGACCTAGTTGCATAGTCATGATGTCTGGTCTCATCCAGTGACAGGGCATCGCCTACAAAAACAGATAATATTAAATTTTAATTGTCAGTTTTTAAATATCATTGAACTAGTTTGGTAATATTAATAAAAAAAAAATTACAATGAGATTATTTACCTGGTGCGCTAGTTGTCGGTGCTGACCTAGTTGCGTAGTCACGATGTCTGGTCTCATCCAGTGACGGGGCATCGCCTACAAAAATAGATAATATTAAATTTTAATTGTCGGTTTTTAAATATCATTGAACTAGTTCGGTAATATTAATAAAAAAAATTGCAATGAGATTATTTACCTGGTGCACCAGTTGTCGCCGTTGGGACTGTTGCCCTGTCTTCCTCTCTGGTGGTAAGATACTCAAGGGAAACATTCTCTGTCATTTAAAAAAAAAACGTTATAAGGACAACCATCAAGGTATAATTAGAAAAAATTATAAGTGGAAATTAATTACCGTCACGGCCCTCACTGATAGCAGCATTGTCGGCCTGGTCCCCACTACAATGATCGGGTTGCACGTGAGGATCATCTACATCTGGCTCTAAAACTGGGTTATTTGCCTCGTCGGTAGTGCTGCTCCCCTGATTTAAACAAAGTTGTTAGACATTAAATTTATGGACGAAAACAAACATATTGAAAGGTTAATGTTTTACCTTATCAGGCATTATGGATCTTGGGACCTGCCCCAAGCTTCTGCGACGTTCAACTATGGCTTGATAGCCGAAATGGAAAGCGATATTTTTATCTTCCTATGTAGTTTTTGTTCCGAAGTCATCACCCTACATTACATATGATTGTGTATTTTTAATCATATTTGATAGGATTACAAAAACGTTGGAAGGCGATACAATTAATTATAAGATGTTTAGCTACTTAATTACAATTCTTGCAGCTAATTTCAAGTAGCCTCCCTGGCCTAGCTTGTGATGGCCCTTTTTCTCAATCCTATCTTTGTTTGCCTTTGAGGTGTCAGGAAACCTAGCATCAACAAAATTGAAGTAAGATATGACGTAGCACACTTTTATTTTAGACATAGAGAAAATTAAAGCTATTGAACTAAAGTTGTAATTTACCTTGCGGGTCCAGTTGGCATTTTTCCTTCTTTCTTTGCCCTTTTCTCTTTTCCATCATGGATGAGTGCTCTCCGCTCACTCTCTGGAACTGCGAGAGGACACTCATATCTAGGGTTAAATTGCATTTGCGTCCTATAGGTGTCCCTGGTATATTTCAAATATTTTCCGGCTACTCGAGCCACCGCTGTTCTGTCAAATGTGCCGACCCCAAAAAGGGCTTCTAGATAATATAGAAGTTCTTTTTTCAGGTTGGAATTCTGGGAATTCCACCCTGTGCGTATGGTTGGGCCAAAAATTACCAACGCATGGCTCTCCAGAAACCTGTAGAACTCATTGTTTCCTACACAGAAAAAAAAAAGATATTATCATTAATTTAAAAATAAAAATCATGATAAATATGTTTTAGATAAAGTACATGAAATAGTTAAAATATTAAAATTTACCTGGGAGTTGTACATGCTTTATAGGGACACCTTCATCGTTCACCAACAACGTTCCATTAATGGTCCCTGTGGAGCTGACGCGTGTAGCTCTAGGAAACACAATAATGTAGTTGGCCATATCAGCCTCATCATTGCCAACACGTTCAATGGTTGGCTGGGTGTCTGCTTGGGCAGGGTGTGTTTCTTGGCTGGCACCTAAAGGAGTATAAGGTGTGCGAGAGGGTTGTTGGGAAATCTCTTGCCCTTGTGTCCCACTACCACCAACACCGGGTTCAGCAAGTGCCAGAAAACGCTACATACAAAAGAACTTTTTGTTAGTTTAGTAAATGTAAAAATTAAAAATCAAACTATCACAATTCATCTCATGCAGAACAAAAAAAATATCCTTTTGACTTTCTATTATTACCTGATATCTTTCTAGCTGGCTCATAAGATGTTTTATCCTCTCTTCTGTTTCAGGTGTTTGAGGCGCGTCTATCAAAGTATTAAATTCCGACCTTGCATCTCGTGCCTTTTTTCGCAACAAGAACACTGGAGATAGGGATGAAGAAAGCTCTTCCTCAAAGAGGAAATCATCAGGCGTACCATGGCTAGGTGTCTGCATATTTGAACAAAATTAATATTATTTCAATTATGTAAATAACTAAAATACCTGAAGATAGAGCAATGCTGGCACTTTACATGTTCTTCCGCTGGCCTCTTTCCGCGATCATCTCGTCTCAGGGTTGTTCCTGCACTGCTCTGATCAGTCTACCACATTGCAATAAAATTATAAATGCAAAAACTTGAAAACAATATCTAACTTGAAAACACAAAATGAAAACTGAAATAATTTCTAATAAGACACCCGAAGACAGAGTTAGAGTTTCAAATATGCCTTGCATTGAATTCAGTCCTGGAAACATGTCATTGCACATCAAGGCACCCAAACAAGAGACGAGTTGACAATGAAGACCTTATTGAATATATTTTTGGAGCAACTTCTATTAAACTTGTTGTGAAGACCTTGAGGATATTTTTGGAGCAACATTGTTGAAGCTGATGGTATAGCATTGTTGGAGACGATCTTGAAGGGCCTTGAAGTGAAGCTTTTGGAGCAACTATTGAAAGATCCTTAGAGCATTTAAGTAAGTCACTTTCTATCTTCCATCACCTTTTTCCTTTCAAAATCCTTTAAACGATTTTGTTGATATTTAATTTTTGAAATCACGTTATAATTCCTTGATTATATGTGTTTGGGGACTTTCCCTTTGAAATTACCCAAAAATACCCTAGCAATTTTATCTTCAGGATGCATGTCTGACCCTATTGTTCAATATTTGATTGATAGTAGTAAACATAGAGAGTTAGGGGGCTCTTGACTTGGTTTGGTTGGGCCATTAGATCCCTAACATCTACTAGGGAGAACCCCCCTTGATTTGGAGGAGAGCTAGCCCGAAGTGAAAAGAGGTTGGTGAGGTGACAATGGGGCTATTGAATTACACATGGTATCACACTTTAGCTTTAGGACTTTATCTTGAAAAGTGTGAGATTTTGCTATATCAATTCTCAAATTGTTTACAACACTATTGTTAAGAACTAATAAGAAGTGATGTTGAGGGGTTTTTGGGTATAAGAAACAATACCATTTAAAAACTAGGGTTCTCAGTCATTGGCATTCCTTCACTTGGGCCTAGGGGCACACTAGAATAATTTCACACTAAACCATGCAAACTTAAAAGTAACTTAACAGATCCATAAAGTAATAATAATCATAATTCCTAATTTCCTATTGTACGATATGATGCAAATTATTCAAACATGAAGCAATGAAGACATGCAATGTCCGAATTTCAAGATTGATGAACCAATACAAGAAGTTAGAAACTACAACTTTGATTCAATACTCTGTGTCCTAACTCCAAGAAGGAATCTAGTTTGTAGGAATGAAGAGGTTGTTATCTTTACAATCCCATCCCAACATCAAATTCAGTGATAAGTTTCTATGAGGTTCTAGGTCAAGGAAACATTCACTCCACGAATGATATATTTAAGTAGGCTTCTCCTATTCTGGGAAAACACCATACCTATAATGCATTCACTTGCATGTATAAAGGGAAAGGAAAACATGTTTTCATACAACGGTGACAAAGGCATCTTTGGGAAAGGTATCTTCACTTTTTATTTATGTTGTTCACCCACACCACTCTCGTGTTTTCACTAATCCTGTTTTGTCATTTTTGGATTCAAATTAAGTTAAGGCCTTAAGTATTTTTTGACCTTTCGGTGTAGTTTTAATAAGTGGCATGTATGGATTTTCCATTAATTCTGCACTTTTTCTCTTCATGCGCATGTTTCCCTGGAAATCAAATGCATGATTTAGTCCCATACATTTAACAAGTTGTTGGATCAACTCCATAGGAAATATCATGTTTCCTATTCAATCAAAATTTATCTCAGTTGGGGTAGGTAGGAAGGTTTTCCCTTTGTATTAATAGGGCACTTCTAGCTTGCATTTTTATTATATCTTTCAAATTTAGTGTCGTTTCAATTAGGGCATGATTTTTTGCAACTTTCAATGTGAGAATGAACAAAGACAAATTTTTGTGATGGATGAATGTATATGACTCCATGGCTAGAGGAAAAGGCACTAATCTACTTCTTCAAATATCTATAGTTCTCATTCACCTCATACGGAGATGGTCCCTGATTTTGAGCCAAATGTTGCAGCAAAAAGTTCCCCCCCTCCATAATTTGATATTCAATGGAAATTTCTTAAATTGATGATGGGGAATGATTATGGAACATTGGCACATACATATTTAATGGAATTCCAAGATCATGATATATGTTTGCATATGTTTATGGAGGTGGTGGAGCAAAAAAGAGCTCAAATAGAGCTGAAATTTTTCACATAAAAAGGACTGTGGGCTTGACTAATGGTTCCATTTAAAAAATGATATCTAGACAGAGAATAAGTGTAGCATGAAAAAATGCATTGAAAATACATCTGAGTTTGTGTTGTATTACTTATGATGGATTCAAATTTAGGTTTCAAAATGCCAGGTTATGGCATGATTTTGTCGAGAAACCCTTAGTTGGATTCTCATGTTGGTTTAATTTATATTTTAAGTTTGTTTTGCAGTCTTTGGGTGATAGTAACTCATGAACTAGGTTACCAATGTGTAACAATCATATTTCAAGAATAAAGTTGTGATTTTTTAATATTATTATTATTATCTATTAGCTACGAGTACTGACACCTAATGCCTGGAATTTTGACATCTCGATAGCATGGATAATTTCGAAAATGTTTCTAGTAATGTTAACATAATAACTATCATTACATGTCTTCACTTTTGTCACCATAATAGACCTGTGATATGGACTCATCACACAACTTCATATGCTATGTCCCAACAAGTTCAAACTGGTTGAACCTACCTCATAGTGTGGTTATTAAGGAAAAGTTTCTTGGTATATAACTCGATAGCATAGACCGCGTTGCAGTTCTAAAAAGAATCCTCAAGTGTCAAAAAAACTTCACAATATGTTCTACTATAAAGCCTTTTGGGATACCCGAAATAATATATGTATCATTGATGACTTTTAAAGTATGACAAGATCCAGAGGGAAAGGAAATCAATGGAAGAGTGATCCACCAATGAGAACCTATAATTTAGCATCAGATGAGTTAGAGTCTAGGAAATTGAAAGCCTATAATTTTAATTAGTGATGAAGGACATCACATAGGTAATTATATTTTCATGTAGAATAATCTGTTAATTCAAATTTAAAATACATAATATGAAAGGCATACCATAAATTTTTCCACGTAAGTCCAAACAACCTATAAAAAGGGAAAACCTTCTTTTTCCATGGGAAATAATTTACCTTTCCTTTTTTCAAGATAATCTAAATCACAAAAAATATGAACTATGCTGCACACATTCTTGGATAATGTGAAAGTGGAAAAGGAATACCCTACACAAGTGATGCACACATGTACATTTGAACACTAATAGATTTTTGTAGTTGAAATGCAATGCTTATTTTCATTTAAATGTAGGGTTTTTAAAGCAGGGAGAAATAATGGCTGCCAAATTAATAAGCGTTTCTTTGGGAAAAATTTAAATCTTGTTTTGGGTGATGAAGATAATAGAGGGTATTGAATCTTGATTCTTGACATCTAGAGAGAACCCTACAGCCTAACACAATCCAATGGAATTGACCAAAAAAACCCAAATAGAGTCAACCCTACTATAGGAGGAAGGGCCTGCAATAAGAACTTACCATTTTTCAAGAGCTGAGGGCGAATGCAGGGCAAATTCTGTTCTGCAAGAGCTGAGGGCGAATGCTATTCCGCAAGAGCTCAGGGTCAATGCTGTTCTGCAAGAGCTCAGGGTGAATGCTGAGGGCGAATGCTATTCTGCAAGAGCTGAGGGCAAATGCTGAGGGCGAATGTTGTTCTGCAAGAGCGGAGGGCGAATGCGCGCGTGATATCAGACATTAATGTAGCACACATGTACATTTGAACACTAATATATTTTTGTAGTTGAAATGCAATGCTTGTTTTCATTTAAATGTAGGGTTTTTAAAGCAGGGAGAAATAATGGCTGCCAAATTTATAAGCGTTTCTTTGGGAAAAATTTAAATCTTGTATTGGGTGATGAAGATAATAGAGGGTATTGAATCTTGATTCTTGACATCTAGAGAGAACCCTACGGCCTAACACAATCCAATGGAATTGACCAAAAAAACCCAAATAGAGTCAACCCTACTATAGGAGGAAGGGCCTGTAGTAAGAACTTACCATTTTGCAAGAGCTGAGGGCGAATGCTGTTCTGCAAGAGCTGAGGGCGAACGTTGAGGGCGAATGCTGTTCTGCAAGAGCTGAGGGTGAATGCTGAGGGCGAATGCTGTTCTGCAAGGGCGGAGGGCGAATGCGCGCGTGATATCAGAAGTTAATGTAGCTATTGCGACGGATACGAAACAATAAAATCATTTTTATGTAGCACGCATATAAGTTTTGTATTTTTATGTAGCGCGCATATACGTTTTGTATTTTTATGTAGCGCGCATATAAGTGTCGTTATACCAACGGCGACATTATAACGACGGCGGAAAAAGCGTCGCTACTGGGACGACTGCCTCCAAACGTCGCCATGGCGACACTTAGACGTTGTGTCGTACTTGCGACGTTTGGAGGTAGCCGTCGCAATGTCAATGCTTTGGGCCATAGTGTCACAATTGCGACGTCTTCCTCCAAACGTCGCAATTGCGACACTTTGTCTAATTGTCGGTATTGCAACACTTTTCTATAAACGTCGGTATAGCGACGGTTTCGGGCGGGATGGAAAAAATTTGGGGAAATTTCCGACATTTGGTCAAAAGCGTCGGAACCAAGTGTCGAAATTTCCGCCAAATGTAGTAGTGTACCTTTTTCAACCATATACTGAAAATTTCTAATCAAGAACATCACCACAATACCAAAATTAATTGATATGCATGAGGAATCCAAAGCAATTTTCGTGTTTTCCTTTGGTCACACACACAAACATATGAAATTTGACTAGTCACATGCACAAGCCTATCTCCCAGCAACTGGAGCCTTTTAGTTGTGCTTATGACCCATCATCCATGCGATTGGGGCAGAGGATGAAGGAAAAATAAATCAAATCATCTTAAGACTCTGCCAAAATTTTGTGGCACCTTCATCATCTTCTAAAAACACCTCCAAGCCTCTATAAAAATTTTGCAACTAATGATAAAAGCCAATAACATCTACGACAGGTCAATGAAAATCAGTCCCTAGCCTTCCAACCTCATCACCAAGACCAACACCTCTAGCTTGTCAAGCAGTAATGAAAACCTCTCTAAACACCTCTAGTGCCTGTAGCAATATCTCTAACTCTTGTAGCAACATCTCCAACTCCTACAACAAAATCATCAAGTCATACAACTTCCTCCAACACTGCTAGAAGTACCTCCAACACAAGAAATAACATCTCAAAAGATGTAGCAATGAATCCAACGCTTCCATCATATGTAGAAGCATATGTAACACATGTAGCAACACTCAAAATATTTGTAGCAACAACATCTTCAACATGTGTAGCAACATGTATATAATCCATCCCTACTCGGCCTCCAAATCACCTCCACTGAGTCATGCCATAGCCAAGTTGACATAAATGCAAAAAAATGGTACCACCAAGCCAAACATCCATCACACATGCATTTGAAAAACAACACCATGAATCTGTTGACATCAATGTCAACACTACAATGCCAAAAAGCTCCCCCATTGGCATTGATGTCAAACTCAATAAAATCTCCAACAACTAAGGTTGACCTGCATACATTGTCCAACACTGAAGCTACAACTATGAAGATAATCTATATCCATCAAAATTCTCTACCCCTTTGAAATGAATGGAAAAGGGACATACCGACACTGAAGATAATGCCAATAATGTGCCAGATGAGAGAAGTGATCCCCTTGTTATACTCAACACCATGATGATGCAAACCAAGAAGTATCTCCTAAAAAATAAGCATGTGAAACAAGAAACTCCACTGCCTACACCTCTAGCCAATTCCATGCAATATATGAAGCTGAACATGCTCCCCCTAAGCATGTAATGAAGCTGCAAACACACTCTCTTTATTGTTGAAGCAACACATCCTCTTTACTACAATAAGCCTCCTTGCCAAGCGCAAGACACTACTCCTCATGAAATATGACTCCAACTAAATTTGGAAAATATATACAATGAATTACAATACAATATAGTCCTTCATGGAGAAAATACATGGTTGTGACAAATACATAGGAATGATATGAATCCTCTATAAATTCTCCTATCACCAACCAAGACTTCTATGGACACAAGTTTCATCATGCCCCCAATGTAATGGGGTTACATCATGATATACAACATTAAACATGACTTAAACACCCATTTACCCTTACATAGATAATGAAAAATAATACTAGACATCATGGGTCGCTCCATGAGAATTATTCCAATAAGATAGAACAATAAAGGCACAAGAATTTTACATCTACACATAAATGTGATCTTATCTATGAATGCCAAAAACATGAAATAACATGAGTACATGGGATCAATGAGAAATGATATAATCTCTCAATGTGTAGAATAATAAATAAAATAACTAGCAACATCATATGCTAGTGCATGACCACTCAACATCTTTGCCATCACCATCCCAACAATGAGGAACCTGCAACAAAATCATGATAACCACTAGCAACTACCACCATGCTCCAAAAAATCAATTGAAAACAACAACATAGAAATATGTCATAGAGAAGTAGCAAATACATATCCTCATCATCATGAGGCTCATCAACCATCAGCGGCATAGATTCATCATCTCCTTAATCTTAATCTATCAACACATTATCTCTCCCCATGAGAGCAAAAATTAATCAACAACACCCATCATGCCAAAAGATCAGGAACAATAGAAATCTCTCCATGTATAAGCATCAATATAAATCAATATGACTTAAACATATGAGTTTCCAACACATCATAAACAACAACATACTCTCTCTCTCCATGCAAAATCAATATATGATTCAACCATATAATACATATCAACAACATGCATGAATCATCTAGGAATTAAAACATAAGCAATAAAGTGCATACTTTAGATGAACTATCTCCAACACATCATCCGATCTCCATGGAAGCTATATATAGCAAAAAATGACATAAATTGTATTTATCAATATGAACAATTTCATGAAGACACACCATCCTAAAATATGTGGTAGCAGCAACAAAATTCTTCCCTGCATCAAATCAATGTCAAATATATGCATTGCATGCTCCCACATAGGAATATATTGCCAACCATATGCAACTCTATTAGGAAGCAACAATGCTCCCATTGAATGTGTGATCTTGCATCACACCTTTACCATGTGCATAATACAACCATGTGGCTGCCATACCTCCAATAACATCAACAATAACTCAACATGAAGCTACTCCAAAAACTATAAGTAATAATATAACCAATCCAACTGAAAAATAAAATAGAATAAATGGATTAGAAATAAAAATACAATTCAAACCTCATGAACTCCCCTTGAACTCATGCATATCCTACAATATGCATATTTATATTCATGAACTCTTGCATATATGGATGCACATCCAAGAATCCACATGTAACTCATGATGCAACCATATGCTCCCCCTGAGACCATGCTGACCTTAGTTTTTGGTGGGAGTTCCTTGCTACTCTTTTCTCCTCCAAACCTTTATCTGCTGATACTTCTTCTTCTTGTGCGGCTGGACTTGCATATTATTCTCTCTTTGGTTCAAGCTCCTGTAACACATGGGAAATTTGAAATCCTTGGCCTTGTGGTCAATATAGTCACACACAAAACATCTAATGTGACCAAGGAATTGAGGAATATCTTGATATCTTTTGCTGATTTGATTTTTATTAAGTGCATGTGTGCTACAATTAATAGCCCTATGCCCAAAATAATTGCATGAGAAACAATAACCATAAAAATGACTATTATACTTGACGTATGGAGATATTATTTGCATGCATGCTTGAGATTGCATCTCCTTTGGAATCTCCTTTTGATGAGATAATTTGACCTCTCTATTACTAAAAATTGCTGCTATATGTCCATGAAATCCATAGTTATAACATTTTCCAATTATATTCTTTTTCTTTGGATTTATTCTCTTATTCCTATGCTTTTTGCATGGTTGGTGATTTTACAGATGATTTTCCATTTTATTTCTACCACTAGATGCTCCAACATTTTCATATTTGGTTATTGATGTTTGAGCATTAGATCTTAACTACTCTAATTATTTTCTTACATAAATTACTTCAGCCTTCAATTTTTGGAACTCATCCTCCATCTCCTTATACTGCTTCCTCATTCCATTTTCAATCTTCATTCCTTCTTCCATTTGATTTTTCAAATTTCAAATTTCTTCTTTGTTTGCACACTCCTTTTCATCAACATTTGCAACAACATCAGTTGATATTTATTTTTAGCCACGAGTCTTTAAATCTCTGCTTCTAGCACCATTATCTTGAATCACTCGTCATCCTTGCTACTGATATCTTCTTTATATTCCTCAAGATTGATGCTCGATCTATCACTGATGTCACTAGAAATTTCATCTTATTCAACAACTTAACTTTCATATTATTTTAGTGGGGAGACTTTATTTATTACTGCAATATGTGTTGAATCCTTTTCATTTTTATCCATCTATGAAAAATGAAATTTTCCTCCAAGATACAAAATCTGAAACTTGTCCAACACTTATTTTTCAGATTCACAATGTCTCACATACATGATATCATATTTTGAAATACTATGTAAAATCATTTTTTAGCCAAATCATTAGATTCATCTTTAACTCCATATTCAACTGATAACAAAATATTTTCATCAAGAGATAAAAAATATGATTCCAATTTCATCTTCCAAGTTGAAAATTTACCTACATGAAGCATTAGAATTCCTTGTTGATCCATTTCGAAAAGTTGCAAAAATCTGCCAAAATTTCCAAGATCCACTCTCCACCGATCAAGCTGCAACCGATAGTCCCGCTCTGATACCAATTGTTGGAGAATAGATCAATAATGAGAGGGGGGGGGGATATGTAGTGAATTCAATTATTATTTTTTCTCCAATTTATTAATCTTTAGCCATGGACAAACTAAAACAAAAAAAACATATATCAAATCATCAAATATAAACATAAAACCATGAAAGCATTCAACAAAAGGGACACAAATATTTCTGGTGTAAAAACCTCCACATGGAAAAAAACCACCTGCTGCTATTGCACTGCACAAATATTCTATTAGTCAAGAAAATTATTTACATAGAGATGTGCATGGCTACTATCAAATGGAGACTCTTTTTCATGCTGATCTACAGCTTTCCATCTGCTAATGGCCACTGCGATCAATGATCCTCACCCCGTTACTCCTGAGTTATCAATTGACTCTATAGAATCTGATCTGTTGGAAGCCACCATGACCAACGAGCCTCACCCAATTTTTATTGAAACATCCAACCACCACTGGATGTAGAAAACTTATCGCTTATATTGATTTCACCAGAGTCCTCCAACTCCACTCCTCTATGTGGTTCTCATTTCATACATTTTCATATTGAAACCAAGAACTGCTCAACACGAGCACTGCAACAACATATCATCAAAGCACATAATGAAAAAGAAAATCTGCAATCTCCAAATACACCACAAACTGCAACATAATCTCTCCACCACACTTCTACCAATCCACACTTCAACTTCTCAGTCACTGCACAAAGATGATGGATGAAACATATTCTTCCATTTGCAACAACATATGCAAAATTCTTCAGAAACTTTGAAATACAACTCACATAGCTTTCACACTCTTCTCCACTCTCACACTCACTCAACACATTAGGAAAATCAACCATACTATCACTGAGATTCCTCCAATATATGGATGAAATTAGGTGCTTAACTCAATAATTAAAAAGAACTACCTTCACAACTCTATTCATACACTTGATTTGATGCATATTCAGCGCATTGACTCGATCAAGTCACTAAATCCACTTGCCTTTTGATATTTTCAACTTTTTTTAGGTTCTACAGGCCCCACTACCTTTTCTGAACATATACCGAAAATATCTGACCAAGAAATTTTCCATAATACCAAAATTAGCTGAGTTGCGCGAGGAATCTGAAGTAATTTTCATGTTTCCCTTTGGTCGCATGCACAAACCTGTGAAAATTTGACTGGTCACATGAAAAATCCTATGAAAATTCGATTGGTCACATGCATAAGCCTATCTCCTAGCTTCTGGAGCCTTAAGGTCACACTGATGACCCATCATCCATGTGATTGGGTAAAAGGATGAAGGAAAACTCAATCAAATCATCTCAATACTCTTCCAAACTTCAGTGGCACCTTCATAATATTCTAAACACACCTCCAAGCCTCTATAACAAGTCTGAAACTAATGATATAGGAAAAGAACATATTCTACAAGTCAATGAAAAGATGTTCCTAGCCTTCCAACCTCATCAACAAGACCAACACCTCCAGCTCGAGAAACAGTGAAAACCTGTCTAAACACCTCCAACACCTTTATAAATATCTCTAACTCTTTTAGAAGCATCTCCAACTCCTGTAGCAACAACATCAAGTCATCCAACTGCCTCTAACACTAGTAGAGGAACCTCCAACACAAGAAACAACATCTCAACACATGTAGCAAAAAATATAATGCTTCCATCAAATGTAGAAGCATTTGTAAGACATGTAGCAACATTCCAACTACCTACAGTAGCAACGTCTTCAACATGTGTAGCAACATGTCTAGAATCCATCTCTACTCAGCCTCCAAACTCCACTAAGTCATTCCACAACCAAGTTGACATCAATGCCAACCAATAGGACCACCAAGCGAAACATCCATCATAGATGCATATGATAAGAAACACCATGACCATGTTGACATCAATGGCACCACTACAATGCCAACAAAATCATGTGGATAATTTTTTGTAATGGAAGATTAAAGGCTATCAGATTATGTTGAGTTCTAAAGTTATCGAGTGAGTTCATTGGTTAGGATGAATAGGTTCTCAAGTTCTCAAGTTTTTAAATATTACTTGGATATTTTAAAAGCTAATAACTTCCTTTTAACTCACTTGTATTATTATAATGTTGTTGTGCTATTGTCAAGATTTTTCTCAATATCCCTTATGACACTGGCTAATATTTTTTTTCATTTTATGGAGTGTTATAGAATGCTCAACCAAACATGTATTTGTAAGATCTATCTTCGTTGAGTGACAAAATTTTAGGTAGGATATAAGAATTTTACCAAACATCTACTACGTCATCTAGCAGGCGAAGATCAACTAGAGGTGAAAATATTAGAAGAAAATTCCATAGACACATATAATTTTTTCTCGCTAAAGGGGGGTCTTTTTCTTATGATAATTAGAACATAGATGACATAAAGGTGCCATTGAGGTGAAACAATGGGCACCCAAGGACCTTCCTAAAATAAACATTGTTTTTTTGTCAATGAAAAGATATACCGCATTGCCCCACCATTATTACATGGTTTGGGGCTATTTTCCATGGATGGAATAAAGGTAAGTAATGAAGGATTAACTAAATTGATGGAGTATGTTGGACCCTATTACAACTACAATTATTGGGTATGACTAGTCCAATATACCAAAAGTATGCGAAGGTATGGAGTGGCCATAAATTATATACAAATACAATACAATGATGAAAATAAATGCACAACTATGTATATTGATGGAAGGCCAAAAGTAGTAGGGAATATTGTAGGGTTTATAAATAGTACATGACCCATCACCACAAATAAGCAGCCTAATTGCATATTCGAGGGGTGTGAAGGAAACTGTGTATTGATATGTTCCATTAAATCAATAGCTACAAGGGATGAGTTGCTCATTGATTACAATTTGAATAGAATAAATACAAATATTTCTATTATGGGGGCAATATGGATTCAATTTTACCCAACATGTAAGCAATGTCTATTGTATGTTATGATTTTTATTTACTACAATATATTGTTAGACATCTTGTAAGTTGAGGAAACATTTTAATACCTCAGGGTATTGTGTCGGGTTGATCAAGGTCAAAGGGCACCAACCTCACATCACGTAAATACCAATGTAGTTTTATGCAAAATAATATAACCATGAGGTATATTTACAAGTATCATTTTATCCATTATATAGTAAGTCAAATTGATATTTTTAGGCATCATATAACCAAATGAAAGATTCACTATGCATATGACAAAATTTAGCAAATGCACGCCTTCATCCTTTTCAAAGTATTGTTTCTATACAATATGAAAAATATATAATTATCATAAGAGCCTTCCAAGATGATGAAGTTTTTATAAATTTAGAACATTTTATATTTTCCATGATATAACATGATTTTTCTATATAAATTTAGACACATGTCAATAATTTTTTTCTTATTAATATAATGATGATTAATTGTAGATGAATTTAAAATTTCACTTATTTGATAAACACGGTGATAAGGAGAAGGTACCAGCCTTAGAGTAGTCCATAGATGCTCGTGAAGGCGAGGTTAATGATGAATCAATTATTATGTCCACTGATCCCATCCAAGCAATAAGAGGCTTAAAATAAAAGCACCAAAGAAACTGAATTCTTTAGGTCTAATTGAGCCTTAGGCAGATGAGGTGAAATGCAAAATCAAAACCTTGTTGCAATAAGTTCGTCGGTATGGGGTACTGAGAAACTCATTTAACTATCCCATTTATTTGTTTATGATTTAGTTATTTTATCCTTTATAAAAAAACTCTTTATTTTACAGGAGTTTTTGGCGGAGTACGATCCTCATGCTATGAATATTGGGGTTGACGTTGGTAGGAGCACCGATGCTGCAACTATGAGTGAGTCACTAGTCATTGAGACTAGTACAACCACTCAACCACCCACAATAGGATTTTCACCCCCTGAACAAAGTACATTAGGATATACACATGATTCTATGGATGTAGAGCATGATCTGATTCCACAATTTGAAGTGACGTTTCCTGGATCTTCACATGGTACCAGTACGAGATCACTACCGATCACATTTTTGGTAGATGATGAAAAATGTCCCCATAAAAATAGAGAAATTTCTAGGTATTCAAGAAGTGTTTTGGATATTCTGGACTCATTGAAGGATGTTTCGGGAGATATAGGTGAATGTAAACAACAATTTTTTCAGTTTTGAGCTAATACATAGGTTGAAGCCATGGAAGCTGGACCAAGGAGATGTATCCTAGGAGGGGTGAACTCATTCATTAAAACTATGTGTTGATGGATGAATTGTGATGGTTTTTTATTTTTATTTTATTATTATTATTATTTTTTTTCAGCATATGTATTTCAGGCTTTATTCTCCTGAATTTGATTTAAAAACTCAACTCATTTACATGTTTGGCACACATAAACACCAAGGAAACCTATGCACATAAATCATAAGATCAAAAAATAAATTTTAAATCTAAAGATGAAATTAGCAAAACAAAACTAACATTCATACTCAAATCAAGTTGGTATTAGAGCCTGGTTGAAAGGTTTCTAAGGTTATTTGCTTGAGTTTTTTGCAAGTAGGGTTTTAATGGTTGAAAATTTGTGATGCTCACAAGGTTAACGTTGAGAGAGGTGAAGGGAAATTTTTGGTTGTAAATCCTAAGATTAGGACTAGAAGAAGGAGAGCCACAAAGGCACCATCTCCACCCAAAGTTTCACTCACAGCTGCACTTGAAGCACCTCAAGTTTTATCTCAAGAACCTGAGATTGAATAGGTACAAGCACCATAAGTTGAGCTTGAATCCATAGCCATCATGTCAAGTGTTGGAGAAACTGAAGGTCATTTAGAAGAGGATGATGTCAATAGATACTTCAAGGGCATAAAGAGGACGGTTAAAATTATGTTTGATTCATTTACTGCTGGTATGGAAGGAGAAGTTTCTAAGAATCCACATGGAGAAGGAAATTCAGGTGATAAAAAGGATGAAGAGAAGGATTCAAAAGGAAATGGAGTAAAGCCTCCTCCATATCCACCTTCATCATCATCCTCATGATCCCCATCAGCATCATCTTCCACTTCAACCACAAAAATCACTCACACTCACTCAAAAGTCACAAGAGGAAAAACACCCTTACTCAAACTTGATGTCAAATTTGAGCTTCCAATGTATAATGGTGAGGTAAATGCAGAAATATTGGAAAATTGGACACATCAATTGGAGGTGTATTGCAGAATTTAGAAACTTCATGAAGATGACATAAATATTGAATTGGCTTCTTTGAGGATGGAAGGATCTGCACTTGTATGGTGGGAATCAATGACTCAAGAAGATATTAAAAACTACGGTAAGCTATCTATGTCTTGGTCAAGTTTTATTGCTGCCATTAAAAAGAAATTCTATCCCTTAGCATACATGCAAAAGGCCATTATGGATTGGAAAAAATTTACACAGTTGAAAGGGAAAAGTGTGCAATATTATACTCATGAATTTAGAAGAAGAGCTCTTATTTTGGGTATTAATTTATATACTCAAGAAACTTTGTTAAATTACATTGGGGGTTTTCGCAGTTACCTTAGGGACATTATTCTCATGTTTAATCCCACAAACATAGATGAGGTTTGTGTTCAAGCCACACATTTAGAAGCAAGAGGGAAACAAAACATAGATGAGAAAAGTTATAGTGAGGGTAAAGGAAAGGGAAATTTTTATGGAAGAGGAAGGAGAAATAACTATGTAAAAAGAGAGAAGGAGAAACTCACATGTAAACATTGTTTGAAGAATGGACATGATGAAGACCATTGTTGGCAACTTCATCTAGAGTTGAAGCCAAACAAACTGAAAGCCAAAGAAAAGGGGCAAATTTTTGTTATAATTGAACATGACTTACGTTCAGATTCAGGAGATTATACAAAGATTACAACCACAGGTTTGAAAGGCAAGCATATAGAAAGCACTAGTTCTTTAAGTTGTTCCAATTTAACTCAAGATGAAGATACAAGAATAGAACTTTTCCAGATTAGAGTCTTCTCTAAACATACAAAGATAGAAACACTCTTTGATAGTGGGTCACAAGCTAACTTGATTTCCGAAGACTTTGTTAAGAAGCTAAACCTTGAAACTGTTAGACATATAAGACCTTATAATTTAGGGTGGATATGCAAGAATTCAAACTTTCAGGTTGCAAGGAAGTGCATACTAATATTCGCCATCAATTCAAACTTTCTTTATGAAGTTGAACTTGATGTGGTTCCGCTTGAGATATCAGATATTGTTTTGGGAAGCCTGTATTTGTATGATAGGAAAGCAATATTTCATCACCATGAGAATAATTATCACTTTTTTAAAGATGGTATTGAGTACATAGTTAGAGTGCATAAGAAGAAGACAAGTTTGTCTCTCATACATGCACAAGAAATGAAGAGGATATTGAATGCAAGTTAGAATTTGACATTGTTAATGATAAAAAAAAGAGATGTTTTGAATCAAACATTTCAAAAAGATGCATCGAATGAAAAATTTCATTTCATTAAGGTTGCTTATGCTTGTAATGAGATTTTTTAGGACTCTAACAAGTTTTCTTTGAAAGGATGCAAACAAGATGTAAAACATTTGCAGCAGTCAACATCAGTGTTGAGTAGTATTTGAAACACGATGTCGGTGCAAGAGAGTGAAAAGGTAAAAGAGAAAGAAAAAAAGTAGTTTTAAAAAGAAGGCATGGGTTCCACAAGAGCTTGTTTTTTGTTTCCAAAAGGTACATGGCAATGGCAAAGATACTTAGTCAAGAGTCAACACAAGTACAAAGCAAGATCAGTTAAGAATCGTCGTGATGACAGTGTGCAAGGTGAGATAGTTTTAAAGTTTCCTTTGATTAATGACCAAGGTAGGAACAATATGGTTTCTGAAATAATAGCTTTCTACTCTAAAATTCATGGAAATTGTAGCATTACAGTGTCAACGATAGCAAGAGAAGGTTGCAAGAGTCAAGGAAAAAGTCAAGTTTTTGTGAAAAGCTCCAATTGATGAAAATGGGAAAATTTCAATGGATAGAGACTGGAAGGGTGAGGGAAAAATACCCTCATCCACATGATCAGTAATCAAAGATATTTTGGGGTCCAAAAAGCTTCTAGTGGGGAGGAATGATCAGGTGCTCAGTTTAAAATCTCACAACTGAAAGTGCTCAGAATTGAATGGAAACTGAACGACAGTGAAGATCCCATCTTCATGAATTCGACACAATTTGTTTTGTAGAAAATGAAGTCCAGATGAAGAAGATAGAGCCTCTTGTTCATTTTCCTAAACAACTAAAAAATTTCCAAAACAGTGACAAGGTGATGACATGGCAGCCCAGTCAGCATACATGGTATATTCTAGGAATATTCTTCATTTTTTACTGAATGGCATTGTGACAAGTGTCATAGCAAGATTCACAAGTTTGGTTTGAAAATGATTTTTTTTTACAATTTCTCCTAAGGTTGAACGAGAGTTTTTTTATGGTTTGGGACAACCCAACCAGAGGCTAACACGTGGTGTAGCCAGGGGTCGCCATGTGTCGCCTCTGGTGGACCCTCTCCTAAGTTTGAATTCTATACATCAAGGTCAAATTTCATTATATTTCCAAGGGTTATGGTTTAAGTCCGAAATTATTTGAAATATCAAAGTTCCAACTATGGTATTCAAACTATATTACAGGTTGGAAAATTTCATTTTCCAAAGTCTGATCCGAATTAAATGGTGGGAAACTATACAAAGTTCACATATACAAAGTCTGAACATACATATATATTATGGATATAATTTAATATAGTTCATATACATTTAGTAAGGTTGGCAGACTATATACATTGTCAAAAGTTAAACTATATATTGTGCATGCCAAAAACAATGTAAGGATGGGGGGAGGGCGTGTCGAACCTATGACCTCCCCCTCCTAATCCAAAGTTCTTACCACTATATCGGTTGGCGAGAATTTTTATATAGTTTTGGCAACATTATATTTCAAATGCTAATTATCTCCAATGGTGGGAATGAAGGGGGCCAACCCCCTCCCATGCGACCACACCATACGACCTCTTCAAAGCGCCTCCACTAAATGCACTTATGTGCATTTAAAACCGCACTTATCTGCCCTTAATTACATCTTAACAATTAATTAAACTTAGATTTATTTTGGTGGAGTTTTAGAGGCACCTCCAAAATCATCGGGTTCGCCAACTTTGGTGGTTTTAACTGGAGTCTTCTCCATTTTTGGAGGAGATTTCCTACGAAAATTAAATGAGGCATATATTTTGCAGTTTTTGACCAAATTGAGAGCAAGAAGAGTCATTTTTGATTGATTTAGACATTCTGGACTCATTGAAGCATGTTTCAGGATTTGTAGGTGAATGTAAATAGAAATTTTTTCACTTTTGAGCTAGTATAGAGGCTCAAGCCATGGAAGCTGCACCAAGGAGATGTAGCCAAGGAGGGGTGAACTCCTTCATCAAAAATTTTTGTTGATGGATAAATTGTGATGGTTTTATGTTCTTGTTTTTTATGTTGTTCAGTATATGTATTTGATGATTTATGCTCTTTAATTTAATTTAAAAACTCAACTCATTTACCTGTTTGGCACACATAAACACCAAGGAAGCCTATGCACATAAAGAAAAAGATCAACAAATAAATTTTAAATCTGAAGATGAAATCAGAACATAAAAACTAACATTCATACTCAGATCAGAGATAGACCAGTGTTAGCCCATTTAAGGTTATAATCATTGACAGGCAATTTAGGGAGGACAATTCATATGTCCCATCATGGACATTCACACAATGTACTTAAATTGTCATCATAATCACAAATTGTTGTGTAGGCATTGAAGCAAGAGTAGCTATAACCTAAATTAATTAGGATTGTGGTGGTGTATGGTGAAGTGGGATAACTATACAAATTAGTATATGGTTGACTTATTATGGGCATGGATTTTGTAAAGGCTTATTTTAACATGAGAATCTAATTGTAGGCTATTGGTGTTTGTAACAGAGTTAATTTACTTATACCACAAATTTATCAAATATATGGTATTCTACGCTCTCCTTGTATTTGATGTTAGTTAATATGGTTTATCAATCCCAGGTGGGATAACACATCTGTAGTGTATATCCTATCCCTACTTGTCTCTCTATCTATATGGACCAAAGTGATGATCTACCATCTTATTTGTGCTAGCCAAAATGGATCAATTATAAATTTGTGATGATTGTATTAGGCTATAAATCTATTAACGACCCATCACATTGATCTGTAAACAAAGCCATGGAAGGATCTAAATCTCAAGAAAATGTAAAATATTAAAGATAAATAAAATTAATATTTAAACTAACTCTCTGCCCTAGATTTCTCAGCATGGTATCAAAGAAAGGTTTTGAAATGAGGGAATAAAATAGGAAGAAATTTGAACCATCTCATATCAAGAAGAGTGAATTCCTTAATCCAAATTTGTGAAGGAAAGAAGAACAAAAATATGGGCATAATTTCTAGTCCTAATTGTAAGGATATGGTCAAGAGTATACACAGAAATGAGAAAGGGGTTTTCGAGGGATCTATGCACTTTTCTTGATGAACAAATAGCTAGAATACCTTCTCTCCCTGGACCGAACCTATCAAACAAGAAAGAGAAACTTTTCGTTCATTATACTAGCCCTCTTCTCTATGAAATAACCTCATAATACTCAAGAAGATTGAGAGATTAAGGACTCTGGTCTTGACGGGCCAAAAGGCTATTTCATGAGCTTAAGAAATTCCAAGCATCTTGACAAAGTAAGCAAAGGTATTAGCTAATTTCACAAGATTTGAAGTCTTCAAAATTCATCTATCAAGCCTTCGTCCTGGACAAGTTTTGAGTGATAATAGTCTCAATTTGGAATGCATGTGAATGAGTCTCTTTTAGAAGCCCAATTTTTTTTTCCATTGTCACCTTTTCAAAGGGAGCTGAAAGCACTATTGAAAGAGCATACTCATGTGCATAAAAGAGATACAAGATCAATGGTATTGATGACCTCATTATCAGCTTATGTCTTGTTGAAATTATTCCAAAAACCATAATCTACACTTGTGCATTAAGACATCGAAATTATAAGCATGTAAAGAGACATATATAAACTATTCATTAATATATAACATTCATTCATTCATTCATTAATCATAGACACGAATAGGCCATCAAAAATAAAGAAAATAAAAATAAAAAGAAATTATTTTACTAGTTATATGATCTGAAAATGGAACTATTTGTAATGCTATGCAAAGTATCCATTTCCATTTAATTAAGTGTGCAAAGTATTCTCCATGTCTTGCAGGTTAAACAAAATGTTTTTGGTAATTGTTTCTGAGTTTTTGTGTGAGGAAATATTAATTAAATTCACTGTTTAATATAACAGTTCAGAAATACACAACAAGAAAAATTCACCATAACATAACACAACAAACTGATGAGGCAGTTCACCCCTCCTGGGCTACATCTGTTGGGTCCAAGGCTCCCAATGGGCATGTCCTTGCTCTATTAAGTTGCTCAAAATGGTTATACAGTTAAAAATATTCCCAAACAGAAAAAACCGGCTGTGAAATTGACTTCAGAAGACAGAAATAAGCTAAAAATGGCTTTTGTTTCACCTCAAACAGTGAAGTACAACCAAATACAACTCCATCTTCCTGATGACCCTGGTGGCCCTTTCCTCTTCTCTAAAGAAACAAAGGGCTGAAGAACACCTCTATTCACTCTGGAACCTGTCCCAAACACTCTAGAATGCTCAAGAAATAAAAAATTGACTAAACTTTCGTCCAATTTGGCTCAATATTGTGAAAGTTATGACCAAAACAAATTTCTGCCCAATGCCACTTGAAAACCCCACTAAATGTGGGCTAACTCCAGTTGGGAGCGCTAACTTTGGCATAAACCCAAAATTTCTGGAACGCACCCCAAATAGGGCAGAACCACTAGCAGTTAAATTTAATTCTTAGGGTAGGTGGCAGTCACATGTCAAACCCCGCTCTATTTGCGGGCGGTTCCATTAACATTAAAGGGTCACAATAAATTTTTTAACATTGTGGTTACATGTATTATGGTTTAAAATGTTTAAGCATAACCATTGGATAATATTTTCCACCTGGTGTTAAGCCCTTTGTTCGCAGGCTCTCGGTCACGAACCATCGGGGCTAGCCCTCCACTTCTTTTTTCGCTCAAATTCAATTTAAAAATTAAATATAAATCGTCGGCTATAGGAGTTAAGGAACACAGTGCAGGAGAATTGGCAGAGTGTTGTGCACGTGGCGGTGAGGTTTGGGGTTTGAACCTTGTGGACCCATAAAAATTTGATCACAACACAATGAATTTCGATTGGGGCCACGTGGCAGCCTCTGGGCTTGCCACGTGGCACCCCCGAATTGGCCAAAAATCTTCAAAAGTCAACCAATCAAAAAATGATATGCTACCACACATCAGATTCTGATATGCTCGTAGGGAATATTCTAGGGGAATATTATTTGAAATATTCCAAAGAATATTCTCTTTTTAATTTTTCCAAAGCCAGAAAGTCAACTTTGGTCAACTGATTTTTTTGAAGGATACTGAAAACTTCAAACCTGCATAACTTTCACATACGGCGTCGGATTTGAGTCTCGTTCACGGTGCCAGAATCACAAAAATGAGGCTTTTCGGTCGTTTAGATTTCAACCAATTCTGAGCAGTTACATTTTTGAGCATTTTTTCAACCTGGACATTATCACCTGATCATTATATCATTAAAAACATCGCGTGCGATATCATGAAACATATTATTGATGATAATTTTTTTTAGATGAATTATTTTGTGTGTATGATTAATGAATGAATGAATGAATGTTACATATTAATGCATAATTTCTATATGTCTCTTTACATGCTTATAATTTTGATGTCTCAATGCACAAGTGTAGATTATGGTTTTTGGAATCATTTCAACAAGAATTTAGCTGAGAATGAGGTCATCAATATCATCGATCTTGTATCTCTTTTATGCACATGTGTATGCTCTTTCAATAGTGCTTTCGGCTTCCTTTGAAAAGGTGACAATGGAAAACCTTTTTGGGCTTCTAAAAGAGACTCATTCACATGCATTCCAAATTGAGACTATTATCACTCAAAACTTGTCTAGGACGAATGCTTGATAGATAAATTTTGAAGACTTAAAATCTTGTGAAATTAGCTGATACCTTTACTTACCTTGTCAAGATGCTTGGAATTTCTTGAGCTCATGAAATAGCCTTTTGGCCCGTCAAGGCCAGAGTCCTTAATCTCTCACTCTTATTGAGTATTATGAGGTTATGTCATAGAGAAGAGGGCTAGTATAATGAACGAAAAGTTTCTCTTTCTTGTTTGATAGGTTCGGTCCAGGGAGAGAAGGTCTTTTAGCTATTTGGTCATCAAGAAAAGTGCTTAGATCCCTCGAAAACCATTTCTCCTTTCTGTGTATACTATTGACCTTATATCTATAATTAGGGCTAGAAATTATGCCCATATTTTTGTTCTACTTTCCTTCACAAATTTGGATTAAGGAATTCACTCTTCTTGATATGGGATGGTTCCAATTTGTTCCTATTTTATTCCCTCATTTCAAAACCTTTCTCTGATACGATGCTAAAAATCTAGGGCAGAGAGTTAGTTTAAATATTAAATTTATTTATATTTAATATTTGACACTTTCTTGAGATTTAGATCCTTCCATGGCTTTGGTTACAGATCAATGTGATGGGTCGTTCATAGATTTATAGCCTAATACAATCATCAAAAATTCATAATTGATCCATTTTTGGCTAGCACAAATAAGATGGTAGATCATCACTTTGGTCCATATAGATAGAGAGACAGGTAGGGATAGGATATACACTAGGGATGTGCTATCCCACTTGGGATTGATAAGGCATATTAACTAACATCAAATACAAGGAGAATGTAGAATACCATATATTTGATAAATTCCTGGTATAAGTAAATTAACTCTGTTACGAACACCGAGAGCCTATAATTAGATTCTCGTGTTAAAATAAGCCTTTACAAAATCCATGCCCATAATAAGTCAACCATATACTAATTTGTATAGCTATCCCACTCCACCATGCACCACCACACTCCTAATTAATTTAGGTTCTAGCTACTCTTGCTTCAATGCCTACACAACAATTTGTGATTATGATGACAATTTAAGTATATTGTGTGAATGTCCATGATGGGACATATGAATTGTCCTCCCTAAATTTCCTTTTAATGATTATAACCTTAAATGGGCTAACACTGGTCTATCTCTGATCTGAGTATGGATGTTAGTTTTTCTGTTCTAATTTCATCTTCAGATTTAAAATTTATTTGCTGATCTTATGCTTTTTGTGCATAGGCTTCCTTGGTGTTTATGTGTGCCAAACAGGTAAATGAGCTGAGTTTTTAAATTAAATTAAAGAGAATAAATCATGAAATACATATACTGAACAACAGAAAAAACAAGAATAGAAAACCATCACAATTGATCCATCAACAAAAATTTTTGATGAAGGAGTTCACCCCTCCTGGGCTACATCTCCTTGGTGCAGCTTCCATGGCTTGGGCCTCTACATTAGCTCAAAAATGAAACAATTTCTATTTACATTCACCTACAAATCCTGAAACATGGTTCAATGAGTCCAGAATGTCCAAATCTATCAAAAATGACTGTTCTTGCTCTCAATTTGGTCGAAAACTGCAAAAGATATGCCTCATTTAATTTTCGTAGGAAATCTCCTCCAAAAATGGAGAAGACTCCAGTTAAAAACACCAAAGTTGGCGAACCCGATGGTTTTGGAGGTGCCTCTAAAACTCCATCAAAATAAATATGAGTTTAATTAATTGTTAAGATGTAATTAAGGGCAGATAAGTGCGGTTTTAAATGCACATAAGTGTGTTTAGTGGAGGCGCTTTGAAGAGGTCGTATGGTGTGGTCGCATGGGAGAGGGTTGGCCCCCTCTGTTCCCACCGTTGGAGATACTTAGCATTTGAAATATAATGTTGCCACCACTGTATAACAAGTCCCACCAACCGATATAGTGGTAAGAACTTTGGATTAGAAGGGGGAGGTCATAGGTTCGACATGTCCTCCCCCCATCCTTACATTGTTTTTGGCATGCACAATATATAGTTTAACTTTTGACAATGTATATAGTCTGCCAACCTTACTCAATGTATATGAACTATATAAAAATATGTCCATAATATATATGTATGTTCGGACTTTGTATATCTGAACTTTTTATAGTTTTCCACCATTTAATTTAGATCGGACTTTGGAAAATGAAATTTTCCAACTTGTAATATAGTCTGAATACCATAGTTGGAACTTTGATATTTCAAATAATTTCGGACTTAAACCATAACCCTTGGAAATATAATGCAATTTGACCTTGATGTATGGAATTCAAACTTAGGAGAGGGTCCACCAGAAGGGGCACGTGGTGACCCCTAGTTGCACCACGTGTTAGCCTCTGGTTGGGCTGTCCCAAACCATAAAACAATTCTCGTTCAACCTTAGGAGCAATTGTAAAAAAAAATTCACTTTCAAACCAAACTGGTGAATATTTCTGTGACACTTGTCACAATGTCATTCGGCAAAAAATGAAGAATATTCCTAGAATATACCATGTATGCTCACTGGGCTACCATGTCATCACCCTGTCATTATTTTGCAAACTTTTTAGCTATTTAGGAAAATAAACAAGAGGCTCTATCTTCTTCATCTAGACTTTGTTTTCGACAAAACAAATTACAATGGATTCCTGGCGACAGACTCTTCACTTTTGTTCAGTTTCCATTCAATTCTGAGCACTTTCAGTTGTGAGCTTTTACACTGAGCACCTGATCATTCATACCCACTAAAATTATTTTGGACCCAAAAATCTCTTTGATTACTGATCATTTGGATGAGGGTACTATTCCCCCATTCTTCCAGTCTCTATCCATTGAAATTTTCCCATTTTCATCAGTTGGAGATTTTCACAAAAACTTAAATTTTTCCTTGACTCTTGCGACCTTCTCTTGTCGTCGTTGACACTGTCATGCTGCGATTTCCATGAATTTTAGAGTAGAAAGCTATTCTTACATAAAACATCTTGTTCCTACCTTTGTCATTAATCAAAGGAAACTTTAAAACTGTCTCACCTTGCACACTGTCATCACGGCGATTCTTAACTTATCTTACTTTGTACTTGCGTTGACTCTTGACTAAGTATCTTTGCCATTTCCATTTACCTTTTGGAAAAAAAAACAATCTCTTGTGGAACCCATGCCTTCTTTTTAAAACTATTTCTTTTATTTCTCTTTTACCTTTTCACTCTCTTGCATCAACATCTTGTTTCAAACACTGCTCAACATTGGTGTTGATTGCTGCAAATGTTTTACATCTTGTTCAAATCCTTTCAAAGGAAACCAGTTAGAGTCCTAAAAAATCTCATTACAAGCATAAGCAACCTTAATGAAATGAAAATTTTCATTCGATGCATCTTTTTGAAAGGTTTGATTCAAAACATCTCTTTGTTTGATCATTAACAATGTCAAATTATGACTTTCATTCACTATCCTCTTCATTTCTTGTGCATGTATGAGAGACAAACTTGTCGTCTTCTTATGCACTCTAACTACGTACTCAATACCATATTTAAAAAAGTGATAATTATTCTCATGGTGATGAAATACTGCTTTCCTATCATACAAATACAGACTTCCCAAAACAATACCTGATATCTCAAGCGACACCACATCAAGTTCAACTTCATAAAGAAAGTTTGAATTGATCGCGAATATTAGTATGCAATTCCTTGTAACCTGAAAGTTTGCATTCTTGCATATCCACCCTAAAGTATAAGGTCTTGGATGTCTAATGATTTCAAGGTTTAACTTCTTAACAAAGTCTTCAGAAATCAAGTTAGCTTGCGACCCACTATCAAAGAGTGTGTCTATCTTTGTATGTTTAGAGAAGACTCTAATATGGAAAAGTTCTATTCTTGTATCTTCATCTCGATTTAAATTGGAACAACTTAAAGAAATAGTGCTTTCTATATTCTTACCTTTCAAACCCATGGCTGTAATCTTTGTATAATCTCCTGAATATGAACATAAGTCATGTTCAATTATAACAACAATTTTCCCCTTTTCTTTGGCTTTCAGTTTGTTTGTCTTAAACTCTGGATGAAGTTGCCAACATTGGTCTTCATCATGTCCATTCTTCAAATAATTTTTACATGTGAGTTTCTCCTTCTCTCTTTTTATAGAGCTATTTCTCTTTCCTCTTCCATAAAACTTTCCCTTTCCTTTACCCTCACTATCACTTTTCTCATCTATGTTTTGTTTCCCTCTTGCTCCTAAATGTGTGGCTTGAACACAAACCTCATCTATGTTTGTGGGATTAAACATGAGAATAGTGTACCTAAGGTAACTGTGCAAACCACCAATGTAATTTAACAAAGTTTCTTGAGAATATAAATTAATACCCAAAATAAGAGCCCTTCTCCTAAATTCATGAGTATAATATTGCACACTTTTCCCTTTCAACTGTCTAAATTTTTTCCAATCCATAATGGCCTTTTGCATGTATGCTAAGGGATATAATTTCCTTTTAATGGCAGCAATAAAACTTGACCAAGACATAGATATCTTAACATAGTTTTTAATATCTTCTTGGGTCCTTGCCTCCCACCATACAAGTGCAGATCCTTCCATCCTCAAAGAAGCAAATTGAATATTTATGTCATCTTCATGAAGGTTCTAAATTTTGAAATACACCTCCAATTGATGTATCCAATTGTCCAATATTTCTGCATTTAACTCACCATATACATTGGAAGCTCAAATTTTTCATCAAGTTTGAGTAAGGGTGTTTTTCCTCTTGTGGCTTTTGAGTGAGAGTGAGTGTGAGTGATTTTTGTGGTGGAAGTGGAAGATGATGCTGATGGGGATGATGAGGATGATGATGAAGGTGGATATGGAGGAGGCTTTACTCCATTTCCTTTTGAATCCTTCTCTTCATCTTTCTGATCACCTGAAGTTCCTTCTCCATTGTGATGCTTAGAAACTTCTCCTGCCATACCAACAGTAAATGAATCAAACATTATTTTAACCGTCCTCTTTATGTCATTGAAGTATCTATTGACATCATCCTCTTCTAAATGACATTTAGTTTCTCCAACACCCGACATGATGGCTATGGATTCAAGCTCAACTTCTGTTTCTTGTACCTATTCAATCTCAGGTTCTTGAGATAAAACTTGAGGTGCTTCAAGTGCATATTTGAGTGAAACTTTGGGTGGAGATGGTGCCCTTGTGATGCAGGGGCATTAGACACTAGCCAGCAATGTAGGAAGTTTTGTCCACATGTTGTGGCTAGGAAGGTTCAAAACATTTGAATTGTAACAGCTAGGTGTCAATACCTCAGCTGACTATATCATTTAGATTAGTTAGAAGTTGAATAGTTCAGTTTGATCCATTTGTCACATTTCAATTAGTTGAAAAATTGTAATTAGGCTTTTGGTTTCCTAAAACGGTCCTCACAGAGGAACCGAACAGACAAATGTTTATGTATATAAATGTAATCCCTCGGATGTATTGAGGGGGAGAAGAGAAAAGGAAGAGATTTATGCAATAAAACTCTATGTATTGAGCAATTGCTTCCGGTTGAATAAAATTCAAGTCCTGTTGATTTCCAAACTGTCTCAATTTATAATTGTGAAGAATTGTTTAACTGTGGGGCGATTGTGCACTGGTAATTCCGTTTCTCTGTCTTTGATTTCTCGTAAATTGTTTGGATGAACCCTGTGAATTCACCCCACTCGCAAGCAAGGTCAGAGTAGGAAAGCCATTGTCGTCGAGCTCTGTTTTATGATAATAGAAATCCCGCTCATTAAAGAGAATTACATTTGTTTGTTGGTAATTAGAATTCCCAACTCGAGTAGCAAACCTGAGTTGAGGCATACATAGGAGAACGCAAACCCGACGTGAACCTTGGTCAAGCCCTGTACTAAAACCACGAGCGGATTTGCGGAGGTGGATTGCCCATATCGCACCGCTTTTGCGGGTTGAGTGGTATTCCCAGAATTGGAGCGATTCCATAGAACCGTCGACGCGTGGCAAGGGTGGACCCATGAAAACCGCCATTCAAAGCATGCCATCGCGTGTTAACGTTCGTACCAGGATGCCGAGCGATATGCGTACGTGTCGTTGATCTGGGAAAGAGCCATCGGACGGTGGTCGCTTACTATAGATGCGCGGGAGATAACGAGGGTGCTAGCATTAATATAAAGTTTCGAAGATTTAAATATTGGTTATAAGGTTGGCAGTATAATATAAAGTCGAAAGATTTATTTAAATTTTCAAAGGGTAGTCGATGATATTTATTTATGAAATGATATTTATTTATCAAATTCCTCGAATTTGATAACTAACATCCAAAAAAAAGAAATAAAGTAGACCACGTGGAGTAGAGAACGAAATTACAAGGGAAATGCTGACAGAGCCACGTCTACAGTTAACCATCTCTCCTTAGAAGGGTCCGATTTCAGTTTCGTTGCGTCACCTTGTGGCTCTCCTTCTTCTAGTCCTAATATTAGGATTTGTAACCAAAAAATTCCCTTCACCTCTCTACAACTTTATCCTTGTGAGCATCACAAATTTTCAACCATTAAAACCGTACTTGCAAAAAACTCAAGCAAATATCAAGCAAATAACCTTAGAAAATTTTCAACCAGGCTCTAATACCAACTTGATCTGAGTATGAATGTTAGATTTGCTGTGCTATTTTCATCTTCAAATTTAGAATTTATTTGTTGATCTTATGCTTTATGTGCATAGGTTTCCTTGGTGTTTATGTGTGAAAAACATGTAAATGAGTTGAGTTTTTAAATCAAATTCAAGGGAATAAAGCATGAAATATATATGCCGAAAAAAAGAAAAAAGAGAACAAAAAACTATCACAATTCATCCATCAACACATAGTTTTAATGAATGAGTTCACCCCTCCTGGGATACATCTCCTTGGTCCAACTTCCATGGCTTCAGCCTCTGTATTAGCTCAAAACTGAAAAATTTGTTGTTTACATTCACCTATAGCTCCCGAAACATCCTTCAATGAGTCCAGAATGTCCAAATATGTTTATATGTGAATTTTGTATAGTTTCCCAACATTTAATTCGGATCAAACTTTGGAAAATGAAATTTTCCAACCTGTAATATAGTTTGAATACCATAGTTGGAGGTTTGATATTTCAAATAATTTCGGACTTAAACCATAACGCTTGGAAAGATAATGAAATTTGACCTTGATGTATGGAATTCAAACTTTGGAAAGGGTCCACCATAGGGGGCACGTGGCGGCCCTGGCCGCACCACATGTCAGCCTCTGGTTGGGTCCCCAAACCATTAAAAAAATTCTCATTCATCCTTGAGAGTAATTGTAAAAAAAATTCACCTTCAAACCAAACTAGTGAACCCTGCTGTGATATTTGTCATGGTGTCATTGAGAACAAATTGAAGAATATTCCTAGAGTATACCCTGTATGCTGAATGGGCTGCCATGTCATCACCCTGTCACTAATCTATAAATTTTTTAGTTTTTTAGGAAAACGAACAACATGTTCTATCTTCTTCATCCTAACTCTATTTTATACAAAATTTATTGCGCTAGATTATTGGTGATGAGCTCTTTGTCGTCGTTTAGTTTCCATTCAATTCTGAGCACTTTCATTTTTGAGATTTTATACTAAGCACCTGGTCAATCTCATCATCTCAAAATGACTCAACTGATGAAAATTTACAATTTATGTCATCATCACTTCACACTATCTCATGAATGACCCTTTCTATAGATTATACAGATGAATTTATGGAAGGAAATCCCCTCTACCTATCCTAGGATTGACTGTGACAACAAGTGAATAAAGGACAATTGATGGATATTTGTGGACAATATCCCCTGCTTATAAATTTTACTTTGTTCACCTATTCTCACAATCAATCATAGGTTAGGTAGAGGGGATGGAATCCCAGAAATTCATGCATATAATATGTATAAGGGGTCATTTATGAGACATTGTGAAGTGTTGATGACAAACATGGTAATTTTTCATCTTTCGGGTCATTTTGAGATGGTGATGACAAACCAATGCTTTCCCATTCAAGGTTATAATAATTTATTGGCAATGTGAGAAGGATAATTTGTACACCCCATCATGGACATTACACTCATATGTACTTAAATTGTCATCATAATCACAAACTATTGTGAACTGACAATTAATATATGTTAGAATTTTGTTATACTAATATAGATTATAAAATTCAACCAATATATATATTACCTACAACAAACATAGTATAAAATAAAGCAACCATTTCAACAACGTCTACTTGTGCACAAGGTAAAGAAAACTCTAGTGCTATTTTTATTAATGAATAATAACAAAAAATGTCAATTTGAAATTTTTTTCTTGTTACAGTTGATGATCCACCCCTCCCGAGGCAACCTCGATAATGTCATGATTACATGATGAGACCATCAAAAATAAATAAAAATAAAAAGAAATGATTGTACTAGTTATATCATTAGAAACATCACGTACCATATTACGAAAACATATTTTTGATGATAAATTTTATTGAGATGAAGTATTTTGTGTCTATCTTTAATGAATGAAGTGAATGAATGTTATATGTTATTGAATTATTGCTATATGTCTCTTTATGTACATGACCTTGTTTCATATTATGTAAACATATTTTTTATGATAAAATTTATTGAGATGAAATATTTTGTGGATTTACGAATGGATGTTTTTTTTTATAATGTAACTTAATGTCTTGATTTCAACTATTTCCTATATAGTAGATATATTGGGTACTAGGTAATTGAGAGTGATGTGAGTGGGGGGAGGGGCCATGATAGATTCCACCTTCAGGTGTTTAGACTTTTTCAACATCGAATAAATTAGGATTTGGATAATCTTGGAGAAAACACCCTCAATCCAACAAAGAAACAAAAATGTCAATGTTGACTTCACTTTTGCTTCATCGAGTGGAGGGAGGTTTTCTCCAAGATTAAACTACTCCAAAAATTTATTCTCGAAACCAAGAGGAGCTCATTTAGGTATTCATGCTTGCAATTAAATTATTCAATTATTATCTATTCATGCAATTAAATTTAATATTCGGTCAAATTTAATCTAAAATTTCCTCATTGGTATCGTGAATATGTGTAGGACAACTAGTTTGAATTCAGATGTTGAAGTGGAACAACTATTTGAAGGAAATAGTTCAAAATGGTAAGGGTTTAGGTGAGACAACAAAATTTGTATGATGTTTGTGTTGTATGTCTTTACCAAGTGGGAGTTACATAAAGATTATAAGAAATAACAAACTTTTAAATGAAAAAAAATCATGTATTATTTGTATTTATTTGATAATTGTGTTTGTATTTGAGTGAAATACCATAAACTGTTATTTTTCATGTAGGGAAGTAGGAGAAACTCTTACTCTATTAATTGGGCACAAGGCAGTGGTACTATTTTTATTCTATTTTATTAATTTTTTACCGGATCTAAATTCTCCTCCTTCCTTTGTTTTGCAGGTACTTTCATTCACATATATGGATTTGAAATATTAACTAGGGTTGGAGTCATATACGCGGGAAAAAATCGTCGAATTATTGCTCAACTTTAGACCACCTAGCACTTGGATACCAGGTGCATTATTTAGTTTTTCATTGCATTTGATTTCAAGAACATTTTTAATTCTACATAACAAATCTTCCAATACCATAGATGTTGAGAAAAACTAGGGAAAACAAAAATAGGGTTTCTTTTATAATGTTTTGTCTTGTTATATTGACAATTCTTGTGATATAATGTTAGTTCATCATCATCATCATTATTTTTTCTTAATAATCAAAACAATTCCAATAAATAACATCATAATGCAAACAAGAACACCACAAATAGGCTCCAGGATAGGGAAAACCCCATCCACAGGGGAAAAACCCAAAAATTCTCTTATTATAGAAATTAAAGGAAGAATTCCAAGACCTTTGATCAAGGCAACTCACCAAGTGATAGGGAATCCACCGAAACAACAATTCTTCTCTCTATAACTCAGTCTACTACTCTCCTCTAGCTCAAAATCTGAATAGAGATAGCTTTATTCCCATACGTGCAAGCTTTCCAAACAAGGAATTGATGCACAAGCCAAATAAATAGACCTTTTTTCTTTCCTCACTATCCTTCACCCCTTTCTCACTCTGAATTTGACTTAGACTTATTGAAGAGTTCAAATTACTTGTGTTACTCAAATGAGGTCGAATACCTCTCCTTTATATAATATTTTGGCGGGGTTCAAGTGCCTCTTGTGGGGCTGACTTGATGGGCTAGTAGACCACACTCAAAGATAACATTTTTCCCTTAAGAAAACTAAGTTATGTGGGATAAAAAAAGAACTAGAATAAAACCAACAATATGATATGTTTTTGTAGATTTTTTTTCTCACCTACTATGTTTTTCATCCTTTGACAAGGGAGTTTAGTTTTGAATTACTCAACCTCCATCTAGAGCTAACTAACATAGTAATTCAAACTTCACTACGCTCTAACAAAATTTCAATATTATTTATATAATTCTATTTCCCCATCCAAAAAATATCCCATGGAGATCTCATAGATATGTAAAATATAATTGGTGAAAATGTGAAGTTGGGTTACACTTTTTGCCCTTTTTTGAGAAATTTTTTATTTTTTATTTTTTATTTTTTTATTTTTTATTTTTTTTATTTTTTATTTTATTTTTATTTATTTTTTTATTTTTATTTTTATTTTTTTTTTCTGTTCTTCAACTTTCTGCAAACCAAATCAATTTTTCTATTTAGAATTTCATTTTGCGATAAAAATAAAAGTTGTCAGAAATTTTATTAGCTTTCTATTACTTATTTTTTGGAATTTTTTTATATACATTTGATATGTCAACTTAGCGTTTTTTTAAGTGTGTTTTTTTAACAATCAAATGATTCATAAGAAGTCATGTTAATATGCACTGTTGTATTCTTTGAAACTTTGTGTTTTTGAGAAACAAAATGTGTTACAACAATCTAGACAGAGTCTACTTTGGTTTCATTATTTTACAAAGCCAACTGATGCATATCATAATTACTAGAATTTTTTGAACTGGTCCTATATGAAAAAACTGCACATATTTTGAATATGTTTCGCGATGCACACAATTTCTTAACATATAAGTTATAAACTAAAAATATAAAAACTACCCATTACAGATGACAAAACAATGTAATGTACCATAATTTTTCAATTTTTTTTACAGTGTATTTTGGAAGATACATAATTATGATTTCACTGAATCATAATGACCTTCAGAAATTGATTGCACCCGTTTTATTACAAAATTAATTAAAATTAGTACATATTTATGAAATTCCATAAAAGTTATATTTCCTGAAAGTAGATTGAATTCTGAAAATGCTTGTCTTGGTTCTAACAGTTAATTCAGAATGTTTCATGGAGTTTAATCAGTCCAAAGTTGAAGATATGTATTTAGAGCTTGGCTCTGCGTAATTGCAGACGTGTTAGTTCGACATAATTGTTTTTCGTGTCGACGGCCCATCAAGTCTAACGACATAAAAGTTCGGTCGAACTTTTGCCCAACTTTCTGTTAGACGGAAAATATCACAAAACCCCTCCAAAAAAACATCTCGCGGAAATATAAATTTCCGCAAAAGCATTCATTATTTTCGCATATTTTCGCACATTTGGTCTGATTTTGCAAAGGTCTTGGTTTGATTTTGCTAAGAATTGTTTTGGGTTTAAGGAATTTTCTTGGAGGTACGTTCAAAGGACATTTTTGCAAAGGATTGTTTTGGGTTTAAGGAATTTTCTTGGAGGTACATTCAAAGGACATTTTTGCAAAATATTCTTTTGGGTTTAAGGAATTTTCTTGGAGGTACATTGAAAGGACATTTCTTGGAGGTATGTGATACATTTTGTGGATGTTTTTTGGGCTTCATTTTTTTTGAAGGTATGGATTTGGGCTTAATTTTCATTGTTTTTAGAGGTTTTGGGCTTAATTTTAGAAGGAATTTTTTTAGGCCTAATTTCGAAAGGACTATTTTTAGGCTTAATCTTCGAAGGACATTTTTTGGAGGTATTTTTTAAAGTGATATTTTTTTAGAGGCTTTTTTTAAAGTGGCATTTCTTAAGAAGTTGGAATTAATTTTCAATGGACATATTTTGGAGTTATTTTTTGAAGTGACAATTTTTTAGAGTACTTGTTTTGGGTTGAAGTAAATATTTTATAATGATTTTTTAAAATGAGTTTTTGTCTAACTTTTTAAATGAATTTTTTTTGTAGGACTTGGAAGGAAATATTTTGAGCTTCATTTAATTTTTATAAGACATTTTTTTCTCAGATTTTTTAAAGTAAGTGTTTTGGATTGAAGTGTGTATTTTTTGCAAAATTTTGAAAATGAGTTTTTTTTTTTTTTTTTAAATTAAATATTTTTTGATGTTTTTTTTAATTGAGTTTTTGTCTAATTTTTTGAAGGAAATTTGTTGAACTTCATACTCTATTATCATGGGAAATTGAAGGAATTGCACGAGAAAATATGATTGAAAAAGAGACCCTGAGGAACATAGAGAAGAGACGAGAGAATCTTGCAAAAGAAAGATAGAAGCACTCTCAAATATTGAAAGGGAAAATCAACCTCAACTAGAAGTTGAAACAGGTATGTAAATATAAATATTATGAATTTGATATTTAAAATTTTCCTAGTTTGAAATGTGAAGCTTAATTTTTATTTGATGAACTAATTTTAAAAATGTTTTGCAATGTAAACAGCGAGAGATATTCCTCAAAACATTGATGATGAGATACAAAATTTTGAAAGAGAAAGTGGAAGAGATATTGAGCCAATGATTGAAGATGGTGAAAATGTTGAAAGAAATTCAAGTGAAGAAATTGAATCACGTGGTGTATATATATGTGTGTGTGTGTGTGTGTTGAACGCATGCATGTATTATTGAAATTATAAATATTTATTAATTTAGTTATTTATTGAATATGTAAACTTATTATGTACTATTCATTTGAATATGTACAGATGAAATCAATGTCGATGATGAGCTGTTAGAAAATGTTGACACTCACACATATGGAGATAAAAGAGTTAAACATGTTATAAGATATCGTGTTAAACACATTTTTAATACGTACTTCATAAAGGAAAATGTGACAGTTCAAGTTCAAATGTTGAAAGGTCTCCTATCATTAAGGAAAATAAGAGTAGCTATGACTTTATTAGGTATTCGAAAATAAAAAAAAGATAAAAAATTGAAGGAAAATGTGATAAAAAATATAAATAGTGCAATAAATTCCATTAGAATATCTAGACAAATTTTTTTTTTCAATTGTACGCAAAGCAATACATATGGTAGTGGTTTCATCAAGTACTAAAGAGAATCGCTTGGTAAAATCTATGGCACGAGCATTAGGAACCTCACGAAAAACTTTGCACAAACATCGGAAATTTCAGTTGCAAATAAATGTAAATGATGAAATCGCTTGTTGGAGAGCTATTTGTAGGCAACCATACAAAGATAGACTTGGAGAAAATGTTAAAAAAATAATATATGAATATTGGAAGAAAAATTCATGTGTTTTTCCAAATGCAAGGGATGTGATGCGAAGAATAATAGCACGAAATCAGTACGAACAACATGAAAAAATTTGTTGGAAACCACTGAGATAGAGTTGTTCAACAAGTTCAAAGAAGAGAATCGTGAAATTCATGTCTCAATCAGTGCTTTTGTTCAACAAAAACTATGGTATGTAAAACCTATCACCGTACGCGACACTTGTTGTTGTTGTTATCATGTGGAATTTGAATTATATTATGACACATTCCTTAATTTTGGTAGAAAATTTTGAAAAGATTCACCTTCTCCTTCCACTATCCATGATTTCATATCTCAAATTCTATGTGAAAGAGAAAGCGATGAATTATTTTACGAAAAGAAATATGTTGGTGGTAAAAAATGTGATGATTGTGGAAATTTGACTAAATTTCAAAACAAATATCATATTGATATAAATGATCAATCATTGTCCAGCATGAAAGTGAAATGGAAGAGATATGAATATATCCATACATCGATTCAAGGTTCAAATAGTGCTAAAATAATTGAAACAAGAAGAAGAAATTTGTGTGATAGATTTCTTGAGAAAGTTTGAGGCATAAATTTATAAATACACCAAGCATTTCCATAGAGCTCGATGGCAAGACTTGCAATTAAAAAAATCCCATGAATGTTTTCCACCAGGGACCATTTTTTTAGTAATTGATTTTTCATAAAACTACACATTTGTTCCACAAAAAGAAATTCAGAGTGAATACTATCATTCTGACCAAGTCTCCATGCTTGTTCATATTCTATATAGACATGCTAAACAAATCATCGATCATATAGAAAGCACCAGTGAAAATCGACATGTTATTAAAGAATATCACTTTTATATCAGTGACGACCGTACACATGATACATGTTTTGTACAACACTATTTTGGAAATATTTATGACTCCTTGAAAAGTCATGGAATTAAATTCTATGAACATTGGATATGGTTAGATGGATGTGCAGGTCAATTCAAATCTTCACGATCATTATTTTGGTTGTGTTGTCTTCATAAGAAAACTGCATTAAACATTGTTGGAATTTCTTTGAGACTAGCCATGGAAAAGGAGAACATGATGGTGTAGGGGCATGCATAAAACGAAAACTTCAAAGATATCAAATGAACCCCTCTACAAACCGACTTGTGGATGCTAAAGAAGTTCTTAAATGGTGCATCGCTGCTCTAAGCCATGAGACTAACCGATCAAGGGAAGTGTGAAGATAGATTCAATTTAATTTTTATTGGATAAATAATTTTAAACAGTGTAAATTTATCATGTAATGATTATCTTTGATGGTATTTTAATATCATATTTATATTCTTCTTTGAATTTTCCATATATAGGTTTTTTTGGTATATTGGGATCGAAGATGTAAATAGATCAATTGGAAATGACATTAAACAATAAAAGTGACTCGAAAATTGCATTCAATTAAAACAAAGTTGTCCACAAATGTGTTTGCATTGGATAAAATAAAATATTCTTATGTTTGTCATGTTTGCATAGACAACACAGAATCCAATGACGTTTGTGAAAACAAAATGTATGTAAAAGATTAGAAACATACAGAGCTAAATACGAAGGGGAAAATGTTCGTTGCAATGTTTGAAGAAATGCAATTAGAGGAGACTACAATATCATTTTATGGTGATCGAGTTTCTGATATTGTTAAAGAAGGTAACATTTGAATTGCTTTAAAATGATAGAGATATAGAAATAAATTTAAATACATAAGTTTGTTAAGTTTGTTTTATTGTGCAGGAGATGCTTTTGCTGTAATTGCACCAACTGACAATGATGAAAATGTGAAGTATTATTTTATGCGTTGCACTAAATGAAAAATGAAATTATTAGAGAACTATAATGATCACGGGTTTCCATATGAAAGATGATATATTATACTGGAAGGTTATTTTTTCAAACAAACTAATCAAAGTGGGAATTTTTTTTACTTTTAAGACTATGAACCTAATGTCATAAGTTGTCAATATATCCAATATGTGCAACATGAATAAAGTTGATAGAGGTTCAATCAAAGAAAAAAACAAAAATTAAGAAACAAAAATTTTCAAAATATGATCATGAATAGATCATTGAAGATAACATTGCATTGCAATTTTTTTTATTGAACTACCCAACAATTTCTTCTCTTTGGATTCATGTTTTAGAACTTCCAAAACTTAGCTAAAAATTGAGTTGCCTTGTTATGTTATCTGTGCAAGTGTTTGCACATGTACATTGTTTTGGTACATGCACACTAGTATCAAATGAAAGTAGTTTTTATATACATGCATTGATTAAAATTGTTGCATGTAATGGATATATATATATATATATATGTGTGTGTGTGTGTGTGTGTGTGTGTGTGTTCTAGAACGAAATTCACTAAAATTAGCTTTTCTATGTGCATTGATGAAAAATGTTGCAAGTACTGGATATATATGTTCTAGAATGCAATTAACTGAAAGTAGTTTTTCTATGTGCATTGATGAAAAATGTTGCACGTACTAGGTATATACATGTTCTAGGAAATTATCTGAAAGTAGTTTTTCTACATGTGCATTGATAAAAAATGTTGCACATATTGGATATATATATGTTCTAGAATGCAATTATCTGTTCAAGTAGTTTTACTATGTGCATTGATGAAAAATGTTTCACGTAATGAATATATATATGTTCTAGAATGAAAATAACTGAAAGTAGCTAAATTCTATTTTCATTGATGAAAAATGTTGAAGCACTGGATATATATGTTCGAGAAAGCAATTAACTATTCAAATAGCTTTTCTATGTGCATTGATGAAAATTGTTGCACGTACTGGATATATATACATTATAGAATGCATTTTTCAAATTTTATGATTGTTTGACACATCTAACAAGACCTAGGATCTTATGATTGTTTATATATATATATATATATATATATATATATATATATATTGTACTTCAATCGTTTTAACATATATATTCAAACATGTGTAAAATCATTTCTACATGTACATATATTCATGTGTAAAATCATCTCTAAATAGCTTTTCTATGTGCATTGATGAAAAATGTTGCACGTACTGGATATATATACATTATAGAATGCATTTTTAAAATTTTATGATTGTTTTCAACACATCTAACAAGACCTAGAATCTTATGATTGTTTTTACACACACACACACACACACACACACACACACACACACACACACACATGTATGTATTGTACTTCAATCGTTTTAACATATATATTCAAAATCATTTCTACATGTACATATATTCATGTGTAAAATCATTTCTAAATAGCTTTTCTATGTGCATTGATGAAAAATGTTGCATGTACTAGATATATATACATTATAGAATGCATTTTTAAAATTTTATGATTGTTTTCAACACATCTAACAAGACCTAGAATCTTATGATTGTTTATATATATATATATATATATATATATATATATATATATATATATATATATATATATATATATATATATATATATATATATATATATATATATATATTGTACTTCAATCATTTTAACATATATATTCAAACATGTGTAAAATCATTTCTACATGTACATATATTCATGTAATTTTTTTGTTTGTTTGGAAAACGACAACTTGAATTTTAGAAACAAAACATAATATCATAATCACATGCCAAATGTAGTTCAACCATCCAAAACTTGAGTTTTAAAAACTTTTTGATTATATCACAACATTACTTCACATGCCATGCCAATTGTAGTTCAAATATCCAATAAAAACATTTAACATTATCTCACATGCCAAATGTAGATCAACCTTCCAAATATTAAGTTTTAATTTAACAAAAAATTATAGATCACAACATTACTTCACATGCCAAATGTAGTTCAACCATCCAAAACTTAAGTTTTAAAATCAAAACAAATTATAACACAACATTACTTCACATGCCAAATGTAGTTCAAAAGCAAAACATTAATATAGATCACAACATTACTTCACATGCCAAATGTAGTTCAACCATCCAAAACTTAAGTTTTAAAAACAAAACAAATTATAACACAACATTACTTCACATGCCAAATGTAGTTCAAAAGCAAAACATTAATATAGATCACAACATTACTTCACATGCCAAATTTAGTTCAACCATCCAAAACTTGAGTTTTAAAAATAAAACAAATTATAACACAACATTACTTCACATGCCAAATGTAGTTCAACCATCCAAAACTTGAGTTTTTAAAAACAAAACATTAATATAGATCACAATATTACTTCACATGCCAAATGTAGTTCTTGACCATCCAAAACTTAAGTTTTTAAAACAAAACAAATTATAACAAAACATTACTTCGCATGCCAAATGTAGTTCAACTATCCAAAACTTGAGTTATAAAAACAAAACATTATAGATCACAAGTGTCAAAACTTTTAAAAAACAAAAAATATAGATCACAAGTATCAAAACTTGAGTTATAAAAACAAAACATTATAGATCACAAGTATCAAGTATCAAGTAACATTACTTCACATGCCAAATCTAGTTCAACCATAACACTTTAAAAACAAAACAAATTATTTAACACAACATTACTTCATATCACATGCCAAATGTAGTTCAACCATCCAAAACTTGAGTTTTAAAAACAAAGCAAATTATATATACCACTGTAACATTACTTCACATGCCAAATGTAGTTCAACCATCCAAAACTTAAGTTTTAAAAACATTATATATCACATTCACATGTACCAAATGTAGTTCACTTAAAATATGTCCAAAATTTGTAGATCTCACAAGTATCAAGTATCAAGTTATATATGACTGCATCTAGATAAGACTATATATAAAAAAGTAAATTTAAGACTAAATCTATTGAAAATATAATGTTTCACGTGTGCATGTGCATCATCCATCAAATAGTGCATGTGCATCATCCATCAAATACAGATGGATGTAGTGTCTTTCCCAGCAAAGTCTCAATCCGTGAGCTATCCTATGAAGCATGGGGAACCTATACACAATGTGTACAAACATTAAAATTTGATGTTTTAAAATTGAGTGAGAATATATAGAACTTCATGTAAAAAACAAAATAAAAATAAAAATCATGCAATACCTCATGAGGTTCCCTCTCCATTTGTTTCTCGTCCACTACAACTTCCCCCACGGGAACATCTCCAACAGTAAACTGTATAATATATATATGTGCAGTTATATATATATATATATTCAAAAATTTCAAATTTCAAATGCATAAATATAAACTTATTTTCAATAATATTAAAAAATCCAAGTTAAACGACTTGTTCAATTGGTTGAAATGGTGTGGATGTTCCTATCTCCCTTCGCTGATCGTGGAGAAAAGAAATCCTATATGAAACTAAAATTAAAAAAGTTTAAAAGTATAAAATAATAAAAGATCAAGATGTAATTTATAATGAAACTTTTATTCAATTTATAATTATAACTTTTAAAAGATATATATTTAAGTGAAAATTGAATATGCTGATGGTTGGCATCTCTACAAGAGAGGCTCAAAAGAAATTTATCCAAAAATACTAAAATTCAAGAAAATTTAAATAACTCAAAATCTCTAGATCTCATTATAATAATTTAAGCTTCAATTTTATAAAATTATAACTTAATATATATATATATATATATATATATATATATATATATATATATATATATATATATATATATATTTAAGTGAAAAATTGAATAATTGTGCTATCGGATTTGACACATCTCCTAAGAGTGGTTCAGAAAGAAAATCTGCATAAACCTAAAATTCTAAAAATTTAAAATAACTCAAGATATAGATATATCTCATTTTTTATTGGAACTTTTTGAGGTGGAATATATAACTTAAAAACATAAATTTTAAAATTGAAAAATTGTCCATATTTGTTGTTTTGGATTTGGCACATCTCCTAAGGAAGTAGAAGGTACATTTCCCAAGGAAGAAGAAGGTACCGCCATCCCAAAAACATTGGACGGAATCAGAATCTGTTAAAACATTTTATTATATATATGTACATGTACATGTGTGCACAATTATTTTTTTTAAAATATCACTTAAAAAACATTGACATTTTCCAACATATCTTGATGGTGAGACCCATCTTGATTGTTTGAACCAGAGGCTCCGAACGTGATATTAACATTTTCTTCATTCATCGAGCATGACAACTGAAAATGGTGTTAACATATAATTATACATTTTTGTTAGATTGATGTATACAAATAAATGTATGTACATATGTATTTATTACAAATTGTATATGTGTTAAAATAATTGAACCCTAACCATTAATGCATACCGTTCACATGCCCTCTTCCTCATGAACAATTAGGTCATGCCAACCATTGCGATAGTTATTTGCATATGTTTTGAGATCTTCAACACTCATTTTGTCAATCTCTTCATCTGTATAATACACAAAATTAGCGCGTTCATTCTCACGTGCTCTTTGTCGATTCAGATAAACATCGACTCCACCCAATCCACTGTGAACATTGTTGATGATGGCATCCCTTGCTTCTTGACTAATTTGAGAAGTGGCTTCCATCTCTGACTTCAAATTTTCGACACGAAAAGGTCGACTAACCAATGGTGGCTCAGGGCAAGGAAACTCAACATCACGCCTAGCGCCCCTACGGTCACATAATCGACCTTTCCCAGGACCAAAAATTTCATAGGGAAGGACATTGTAATTGGGTTTCATTTGCAAAAATAATTCTGCATAAAATAATTTTTCAAAATAAAGCAGAACCTCGTCGTTCCATGGGAGTCTTCCATAGGCCGCAAGGTGTCTATCATACAAATAGTGAGCTATATCAGGGTGCTTGAAATATTGCACCTTCAGCATCTTTCTTTTCGGTCCTTCTTTGAAATTAAACATAGACTTGGCCATTTCTGTTGTAACTCTTTCTTTAACAACCTCCCATTTATCAGGACCCATCAGTGTTTCCTTTATTTTTCTCATGAATTCTACAAAAGTATCAGTGGTTGGCCCAAGCTTTCGGTACACATCTACTAGTTCACCTAAAGAGTGTGTAACTATTTCCAAGCTTTTTCGACTCTCAGAAGGTAGAGTCAAATCCACGAGATCTCTCTGCAATTTTGCATGAAGATGTTGACACCTTTCTAAGGTGCATTGCTGCATTTTTCTTTCCCAAGGTATATCAGAAATGTCGGCCGGATAATTCGTGGTGGGTAGACAACCTTCTTCTTGAATGACACGTTCTACTCTACATCTTTTTTGACCAACATTTGGAGCATTTTCAGCCTCTACATCAATATATAAAATTTTGAATATTAGAAAAAACACATGTAAATAAATTTGTACAAATTGAATGAAAAAAATATTCAAATTGATGGCCACTTCGATGTGGTTGACTAGCATCTTGCCCACCCTGAGACTTTTGAGAACCAAAATGACCCTGCTGAGAACCAACACGACCATCCGTTGATTGGCCTCTGGGGGAATAAATATCACCACCTCCATGAAACCTGCTAGCACTTATTGGTGGCCCTCTAAGGGGATTTGAACTACCACCAAACTCTCGAGACGAGAGAGAACCTTCATAAAAAAATATGAATTTATAATCAATTCAAAAATACATTCATACATATAAATAAATGTACATATTCATTGATTAAATTGCATGAACCATACCATGAATGAGTGAACCATGGGCATGCTCCATTGATGGAGTAGAGACCCTTCTCCTCTTAGCTCCTAAAAAATAAAAAATGAAACTTATTAACAACTAATTTAACTCACAAAGTTGATAAAAATAAAAAAACCAATTCCATATGTACACGCATGTATGTATATGTATGGAGATTTAAGATTATATTTAAATACCATGAACATCCCTCGATCCTTGATCCCCCTTTCTCATAGAGTTATGGGATTCTGTTGATCTTCGTCATTCATCCTCTATGATATATATATCTACGGTGGACATTTACAAGTATTTTTTTTAAATTACTATTCAAAATGAATTTCAGAAAATTAATGTAATTTAGTGTACACAAATTATGTAAAACACAACTTTCAAAGCAATAATTGATGTGTGAAACTCAATTTAAGCAAAACAATTTATAAAAATGTCAAGTTCACCAAATTTCACTTTAAATGGTGGGAGAACACTTGATATAAAATTGAAAAAAACACATGGTCATTAAAAAAGAAGCATGAAACTCCATTTAAACAAAAATTTGTTGAAGTCCTCACATTTTAATTTTATAAAAATGTGAAGTTCACCACTTGTTGCAAATGTGAAGTTCACCAAGTTGCGCTTTACATGGTGTGGTGGGAGCACACTTGGTATATAATTGAAAAAACACATGATCATTAAAAAAGATGCATTTATAAGTACAAAACACACACATATCCAAGATATGTTACAATTTCCATCAATAAATTTGAAGGGGAGAATCTCAACGCTAATTCATTTTTGAGAGATGAATCTTGAATTTTTGAAGAAGAGCATCTCAAAACTAATTAATCTTTGAGAGATGAATCTTGAATTTTTGAAGAAGAGCGTCTCAAAGCTAATTCATCTTTGAGAGATGAATCTTGCATTGGAATTGCCCCGTATAATTCTAATTCAACTATTGATTCATCTTTGATAGATGAATCCTAAATTGGCATTGCCCCACGCAATAGATCAACAAACAACTTATTCACATTTGTACAATGTCTTATACTAAAAAAATGAAATTAGCTAACAATATTGTTTGCTATTCCATGCAGTTCTTTTAGCCTGTCCTTCTTAACTTGGTACACGCCATAATTCTGGTTGCACACAAGTTCGGAATTGGTGAAAACTACAATTCCATTTGATCCATACTCCATAGTTGTTCCTAAGCCTTCTACCAATGCAATATAATATGCCTCATTGTTTTTTGTTCTTCCTGGTATATTCATTTTCCTTTGAACGACTTTGCTAGTTGCAATATTGGAAAACACATATGTAATCACTACTTTCCATGGATTTGGATAACAAGAAAAATCTATGCATAAATTTCCATTTTTCAACCATATTTAGTGGTTTTTTTAATCCCTAAAAAAAAACAAATTCAATAAAAATATATATTAAATTGACATTTATTGCAAATTAGTGGGAGAAATGACACATGTGCATGAGATAAATGACATGTGCATGGTTTATCTTAAATTTTGACTTAAAGTTTATGGTAGAATTCACATCTAGAAATGAGATGCGTTAAAGGTTGCATTGCCTAGAGTTTAAGGGAAATTTGTGACACATATAATGGTTCATGCATGGTTTGCATGAAATTTTGGCTTAAAATTTATGGCATAAATCACATCTAGTTCAATAACATGCCTTAAGAAAGGATGAAATTGAGAGTTTGGAACTTGTACAAGTTAAGACTCAACCAAAAAACTAAAATACTATGGAAGTTCAGCCACTTTAGGTTTAGTTTTTAGGCCTTAATGTTTGCCTTGAATTAATGGGGGAAAGCCTTGAGTTTTGGGATACTATCCTATGAGAGTTCAACCACTTTAGGTTCAGTTTTTAGGCCTTAAATTTTGCCTTGAATTAATGGGATGAAGCCTTTAATTTGTGGGAGAAATGAAATTTACATGGTTTGCAAAATTATTTTATGCACTTACTAAAACAACGTTCAATTTTTAAGCCTTAAAGTTTGCCTTGAATTAATGGGAAAAAGCCTTGAGTTTGGGGGATACTATCCTAGAGTTCAGCCACTTTAGGTTTAGTTTTTAGGCCTTAAAGTTTTCCTTGAATTAATGGGAGGAAGCCTTTAGTTTGTGGGAGAAATTACATTTACATGGTTTGCAAAATTATTTTATGCACTTACTAAAACAACTAATTATGTAAAAAGTCACACCTTTATGAGTTTGTGGGAGAAATGAAATAGAAATGACACATGCCTTAAATTTTGCCTAAAATTTTATGGGAGAAGGGAGAAATGACACATGTACAAGGTTTTCCTTAGAGTGGTAGTGGTTTATGGATATTAAAATGAATAACTTCTATTTAGATCGATTATAGAGATTGACCTAAGGGGAATTTACTAGATATGTCACCTTTGAGAAAAGATGAGATTCAGAGGCTACCTGGCCCTTTACAAACTTTTCCTTTAGAAATTATATATGTTAACACTCAACAGACAAACTAAAATCCTATGGAAGTTGAAAATCCTATGAGAGTTCAGCCACTTTAGGTTCAATTTTTAGGCGTTAAAGTTTGCCTTGAATTAATGAGATAAAGCCTTTAGTTTGTGGGAGAAATGACATTTACATGGTTTGCAAAATTATTTTATGCACTTACAAAAAACATTCTTTAAAGTTAATGGGAGAAAGCCAACATGACATGTATGATTTAAAAACTTTTCCTAATAATTTATGGGAGAAATGACACATGTACGCAGTTTGCCTTAAAGTGGTTGTGGTTTATGGATATTAAAATGAAGAACTTCTATTTAGATCTACTCCAGAGATTCATTGTAGGGGCATTTACTGGATATCTCACCTTTCATAAAAGATGAGATCCAAAAGCTACCTGGCCCTTTACAGACTCTGCCTATAGAACTTGTAGAAGTTAACACTACCTGTCCCAATTATACCCTATGAAGTGTGTAGAGGACCTGTGGAATCACTCACACTACTTTAAGTGGACATAAGGGTGTATAAGAGTGTACTAAGTTCAAAAATATGGTCATATTATTGGATATCTTTCCCAAGAGCCCAAATGTACTCCTTAAGTATATGTGGGGTCTATATAACCATCTACAAAAACAAGTGATTCTTTCCAAGCTAAGGATAATGTATGAGCCATGTGTATACACACAGTATCTAGAAACCATAAGCCAAAATAAATGGTACTTAAGTGGTTTGAAGAAAAAATAGCACCAAGAATCTTTGAAGGAGGTGAATAAGAATTGGAAATAGGAGGATAAGAATAAAATGGCCACTACACATCCATGCAAGGGTAGTAGAAATAATTCTAACCATTGCAACATTGATGGTCACATTAAGGAGAATTATTGGATGTTTGTTATGTGCTATATTATTTATGTGAATACCCCCATGCACTATATATTTTTCTAAGCATAGTGGTGGGAATAAAATGGGCAGAAAGGACCCCCATTTTAGGGTTTCATATAGACGAAAAATTCCCCACACACAGCTGTTCAGGGGTAGTGCCCCAAAAAAACGTTTTTGGGAAAAAATGAGCATAGTTTTGAGATATATAAGTCCAAAATATAATAGTTGTTGGTGAACAAATATCAGTGGATCACTATGGATATATCTACTTCATTAAAAGAGATTTTTCTAGAAGGATGGACTAAGTTGGAAAGAAGGGAAAATATCACAATTATATGTTAATGTACATGTGTTTTACATTGACTATTTTTCATTTTATTAAGAATATGTTTGAAACAATTAACTATATAAGGTTAAAACCTATGTTTTGTATCAAATTACTTTTGGTTCCAATGGGAAATTTTATGGCTAATGTGTTTTTCTCTAAATGTGATAGACCCCATTAAAATGGGAGATATATCGAAATGATTCCTATGGTGTAATAAAATAGTTTCAAGTAGTTTAAAGATATAGATGCATAAATTCAATGAGAATAGTTTTGAGATATCAAAGTCCAAAATGGAATAGTTGTTTGTGAACAAATATTAGTGGATCACTATGGATATATCTGCATCATTAAAAGTGATTTTTTTAGAAGGATGTCCACTAAGTTGGAAAGAAGGGAAAATATCACAATTATATGTTAATTCATGTATTTTACATTGAATATTTTTCATTTTATTAAGAATCTATTTGAAACAATTAACTATACAAAGTTAAAACCTATGTTTTGTATCAAATCACTTTTGGTTGCAATTAGAAACTTTTATGGCTAATGTGTTTTTCTCGAAATGTGATAGACCCCATTAAAATGGGAGATATATCGAAATGACTCCTATGGTGTAGTAAAATAGTCGAGTAGTTTAAAGATATAGATGCATAAATTCAATGAGCATGGTTTTCAGATATATAATTCCAAAATGGAAAGTTGTTGGTGAAAAAATATCAGTGGATCACTATGGATATATCTGCTTCATTAAAATGGATTTTTCTAGAAGGATCGACTAAGTTGGAAATAAGGGAAAATATCACAATTATATGTTAATGTGCATGTGTTTTACATTGAATATTTTTCATTTTATTAAGAATATATTTGAAACAATTAACTATATAAGGTTAAACCCTATGTTTTGTATCAAATTGCTTTTGGTTTCAATGGGAAAATTTTATGGCTAATTTGTGTTTTTCTCGAAATGTGATAGACCCCATTAAAATGGGAGATATATCGAAATGATTCCTATGGTGTAATAAAATAGTTTCAAGTAGTTTAAAGATATCGATGCATAAATTCAATGAGCATAGTTTTGAGATATAAAAGTCCAAAATGGAATAGTTGCTTGTGATAAAATATCAGTGGATCACTATGGATATATCTGCTTCATTAAAAGGGGATTTTCTAGAAGGATATCCATTAAGTTGGAAATAAGGGAAAATATCACAATTATATGTTAATGCATGTGTTTTACATTGAATATTTTTCATTTTATTAAGAATCTATTTGAAACAATTAACTATACAAGGTTGAAACCTATGTTTTGTATCAAATCACTTTTGTTTTCAATGGGAAACTTTTATGGCTAATGTGTTTTTCTCCAAATGTGATAGACCCCATTAAAATGGGAGAGATATCGAAATGATTCCTATGGTGTAATAAAATAGTTGAGTAGTTTAAAGATATAGATGCATAAATTCAATGAGCATAGTTTTCAGATATATAAGTCCAAAATGGAATAGTTGTTGGTGAACAAATATCAGTGGATCACTATGGATATACTACTTCATTAAAAGGGATTTTTCTAGAAGTATGGAATAAGTTGGAAAGAAGGGAAAATATCACAATTATATGTAAATGTGCATGCGTTTTACATTGAATATTTTTCATTTTATTAAGAATCTATTTGAAACAATTAACTATATAAGGTTAAAACCTATGTTTTGTATCAAATTACTTTTGGTTTCAATGGGAAACTTTTATGGCTAATTTGTGTTTTTCTCGAAATGTGATAGACCCCATTAAAATGGGAGATATATCGAAATGATCCCCATGGTGTAATAAAATAGTGTCAAGTAGTTTAAAGATATAGATGCATAAATTCAATGAGCATAGTTTTGAGATATAAAAGTCCAAAATGGAATAGATGTTTGTGATCAAATATCAGTGGATCACTATGGATATATTTGTGTCATTAAAAGGGATTTTTCTAGAAGGATGTCCACTAAGTTGCAAAGAAGGGAAAATATCACAATTATATGTTAATGCATGTGTTTTACATTGATTTTTTTTCATTTTATTAAGAATCTATTTGAAACAATTTACCATATAAGGTTAAAACCTATGTTTTGTATCAAATCACTTTTGGTTTCAAATAGAAAATTTTATGGCTAATGTGTTTTTCTCGAAATGTGATAGACCCCATTAAAATGGGAGATATATCGAAATGATTCCTATGGTGTACTAAAATAGTTGAGTAGTTTAAAGATATAGATGCATAAATTCAATGAGCATAGTTTTCAGATATATAAGTCCAAAATGGAATAGTTGTTGGTGAACAAATATCAGTGGATCACTATGGATATATCTGCTTCATTAAAAGGTATTTTTCTAGAAGGATGGACTAAGTTGGAAAGAAGGGAAAATATCACAATTATATGTTAATGTGCATGTGTTTTACATTGAATATTTTTTATTTTATTAAGAATCTATTTGAAACAATTAACTATATAAGGTTAAAACCTATGTTTTGTATCAAATTACTTTGTGTTTCAATGGGAAACTTTTATGGCTAATGTGTTTTTCTCGAAATGTGATAGACCCCATTAAAATGGGAGATATATCGAAATGATTCCTATGGTGTAATAAAATAGTTTCAAGTAGTTTAAAGATACATATGCATAAATTGAATGAGCATAGTTTTGAGATATATAAGTCCAAAATGGAATAGTTGTTGGTGAAAAAATATCAGTGGATCACTATGGATATATTTTCTTCGTTAAAAGGGATTTTTCTAAAATGATGGACTAAGTTGGAAAGAAGGGAAAATATCACAATTATATGTTAATGCATGTGTTTTACATTGAATATAAAAGGTTTTTTCTGTCTCTCATTGTTTGAGTCTTGATCTTATAAAAGGTTTCCACTAAATCCATTCCCTATTACTTTTCATGTGAACCACATTCCCAAATCCACCCATATATGTACCTAAGAGCCAAGCCAAGTGTAAAAATGGCTTATTTCATATTCTACTTTAACACATATGTGATTAATTATCATTAGAATTTATATGGTAGAAATACGTATAATTATTAATCCTTAGTATAGATATATTTTGACTTTAAGGAATAAAGAGAAGTTTTTTAGAAACTTTATCTTAGGAGGTAGAACTAAACTGTCTATAACCCACAAAATAAATCATGGCCCGTTAGCATGACATGCAAACACAAGTTACTCCCATGTTTGAAACACCACCTCACATCATCATAAGGGTTGGAAACCACTAGGAAACCCATACTAAGTTCCCTAGAAGGGATGACTATCATATTTAATGATTGGGTTTATCTCCAAGGTCAAAAGGAAAATCAAATTTAGGAAAGGAAATTAGAATAGAAATTAAGGTATGACCATGATCTTTTACCCAATATTGAACGAAGGTGAGTAACCATAGATATCGTGATATAGATATCGAAGGTGAGGCTTAAATTCTGATATGATAAGAAATATCATATTTTTTTAAGGAAGTTTTGATATGATAAGAAATATTATTTTTTTTGCAGAGGCTTAAATTCATGAAAAGATCATGAAAATGTGGAATATTTGTTCTGTTCAAAATAATCGAAGATCATGACAACCACTCTTTCTTTTCTAGGGATGATCAACTCATGAAGATCACATGATCTTGTTGATGAATCATGAATCATGATCTTTGTCATAATTTGTTAATTCTCTGTTCTCTTATTTTCCATTGATTTCTCAGCCTTTTAGAGTGGGTGGTCTTCTTTCTCGTATATTTATCTCGAGAACCATATGAAATTCTTGCAAAGTAATTTCACATGGTTGCCAAACGTATATGCAGATAGCTGCTATAGTTGTGATCGGATGCCTAGGATTCTTAAGAACAAATTTACTAATATGTCGATGCAATCATTCATTTGCATGTATTTATTTAATATTTTGGAATGTTTTTTTCTAGGGTTCTTGGTGGACTTCCTGTAGATTTAAGTGAGTAGAGGAGTTAGAAGATGATGAAATGATTCATGAGAAAGTTTGATAGTGGATAATGGAGACTATGGAATTGTGCTTATCGTGTTCTGATTCAAGTTTGTGCTTCTAACACAGACCTATTGTAGGGTTTTTGTATCTCGAGGGTTGATGGCTCAAATCCCAGGTGAGCATGTGGGTCCATACAACTTCTAATGGATCAAATCCTATGTGAGTCTGTGGGGTATTGGCCCACGTTCATGTTTTTAATCACATAAATTAATTTTTTTCTTTTTTTTCTAATATGTTGGAAAAAATAATTCCAATCACTTGTTGGGTGTCATAACAGTGAATCCAAATGTCATAGTCAGTTTCAGTTTAGATAAGAGTTTCACATTAATTATTATTGTCCCTATATAATATTATTTAACAACTAATGTGACCAATCCATTTTTGATACTATATCTTTGGTGCAAAACTATTTCAGGAGACCGTAATGATTTTAGACTGGTTAATGGTTTTGGAACTGTAACAACATATCTACCAGGGAAAGATGGAAACTTAGGATGTAAACCAATGTAAATTTTTGCGAGATGGATTGAAAATTCTGTAAGGAAGGTATGGTATACCTAGAAAGTTTTACTCAAGCGAGTTTTGTGAGGATTATAAGCAATGAATTGAGACTGGAACATTATATATACTAGTTTTTTTCTTCTTGATAAAAAATAATTTTTAACAGAGTATTTCAATGACAGGATTTCAGAGGATTTCATACCTAGAAATTCACAGATGAATCCGCAACGAGGATGAAGCTAGGAGATCCTTGAAGACGTCATGGAAGGCGCAGACCAAATTCTCTACGAACAAAAAAAATTAAATTAAATTCAAACCAAAAAAATCAACAAAACAAAATTACAATAAAAAGAGCAACTACAACTGCAAAATCAACTGCAAATCAACAAAAATCACCTTGTCGTCATGGCGCAACTGGAAATCAACAAAAATCACCTCGTCGTCATGGCGCAACTGCAAATCAACAAAAATCACCTTGTCATAGAGCGCAACAGAGCAGCAACAACACCTAGATAGACAGATGTGCAAGATAGATGTGAATAAGAAACCTATAAAAGTTTGCGGGCAGATATATTTATAAAATACAAGTTCAGCCAAACTATTTTAAAAGTTCGGCCAAAATAATACTTCGACCGAACTTTTAGTTCAACCGAACTTTTGTTGCCGGTTTTCCCATCTCCGCCTAAAACTTTGTTTGCCCACACTGTTAGTACGCTGTCAATGTAAATGGTAGAATGAGTTCGGCCGAAGTAATTTCGAAAGTTTCGCCGAACTCTCGAATAGTTCGGCCAAAATTTTATAAAAGTTTGATTGAATTATTGAGAAAAAAAAGTTTTTCGCCCCCGATTCTCACAAAAGTGTAACCCAACTTTGTGGGTTTACCCTATAGTGAAAGTGATTTTACTATAGTAAAATTAAACTTACATGGTTTATTTTGATACACCTAGTTATAAATGGCTAGGTGATTATTTTTTGGTGATAACATATTTCCCCCCAAAGTATGAGTGTGAGGAGAAAATTGTATGACTGAAATACGTTGTAAGTTACACTTCCACGAGACACCAAAGGGGAGTCAGAGAAAGAGAGACACACACAATTGAAGTAATGCAAGGAAGGAAAAAAATGGAGGGGGAGAGACCTACTAAATTGATATAAGTCTCCTTTTATTTTGGAGTACAAGATCTCAAATGAGGCGATGGAGACATACCCATACCCTATGAGATAACTGAGTACAAAGAATAATGGTGACTCCCAGTGATGTGGGACTGAGATATAATGTGCCTGACACATGATACATGGTATGCTGACATCAACATGAACAAATATAATACAATGAATCCCATATACATAATGCCCCTGGAAAGACATAGGTCAGGACTGAATAACATAACATTTGAGTACATGAGACATGATTCCCCTCAAGCTAAAATGGGATGCAGGAATCACAACCAAAGAAGCCTTTTTGAATAAGAAAAGGCTTTGAAGATATGAATGGATCATCTGAAGGAGACATGCATGTTGTGGGTGTTGCAAGTGGCTAAAATAAAACCCATCAAATCTGTGGAATGATATCTAAGGCTAGATCATAATCTAAGGACATATGGGCATGTTGGGGGCTACCTGAAGGGCCTCCCCGTCATGAGGTTTGGAACATCTCATTCACACTCGAGAATCACTGGTACAATATACTAGATCACCATACCATCAAGTGAATGATTCCTAATCGTGCGATAATGAGCTAGAGTCGAGGCACTGAAAAATGATGAAATATGGAACCAAGGTACACCGCACTTCTAGAATAAATGTTTTGAAGTCGAAAAAATAAGGTCCGCCAAAGTTGAGGAAATGAGTAATCCTTAACCAAGGCATGAGGGATCGTAGTAGAGTGACTAATGGACTGAAATGAGGGATGATAATGGATGGATACGAGATGAGAGGTGGACTAACAAATTCCCTTGTCAGATCATAATATGTATGGTTAACTTGGTAGTGATTGACACTTTTCCGGAGGGGATGGTCAATTAATCAGATGATAATTTCCAACAACATCTCACAAAGCACATAGAGGGTTAGGGTTTGGAGGATTAGGAGGAGTTGGAGCTATTTGGGGCACCTTGTCTTTGGTTCCCTTTTTCTGGGCTTTTCCCCCTCACCAAATTCTTTCACAACAGGAGTAGGTTCCTGCTGAGGTTGTTGTGGAACTGAAAAAAAAGGAAGGAGAAGGAACAACAGGTTGAATTGGGGTCAAAACAGTGTAAGGTTTAAGTTGATTAGGGGGAGGGTTTATGGGGGGATCGATGTACCATACTAGTATCACCAGAGTGATTTTGGGTAAACTCAACGTAGCCATGACAGGGACATAAAAAATTATAGGTGGGGATAATAAGAAAGGTATCTGACTAGAATGATAATGAACTGGAGGAAATAATCATGGATGGTTAAGATCTGGAGTAACGATTCCTGATTGGAAAGGACTAGGAGAGATACCAACAGAAGGAAGTGGTCCTTGAAGAATTATTCCTGAAGGCTAGGTTTCATTGGGAACAATGGGTTGTAGAGGCGTTGGCTGTTGGATGGGCGTACCAGACCGCTTGTGAGAATATTGTGACGCTTGCAACATGAAAAAACTGGATGATCTAGGCTCAGAAGAGGTAGGTGGTGGACCATAATAAGCACCAATAAAATCAGAATCTTTGTAGACTCCAGGAGATACATTTTTGAGGGACAAGACAGTTGTATTTCCAGTCATTGATGATATAGTGGACTGAGGTGAAGTCTGAGACTTAGGATCATAGTATGTCATTTGATCGATGATGATGATCTTTCCATTATGAGGAAATCACATCTTACATAAAACCACAAATGCAACAACTCACATTGCATAGGTGTAACTACGACCCAAAATAATGTTATAATCTAATAGGGCATCAATGAATTTGATGTCAATAGAGACAGTCTTCTCAGAAACAGTGATAGGACAATTGTGATATAATTCAAGGGGTTGTGAGGGGTGATCGTCCCAAGCATGGAGAGTGATGGTGGATGGGGACAGGTTAGGTGAACAAACTTGCTTCCAAACACTAGCAGCCATCACACGATTGTCGGCACCTTCATCTATGATACACCACTGAACAATGGCATTTATTATGGAGACTAGTATTTGAAATGCAACAGATGAAGGAAGGTGGGGATGTTTCGATTTATCAACTTCAAATACAATCATATAATTGTTATATGGACCCATAACACCCAAACCAGACATTATAGCTCTTCGTTGGGATGGGCACATCTGGAGGAATTCCAATGTTGACATGGCAATAGGAGACCGTGCAAGTCATATACTATGTTATAGATATGGGTAAATTTAGCAGAAGAAAAATGTCTATGCAATGGACCTTTGGGGATCTTAGGGATAAAATCTACCTTAGGCTGAGGGATCTATATGGCACCATTTGATAATGACAAAGGCTCAATGGACACTTGAGTTTGGGACTCATTCACAGACTTAGCATGTGGCTTGTCATATTGGTGTGATCAATTCTGAAGGTTGGCTTGTTCGGTGTTGACCTCATCGAAATTCATCATAAGGATCTGATATGCGTTGTGACTAGATGGTGAAGATTGTGGAGCTACATGACCTTGTGTAGGTTGAGCAACTAGATACCCTTGATGAGGGAAAGGATTGTTAAGCACAGTCTGTTGAGGTAAAACAGGAGGAAGAGAAGGTGGAGTGATTGGTTATTGTCCTCTACAAGCATTTTTTTGAGCTTCCCATTCTTGGTGCATATGAGGTAATAGGGTACACTCATCAGTATAATGGCCATATAAGTTGCAATAGGCACAAGGCTTATTTGTACGAAGAGCCTTGTTTTTCTTCGATTGTATACCTTCTTGTTGGGTTGTGGGATTAGGCTGGTTTCCCTGAGGTGCATTAGGTGGTGGAACCTTGTTATCATGATTACCTTGAGATTGATCGTTATAATTACCTTTCCCCTTATTCCTTTTCTTGGAATTTGGGGGATTGGTTGTGGTCTGTTGAGCATACACTTGACCTTGAGGAGGAGTTGGTTGTTGTGGAAGATGTGGATTCATCATGGGGGGTTACGGCTATTGTACCAAAGGGGTTGGAGTACTAGGTGGTGCATATGAAAAATAAGTATGAGGGGAAACATTTGGATAAACAAGTTTAGAAACAGCTGGTCCTAGCATTTTTTGATGTGGTTGGGGATATGCATATGACGTTCTTTGACCTAGATAAGGGTTACCTTGAGGAGGGGGATACTTGTAAGAGGAACTGGTCCTCTCCCCCCCCCCGAGGTTGACCATAACTCATTGAAGGTGGAGTATATGGTTACTGGTGAGGGTGTGAAATGTATTCAGAGATACTGTTTGCGGCATAATATTCCCCCAGTGCATTAGTGGCACCGAGTCGAGGCAGATTGGTGATAACGGTATAAACATAACCTGATTAAGAATAGATCAAGTCATATTTCAAAGCTACTTGGAGTGCATCTTCATCTTACTGAGGAAAGTGTGAAGCAACATCTTTACCTATGGGGGCAAAAAGCGATCTAAAGAGCCAATCCATGTAAACATGGTCTTCGAATTCAAGGGCCCTAAGAATGCTCCTCCTTCTACGTCATTCTTGGACATGGTTAGTGTCATAACGGAGAGGTAACTGGAAATAAGAGAGGAATTATTTGGAAAGAGTTGAAAACGTGGAATGTTTGCTGTTGGGATGATCGACATACCATTTACCAGCAACCCCAGTAAGCGTGTGCTAGAATAGGTGAAGACGGATGGAGTATTTAGTGATTGAATTGGATGAACACCACGTATGAAATGAGCGAAAATTATTGTGGGATATTCTATAGGATTTCATTCAAAATTATATATGTTGGAAGGAAATTTGGTAGGCATAACTATCCAATTGGGGTTATGGAGAAGAGTATCTTTGATTAACTAGTTAAAATTGGGGAGACTCAAACCAGCCATAAAGGGTAGCATTGGACTAGGAGTTACCATACTGGAAGAGGTTTCATTGGTGATATTACCCAGGTTAGCACCTTGGTTTCCTGCACCCGCATTGGTTCCTAACATGGTGGCGATACAAGGTTGAGAAAACACAAAATCAAAGGAAGAACTAGATGAATTAGTAGAACCATAGTCAGAATGAGGACTTGATGGAGAACTAGGAGGAGGAACTCAAACTTGATGGGGAGGAGTTAAATATTTCCTAACGAAAATTGAGGGCGAAGACCTAGAATTCACCATGACAAACACCTGGGGGGAGAAATGATGTCAAGAAAATGATGACACTAAGGACTAAAGGATGATAGGAGAAAAAGAGTAACAAACAACAAGAAAACACCTAGTGTAGTGGTACCAAGTGTAAACTAACTATATAATGATGCAAATTTAATACAAGCAAGTACATCCTATAAAATAAAATGACCTCTATCTTACAGGTGATATAAATCCTTAAACAATCCTAAATCTATTCTTTTAGATGGCCTTCCAAAGAACTTCTTACTTGACAGAATCTGATCCCCGCAAGAAAAGTTTTCATAGAAAGGTTGTGTAGAGTGTATAAATTTGAATAACTGATATATTATTCACCGAGATTCTCCTGATCACACACTATTTGACTTCATGCACAATACAAAATCTCTTCTACCATTGATCATCACATGCGGAAATAAAATCAATTGCATGCATACATTAAAACCACGAACAATCACACATATGAACATAGTATTTAATGGGAAAGATTAAAGCTAAAAACCCCAACTATATGTATATTATATGTCATGGAGATCATGTAAAAATCATTGTACAAAGCTCCTCACAAGCTCTCAGCACAACCTCCAATTGCTACACACTATCAAGCTAGATCTAGCAAAACACATGCTCCAATCTTTTGCCACTTGATAGCCAGCCTCTATTGCGTTTTCAATGCTATGGGATGGCTTCATTAAATAGATAAACCACCTGGCTTGAACTGCGCAATCCTCATGGCCCACCTATCCGTGTGTTGCAAATAGCAACTGTGATAGTCAGTTAACCGATAGTTAACCTCGCTTCTTCTACCTATTTCGACCGGTCTCCACTCAAACTCGTCCATGCACTAAAGTTAACTGATGTATTCTTTAGTTGATTAATGATTTTATAATTAGTGAATTAATTAATAATTAATTCACACCACTCTCACTAATTGTATCAATCAATTAAACTAGATAAAAATAGCTCAACTATGTTTATATTAGTTAAACTGAACACAACTCCATTAACTTCCTCAATCAACTCCACCAAACTCTGTCACATGAGTTCTAACCGAAGTATCCATGCAATAGCTCCACATAACCCTCAGGAATAGTGTAATTCCTTCTGTCAGCTTCTGTGCCACATCTGTGCACGTAACTGAAGTGCTCCAAGAGAATAAGATAATGTTTAGAGTCCAAATATTATTAAGAGCTAATAATATTTTAATATATCTATTTCTAGACTAGCAATCTAAAAATAGATTCCACCCAATATGTCTAAAAACAGAAGTCCATCTATTTCTTTTTTCCAACTTGACCAACCATCCACAAATAGCATTCTGCAACTCATAGAACATGATCCATATGTCTAAAAATAGACATAGTCTAAAAATAGACTTTGCGCCAAAAAATAGCCTGCGGGCCCACTTAGTGAAGGCGACTCCTTTCCACTAAGCTCATCATCTTGTTGAAATCTCAACATAGAGAACCAAATTCTTCCCACAACTAGTCTTATAGGGTGTTTTCCTATCATTGGTCACTACGGTTACCTTCATCCCACAGGGGTGGATGATCCTTGAGCTTCTTGGTGATTAACTATGGCATGGAATTCCCTACCACAGGTTGGGAGCCTTGAAGAGAACTTCTTGCATGATGACCTAGCTTAACCCCCTATGAATTGGGTTTCCGACGCACTTCAGCTTGGACCTGGGATGGTGAATGATTTTAATCTCCCTACAAATTCAACTTCTATGTCTCAATGTAAATGATCGATGGGTGTTATGGGAAGCCCATCCCATTGATCCTACACATAACTACATAGATTGTTTGGCCCTGATGCCCAAGTGGGCTTAATCAATGTGTTTTATTTTATTATAATGTGGTGTGTTTCAATTCTTGGCTTGGCGACGTTAACCAAGATCACGTTCACTTAGGATGTGAAAATGGGTGTGAGAAAGTGTGTTAAGTGTATGAGTTAATTGAGCATTTTTGCTGATTCAATGTGTTGCTAAAATAAAATGCTAAAAAAATTGTAAATAATGGTGTAAAATGACAGTAAAATAAACATTCAATCAAGCACAAACCCCACCCAAAGAAGGCTCTCAAACAATGAAATAAGGAGAGGAAAACAAGCTACCCAAAAACACACAAAAATGCCTACAATATCTAATGTCAAAGGGATTGGGATCTAAAGGCACCACAAGATCTAATGTTAAAGGGACTGGGATCTAAAGGTGCTAAGCTGTTGAAAATGGTGCACACAAACAACAAAAATTAGAGGTGAAATATGCTACAAAGGATAGGAAAGAAGCTTAAAAACCTAGGGCACTCAAGGGGATCATAAGGGGGAAGGAAAGAGTAAACTAAAAATGGAGTTAAAAGGGTGAAATAACATATCCTAAAAGGCTGAAATAAAGTGGATCGGACCCTGAAAACTAGTGGCTAAAAAAATTGAAACCCTAGACTCCTCACCCAGACAATCTCTTCCTAAAAAGTGGAGGTGTACTCCAAACCCTAGGGGTTTTTTCCTACCTCAAAAATAAAAACTAAGAGAATCCAAGCCAAAGTGAGACTGAAACAAAGATTAGAATCCCTTCCCAGGAGGGACATAGCACTCTCGGTAAATCTAGAAAAAATATGAAAATTTATTGGAAAAATTTCAACATGCAAGTATTGACCTAAAACACGTGGAGAATGCAGTTTTTGGGCCAAAAAGGGCATTATGAATATCATAGTACATATCTACGAATGAAAAGTGTGTTTTTCTCCTGGGACTCTTGGACATCAAATCTCACATAGATGTTATCGTCTCCTACTTGACTAGTACCTGTGACCTATGGAGAAAACCAGAAAACCACCAAAATCCAAAAGTTTGATAGAAAAAAGGAAAGAAAAGCTATAAATAGAAAATGAGAGGCTATAAATAGTTGCAAAAAACCCTAAAAATACTGAAATTGTAGTCACCTAGGGAACTGAATTGTTATACCAGTGGAGTCATCATTTTTTAGTATGAAATTTCTTGGGAGGTGTGCCAAAAATACCTCACTTAAGTCACAGGTGACAAGTGACCCTAACAACAATCGTGGCTATTTATACTTCAGATCTGCAATAATAATGTGAGAAAAACATGCAAAAAAATGCATGTATGTGATCTAAAATAGTAACAAAAAAATAAATATGATGTAATAACCCAATTATGGAAAGTCGTTTATATAAATAAATCATTAATTGATAGCACCTAGAGAAGGAGATTTACAAAACGGTTGCAAATCCCCCTTCGTGGGATGGGTCCTATCATGTCATTGATCCTTCAGTGATAGAACTTTCTCTCTTAATATGTGAAAAACCCAAACAATGTGTAGAACTCTAGTGGGAGCTCAAATGCAAAAAGATGTTAATGGTGATGATGATACTCATCATAGTGGAGAATGAATGAAAAACCCTCTTATTTATAACAAAGTATTGATTTGATCTTGAAAATGGAGAATAATAAAATATTATTGACCAAAATCAAGATCTAACCATTAGGAATACTTTATTATATTTTTTGGAGAGGGAAAGAATATTCAAAATGGTCAAATATATTTATTTATAAATAATTAACAAATAAATAATTTATTAATTATTTCACGAAGATTAAGAAAGGTGTGAAAATGAAATAATTATTAAATATTGTTTTAATAATTATTCCAATAATGGAATTAAGGAATAATAAATAAATAGTGATTTATTTAATTATTCCTAGGTTATTTAGTCAAATGTGAAAATGAATAATTATCAAACAATTATTTAATAATTATTCCTAGATAAAATTAAATAAATAATGATTTATTCAATTATTCTTATGGGGTTTTTTTAATTTTAATCAGAAATAATTTAATAAAAATGGTTTACTGAACTATTTCCTATAGTGAAAGTGATTTTATTATGGTAAAATTAAAATTACATGGTGTATTTTGATCCGCCTAGTTATAAATAGCTCGTTGATCATTTTTTTGTGCTAACACTTACCCTCAAACTTGTCAAATTTAATAAAACAAAGTGAGATTCATCCATTCATACTAGTTAAGTGGTTCTAAAGTTTGTCCTAGGTTGCATCCATTGACTTTGTGAGGGTCTTTATTGCTACAATTACTTCATTCATTATGTCTTTCATGGAATATGTGCTTCTAGTGAGTTGTGGGATCATACAAACTACCTAAATAATTACCAAGTATACAAATTCATCAAGTTTGATAGAGGATATTATTGAGATAGGCATTTGGTAAGGGTTTGCTTGGATCCAAGGGGTAAATCTGAAGTGCATACCAAGACCTACGTCAACATGATCAATATTGCAAGAGGAGTCTTCTAAGATAGGTCACACATGATTCTTTGGTCCATTTATTGAATTTATTTTAATTTTGAAGGATTTACTCGTGCATGAGTCTTACAGTGTTGTCAAAATCCTCAAATTCTTTATATTCCAAGTTATATAGGAACTTTGGTTCCGATGAGGCAAAGACTAGGATTTACAAGGTCCTAACATAATAGGAGTGTCAAGCACCATATATCTCTATTATACAAAATGGTTTCCAACAATATTACTCCAATGATATTTCGTGGTGTTAATTAAGCATGATAAACCATATCCTTAGCCATACAATACCCAACTCCCTAGTATGTGAGAGTGATATCCCTAAGCGTTGTGCCTTGTGTACTATCTAAACATGATGATTGATAGGTTTATGTAAAGATGGTTTTAGGTGTGGATAGAGGGCTTTGATACATTCGAGGATACATGGAATATGTGCATGAAATTTCTCTAATACCACTTATTGTGTACTTTGATAACTTAAACCAAAAATGTGGAGCATTATTAAAGAAATATAACTAAAGAAAAGTAAACAAAATAGAATTGAAGTATTGGCATTGTAGTAATAAGCAAGATTTTATTGATATTATAGAAAGTAAGTAATTTTCACTTGTCTCCTCAAGGGTGCAACTTCCAACTAAGAAAACCTTCAATGCAATATGAATCACTTTAGCACCTAATTACATAAATTTTACTATTATAAATAGTTTCTATTTATCCCAATATCTAACCACTTATTTGTTAAATTTTATTAGGTAATATTTCTTTTTTCTTTTATAATTCCATTTCATTATTTCCATATTAAATTCACCCCATAGCATCATATCATCATTCATATTTAAAACATTATTCAGCAACCTGTGCAATAATGTAGAAATAACAAAATCATCATCATTGCAGCGGGACATAAAGGAACAATAGAAGAAAATCATTCACACATAAAGACACCAGGATTGGTCAGATACTAGGGAAAACCCACTATGGATAAAACCTTTCATTTTATTCTTCTTATTAGATTTGCATTGAATGATTCAACAAAAGGGAGTGCAATGATCCATATATTCATCCATAAAAATATCCATCAACATCAACTGAATAATATCCATGAATATGATGTCAGCAAAATCAATCTAACAAGATCCAAAAGATGATTCCAACAAAATTACTCATCAGATATCACTTAACCAGACTGTAGTCAACTTTGGTAATTTATGGTCAACTATGAAAATTGATGAAAAAAATCCCTACTTTCCAACTGCAGGGAAGACGTGTTGTGCCTGCAGTTGAGATACTCAACCACATAGATGTTCCAACTTGCATATGCTTGCAACTAATATTTATATGTGGCATGCCTATGATTGAGACCCAAAGCCCTAAAACATAGATGCGAGCTTCAGACCCTGCAATTTCACCTTCGTGCAAACCCATTATCCGCGGACCTGCCTCAGACCTATGCGAGCTAAAATCCAGGAAGATGAGAGAAGAATGGTCCAATATTATTGTCCAAACTAGGGTCACTTGACTTATATTTATATCTTTCCAAGGGTGTCCAATTCGCTTCAGGGTCGACCTAATTAAATATGCACATGTGGAGCTTAATTAAAAATTAAACTTTCCCTTGTTCAAATTGAGCACTTCAATAATCAAAATTGGTCCTCCGAAAAGAGGAATCTCATCCCATGGTTGCAATTTATCACTAAGTTTCAAAATTAGAACTCCCTCTCATATGAGGAGAAATTCCAGCTTCATCGTGTAATTGTCGCAATAATCACTAGTAAAAATGGGGCCAAAATCTGACAGTTATTAGTTCAATATGTGACTTATTGGCATTGACTACCTGACACATTGGTTCTCAGCAAATCATCCTTGGAAATTTGTCCAATAGTCGATAGTTTAGTTTAAATTCGAATATTTGATGGTATAAATGTTGATTATCCAACACAAAAAAAAGGCTGAAATGGTCATAAAAAAACTGACATTTTGAAGTTGATTTTGCAACACTATAAATCATCAGATATCCGATGCATAAAACGCTAAATATCCAATAGGTATCATGACAGTTTTCCCTCAGATATTCAAAATGTAGTTATTTTTTTTTCTTTTTCTGACAGGTAAAACCAACGTTTAGGCATCGGGTAATCAACATTAAGCGTAAATTGGGTGACAGGAGTATTATTGCTTTGACGCTCCCTTTCGTCGATCTTGAGCTTCCCATTTGACGTAAACGCATAGGAAAACTGACATTAAGTTGAACTAGTTCGAAGGAGTTTTTAATAGTAGATTTATTGTTCTATCGGTTTGGGGCATGCAGGCCAACAGTGATGCGTCGAATATTCGACGGATGAGATTTATATCCGACATGAGTGTCAAACAACTGAATCTTTTGTCCGTCGGGTGTGGCGTTGATTATCCAATGAGTACGTTGACCGATAGGAGTTGAATATTTAATGGCTGACCTTTTCCATTGAATATTTGACGTAATTTTGTGTTTTTAAAATAATATATATAAATTTGACTAAGATCTGTCAATATATAACAACAATTCATGCCTAATGTAATGAGAAAACCCACATATCCATAATTAGGGTAATTCTTATAGCTTAAAGATTAATTCGAGTTTCACTGCACTTTATCTATACAATGTATCTAATGGAAACTATATTATATTATGTTTAAATGTGCTTATTTTACCTAATTAATAGGATAAGCTAGACCAATCTAAAACAACGAATATAGAATAGTACTCCATGTATGGTAATAGCTCAAAAATTTATGGAATCAATACTAGTACTAGTAATTACACTTATCTTGGTGCTTATGAGCTTGCTTAAATATACATGAAACCAAAGAACTTTGAATACAAAGATATTATTACTTATTCATGAGGTGAAATACAAAGGAAACATGGAATATTATGAATTTTGTTGTTACTATCACCTTTATTAGGGATAATACACTACCTTTATCGAGTAATCATTAGCATTGTGTTTATCTATTATAAGGTAAGTATGAATTTCATATGAATTGTAACAATGGGGTGGTTTCACATATCACATTAGTATGGGGTATAAGGGTTCAACTGTATTACTAGTATCATTCTAATAGTTACATCTATCTTATATACGAGATTTGTTTCAATTATTATAGATACATGATTACCATGGAAACAAGTTAAAATGGAGTAAGAGATAATGAGACTCGTTATCAATGTTTAACTAATTAGTAGGATAGATTATCATAATGGCACTTGGTGAGTAATCAATACTAGTAGGATTTATTGTATTCACATAAACTTGAGCATGTTGATGCTTACTTAGCTTACACTCTTAGCTTACATAAGCTAGTATCACAAGGGTTATGATCCATATACCTCACCTTACACTATATTCTTACATATATTATGCATATTCACTTGATCACTACTATGTGTAATCTTTGCTATGAGTTAGTTATGTAAAGTATGTGTGTTACTTCTATATTGCCTCTATTACAGCTTATCGATATTGCACATAATATTCCACTTATTATGGATAAAATATACCATATTAACCACACTAAGTGAGTTAATTTCTACCAGCAATGATTGATACATTACGGAGATTACTTATACTTCTATAATATTGGATATGTGTACATGTTGCAAGCATGATTAGAGTGCTCTATATGAATATGTATCATGTGTAAGCTCTATGATTACTATGATTTAACTCTATACCTTACCTCATCATCATGCAGTTTTAAATATTATAGAGAATACATAGCTTGACACCATTTAAGATGTATCAATCCTATTGATTTTGCTTATTCCTTGTGTCATCACCAAATCAATGTATTGTATTGGTTCAATTTGGTGTAGAGATATTCAAGGTAAGAAATGGTTATCATACTATACAGTGTATCACCTTACTAACTAGGGGATTAAATTAACCTTATCATATGAGTATTTTCCCTAATGGAGTTTCTAGTATCAGTTGAATGACATATCATATGTGGATTATAAGATGAAAAAGCCTCCACGGTAAGGGAATAGCATAGTAATCATACTAAATTATCATACCACTAATACTTTCCATATACAACACATATGGTATAAGCTAACTTGGCATCATATATGGTTGTCTATGGTATTCATGGTAATCATAACACTGGTGAAATTCTATTAGTGAAGCTTTTATTATGGCGTAAGTATTTCTCATATCACTTATCTTGTTCTTATGGTTCTACCTTAACTGCTTCTATTCATAACAAGTGCTTAAATATTACTCATACTTATCACTATATTAGGGAAAGCCTTACCATGTGTTACCTGCTTAATGAGCTTCAAATATTCACATATATTAATCAAATCACTTCTATGTATAAGCTTATTGTTTCATTTAAAGGATTATCCCAATTCACACATTGATATCACGGTATCACTAGTGGACAACAATTGTAACTATGATCATAAACATCACTATATCTATAATTACACATGATATCTCATTATACACATGTAATGTTAGATTATGTTACCCTTATCCCAGTTATATATGTCCCATGGGTGAATTATTGTGTTTATCTCTCTCCTACAGATGTAAAATTCAATAACAACTAGAGATGTAACATATATGTAAAATTCAATAAAAAGTAGAGATGTAACAGTGGCCATCATCCTAATGAGTGTATTGAACCTAAGGTTGAGATTTTTGTATGTTCTTGTAGACGAGTGGATATACTTGTGACACGGTACAAGCCAACATTTTACGGTGCCATGCATGTAAGTTTTCAAAAACAAAGATAACACATCATAATTATAAAATACATACAAACAAATAGAATATAATAACTATATATTTTTTGGGCATTGAAAAAAAATATAATCTTCACCAACAGTTGTCAATATATGACAACAATTCATTCCTCAATCTTATTTTTATAAGTTTAATAACTTCAAGAACCAAATACAATAACCCAACCATTGAATTAGAACATTTTTTTTCTATGTGATATATACAAACTTAAAAAGTGATGTATTATCCTAGTGAAAACAGTGACATGACATGTTAGTTTGACTCATAGGACTTGAAATATTCATAAAACAATTACATGACCTTAACTGAATTGTTGATGTAGTTTATTGACTAGTATTCTAATCTCAACAAACCTAGTATTCTATTTAAGCTGAGTCCTAGATCAGATTTCTCATCTTGTCCTGATGATGAATCACACTGGTTGGTTTGAAACGCGTCGACACAAATTTCTCGAATGTGATTTTCACCGAAAGATTTGATACATAATTTATGGATCACAGAAGCCAAATTCCTAATATCCTACATCTTATTAAGACCTCACTTTTGTCTTATACCTACACTAATTATTGTAATATAACAAGGTTACAAACAACACCTTGGTTGACTATTGACTTGACAGTTTCAATTATTGTACAATAATATTGATACATTAAACTTGACATAGAAACAGTTACTTGAAGACAACTGCTAACTTAACATAGTGACCTTATGAGTTGTAAAAGTAGTTTCTAAGTATAGATATGCACACATGACAACGTCTTGGACATTTGTACATTGACATGATCTTGTGTTAATGGGACAACCATAGTGCATGAAGCAACAACACCTTTGGACTATGTTGTAATATAGAATGTTGAGTTATGGAAATATGAATTTATAGACCTAACATTGATGCCTTACCATTTCAAGTACTATGATGAGTTTCTTGCTTTGACTTAACGCATTTTACTATGGCATTGACAATGACAACGTTGACAAGTAATGTAATGGGACTGCAAGTGAAATAGTCCCACTTTGTAAAACATGTGAGCTGAATACCTCCACCTTGGGAATAATGGGAGTAAGGGGATGGATTCCTTATTTCATAGTTATAATATTATAGGAAATGCATTAGTGGTGTGTAATCCTTATTACCCAACATTAATCCTTCCAAATTCTACTTAAAGTAGTACAAATGTAAGTGGACTTGTGGGTTCTACACATTGTTTGGGTTTTTTCAGATATTTAGAGAGGAAGATCTAACATTGAAGCAATAAGGACATCAAAAGACCCATCCCACAGAGGGGGATTTGCGTCCCTTTTATAAATCTCCTTCGCAAGGTGATATTAATAAAGGATTTATTTATTTAAACACTTTTCGATAATTGGGTTATTACATTGGATTTATTTTGCTGTTTATTATTTTAGATCACATACATCCATTTTTATGTAGGTTTTTCTCACATTATTATTGCAGATTTGAAGTATAAGTAGCCACAATTGTTGTTAGGGTCACTTGTCACCTGTGACTTAAGTGAATTCTTTTTGGTACACCATCCAAGAAATTTCATACTAACAATAAGCATGATTATGGTGAATGTTCTATAGGTAATATACCTTGTAATATAACCCTTTTTTTATATAATCCCCCCAATATTTTGCAATGATTACCTAAGGTTGAAATAAATAAGTTTGATGGATATGATTTAAGAGGATCAATTAACTAGACATAATACCACTTTTTATTCAATGCTACAGAGGAGGGAATGTGAAACTTAGAGTAAGTTTTTATATATGGATTGGGTGATTTTATAGTAGTAGAAATAACATATGAAAGTAACCTTGGTATACATGGCCTCGAAAATATTTGTGAAAGTAATTTTTCACTTTGAAAAGTGTAATGTCCAGCTTTTGATACCATGTTTAATTTGTAATTAATTATGTTTAACATTGGTTTTATTTCAGAATGAGAATTTACTTATCATGCAATGGTGATATGGAAATAATGAATGATGCGTATATTATATATTTTTAGTTAATTAAGAAATCAAATGACTAATTGAGTATGAGGGCTTATAAGGGCTATGATACCATGAGTGGGGAAAAGTGAGGGTGCGTAAATGGGTTCCACATGTCAAAAATCCCAAGCCACATTGCTAAATTATTTTTGTGATTAACCATCTATATTTCCCTTTGACTTATCCAAAACCAATTGTTGAATGCATGTAAAGGGTTGCCTCAATATTTCACCTTCCTAGCTATGAGAGCATGTGAAATTAATCTCATGATGAGAATGCTAACGTTGAGTGCATGTAAGAGGTGGGTAAGAGAGTCATTTTATCAAGTCATGTAGGCATGGGTCAAGCACAATAAAAAGGGAGAGGAAATTCAAGTATAAGAGGATAGGAGAGAACATGGTTGATGAGAGAAAGAGAGTGAAATATAGTCTGTGAGGAAGAACAACCATGGAACCAAGTATTTAGCACCTTGACAAGATGAGGAAACTAGGATAAGATTAGGCAAAGGGACTCTTTATTTCCCTTTGACTTGATTGTTTCTTAGTTCCAACTCCTTATGGCATGATCGAGATCTGTATACTTGATGGTTCAGTGATGCAACAGATTGTACCAGTGATTCTCGGGTGTGTGTAAGATGTTTCAGACCTCATGAGGGGTTGGCCCTTTAGGTAGCCCCCCACATAACCGAATGACCTCTTTACTACATCCTTGGATGTAGCTCTACAGATTTGATGGTTCCGGCCTTAGTCGCTTGCATCGCCTTCTTAGTTTTCATGTATCATTTAGATTTTCAGAGCCCTTTCCTATTCAACAAGGCCTCTTTGGTTGTTATTATATCTCATGTACTCAGATATTATTGTATAAGTCCTGGTCGTTGTCCCAGGCACAGTATGTATGTGGGATCCATTATATTTTTTATCTTGCCCATGTTTATGCTAGCATGTACTATATAGATCAGTCCCATGTTTGTTGCGCTCACTATTATTCTTTGTACTTTGTCATCTCGGCAGGCATAGGTATGCCTCCCCCACCTCAATGAGAATAGGTACTCACTCATAAAAGAGACTTGTCACACCTGTAAGTCTCGCCTCCTCAGGGTCTTTTCCTCTCTCGCTTTAGTCCGTCTTATATTTCTCTCTCACTAACTCCCCTTCGGTGTCTAGTTATTGTGTTCTTACAACGTACTTCAGTCATACGATTAGCTGCTAACACTTGCACGTCGGGGGAAAAAATGTTACACCAATTTTTGGTCATCTAACCCATTTCTTTTTTCTGGACTAAAGTACACCATGTAAGACCAATTTTACCATAGTAAAATTTCTTTCACTATGAGAAATAATTTAATAACCCATAGTTTATTAAGTTATTTCTGGTCTAAACAAGAAACCCCATGAGGAATAATTAAATAAATCCTTATTTGTTTGATTTTCCTCTAGGGATAATTAACTAAACCACTGTTTAATTAATATTCCTGGTCATATTTAACCCAAAAAATGAAAATTAATTCGATAAATTATTATTTATCTTATTATTTTCTAGGAATAATTATTTAATAATATTCCTTATTAAATTTGACTAAATCATTTATAAATAATTGAATAAATATTTATTTATTTAATTATTCCTTAACCTCATCCTTGTTATAATAAATAAATCATTTATTTATTTATTATTCTAAATAAAGGGATTTAACTAATTCTAAATTCCTTTTCCCTCCACCAAAAAAAATAAAATATTCCAAGAAATTTGGATCTAGATTTGGTTAATAATATTTTAATTATGCACCAATATCTAGACTAACTCAATATTTTGTTAGAAATAGAAAGGTTTTACATTCATTCACTACCTTTTTTCACCTTTTGATCACCTTTTGATCTATGCTTTTGGTTTGAATTTGATCCTCCATCATTGTCAATATTTTTTCTACTTTTGCTTGTGAGCTCCCTTTGAGTTCTATTTTGTCTGGGTTTTCTCCACTATCAAAAGAGAGAGATCTTGGATCTGAAGTGTTGAGGACATCCATGAACCCATCCCATTTAGGGGGACTAGTAACATCTTTCCATGTTCCCTTCCTAGGTGTCATAATACAAAAAATTCTTTATAAATATTGTCTTGTCTAATGGATGTATGGAGAAACTCTTATTTATTTTCACTGTTTAATGTCTTTAAATGCATAGATATGGATTGTAGTATCATTTTCTCTGATCACCTACTTTATATCTAATGAAATTGATAGCCGCATTTGATGTTACGGTTGTTTTTTATGAACAACTAAAGTGAGTTTTTTTCGTACGCTTGCGATTAGAATTCACTCTAACAGATTGGGAAGAAATTATATAATAAATCATTATAAGTATATTTACCACTAGCACTTGGTGAAATTTTGACCTTTGATGACTAGGATGGACTTTCCAATTAGCGTCCTGCAACTTCTTTTGTATTGACACTCAAAATAGATTTTTTTGTCATCGTATAGCTTGATTAAGCCTAATGGTTAAGAGCATGTGCATTCTCGTAAGAGGTCAAAGGTTCAAAATCAGAGGGGGTATAGTTTGTACATGTTGATAAATTAATATTGGTCCATTGTGTTGTGGATTGAAGGGTATGCATCCCCTTAGAGTGGGACCTAATGTCTCCAAAATTCTTGGCCCTTTCCAAGTCATAAGCTACCACTAGCATTGTTTTATGGGCAATTGTTACTAGTTTCGCTAATGCCCTAAAATTTTCTTTGTATCGATGTTGGGGATGGAATTTTCCATTGGTGCTTTGAAAAATATTCCTCGTGCGTGACCACATCAACTAAGACATGACATCCCATGTAAATTTGAGAACATTTGGCATTGACGTAAGCAAGTGGAAAATGTTCAAGAAATTTAGGAATCCATAATTTATTGCTTCATGTTCATAATTGAGCAAGAAAATAAACTTTGGAAAGACCTTGAGGAGAAGAATCATCCTATGAACTAGAAATCAATAGAATTCTTATGAAGTAAAAAATAATTATGAATAGTAGAATATCGTGTCCATGGTAAAGAAAAAAAATGATCCATTTATTCATATTTCAGAATAAGGACATGGTAATTTTGGCATCATAACATCCACTTAAAATTAGTTGGAATAAAATGTAAATCACTGCACCATCCCAACATTGTATGGGGGGTCTAGTGTAGTATAAAGTGGCATCAGAGCTATGTCTCAAATATTAGACCAACATGGGAGAGGATTGTTGAGTTACGAAATGGGTATGTATTTTTAAGTTTATTATCGTTTTCCTTGATTCTTATCTTTTTCATATCTTAATGCGTTAATATATTGAGGAATTATGGTAAGAAATGAAGGAATTGTTTGCAGTTACGATTTAACTAACTCTTACCTTTATCTATGTAGGAAAGTGACAAAAGGAACAATTGCTGTTCCCTGACGTTGGGATAGCAGAATCCGACAAGCAAAGGAAGGAACACGTCGGTTGTGGACAAGGCTGAGAATGAATTAGAGGGATCAACATGGAATAGAAAATATGTCTTAAGTTAGAATTCGGTTGCGAATCCCTCAGGATTGGGAGATCCTGAAGGATCGCATTTACTATTTACTCTTTACCCTTTTGATTATAAAAGAAAGTGATTGTAGGAAGAAAGGGGAGGAATCTCTGTTATTTTTCAAGTTGTAAATTTAATTACAGACCTACGTCGTTGAAGAACGCGATTATATTATAATTCTACTCAAGTTCAATGATTAATATATATTTGAAGTTGCTGTTCTCTCGCATTATCTGAAGTAACTTAACAATGCTTGCTGGTGGCTAAGTGCCCGGCCTCTGGTGAAGTTAACTGCTTCCTTGTGTTATATTTTCGATTCTGTTAGAGTTTGGTTTGGTTGATAATTCCTTGTTTTCGTGAGTTTATTTCATTAGCTGTTCATTAATTTCTTGTATCGAGATAATGTATGTTCTGTTACAATGTACATCGTTATCATTTGATCTAAGTTTTGTTCATTACAGCGCAAACTAGCTAGACAATGCATTGTATTGATTTAATCATCTGCAAGAGTTTGATTATTGCTATTAGAATTTGAGAAGTGATATCATTCCTATCTTGGTTGATTTATAGAGATTTAGTATAGTTTAGATTGAATCAGCTAAGTAGAGGTGAGTTATTGTTACTGTGCTCTCGGTTGATGATGCTATTGCCTGCATTGCTGTAAGGTTTGATTCCAGTAGAAGATTGAGCTTTGATATTCCTTTTAATAATTGCAATTGGAGTTTATTAGATTCTTCCATTTATTCTTGTGTCAAGATCTATACTAAAATTTAGGAAACATTACTCTCTAAATTAATAGCAGCCACATACTGTGTACACTCTTGAAGTAAGAGGACTTGCCCGGATTGATGATTAATGTGGGATAATTAGGAGTTTTAAAAGGCACCTTTTATCAGCCAACATTTTGGAACCATTGCTGGGGAGAGTGTAGCCATTTACAAAGAGTGATGTATACCTGATAATTGTCGTTGAGGAAGAAATGGGTATTGAAAACAGAAGGTAAGAACCTACGTAATGAGCGAGTAAAGTGCTTGATCCTCCGCCCGCTTTTCAGCACAATTACAGAAAAGTGAAGTAGGTGTTTGATGCTTGAGACAGAAATGGGTATTAAAAACGGAAGGTAAGAACCTGCATACAGAGCAAGTAAAATGTTTGCTCCCCCACTTGCTTTCTAGCAGAATTGTTAGGAACTTAGGGTAGAAATAAAAATTTGAATTTTTTTTGCATGAATGACTAAGAAACCTGACAAGGGCAAAATTCTTCCTCCTAAACCCGAAAAATATAAGGGACCGGTGACCCTTGGATGATCAACTTTTATTGACGAAATATTAAGAAAAGCTGAGTCTCAATCATCAGTAATACCCCTGATTATTGCTGCCAAACGTTCTATTGACCTCCTTCAAACTGCAGAATCACCATCTATAGCTAACACTAAGATTCATAGTTAAACCAAAAGGGTTGAGCAGAGTTTTCAAGATACTGAGAACATACAAGCCTACCCTCCACAAGAAGGAAATTATTGCAACCTTCGTGAAGGAGAAGGAGAAATAGGTAAGCCTGAAATCGAATTACCAAAACCTAGATCTCCTGAAATAGTGACAGGGAAAAGGATACCCAGTCTTCCAAATCAAAGTAGTGTTGTTAAAAATTTTCCAGCCTCCGGTAGGCATCCTAGGAGAAACTCTCCAACTCCAGAGATCCCTGAAGGATATTGGCATATTTTTGACCAAATGGCTGATAACCAGCAAAATCAAACTTCTAAATTGAAATACCATATCGTTGACACAACTGTCAATGCTCCCATGAAGGCTATCCAATTACAGAACATTCCTACCTTTCATGGGCTAACTTCAGAAGATCCTGATGCATTTCTTTTGAATTTGATGTCTTATGCAGGGGTTATGATTACACTACCGACCCCAAAAAACTGAAGCTATTCCCCTCTACTTTGAAGGGAGTAGCTCTGTGTTGGTTCATGGGACTTGGTGGAGGCACCATCAATGATTGGGACCAAATGAAAACATATTTCCTTAAAAAATACCAAGATTATTTCCGAACTAGAGAAATAAAAGATGAAATCTTTCAAATGGTAGCCAAGCCTAGTGAGACTTTGGAGGAATATGTAGAACATTTCCAAGATAATCTGCAAAGATCTCCTTATACAAATCTATCTGATAATGTTATATTTAGAGGTATGAAATACCAATGGGTAGAGATACTAAATATAATGGGTAAAGGTGATATTTATCAAGAAAATTATAACTATATTGTAAATTTGTGCATCAAGTGTTCCAGGGGCAGTTCAAGGCTGAAACTAGTCGGACGTGATGCAAACCTCAGAGATAGCAAAGCTTCAGGAGAAAGCGTTACACGAAGTGAAATTGACAATCTGTTAGAGGATTTAAAGACTGATATCCTGGGGACCCTGAAAACACAATTGGATGTCATGCAAGATAAGAAAAAGCAGGCTATAGAAGAATATAACTTGGCTATTTTCTGCCCCTGTTGCAGAAAAAAGCACAGTCATAAAGAATTTCCTCTAGATGTGATACGAACATGCGCCATATGCACTAAAGAGAACACCTCAGAAAGCTTCCCATCACTCTTAGGATTAAAATAAGTATTCAAGGAAGCAAAAGAAGAAGTAGAATCAGCGTATTTGTTGAACCAGCGTCGCCAATGGCAAGCACGTCAGACATGTATGGCTATCGATCCATCTTCATTTTTTCCTTCCTCGCAATATAATTCTTAGCAATATTTAGGGGCAACATGGCAGAATCAGTCATATTTTTTGCCACCTCAAGCATTTTTTATGCCACCATGGCCCAATCAATCAAATCCAAATAACAATAGTTGGCCAAATTTCCCTTACCCACCACCATTATGGAAAAACAACCCTTATTCTTCCCAATGGTCCCCTTCCACTTCACAAAATCAAAACTGGAAATAAAATTGGCAAAGAGCTACAAACTAGCCTATGGGAACAGTCCCTCTCCCTCAACCAACTTTACCAGAACCTTACACATTGCAGCAGAATCCTCAACCCAATCTACGACCACAGCTCCCAGCCTAGCCCAAACCGAATCCCAACAATAGACCAGTCCAATCTGTACAAATTATGGAAGGACCAGAGCCAGAAAATGAGTTAAGGGAGTGTAATGAACTCGAATTAAGGTTTGGGTGGATAATTGAATCAGAAAGGGATATAAATATACAATTAGAAGATCCGTTACCTGTAGAGCAAACACCTCAAGTGGAGAATACTGTTAAAAAGAAAAGCCATGATCAAAATATTACCTCTTCTCCACCATTCCCAGAGAGATTGATTATACCCCTCTCAATAGAATATCCCGATTTTGATCTTCTGGGAGAATAAAAAAATATGTGCTTGAAAATACCTCTCCTCCAGGCTATTCAGGAAATTCCAATTTATGCAAAAACTATTAAGGAATTGTGTATGAAAAATCCAAAGAGGAAAATAAAAACAACCCCAACTATCCACGTAGTCGGAACTTTGTCTGATTTATTATTAGGAAGAGAAACATCGGTGACATATGAGGACCCAGGAAACCCTATAGTCACGGTAAAATAAATGGATGTTCCTTCCCCAATGCATTAGTTGATTTAGGAGTAGCCATTAATATTATCACAACAACAACATGTCAAAAAATTGGCATTACAACCTTGGATCCAACCAAGACCTTGATGGAATTGGCTGACCGATTAGCTGTCAAACCAGAAGGGACATTACAAGATGTAATGGTGTCTGTAGATTCTTGGGAATACCCAACAGATTTCTTGATCATCAATCCTAGAAACCGGCCGGATGGACATCCTTTAATATTAGGAAGGCCTTGGCTAGCAACTGTTGGTGCTTATATCAGCTATCGGACACGTAATATGACTATAAATAGGGGGAATGATGTGAAAAATTTAGCTTTATACCCCCCTTCTCAACAAATATTGACTATTATAAAAACCAAGAAATAACTGGCAACATACTTCAAGAAAAATATTCGGTCACCATTAACTGTGGGAGATGCCCTTGAATTCAAAAACCAAACTGAAGACGATATTATTAATACTTTTATCAATCATCCTACCACAGTATCCAGTTTGAAATGCCACATGATCAAAGCAGTCCTTGACAATGAAATCAAAGAAGATCCCCTGAGAGAAATCAATGACCAAACAATCCCTACAACCATTGTTTATAATAGCAAACCTATCGAAATCAAGCCAGGGAAAATCCTAAACATTAACAGTGATCTGAGTGATGACCAACAACAAAAAATTAATCAAGTTCTTAGGAAAAATAAAGAGGCTTTTTCTTGGGACTACTCAGATATGAAAGGGATCGACCCTCAGCTATGCATGCATCACATCTACACTGACAAGGATGAAAAAACCATTCAACAACCTCAGCGTAGATTAAACCCTCACCTAAAATACATTATTAAAGAAGAACTTCAAAAACTGTTAGATGCCAATTTTATCTATCCTACATCTAACAGTAAATGGGTTTCTCCATTATTCGTGGTTCCCAAAAATAATGGGAAATGGCGAATATGAATTGACTATAGAGAACTATATAAGGCAACGCAAAAATACCACTTTCCCCTTCCATTTATTTATCACGTCTTAGATACTCTGATAGGAATTTTTTTTTTCCCTTTCCTGGATGGCTTTAGTGGCTATAACCAAATTCAAATTGCCCCTAAAGACCAAAATAAGACTACCTTTACCTATCCGTGGGGAACATTCGCCTACAGGGTATTACCTTTTGGATTGTGTAACGCACCTGCCACATTCCAACGAGCCATACTCAGTATTTTCGCAGAATTGATAAATGAAGGATTGGAAGTATACATGGATGATTTCACACCCTATGGAGATGACTTTGAGCAAGAATTACAGACACTGGAAAAAGTTGTGGAATGGTGTATTTCTACCAGCCAATGTTTAAGTCATGAAAAGTGCCATATGATGATGACAGAAGGCTTGATCCTGGGTCATTACATTTCAGCAGCTGGAATTCAGGTAGATCCGGTAAAAATACAGGTAATTCTCTTACTAGCTACTCCCTACACTCAAACAGAGGTGCATATTTTTTTGGGATTTGGTGGATATTATTGTAGATTGATCAAGAATTTTTCACAAATTGCTGCATCATTATATGCCTTAAGAGGGAACAGTTATTTCATATGGACTGAAAAATGTGACACTACCTTTATAGATCTAAAATAACTAGTATCAACAGCACTAGTTCTACGAGGACCAAACTGGGATATACCATTCCAGATTTCATCAGATGCATCAGACATAGCCACTGGAGAAGTTCTTAGCCAATAAGAAGAAAAGAAACCCTACACTATATGTTACATTAGCAAAAACTTATCCCCCACTGAATTGAAGTACACAGTAACAGAGTAGGAGTTTTTAGTTGTTATTTATGCTATTAGCAAATTCAGACATTATATAACAGGATACTCCCCATATCAACTAGTGTTTGGCAAAGAACCTATCTTCCCAATAGAATTTGAAATTAAGACATTGAGGATAGCTCAAGAAGTAGGTTTGGACTTGAATGAAGCAAAGATCAACATGTTACATCAAATCAATAAATTGGATGAAATTTGGCTATCAGCTCTTCAACATACTGCACTAATCCAACAACAAAGAGAAAAATGGCATGATGCCCTCATCAAGAAGAAGATCTTCCATGAAGGTGATTGGGCACTTTTGTATGATTCTAGGTTCTAGGATTTCCCAGGCAAACTCCAGACCAGATGGTTAGGCCCCTATGAGATACAATAGGTGCATGATAATGGCACCCTTACATTAGCCACCATTGATGGGTCTAGCTACTCTTTTAAAGCGAATGGTCATCGGGTACGCCTGTATCACAAACCACTTACAAGGGAATCCTTTTACCAACATATACGGGAAGATTCCACAATACAAATTCTTGCTGAGGAGGGAAACCCTTCCACAACACTAGTCCACTGAAGAAATGTACTTTTTCTTGAAACCTGTACATAAATTTTCCTTTCTGTTTGATTGGATTTTCTTGATAATAGATTGTGCATTAGTTTTTTTCTTTCCTCTATTTTTGCTTTGTTGTTCCCTATAGGGAACAACTACTGTTCCCTCTAAGGAACAACAATGATCGTGTGTATTCTCTCTTGCTGTTCCTTACAGGGAGCAGCTGCTGTTCCCTACAAGGAACAAAAATTTCTGCGTGTATTTTTCTTTGCTGTTCCCTAGAGGGAACAACTGCTGTTTCCTACAGGGAACAACAATTTTCATGTGAATTTTGTTTTGCTGTTCCCTACAAGGAACAACTGTTGTTCCCTCTATGGAACAACAATTTTGGCATGTTCTTTTTCTTGCTGTTCCCTGCAGGGAACAACTTCTGTTCCCTACAGGGAATAAAAACTTTGTGTATAGCTTGATTTTCTATTCCTTACAGGGAACAACTGCTGTTCCCTATAAGGAACAACAATTTTTTTTGTGTATTTCTTTTGCTGTTACCTACAGGGAACAACTGCTGTTCCTTTTAAGGAACAACACTTTTTGTGTGGGTTTTTCTTTTGCTATTCCTTTCAAAGAACAACACTTTCTGAATATTTTTGAACATCCTCTTTCTCTTCCTTGCATAATCATCCCTAGACCACCCCATTTTCACTCTTTATGATCTTCGTAATGGCATGAAAGGTACAATACGTATTTAAAAGACAACAAATATGGGAGTCTAGTGGAATAGGAAAATACCGTGATCATTATCATCTTTAACAAGATTGCTTTGTGATGATCCAAAAAAAAGAAAGAAAAGGACACAGTTATCTATCTCACTTTACTATCCATATTTCCACTATAAATCAAACTGATCGATTATCTATACCATGCTGGTTCCCCCTTGCCTGTATAACTCTCTCTATATATTATCAATAAGATTATGGGTATATTTTTTTTATATTGATATGTCAAACTTCTTCCGCCATCCCTACTCTTAAGGAGTGATGAGCCACCATCTATGTATAAAATGGGGACTAAAAAGAAAAAAGAGATTAAATATATATATATATATATATATATATATTCACTAACAATTTTATGATTTTTTTTTCAGATAGAGGATAGGGGGTCTCATCACGAGCCAGCCTACCATGATCATAAGGAAGCAGCGAAGTGGCATTCCAACTATGGCCACCACACTAGGGATATGATCCAATGGATGCTTAAACAAATAAAGTCCTTGGAAACAGGAGGTCTCATCACGAGCCGACCTGACCACTTTTGCTACTTCCTAGTGAATGGCAATGTGTTCACCTGGTCACCAAGCCAGCACATTGTTCTCTACTATGGACATCATAAGACACTTCCCCAATTATACATAGAGTACCATGGTTCCAAAGGGTTAAAAAGCAACTTTGTCGAGGCTATGGATGCCTGCGGGCAATAGAAGCTTTGCTGATGGTATTGAAGCTTTATTTTACATCAATAACTATTATAATACCCTCTTCTTATAAAATTTTCTATGGAGAGCTTATGGTCCTAACATACCTTTAACCTTTATGCATGAATATTTTTTTAAATCAATCACAATAGTTTAAGTAGAATAATGGCACTAAAGTATTATTTCTTGCACATGCTATCCCTTTTTCTTTATCATATCACAGCACGAAAACCTATCATTTATTCATAATTCTCGGTACAAGCCTTGATTTCACCACTCCCATATCCTTTATGATCTTGTCATTAATAAGCATACCTTGCCAATCCATTACCCCTATACTTTTCCGCCAACGCCTTACTCTTTCATTTATTCGGTAGTAGGCGACCTATGAAGGGGGGCGGGGATCTCCAGTGTACTTTTGAATGCGTTGTCATTTTTTCATTAGACTTTATAGAATGATATGAAATTACATGATCGCAGAGCATGTGGTATGATAAAATCCCTCAATAACGGTATTTATATTTATTTGCCGTTCCATCACTCAGCTCTGTTCGTCGTTGTGCTTTTCCTGCTACACTATCATTTGCAGAATTCCAACACTATGGGAGGAAGAGAAGTATGCAAAGAACCACTAATACTGGCTGTTTCTGATGCAGCTAGGGCAATTTTAGATCAAGCCGGGTGGATGACATACTTTACGAGATTTCAACCACCCAACGAGGAAATTGCCATCGAGTTCTTATGAAATCCACAGAATAGACAATCTATGGTAAGGGGCAGGAAAATCACTGTATCAGACACAGTGATAATGGAGGTATCCGGGTTACCGGCTGAAGGACCTATGTGGGCTGATAAGCGGTTGAAGTTGTAGGATGCAATCGAGGCTTTTAGAGATGAAGGGCAGGAGCTGGTCAAAACGGGCAAAGGCGTTCGACCATATTCTCTTGGAGAGCCATGGGGAGAACTAGCAAGAATCGTCCAGAACTACATTACATGCGACAGGCGAAAATATGTGGTAAGGCCACGTCAACTTAAACTCTTAGCAGTTCTAAAACGAAAATGCTTTGTTAATTTACCTGCATTATTTAACTCTTTACTGCATGACACTGCCGAGAGGTTAAGACGGTCCCAACACATAAAAGCTGTAGTAAGCCACCATTGTCTGATCAGGTTAATAGTCAACTATAACCTCGCCCAACAGAAATCAAGTTAGGGTGACCTATATTAGCTCTCGAGGGCGGTTCAAACCTGCTTGCACTTAACCCAGTTCAGAAAAGAAAGAGGACCGCCCTTTCAAGAAACATACCTCAAAAGCGTAGACGATCCACAAGGTTGAGGTCAAGATTAGGAGTGGCCGAAAAATCCTCAAGGCAGTACCAGTAAACCTCTAGAATTATCTAGCCCAGTAAGTGAACAACACTTGCAGCCAGAGTCAGAAGGCCAGGATAACCCTGAATCAGACCATGAGGAAGAAACATGGCATTCTAGAGATGGATAAAGAAACGAATCAATACCAATCATGAGTCCCCAAGGTGATTTGTTGCACGATTTAGAATTGGCCCAGGTATTTTCTAACATGAACGATTACATGCAGCTTGAAATCCCACTCAATCCTAACTTAGGAGCAACCCAATCTCCTGAAAATGCTGGAAATACTAAGAGTCTATCTCCCTTAAAAGATGCAAGCCATGAAGCAGAAACTGATGTAGAGGCTATTCAGGAAGCAGTGCACCAATCCGGTGACACGCTTCCAGTAGAAAATAGCCAGGTAGGCCTAAGTGCAGAAAACATAGGCCAAGGAGAAGAAGTAGAGATAGAGATGCTTCGGGAAGCCAATATTCAATCAGGAGACACGTTCCTCTAAGAACAGAGCCAGGATGAGCGACCAGGCTCTTTAGAGGCAGAAACTATTAATGAGACTGTCAGTAGAGTATTAGCTCCTCCGAAAAAATATAGATCCAAAGTGAAAAATCTTATGAAAGAACAACCGAAGTTGCGCAAAATAGTAAAAAGGCTCAGAAGAAAAATAAAGGAAATCACAGCGGGAAAGGTCCCAGACAAAACCCTAGAGACAACAAACATAGCTGTACAAATAGAATCACATGAAGGGAGGGCTACAGGGACTCAAACCGAGCCCATACCCACTCAACCAGTCCTCATTAAAGAAGAAAAACATGCAATTCTTGTAGATATAGCTACTCAGACAGAAGATGTACCCTCTCACAGCACGACTACTCAGACAGAGGCTTGGACCTCCCATGATAAAGAGACTCAGACAAGTATACAAGCTAAAGACATCATGACACACGATGACCCCATTATTCTGAATCTTCAGAAAGAATTAGCACATGATCGGCTCACGTCAGAACGACTTGAACAAGAAACTGTTCCCCAGCAAAGATATCAAGCATTGTAGAGGCAGCTTCGGGAAATGAATGTGACAGAGAGTGAGACCTTCGATAGATACAGAAAAGAAAAAGAGAAAATAGAGAGAATCAAGCTCAGATTATATAGGGTCATAGCTCAGATAGACACCATCTGCTCATTATATACAAACGTCTTGGCATTCAGGGCTCCCACCACTAACTACGCCTTGTTTTTTTTAGAACAATACTTGTTGAAAATTAAAGTCGTGAGAGCTGGAAAACTAATTTAATTAAAAACAGTTGAAGATTTTATAAATTGTTGCAAACAACATGGTGTAAAGGTTCAACGATTTCTTTGTGAGTTTTACTTGCATAATTTTGTATTAGCGGATGAGGTGGAAAGGAACCCTAACCCTTTTGTGGGAGATGTTCAATTCCAGGCCTTTATCTCATTTGCAGTTAATCAACTTAAATGGTTCAAAGCTCATAACGCCTTCCAAAGACAAGGGCATGGATTGGATATTTGGGTAAGAAGTGAGCCCAAGCACCCTTTGCAAATGCTTGCCAATCACAAGAGTTTGATGAAAAGGGAAGAGGTGATTAAAATTTTAGGGCCTATTCATAAAGAGATTGTACAAAAAGAAGTATCATATTTTCAATCCATTCAAGAAAGCTCTCTGGCTGCGTCCAAGCTTAGGTGGACGGTCTCTACTAGTAGTGTGCAAGATAGGGAGCCATTTAATTACAGAAATTTTAAAGCATCTGCAACCCATTTTGTCACATATAGTAACCTCATTTTAAGAGAAGGTCCCTATTGGTTAGGATGTCGGTTTCATAGCCCCGTAATTTGGTATCCTTATGAAGGTTACAGGACCATCTATGAATTTCCCGAAGGAAAGGAAGGGCCCGCTTTTGCACTCTTAGCTCAACATCATGGTTTCAGACCAATTTTTGATGCCCCTTCTCTAGCCTACTCTTTAACTGCACTCCATCAGAGTTAATTGCTTTTCATGAGGACATGAAACAGGGTAAGCAGGGGAGTATGTTGAGTTACGAAATGGGTATGCATTTACTATTAAGTTTATTATCATTTTACTTGATTCTTATCTTGTTCATATCTTAATGAATTAATATATTGAGGAATTATAGTAAGAAATGAAGGAATTGTTTGCAGTTACAATTTAACTAACTCTTACCTTTCTCTATGCAGGAAAGTGACAAAAGGAACGATTGTTGTTTCCTGACGTTGGGACAACAGAATCCGACAAGCAAAGGAAGGAACGCGTCGGTTGTGAAAAAGGCTGAGAACAAATTAGAGGGATCAGGGAAGAATAGAAAATATGTCTTAAGTTAGAAATCGGTTGCGAATCCCTCAGGATTGGGAGATATTGAGGGATCAAATTTACTATTTACTCTTTACCCTTTTGATTATAAAAGAAAGTGATTGTAGGAAGAAAGGGGAGGAATCTCTGTTATTTTTCAAGTTGTAAATTTAATTACAGACTTGCGTCATTGAAGAACACGATTATATTATAATTCTACTCAAGTTCTATGATTAATATATAATTGAAGTTTCTGTTCTCTCGCATTATCTGAAGTAACTTAGCAGTGCTCCTTAGTGGCTAAGGGCCCGACCTCTAGTGAAGTTAACTTCTTCCTTGTGTTATATTTCCGATTCTTTTAGAGTTTGGTTTGGTTGATAATTCCTTGTTTCTGTGAGTTTATTTCATTAGCTGTTCATTACTTTTTTGTATCGAGATAATATATGTTCTGTTATAATGTACATTGTTATCATTTGATCTAAGTTTTGTTCATTACAGTGCAAACCATCTAGACAATGCATTGTATTGATTTAATCATCTGTAAGAGTTAGATTATTTCTATTAGACTCTTAGAAGTGATATCATTCCTATCTTGGTTGCTTTATAGAGATTTAGTATAGTTTATATTGAATCAACTAAGTAGAGGTGAGTTATTGTTACTGTGCTCTTGGCTGATGATGCTATTACTTAAATTGCTGTAAGGTTTGATTTCAGTAGAAGATTGATCTTTGATATTCCTTTTAATAATTGCAATTGGAGTTTATTATATGCTTCCATTTATTCTTGTGTCAATATCTATACTACAATTTAGGAAACATTACTCTCTGAATTAATAGCAGCTACATACTGTGTACACTCTTGAAATAAGAGGACTTTCCTGGATTGATGATTAATGTGGGATAATTAGGAGTTTTAAAAGGCACCTTTTATCAGCCAACAAGGATCTAGAGAAAATGTTAAATACTAGGGACTGTGTTGGATCAACAAAGATGAAATGATGATAATTTTGATTTTATGTTAAAAATAAATTATTTTCTTTGTTACAATAGAGAAAGATATAGATATACAAAGTGAATGATGTTAAAACATTTACAGGAAACCAATCTTAGTAATTAATACCATGAAAAATTCACCATGCATTCAAGAATCCAAGCCTAATGAGGTAAGAAACATTAAAACTCCTCCAAACAAGAATAAACCCAAAGAATTTTAAGGGGAGAACTTTAGAATTGCAAGGTGGATAATGAAAATATAATAAGAGCTCAAAAACATTATGAGATAAATGTTCCCTTACTTCATAGTTTGAATGAAATTAAAAACCAATTAAATAAAGGAAAAATATCAATTAACACTTTCAAGAAAGAGGTTCCATAGTGATAAGAATCAAACATTTAGTGAAGGGACATCATTAGACTCATTATCCAAATACATACCTGATTTCGAAAAATTAATCGACTATGAATAAAAAACTACTTCTCATAAACATAAAAATTGGAGGCATTCCAAAGGTTATTTTATGAAATGAGTTTATAAAAGTAAATCCACCTACCTTCAATGATGAGGTGAAATAAGGTGAAGAATTTGAAGCATGCATTCTTGGGTTAAGGAAATTCTTTTAAATACATGACTATATAGGAATATGAAGTCTAGAGTGGCCATTTTTAATATGAACGATGAAGCATAAATTTAGTAGGAATACCTAAAAAATGTGAGGTGCATTAATGAAAGTCACCTAAAAAAATTTCAAGAGATACTTTCGATAGAAATACCTTTCAAAGATGTACTATGATGGTAAATTTTTTTGACAAATTGATATTGGTATAGTTAATCATGGATGATTATGCAAATATATTTTTGGAACTAATAAGATATGTTCGATATACAAGAGATGAGAAAATGAAATTTTAGCACTTAGTATATCTCCTCAATCAAAACAAGACAATATTGAATTTGATAAGCCCAAAAGTTTTGTTGAGACAATCTAGAAGGCTAAATTCTACTATGAAAAAGCAAAAACTAAAACCAAATCAATAAGACTCGGAAATAAATTAGAAAGGATAAACTTGAAGAGGAAGAAAGGATATAAACCTCATCAATATAGGAATTAGTTAAAGAATACCAAGCTATGTTAACCACTGCAAATTAGATTGCAATATAATTTTCCATCACTTAGTTGAAATAATCCAATACAGACAATGGAAGAAAGGTTGAAAGATAAATGGTAGGGGCCTCTAAAATGTTGGTGATGTGAGAGGGACATCTACTCATAGAAAGGAAAATAATAAGATGATCCACAACATACAAGAAGCTGCAAAAACCAATGATGAAGTAAGGAATGTTATTAAAATTAATGGTGTTGTATAAGTTCAATGATTATATCACCAAGCATCAATCGTAGAAGTTGAAAGCATGATTGCTAAGCAATGCATTTCTATTTTGATTGATATAAGATCTAGTCATAAATATGTTTCACCTCACATGGCCAAACCTTACACCCTTCGAAAGTTTAAGCACAAGAAATCGTGATAATACAACTATCTACATGAACTAAGGGAAAAGTGAGTGAATTGGTGGAGGCATGGCCACTGGAAATTAATTGACTAATTTTGTTGGAAACTTCGAATATTTTTTCTGTAGGCTTGTACAATGTCATGAATAACATGGATTGGCTAGGGGCACATAAAGTTAAATTATATGACTACATTTTTTTCTAATTGTTTATACAATGATGGGAACCCAATAATAGTGAAAGAAATTTTAAAACCCATATGTATACGAAAAAATTCAGCCTTATACTTAAATAAGAGTCTAAGCAAGGATTAAAAAGTGTATGTTGTTTCATATTGGAGTCATAAAAAAAATAAAAAAATCAAAGGTTGAAGACTACCTTGTACTTCAAGAGTTCAAGGATGTGTTTTCATATGAGATACTTACTCTAACTCCCAAGAGGGAAATTAATGTTTCAAAAAATATTATGTCACGAGCTACAACTATATCCAACAATCATTAGAGAATGATTAAGTCTCCTGAAATAGTGGAAATGGGGATGTAATTACAAGATATTTTTGGAAGAAATTTATTAAACCAATTATGTCTCCTTGGGGAGCACCAACATTATTCGTAATGAATAATGGTGGTACCCTAAGATTATGCATTGACTACAGACAATGGATCAAGTTTATTGTGAAAAATAGGTACATATTGACCCCATATTGATGACATGTTTTATCGATTAGAGTGTCCATACTATTGTCTAATATTGACTTGATATCTATATATCATCAAGTCAAAATCAAGGACTACTAAATTCATAAGAATTTTTAGGACAAGGAATGACCATTATGAATTCATAGCAGTGCCATTTAGAGTTATTAATGCACTATCCACATTCATGTGTCTTATGGATAGTGTCCTCAATAAATATTTGGATAAATTTGTATTTGATATTTATTAACAACATTTAATATATACTCTAAGTTTGAAGAGGAGCATGAGGAACATCTTTAGATGGTATTACCAATGATGAGAGAGTATTAGTTGTATGTAAAATTCAACAAAAATTATTTCTATCATAAATCGATATATTATTTGAGATATATCATTTTAGAAGTGAGGAAATAATTGACCCTCCCAAAAAATTCAGTAGACGTGAGATCATTTATGGGGATAATAGGATATAATATGAGAATAATTAAGGGATTTTCCAAGATTGGCCACCCAATAAGTTCATTATGAAATAAGAGAGTAAATTTGTGTGATATTCAAATATTCAAATATTTTTTAGCAATTAAAACAACTTCTTACGAGTGCACCAATTCTAAATATTTCAAACCTAGACAAAGATTTCATAATGTGTACATATGGATGTAAATAAGGAATTGGTGGAGTCCTTATGTAAAATGGTTGTGTGATGAGCTACAAGTATATAAAGCTATTATTATTATTATTTAATTTAAATTATATAACACTATGTGACAACATCTTTGCGATACTAGGCTATAAAGTGCCTCTTGACACAATAATTCATGCTCTAAAGATGTGGCATCATTACTTGATTGGTCAAAAGTTTGTGCTAATGATAGATCACATTAGGTTGAAGTACCTGTTTGATCAAATTCACATGAATGCTAGGCATGATAAATGGTTACCATTTATCAATGAATATTATTTTGAGAAAATAAATATAAAAATTAAGGACAATAAAGTAGTGGATGCATTAAAAAAACATGCAAGTGATGCACTTGGTTTTCATTATTACCTAGAAATCTGATATGAAGATAAAATTAAAAGAGTCCTTGCACATCAATGAGCACTTTATTCAGATCAAAGAATATTTCAAGTAAGAACCATGAGAACATAAATGTGATTCTTACCAAATGGCTAAAGACAAATTGCTAATCTTTTAAAGGTACATTATAATCGCCTAATTTGGTGAAGTTCCCAAACATGGGGTGAGAGAAACCCAATACATAGATCAATTGCTAAAAGAATTAGAGAATATTATTTCAATAGTTTTGTCTAAACAATATTGTTATCATGAGAAAATTGTACACTCATTTGTATGCACCTGAAGACACTTAGAGTCAGTTACTAACACACACAGAGGTTACATTTTTAGTTGAAATCATCATGAAGACAAAAAATCAAAAGATTTCCTAAGGTTCAAGTTAAAAAATTGACCTGTGTGGGTGTACCAATATTGGACATTAACAACCAAATGAACTATTCTTTGATAGGTGCATGGTCGTAAAAAATACCAGTAAGAACCTTGAGCCATGAAATTACAACTCTTGATATGATGGGCTAAAAAATTCGAGCCTTGAGCCCTACGAAGCCTTAAAGGAAAATATATGGTAGCTCTCATCTTATTTATGAGGAAAAAAACTACATTGATGAGCCAAAGGAGGGAAAGAGTGTCTAAAAGAATCCTATAAATACAAGTTCATGGAGAGCCAAAAACAAGAAGAAGTAGTGCATTTCTATGCTGCCAAAATTGTTTCCTAGCAATCAAGCATACCATTGTGAGGAGAATTCCGACATTGAGAGTGTCTTCTATGCTTCTTTGAGAGAAAAATAGCTTGCAAAATAGATTGATAAAGGGAAGTCCTTGTTGAGAGTTTTTGAGCACCATTTCTCAAGAAATTCCCTTCAAGTGCCTTTGATACTTCTATTATAACTCTTCTACCATAAATAATCAATAAAGAGGATCCTTTTCCTATACTTTTGTTCATTTGTTTTGCTTCATTAAGCTTGTTTATGTGTTATTTAGTGTAGTTTTAATTTAGCTTTGTTCATGCATTGCTTCCATTACTTTCAAGGATTTTTTTATCCATGTTTATGCACTAACGACATCCAAATGTTTGTATTTTCCTTTTAGGTAACAACCAACTCCAAGGAAGGTGTTTTTACAAATCATAGTCAACAAACAGACCAATACAAAATGACGACTCCACTTGTTTCCTTTCTTTGATCTAATTGGTTGCTTTATAGGAACTTTCTCTCCGCATTTACACATCATTTTTCCTATGTTCTTTCTTTGAAAATTTTCATACCCTCTAGGACATGTTCTCTGCCTAGAAAGAACCTTTGTTTAAATTTTTGCGTCGGTCATGCAACTTTTACCATAGACAAACGCACAATTTTCCTATCTATGCAACATATAACCTGCGCGATACACATGAAACTCAAAATTTCATTATAATTTCTCTTTCCTGAGTGTTGGGAAACCTTTAGTGAATTGCCTACACTTCTACTAATTTTTACAGTTTATATAGGTTGTTTAATTTCTTTAATAACCATTATTAGTAGGGAAATTGCTTATTTTTTACTTTGAAAAATTGCATCAAAACATAACTTAATTAGGAGGAAAGAAAGTGGCCCTAATACACATATTTTCAACTTGTTTTTCTCTTTTCACAACTCACATAAATTAATTAGGAGAAAATTAAGTGGTCTTAAATCCACATATCTTTTTACTAACCAAATATTTTTCTTCATGCCAAAGTAGCGTTGGGACTAGGACCGGGCATTATTAAATAAAGAGGGTATCCCCTGCTTCCCTTGCATCCTTGTGACAATATTGGGCTTTCATATGAAATATTTCTTAAAGAAATCAATTTTCCATCTCCCTTTAGACTCACATAGTGTAAATAGGAGGAAATTAAGTGGCCCATTATACACACATTATTTATTTTCTTGAAGGAACAAACATAACATAGTGTAATTAGGGGAGTTTGTAAAGGATCACCGCATATCCACATCACTCCACACTTTGTATGCTCACTATTTCACTTTCACACACTTTGCACTATGCACACTAAGCTATTTTAACCTTTGTATAAAGTGCATCCATATTCTAGAGTTTTTGTACTTATTCTATTCTAGATTACATTTTTCACACTTAAAGTGAATCAAGACTCTATAAAAGAAACCTTAACTTGAACACATTAAATTCATAATAGGGGCCAAAAAATAATTTATAGTTCATGTTAGGACCATTGGGGTAGGCAAATGATGAGCCCCCTTGGTCATTTTATATCTTTGAAACATAGAATTTGTCTTTTAGGGTGCTTAAAATTCTTCATCATCCCATGGAAAAGAATACATGGGCACACTAAAAATCCGATTTAGTGGTTAGGCTTAGGTCTTAGTGTGTGCAGTCCTATATGAGGCTACTTAAATTGTATAGTGATCCACATTGATTAAATGACTAACAAGAAGTTGAAGACTTGATTGCTCTCGTGTGGCAAAGGTATCCTAGTGGCTAAAATTATAGGGCATATTTCCCTATAGGTGGAGGTGCAGGAAGCACTAAAGCCTCTTGATTACCTTAGTTTATTTTTTGTTGCTATAAATGTTGCCAGTACTTTTGGGACATTGCCCCAGTACCCGTAAAAAATATATCATCGCAAGGCCAAACTACTTTAAGAGTGGAAATGATGCACAAGAATTTTTAGGATTCTTTATCATACACACACAAACAAAACATTTTTCTTGTTTGATTGATCACATAACGTAACCTTTAAGGGAAAGTAACCATTTATTTTTCCTTTGTTTTAAGTATGTGATTTACTTGATTTGATAAAAATCCCCCCCTCACCATAGAAGTAGCACATACTCCATGAGAAACCATAAGGGACCCCACAATACCTCGTCGCTTGTAAAATTTATGTTGTATATTTACAATTTCTCATGAAGTTTTAACCAAAATCACAGGACAAAAACCTACTCTACTATTTTGCATACATTATTTCACAATTTAGAACAAAAATTTCAGACATGTAATAAAAATCACAGACATGCAACAATTATTTTTATATGGGAAAAAAAATCTGCTAAAAACTCCAATGGATCTTCCATTAATCAGATGAAATAGAGATGAATTACAATTTCTTTGCTCAATTGAGATGACCCTACAAGTGCATAACCTATCTCACTACTCATCGAAGGCCTGCGACCCAGACTTAGTCAATTTATGGATTGGATTGAGATCCTATTTCCTTGAGTTTTTTCTTGAGGAATTAGGCCCATATTATTTAGGAAATTCCTCTAATTGATTGCACAATTCCTTTAGATTGATCATCTGACTGCATGCAACACCTATACACTCAGAACTAGTTTACAACTGATGTTACATTGCCTTGGAATCTCCATCTCAATTGGGTAACTTGAATTCTCTGCATGCACTAGCTATTTTGGGATGATTGATAAGTTAAGTGGATGATCACTGAGTTCGATTTAAGTCCCACTACACAACTTGACCCTACACTAGTTCTTCCAACAATTGGAACTAGTTTAACTGAAAACAACCTTAGATCCCTGACCTTGATTGCTATAAATTGACAATCACACATTCTAAACTGAACTATAACTCTTCCAACTTGAATTAACTGAGTAAAATGGGTGATACAATCCATTCCACTCAAGTTAACATCATCCAAGTTGTTTCTTGATGTGGACAAATTTTCTCAATTTAATCAAGGGAAAATCAAATTGAGAATTTCTTGTTGCATTTTCCAACACTCCTTCTCAGCAAGAAATGGATTATCAACCACCCCTATCCTACACCTATGGATCTTGAACTTCCCTATTGACAAGGCCTTTATCAAAATGTCTGCATCTTGTTCCTCTATTAGAATGTACTACAACAACCTAATCCACCTCTTCACACAATCTCGTAGATGGTGGTACTGGATATCTATATGCTTGGATCGATCTTAAAAAACATGATTTTCAAAAATCTTGATGCAACTATGATTATCAAAATAGATCAAAATGGGATCCATCATCTGACCAAAAAATCCAACAAGTATATTTCTCACCCAGATAGCCTCACAAGCTGCTTGAATGGAAACCATGTATTTTGCTTCTACCGAACTAAGTGCCACATATATTTTCTTCTTGATGTACCAAGAAACTGATGTAGACCCAACATTGAAAATTCCACTTAATTTACTCTTTTGGTCTGATGAAATCCTCACCCATTCTGCATCTGTGATGCTATGCAACTTCACTCTCTCTATCCATTTGTACCATAGTATAAACTAGGTAGTGCCTCTGAGGTACCGTAGAACATTATTAGCTGCCCTCGAAAATAATTTGGTTGGTCGAACCATAGATTGCCTTAACTGATTGACTTCATATCACATATCTGGCTGTGTGTTCACAAGATACATGAGTGAACCCACAAACTGTCAGTAAACTGTAGGATCCACTTCCTCACCTGAAGTGGCATCCTCTTTCCTCTAGTTGTTCACTAGAGGAGTCTCCATGGGTTTGCATCTGTCCATGTGGAACTTCTTAAGTATCTCGTTGGCATACTTTACTTGAGATACAAAAAATTCCTCTTCTCCTTGCCACACTTCCAATCCGAGGAATTAGTGCATGAGACCCATTTTCTTCATTTCAAACTCCCATACAAGGTCCTCCTTACAAGGTAAGATCAATTTTTCATGAAAATTTAAAATCAAATCATCAACATATAAGACATTAATCAAAAATTTAGCTTCTACCAAAATATGATAGAGATTTTCACCTGCTTCACTTTTGGTGAATCCCAAAACATTGAGATAATTATCGATCTTGGTGTACCAAGCACATGGTTCTTGCTTGAGACCATACAAAAATTGCTTGATTATGCACACATGAGACTCTTTATCAAAAGTATCGAAGCCTTCTGGTTTCTCAATATATACCTCCTCCTCAATAACTCCATTAAGGAATGCTGTTTTCACATCCGTCTGGTGGATCTTCCACCCCATCTGTGCAGCCAAAGAAGTAATTGATCTGATGGATGAGTACCTTGCTATAGGAGAAAAGGTCTCCTCATAGTCAATCCATTCAACCTGAGAGTACTCCTTGGCTACAAATCTAGCCTTGTAATTTTATATGCTTCCATCTACTGCATGCTTTACCTTGAAGATCCATGTCGGACCCAAAACTGATTTGTCTATTGGTCTTGGGACCACTTCCCAAACATTGTTTCTTACAATGGATTCACACTCCTACACCATTGCATCAACCCATACATGTTTCTCTACTTCTTCCTCAAAAGAGGATGGTTCAGTATCTACAACCTCAGTCATCAGAGCCATGTAGCTAGTGTACTTATCTGGTGACCTTCTTTTCTTGCGTTGGTTTGAAGGAGCACCCACATTATCCCTCACATCCTACAAAATTATCTCAGCTTCCCTGGTCTTTTCCTACCTTCTATGGATAGTTCTTCTTAAGGGGAGTTCTCCACTCTCTGCTCCTTAATTTTTGGCTACTCCACAAATTCCTGAGGTTACTGCTTTGGAGCTAAGGTCTCCTCTTCTGGTGGGATTTGAAGCTCCCTCTCAATAGAGCACCAAATCACTTTATCTTCTTAAAATTTTATATATGTTCACACAAATTTCATTCTGAGGGATGGAAAGTACACAAAGTAGTCATGGGTAGTTTCTGTGTAACTCACAAATATCCCCAATTTTTCTATTGGCTCTAGATTCTTCCTGACATATTTGGAGACATGGTAGTAGACAAAGGCTCCAAAAATCTTAAAGTGAGACACATTTGTCTTCCTCCTCGAGAAAGATTCCTCTAGTTTAATCATGCCCAAAATTTGACGAGGAATTTGGTTCTGCAAATAGACTACTATGTTACATACTTCGGGCCACAAGTGCAAAGGTAGGCCTTCATCATGCAACATCACCCTCATTTCTCCCACAATGATATGGTTATTTCTCTTAGCCACCCCATTATGGTGTGGGCTGTGGGGTGTTATTAACTCTCGCCGAATGCCTTCTTTTCCACAAAAAAATTTAAACTCATTTGAAACATACTCACCTCCATTATATCTCTTGAGAGCCTTCACTTTCTTGCTCGTTTCTTTCTCGACCAGTGCTTTGAATTCTATGAACTTGGAGAAAGTCTGCCCCTTCTTCTGCATGAAGAAGATCCAACACTTCTATGAGTAGTCATCAATGAAAATGAAAAAATACTTGTGTATCGAAGTGGAGGATTTCGAGAAAGGTCCACAAACATCTGAGTGGATCTTTTCTAAGACTGCATGCATGTTGCTATCCCAATCATGGAAAGTGGATTTTGTGTACTTCCCAAAAGTAAATCCTTTGCATACATCTTGCTGCTCAAGTGCTCCTTTGGGGAGGCATGTGGTTATCTGATGCATGATCTTCAAAGCTCCATGATGAAATTGGTCAAGTATTCTAAGTCAAAGTTCACCAACATCGTGACTCTTCACCTTCTCTTCCTTTGTGCTCAATGTAACACAATCTTCCACATCTAGCTTGTACAAGTTCTTCACCCGCACCCTGATCTGCTTCACCTATCCTATGGCTATGTGTCTCAGGAATGCCTTTCCTTTGATGAATATCACATCATATCCACAGTATTCCAAAACTACAACAAAGACAAGATTTTTCTTTAGGCCCAACAGAAACATGACATCCATGAGCCTGAGGGGGGAGCTCGAATCCCTATAAAAGGTGATTGTACTGACCCCGATCACATTTTACCTTCCATCATCCCTCATCTCAATGTGCATATGCAATTATTTCTCCTCCATGTCACTGAAAAATTCGCTATTCCCTATCATGTGGAACGAAGCACCTGAGTCCAAGTACCACACGTTCCACATCACTGTGCTGGCCATGCATGCAATGAGGGTAAAGTCAAGCTCGAGTTGTGAAGCCAAAGCTTCACTTGGTGCTCCTCCTGAGGCATTATTTCTTGACTTATCATGTGGACACTTCGTCGAACAATGCTTGAATTCATGACAATGGAAGTATTTGATTTTTGACAAATATTCTTTCTTGCCCCCTTGACTAGATTTTGGTTTGGATTGGGATTTCTTCTCTTTCCAATTATTTTAATTTATAACAAATGCAAAGTTTTCTTCATCCTTGCCCTTGGATGAAGTCCCATCTCTGGTGTTTCAACTTATTTCCTCATGTACCAAATCATACCATAAGCATTCCCAATTTGGTAGTTTCTCCCTCCCATTCACCGAATCTTGATAGTTGTGCCAGTTCTTAGGAAGGCCCGAAAGGGCTAGGATTACCAAGTCTTCTTCAGGGACATTAAAACCGACCCTTCCAAGTTCATCAAAAAACTGTGTGAACCTACTCAAATACTGCGAGATTGTGTCATTCTTCTACATCTTGATACTTCGAAGTTTATCCTTGAGTGTCAGCTTCATGTGGTCACTATTATTCTTGAATTTTTTTTTAGTTCTTTCCACAATGCGAAAGAAGTTTCCTTTCCATATATTTTTGAGAAAATATGATCCCATACTCCCTCCAATATGATTCTCCTCACTTTGGATACATCCTTATTCCACTTAGCAAGGTTTTGGGCATCATATGCTTATGGATTTGTGACATTTAACTTGATGTATTGTAGCAATCCATTATCATCCAATATTTCCACCATACAATCCTTCCATGAAACAAAATTAGAGGTGCCTTCCAAGGAATAATCTAGCCTTAGTCCATTGAAAGCCATCTTCTTAGTTCTAAAGAAAACCTGCCAACACTGATCTCCAAATTCAAGCCTCTGAGAAACAACTTCGAATTTATGCTCTAATGTGAATCCAACTCTGATAACATGTAGAAAATATGTTTTAGATTTTCAATTTCTCATGAATTTTAACCAAAATCACAAGACACAAATCTACTCTACTATTTTGTAGACATTATTTCACAATTTAGAACAAAAATTTCAGACATGCTGTAATATTCCCAAATAGGGAAGCTACAATATTTGAACACAATAATGGAAAGTAGCAGCATAAATCAATGCATAAACATATGAGACTAGTATGGAGCCACTATATTGTGAATATGGACAGCAAATTAGTACAAAATAGTGAGGCACAAATCACATGCTATGAGCAAACAAGCCTCTAATGAATAAACCCCCTCAAAAGTGAAGTGTTGCCAATATACAAAATGCCAGAGAGCTGATACAACGTAGTCATAATGAGAATAACTACAGTTGAGATCACATAATGATACAAAATGGCTAATATATACCTCAAAAATTAATATATAGGAAGATTAAGGCTCTATATCAACTTTCCAAGACAAACTAAGAGGTTTCCGGAAAATACACAAATATAAAAATGCGAGCTGCAACCCTAGGGATGAAGGTTTGCTGCAACAAAAAAAATGGGAAGATTTGGCTAAAGGATGAGAAGTATGTAGCTCTTCTCCAACAGACCCTCTGGATGAAAGGATGTCCCTTCCATTGAATAAATCACTTCCCAAATCATGTAATGCAACCACCCCTACAACTCCTCCCTAAAATAACGTAGATCAAGATTGAAACTGTGCTGTAGGGGATAAAAACACCTTGGCCTAGTGCCAAATGTAACAGCAATGCTAAAGGGGCTTCTTTTCTGGCCTCCCAATGGAAGGAAACCTTCCTCCACTACTGCAACCTACAACACAGCACAACCCTAAGTAGAAACTACGATGTTGAAGAAAGTTGTAGCCTAGCCTGATGCCGGAATGTGGAAATGTAACCGAAATACTTCTCCTGATTCGACACTCGAAGTCCCCCGAGGATGAAGGTGGGATTCCCGCTCGGGAGCAATATTGTGCTAAACAACACTGCAACCTCTGCTAAACAACTAAAGAGAGCAACAAGTCATACAAAACATAATTAAAATAATAAGCAAATCATGTCTTCTATGGCTGCCATCCCCTTCCTTATATGCTTGGTGAGCTTCCTCACCTTGGGCCCCACTCATTAAAGCCACTACTTCCATGCATGGAGTCTCCCTCCAAAACTGTGTTGTCCCTCAATGAATGTGACTCCTTTCATACCAATGCTACATGCTCCAACCCCTTTTTACACACAAGGCTACTTAATCAAGCTACTGAGAAGACCGCCATTCATATTAGGAGTGATTTATTCCTACTAAGGAGATTTATGGGTCTCCCTACCCTCTTCTTCTTCAAAATAAGAAGAAAAATCAAAATTTAATATTCCAATTAGCTACATGATAATTTAGGAATATTACAATCCTCCCCTCCCAAATGTTGCTTGTCCCCAAGAAACTACAAGGATAGAACTAAAAAATGTAGGGAACCTTCATTCCCATGTGGAGCTCCAATCTCCAAGCTATCATCCATACAAAATGAATCGCCCTCCAGAATGGTAATTCATAGATAAAATCCTTCCAAATTATCATGAGAGGCACCTCCCAAGTGCTCGAGTTACCCAAATGGCTCATCCCATAAGAAAAAACAAAGGTCCAATGTAGCAATCATGGATGGTCCAATGTTCTCCCTGAAGTATGAAACATAAGAAATGTGGAGAATCTCATCTCTAATAGGAATATCCAATCCATGTGTCATCTCTCCAATCATGCCCACAACAATGATAAGGACATCATGAACATATGGGATCATAATCAGAGTCATACTAGCTGCCATGTGTAATACCAGAGAAGGACAAGGGTCCCTCAAGTGCAACCAACGCAGTTTGACTTCTAACCACATTAGAATATGGCATGATGAGTGGTTTCCAAACCACTTTCTTGCTGCCCCAATATTCTCACATGCTTGGAGAAGGTGTATGATGTATGGTGTCAATTGAGTACACACCAAGTGAGATATCAACTCCCCAAAATATCCTAGGGAATGGCAATCATCATCACTGCTTATGGCCCCAAGTAGACCATGATGTCTATAAGAAAGAGTGCCCCTTTTGGAGAAATGGATTGCACATGTATGGTAAGGAGATACAAATACACAGTAAGAGAATCATAATGCACCAAAATACAATTCTTACCATGTACTCTGATCATGCTAGTGAAGTGGCTCATAGATGGGCTTCCTCTTACTTCCAATGAGAAAGGAATTGGCTGTGATAACTCCACCAAAGGGTCATGTTTCTCCTCTATCTCCAAACAATATATGCATCTCCTAATATGCTGATGTTTCTCCTCTTCAAAGCCTCCCCAAGTGAATCCCCCATGATATTATGATATTCTCTCATGGAATAAGTGTGGCTGAAGAAAAAAATCTTCATGTGTTGCATGTGAAGCCTTCTTCTTGTACTTGGAGATCCAAGTCAAGAAGGTCATATCTTGGTAGTAGATATCTCCATCAACCACTACCTCACTCACATCTATTACTTTTCCACCAAGTGCATCATGTGTGAGGTGATCCTGGGAACATCCCATAAATAGATCCAAACTCCCAGGAGACAACGTTGTTGGACTTTGTGATAAGGCTTCCATCATCTCATAACCCCATACTTTGACATGCCAAATGCAAAAATCATCTGCCATAATGCTTCCATACGTGGAAAACTCCTCCCCATGTGGAAGTGTATCTTGACTTTCCAAGGCTATGGAGTAGCCCCTTTGCACCATGCATATGCAATCCTCTACTCCCGAATCACCATGCAAGGTATGGGAGAAAATCAACCCATACTCTCCCAAGTGTAACCAAAGCAACAATAGCTCTTGCTGTCTCCTCACTTCCCCATCATATAGACCATGGAGTGAAAACATGATGATTGACATGAAAAATGTCACATCATCCCAATGCAACCAAACTCCTTGCTTCCATATAATGCAAGTGTCATGCCATGTCCCAAACAATAAAATACCCTTTAGAATAGGATATGTCACATGCTGACCAAACTCTTTCAAGAGTAGCCAGTGAAACCATGCCTCCTGCTGCTCTGTGTCATAGATCTGCAAGTGGCTCACCAGCCTCTTTCTCATCAACATCACCCATCCAACCAATGGTGAGTGTTTACTATCATGCTCCAAATGGGTATTTCTCCAATGGAGAATACCATCCTCCCAAATCAGATCACTATCTCTACACTTCATGGGATGTTAAAGTGCATCGTCCTGGAGATCTCCATATGAAGACCACTAATCAATGACCATGTTGAACCCATAAGGATCCAAGTATGTTGAAGGCAAAGTCTTCTCATTGAGCTGTGAAGTGCTCATCAAGAAAGATTCATCATAATAATGGGAGATAATATGTATCTCATCAACCATCTGCCTATCCCCTGCTACACATGTAGAATGGTCATTGGAATGCTCCAATAATGGTTGGGCCCCCAATTCATCACTTATGCTCCATGACAACGCTGTTGATCTCCATGATGGTACATATGATGCCTCATGATTATGCACAATGATGAAGATACAGTTATGCATTGGATTGACTAGGAAAATACTCATCCTATCCTCCAAAAATATACACTCCAACCCAAATAGTTGTGTGTAGCTCAACAATGAGATACTAGGATGAATGTATATATCCTCCTTGAACCTATCAAGGGTCCTTTGTGCAGTGATAGTATGTTTCTCCGAATCAACAGTGTGTCTTGACCCTAGGCCATGCAATGGCATGTCCCCACAACCTTCCTTATGATGTGCTGAAATAATAGAAAGTGGAAACATTTACACACCTTGGTTTAGCTTGGGAACATCTTGTACTGCTACAAGGTTCCTCCCATTTGTGTGATGACTTCCCCAACTACTGGTGATGATGTTGGCTGCTCCTCTACTACTGCACCAGTGCTGGTATAAGTCTCCTCCTCCTCATGCATCTTCTGAGTAATGCATGGGACTCTAAATGTCAAGAGATCAAGACCAATTTGAAAAGATGCAAGTGTTCCTTCTCTTGATGTAAGTATCCCTGCAGCAAGTGGTGGTGGAAGTTTCTTTTCTTCTGGTTTCTTCTTGTCAAACTTCTTGATCAAAATTTGAGTAAATTCTTCATAAGTGATCACTCTAGCATGACTCAAATGGATGAACCACCAAATTTTTGCTTCACCCTCAAGGTGCAGTGCTGCAATCTCAACAACTTCTCTTTATAGTACTGGATGTAGCAGAAAGAATGCATCTAACTTTCTCCTCCAAGCCCTTGCTTTGCATGTAGATGACCCATTAAAAATAAACAATAGGAATGTATTGTGTTTTCTTCTTCTATTTCTGCAAGGTCTCCTTTCTTCTTTAATCTGAATAAAATGTTGGAGAGTTAGATTCTCCTTGAAAGCTCTTGATTGAGACTTATATTCTATAAGATACTCACTTAGAATCTCATGATCTAAGTTCCCTCCATGTCTTTCACCTTCCTCTTCCAAGAAAGTGGAAATAATGTATTGCTTTGGAGCTCTATGCAATACCGATTTTCTCTTATGCTGATAGGAAGTGCATGGACCTTTCTCATCTTGAAACCCTATTGAGGTTTCATTGCTTCTCTCCATTCTATTTTTCTTGACCTCGTTGGTGAGGTCCTTCATAGATCTGAAAAGAGATGAGACAAAGCTCATTCCTTCCATCATTTATGATCTCTTCTTCTTCTTACTCTCCTGATAGTATAATGGCTGAGATCCATAGGTTGAGCCACAACTATGCTCTGATACCACTGTAATATTCTGAAATAGGGAAGCAGAAGCATCAATATTTGAACACAATAATGGAAATTAGCAGTGTAAATCAATGCATAAACATATGGTACCAATATGGAGTCATTATATTATGAATATGGACAACAAAAATATACAAAATAGTGAGGCAAAAATCATATGCTATGAGAAAACACGCCTCCAATGATTAAACCCCCTCAAAAGTGAGGTGCTGCCAATATAAAAAATATCAGAGAGCTGCTACATCATAGTCATAATGAGCATAAATACATCTGGAGATCATAAAACGATACAAAATGGCTGATATATGCCTCAAAATATATTATACAGGAAGATCAAGGCTCTATATCAACTTTCCAAGACAACCCAAGAGGGTTTTTGGAAAATACACAAAATATACAAATGTGAGCTGTAGCCCTAGTGCTGAAGGTTTGATGCAACAAAAAAAATGTGAAGATATGGCTTAAGTCTATGTAGAATTATGTAGCTCTTCTCCAATATACCCTCTTAATGAAAGGCTATCCCTTCCACTGAAGAAATCACTTCCCAAATCATGTACTGCAACCACCCTTGTAACTCCTCCCTAAAATAACACAGATCAAGACTGAAACTGCACTATAGGGGATAAAAAAACCTTGTTCTAGTGACAAATGTAATAGTAATTCTCAAGGGGCTTCTTTTCTGGCCTCCCAATGGAAGGAAACATTCCTCCATTGAAAACTAGCTCAAAAATAGCCCAATACAATCCTCCAGTGCTGCACCCTGCAACACAACACAACCCTAAGAAGAAACTACATTGTTGAAGAAAGCTATAGCCTAGCCTGATGTCGAAATGTGGAAATGTAGCCCAAATAATTCTCCTGAGTGGGCACTTGAAGTCCCCCAAGGATGAAGGTGGGATTCGCGCTTGGGGACACCCTTGTGCTAAACAACACTGCAGTCTCTGCTAAACAGCTGAAGAGAGCAATAAGCCATACATACCATAAAAAAATAATAATCAAATCATGCCTTCTATGGCTGCCATCCCATTCCTTATATTCTTGGTGAGCTTCCTCACCTTGGTCCCCACTCATTAAAGCCACTACTTCCATGCATGGAGTCTCCCTCCAAAACTGCATTGTCTCTCAATGAATGCCAATCCTTCCATACTAGCGCTGTTTGATTTGGTCAAAGTTGACCCAGTCTACATGCTCCAACCCACTTTTACACACAAAGGTGCTTAATCAAGCTACTAAGGTGACCCCCATTCATATTAGGAGTGATTTTATTCTTACTAAGGAGATTTATGGGTCTCCCTACCCTCTTATTATTCTAACTAAGAAGAAAAATCAAAATTAATATTCCAATTAGCTGCATGATAATTTAGGAATATTACACATGCAATAAGAAATCACACACATAAAACAAGTATTTTTATCTTGGGAAAACAATATTATAAAAACCCCAATGCCTCTTGCATTAATTATATGAAATAGAGACATATTACAGTTGCTTTGGTCAACTAAACTCACCCTACAAGTGCATAACCTATCTCACTGCTCACTGAAGGCCTATGACCCAGACCTAGTCAATTTCTTCCTTGAATTGAACTCATATTTCCTTGTGTTGTTCCATCAGGAATTAGGCCCCTATAATTTATGAAATTTCTCTAATTTATTTCTCAATTCCTTTAGGCTGCTCATCTGACTACATGCAACACCTGTACACTCAGAACTAGTCTACAACTGATGTTACACTACCTTGAAATCTTGATTTTAACTAGATAACTTGAATTATCTGCATGCACTAGATATTTTGGGATGATTGATCAGTTAACTAGATGATCACTAAGTTTGAATGAAGTCCCACTGCACAACTTGACCTTCCATTAATTCTTCCAACAGTTGAACTTTTTAAACTAAAAACAACCTTAGATAACTGAATTTTATTGCTAAAAATTAGCAATCAATGCTAAGATGAACTCTAACTCATCTAACTTGAATTAAGTTAGTAAAATGGGTGACACAATAAATTTCACTCGAGTTAACAACATCCAAGTTGTCTTCTGATGTGGAAATTCAATTTTTCTCAATTTAATCAAGGAAAAATAAAATTGATAATTTCTTGCTGCATTTTTCAACATCACTCTGGGAAATTTCAAAACCTCCCCCACTTACCTAGAGGTGTTCTGTGTCTCCATTTCAACATAGAAGACATCATACAACCACTGTGATATATCCATCTTTCATTAGGGCAACCTTTATTTGGAGCCCTGCCCCTTAAGGTATCCATTTCACTAACCCTCAAGGGAGTCCATGCACTACCTCTCACGAATGTCCATGCCCTACCCGTCAGGGGAGTTCACATATTAACCCCACGGGTAGTTCTTCTCATACTTCCTCACATGGGACCCTTTATTGAAAAAATTTCAAAATCATTTTACAATGGTGAATAATAATTGAATCCCATTTATTTTCTTCCTTGAATCTACCATATTTATGCAAGCTTACAAATGATTCCATTATGCATAATTTCAATTGTCCCCCTATGCCAACAAAACTACCTTATGATATACCAAAATTTGAAGGTAAGAAAGGAGAGGATCTTAAGAACTATATTATGACCTTTGATTTATGGAGCTCATCCAAAAATTCCATAGATGGCTTAGTTCGACTAAGACTCTTTCAACGCACTGCGGTGAAATGGTACCTAAGCGAAGTCTCATGTTCCCGCAGGACCTTTGAATCCTTATCTAGGCCATTTCTCAACTTCTTTTAGCTCCCAGTTCACCATGATACTTGTTTATAGCTACTCACCCAATTTCAACAAACCACTTCCACACATATCTTGAACCATGTCCATGAGTGGCGTAAGCGCTATAGCTTATGCAAAGTGAACGTAAAAGAGGACCTCCACCTAGACTTCTTTCTAAAATATTTTTTTTCCAGGAATAGAAAAATATGTGGCCACAACAATGCCACAAACATAAGAAGATTCTATCAACAAAGATCAACAATTTGAGTTCATCTACACTCAGTCATTGTATCTTTACTACGTTCTAATTGATGCCCCTTGATTACAGTCATTTGGACATGATAAACCAAGAGCATAAAGTGTTGCAGAAAAATTTATTGGAACCATAATCTAGAATCAACTTGGAAACACTTTCCAATAGTCTGGAAGTGTGTACAATGGAAAAAAACATTTCTAGTCATATCGTGCTTCACCTGTAGTTCAAATTCCTTCAACATAGGATATCATCCCAATAAGCCTACGCCCTCTCAAAACCATACCATTCAAGGTAACCAATTTCCTCTGATGCAAGGTAGCCAATACCCTCCATATACTTCAGAGGTGGTTTCCACCTCCCAAACTTATTACACTAACCTAGGAAAAGGGAACCCTTACTACCCTTTCCCAACACCCTGAAAAATCAACCCCACGACTCAACCTAACATTGTGATTAATTTTGTGCAAGCTTATTTCCCAAAAAAATAATAGTCATTTGAACAATCGAACATGAGAGACCCTCCAAATTCCAACAAGAAAAAAGGAAAGAAAAAGCATGGGGACCTGGCTAAGGGGGAAATAACCAACAACAACCTCCACAACCACTGGCTAGGGGAAATACCCCTAACTAAAACCATAACCAGAATGAGAACAATAACAAACCATAAAATAAAAACAAGAACCTAAGTCTAAGGAATAATCATTCTTGTGCTATTTGTGGGGAATATGGGAATTACACCCATAATTTCCCTCAACTCCCCAAGTTGAAGAGGATGAAATAATATGGGGGCAGATAGGGCCAAATCAACAACCTGCAGTCATGCCAAATCCTTTCCCACACCAGGGAGTAGTGAACACCCAACATGAGCCCACCCCCCATCGGTATCAAAATAAAACTGGCGGAAGTTCTAGTAATCCATCTAATCATGAAATTTTCACGGCCATAGAAGATATTCTCCTGTAAACACGAAATTAGGATTGTGGAACCCCTCCAAAAACCAACCCTTCCACATAAACTAGTGCTACCACTATGTCACCTTTGACGTTTCCTCGACCCTCTGTATATACCTGTTAGATGATCCAAAAATAAATATTATCATAGGATATAAAGTTTGAATAAAATAATTATTAATTTAAGATATTAAATTAATAATTATTCTAGAATTTTTAATAAATTTGTGAGATACTTAGAAATAGAAATTTGTTATTAAAAAATAGGACTCTAGAAAAGAGTCATTTCCTAGGCTCTAAGTTAGGAGTGAAGTTAGTAGAATGGTTAGAAACTCATTTATTGTAAATGGACACTTTTTTATTTTCCAAGTGATCTATAACTAGATTAAGTTAGAACATAGAGCTTATAAATAGGTTAGTTTCCTATTTTCACTGTAGTGTGTAATGAGAGAATGTGAGAGTGTGAGTTTACGTATGTAAACTCCTATAATTTTCTATGTAATCTTTTTGCATGATCAATAAAGTTATGTGTCTGAGGACACTTCTGCATTTGCATGTGGTATCAAAGCCACGGTAATGCTGTGAGGAGGAGGATTCCAACTCTACCAGTTCATGGAAAACTCAATTCAGTTGAATCGATCAGCAAAAGATTAGTATGAAATTTGTCAAATTTTTGTTTTAAAAAAAAGAACAGAATTTTTTTTTTTTAATTGATTTTAGATTTGTAAATTCTAAAATCATTTTTTAAAGAGAAAATGCAAAATTTGTGTGAATTTTATGTTTCAAATTGTTGAGGCAACTTTGTTTGTAAGAGTTTTGTTGCAATAAAAAAAAAAAAGGAAAGCACTGTCAATATAGTGCATCTGCGCTGAAGGAGCCATAGCACTGTGAATATAGTAAGAGTTTTGTTGCAATAAATAAGAAAAAAAAGAGAAAGCACTGTCAATATAGTGCAATTTTCCAGTGACATATCCGAATTTGAGGACGAAGTGAAGCTCATATCAAATGTTCACCATCGAAACCTGGTATGCTTATTGGGATGTTGCAATCAAGCCCCACAAAGACTGCTAGTTTACGAGTACATACCAAACAGTAGCCTCGACAGAGTATTATTCGGAGAAGGGGTCACGAAGAGTTTGAGTTGGGAAACACATTTTGGCATCATATTGGGCACTGCTCATGGCCTTTCATATCTGCACGAAGATTTCCATGTCCGCATCATTCATCGCGATATCAAATCCACAATATATTGCTTGATGAAAATTTTTGTCCAAAAATTGCATATTTTGGATTGGCCAGGCTTTTTCCTACAGATCGGAGTCACCTCGGTACTAGAGTTGTGGGAACCTTTGGATATACAGCTCCAGAATATGCGGTTCATGGGCAATTGACGGAGAAAGCAGATACCTACAATTATGGTGTTGTAGTTCTGGAGACGGTTTTTCCTTCAAGAAGGGCCGACTTGCAATAAAATGTAGGGATTCGAATTAACTAATAGTCGAGCATCATTTTCATTGTAAAACTGAAGGCCAAACTTGCTCAAAAAATCTCTGTGCTGTTGATTCACAGTCACAATTTAAAGTTGCCTTCTAATCTCCTACGACCTTTTCTTCATCCGCTGCAAGAGATAATTGTGTTGGAGAAAATTGTTTGTTGTTGGGATACGCGTACGATTCTAATTTTCTGCCTGCGTTGGTGGTTATTATATATGCGTTGAATGTTGCATTTTTTATATATATTCAAACATTTGCAGCTAGATCTTTTTGAATGTCCTTCTGCATAGCACTAGGATTTACAGCCCATTGGAGTTATATATATTTTTTAAATTGTAATTGAATCATAAGGTGCAGTAATGTGTTTGTAATGGAGTGATAAGACATATTTTTTATGTAATATTTTGTAATTGGAGTAAATAAGGGTATTGTAATTTTTTGGAGTAATAAGGAGATTTTTGCCTTGTAATTTGTTTCTGGGTTGATATTGTAACTCAAAGTAATTTTAATTTAAGGGGGGGTAGTTTTTTTTTACTGGATTGTGCAAGAGCACTATTGTATAAGTCAAATTTTGAAAGTTGCCTAGTAAATATTTGAGGAATTGACTAGAGCAAAGTGCAAAGCTCAGTCAATTTTCTCCTGTTTCAACGAATATTCAAGGGTCAAGGCCAAGCCCTGATAGATCATTTTTTTGCATCGTGTGTTGCTGTTGTGTTGCGCATCTTGATATTTTTTGGATCTTGATTCATGGTATGAAGTCTTAAACACCACAATGTCTAAGTTGATTAATTTATTTTCTGATTCCGATAAACTTGAAGGCTCAAAATATTACAAAACATGGCAATGCTTCATCGAAAGCACTCTCGTTTATAATGAAATATGGCATGATATTTGTGATGGAGATGTAAAGCCAAATAAACCTACAGATGCAGCTGCACTAGAAAAATGGGAAGTTAAAAATGCCAAGGCATTAGCTCTCATTAAATCTTCTGTCAATGATGAAATGTATGTCCATATTGAAAATGCTAAAGATTCATAGTCTGCTTTGAGAAATTTTAAAGAGTTTTTTGATAGTCAACCTCAATCAAAAAGAGTTGACCTACAATTAAAATTGTTGCATCAAAAATTGACTGAAGAAGGAGATATTCTTGAATACATCTCCAGACTTAAGAATATTAAGCAGGAATTTGTTAATGTTGGTTTTCAAGAAGTAGATGATAGTTTTATGGTCACAATTTTAATTGCTGGGCTTCCTTCTTCCTACACACATTTTTTGGAAATATAAAACTAACAGGAAAGTTAGAAAAGATAAAGTTTGATGAGCTCTGCGAAATGTTGACTCAACATGATAAAACTTTTGGGAAGAAAAGAAAGTTGGTGAAGATGTTTTTCTCACAGAGGCCAGTACTAGCAACTCCTCAGCTGAAAATTCCAGAAACAAAGGAAAAGGTAATTTTAATCAAAATCAAGAAGCGCAAGGTCGTGGTCGCAGTCAACACAGAGGAAACAACTCCAATAGAGGCTCCAATTCAGGCAGAAACAATTCTCAAGGTAGAGGCAACAATCAAAACAGAGGCACAGGATAGAATCCAGGGAGAGGACAATCTCAAAATAGAGGACAAAGCAGAGGTCGAGGAAAATCTCAAGGCAGAGGACAGTCTCAAGGAAGAGGCACCAATTTGAGTCAAATTGTTTGCAGGCGATGTAACAGAGTTGGTCATTATGCTTCAGATTTTTACACATCTATCAATAAAATTTCTAAGTTTCAATAGCCTTCAACACAGTTTTCAAATGATCAAGATCAAGATAATAATGACTCAGAATATGTCTTCACTTCTTCACCAACAATCCAAATTTCCTCCTATATTAAGAGTGATTATGAAGATGCTTGGATTTTGGATTCAGGAGCAACTCAGCACATGACCTGTAGACGATATTTCTTTTGGAATTTTCAAGAGTGCCATCTTAATTCCATCTTTCTAGTAGATGATACAAAACATACGCCTTATGGAAAAGGTGCAGTCAAAGTTTTTCTCCCTGACATTGGAGAAAAAATGATTTCCAATGTGTGGTATGTACCCACCTTTAAGAAACATTTGTTGCCTTTGGTCATGATTCGACAAGCAAGACATAAAATAATTATGGAAGATGGCTTAGTTAAGATTAATTCAGTTAAACAAAACTTCCAAACAGTGATGACAGGATATGAAGAAGGAAAACTGTTAAGGATGAAAGGGATAGTTATTCCAAGGCATTCTGATTTTGCAGGGGCAGTTACTACAGGAATTTCACCTATAATATTATGGCATGTAAGATATGGAAATTTTAATTTTGATAGTCTTTCTCAATTTCAGAAACAAGGGATGGTTAAAGGACTTCCAAATTTCAACAAGGAAAATGAAAAATGTGAAGCCTGCATTTATGGAAAACAAAGTCGAGAAAGTTTTCGAACAAGTACTTGGCGTGCAAACAGGCTGCTGCAACTAGTTCACAGTGATGTGTGTGGTCCACTACAAACTTCATTAGGTGGTTGCAAATATTTCTTGCTATTTATTGATGATTTCAGCCGAATGACTTGGGTTTATTTCTTGAAAAACAAGTTAGAAGCATTTGAGAAGTTTAAATTTTTTTGACAACTTGTTGAAAATGAGGTCAAAGAAAAGATAGGTACTCTCAGGATAGATAATGGGGGAGAATTCAAATCAAATGAATTCAAAACTTATTGCAGTGAAAATGGCATCAAGAGGCATCTTACAAATGTTTACACTCCATAGCAAAATGGAGTCGTAGAAAGGATGATTCGCACATGGTTAGGCATGGAGAGATCCATGTTAACTTTCAAAGGATTAAGTCCAACATATTGGGCAGAAGCAATCCATACAGCTGTTTATCTAAGAAATAGATCTCCAACTGCTTCTTTAGATAGAATCACCCCTTATGAAGCTTGGTTTGGTTTCAAAACCTAAAGTTAAACATCTTCGAGTTTTTGGATCCATCTGTTATGCCTTAGTTCCTAAAGAAAAGCGAACGAAGCTTGATTCAAGAAGTTTGAAATGCACAATGATTGGCTATTCAGATGAAAAGAAAGGGTATCGTCTTTTGACCAATGGAAAAGTTATTGTGAGTAGGGATGTCATTTTTGATGAAACAGAGAGTAAGAGTGCTGAAGAAATCGAAAGTCTTCTTCACGAGTTAGAAAATAAGGGCAGTAAAAGGAAAGGAAATATGCAAAGTAAACCAACTTCACCAAATTGGTATGAACTTGATTTTCCTTCCTCTGAAGATGAGTCATCCAGTCCATCTACTTCAACAAAATCATCTGGGTCTTCTAGCAGTTCATCAACGTCTCCAAGCAGCAACAGTTCTTCTGATAGTGATTCTCCAGATTCACCGCCTGAACGATGAACATCAGTTTAAATTAATCCCCTTTACAATGATGGGGACTTCTCAACACTTCAAACAAGTGAGCAACAACTTCCAAAATGGGTAGTTCAACTTTTGAAAGATGTAAGGCCTAATGAACAAAACAAAATAGGAACAAGGGCATCAAAACGAAATGAAGGAAATTTTGCTTTGATAGCAAATGATTTTACTGAACCTTCTTCTTTTCAAGAGGCAGTAAAACATAAAGCATGGCAACAAGAAATGGTTGATGAATATCAGGCAGTTCAAGACAACAACACTTGGCAACTTGTTGATTGTCCTTAGCATGTTAAACCTATTGGATGCAAATAGGTTTATCAAATTAAGTACAAGAAAAATGGTGATATTGACAAGTATAAAGCACGACTTGTTGCTAAAGGTTTTGCACAGCAGGAAGGGATTGATTATGAGGAAACATTTGCTCCCATAGCTAAATGGAACACCATCCACCTCACACTTGCCTTAGCAGCTCAGAAAGGGTGGAAAGTTCATCAAATTGATGTCAAAAGCGCTTTTCTCAACGGGGACTTACAGGAAGATGTATATAGGACACAACCACCAGGGTTTGAAGTTGAAGGGCAAGAACATAAAGTCTGCAAATTAATCAAGGCTTTATATGGATTAAAACAAGCTCCCCACGCTTGGTATGAAAAAATGGATGAATACCTTCACAAAGTTGGTTTTCATCGCAATGAATCTGATGATACTTTGTATGTGCGCCAATAGGGAAAATATCTGGTCATTCTCATTATGTATGTAAATGATTTGATCATCACAGGAAACAATTATGATCACGTTGAACAGGTGAAAAAGGAGTTAAATGTAGGTTTTAAGATGACAGATTTGGGACTACTTCACTACTATCTTGGAGTTGAAGTATTCCAACGTCCACATCAGATCTTCATTTCCCAGAGTAAATATGCAGCAGAAATTCTTCAGCGATTTAAAATGTAGGATTTTAAGCTTGTCCTTACCCCTATGGAACAAAACTTAAAAATTTCAAAATTTGAAGGGGGGGAAAAGGTGGACAACACTACTTACAGACAGTTGATCGACAGCTTGATTTATTTGACAACCACTCGTCCTGATATTTCTTATGCAGTCAGTATTATTTCACGTTTTATGCTGGAACCACTAGATAGCCACTGGAATGCAGCCAAAAGAGTTCTTCGATATATCCAAGGAACAAAAGATTTTGTTCTTTTTTACAAAAAGACTAAAAATTTTATACTTGGTGGATTTTCAGATGCCGACTTTGCTGGCAGTATTGATGACAGGGCATCAACCTCAGGTTACTTAATGAACATGGGGTCAGCTGTAGTTTCCTGGAGTTGCAAGAAGCAAGCTACACTAGCCACTTCTTCAGTAGAAGCAGAGTACATTTCAGCATGGGAAGCAACTTGTGAGATTGTTTGGTTACGTCGAGTTTTACAAGACTTGGGAATTCCTCCAGCAGAAGCTACTTCGTTATTCATCGACAATCAATCAGAAATAAAGCTTGCCAAGAATCCAGTTTTCCATTCAAAGACAAAGCATGTGGACACCAAGTATCATCATATCATATCTCTCATTGTAAAGGACGTCATCAAGCCAGTGTATTTCCCTTCAGAAGATCAGGCCTTCGACATTTTTACGAAACCACTTGGCAGAATAAAATTTACTAAGTTCAGGGATGAACTTGGTATCTGTTGTAATGTATCTTTGGATCATAGGGGGGAATGTTAGATGATCCAAAAATAAATATTATCATAGGATATAAAGTTTGAATAAAATAATTATTAATTTTAGATATTAAATTAATAATTATTCTAGAATATTTAATAAATTTGTGAGATACTTAGAAATATAAATTTGTTATTAAAAAATAGGACTCTAGAAAAGAGTCGTTTCCTAGGCTCTAAGTTAGGAGTGAAGTTAGTAGAATGGTTAGAAGCTCATTTATTGTAAATGGACACTTGTTTATTTTCCAAGTGATCCATAACTAGATTAAGTTAGAACATAGAGCTTATAAATAGGTTAGTTTCCTATTTTCATTGTAGTGTGTAATGAGAGAGTGTGAGAGTGTGAGTTTACGTGTGTAAACTCCTGTAATTTGCTATGTAATATTTTTGCATGATCAATAAATTTATGTGTCTGAGGACACTTCTGCATTTACAATACCATCCCATGAATGATCAAAATGCCTCTATGTCGTGCATGGAATAATTCAAAGGAAACTCACATCTATAGCATTGTTGATAGTATAAATTTATCCCCATCAACTATATCAGCAATGGAGGTTTTGTAAACCTTCCCAATCTAGTGGAAATACATTCTTTTCACATTAGGCACAATCGAAACTTCTGATTCATGTTTGATGGCTTTCGATTTAGATAATGCTACACAATGCCTTCCATCGATTGTCACCTTCCAGATTTTGGTGACTGTTCAAAATATCAACATCCATCATTTCATTGTTGATGAGGGGCAACTACTTGTATCATGTCAAAATAAATTTGGAAAAAAATAGGATCCGCAGAGCTCAATGCGTCACCCATTACACTCAAGGGATACAATGATCACCATCAGCCCTCGTAGGACATTTTCAACACATTCTAGTAGATCTTGTCGATAAAAATTTTCACAAATATATTGAGGTCGTCGATGCCCAATTAGATTAGAATATCATGGTAGGTGATAACTACATGTATCCCATTACCACAATAGAATATTTAGTATTTCGTATCATGATGTTCCCCCATGATGGGAAGATCATGATAATAGATCAACTAACATACTATGAGAAAAAGGCTTTCACCACCCCGGAGGTGTATTACCCTTAGTAGGATCCCAAAGAGAGTTGGTCCCATATTTCACTAAAGTAGGTCCAGGGATGTTCAAGGCATCATAACTCCTTGGTAGATACCTAGGATAAGCACCTATAATTGAGCCTACACCCATAGCCCTGGTGTGTATGATGAGTTCTTCCAACACACCCTAATCTAAGGAACAAGTGCTAAACACTCTTTGTGTTGTGACTACCGACTCAATGTTCCCGCCATACACAATAACTCAAACACCTTTATTGTATCCCCCACCTGGTTTCGTCTTCCACCAATTCATGGAAACACTTAGATTTTCAAACATGGCTCTTGTGATACTTGTTTGGTATTTATACCCACATGCCATGTCAACAAATTCAGGCATTACCTTGACATACACTTTCTTTGGCTCCCCAATAAGTCACCCCACAATGAGTCATACCTGCTTTGACACTAGAAGGTGCTTCCGAAAGGGACAAATAGAAAGGTAAGAAGGTTGAAACTCTAAACACCTCCTCATCTAGGGTGTTGTCCAGGTAAATATCCTCTGCAGACAGAGGTGATCCCTCTAGCCCTAGGGTGGATCTAGCAATTACGGGAACATACTAACGTTTACCTTCTTATATTGTAAATGAAATTCAGAGCAAGGAAGATGACCTAACTTGTCCTGAAGCTATGTTGTTTTCTTCCGTCTAATATTATTGATCTGTCGCTCTTCTCAAGCTCGGTGCACGTTGCTACCAACGTTCAATTATCTGTACAGATGGTCAAGACACCACGACAAGCGTAAAATCATGATAAACATAAAACAATTACAACCTATCTAAGCGATCAAGGAATGCTAGAAATCTCATTATAAATGTAAACAAGAGTGGAAGATAAACATCAGTTGAATTTTATTATGATAAAGACAAGGGGAGTTTACAACCAAAACTTGATGTTGAGGCTCTCCTTCAGCAAGTCCGTATCCAAGCACGTTTGCAACACCTCATACACAGAGGTTTGAGATCTCAATATGTTCCTAACACACAAAAACAATCACACTCTACACTATGTCGATCAACGATTGTCATTGATGTGTACCCAAGCAGCACCAGGGGCTAACCCAATATTGCATGGGAATTTTGACCTACCAAATTAATATATTTTGGGTCAATAATTCTTTTGATGGTTTCTCCTTTTCGAAATGTTTCCGTTGATATATGGCATGCCATATAATTCTTCACAGTTTGAGAGATATTCATGTTTGAAGTTTGCACCCCCAGTTAGTGGGCTAAAACCCCATGGGGTTGGGGCATGGGTCATTGAAAAGTCATAATTAATATTTTTTAAGTTTCTAAAATCCCTCCCACGTTCACTTGTTGAAGCCCCTCTCAACTTAAGCATTCATATAAATTGTGATCTTCATTTCCTCCTTATGTAAGGGATTTGGCCATCTGAAACAAGTCATCTTGGAATTTTCACTCTAAATTTTTTTCTACGAAGGTTCAGAAGCTGAATTGTTTTTGAGGAAAAGCCGAAATCCTGAGGAAGCTGCAGTAAAAATTTAAGATCAAGATGCGTAATATTTTTGGAGATATGATCTGTGTAAGTCAGGGTTTTTGCAGGCTCCTAAAATTCATCTCAAATAAGTGACCTTGGTAAATTCGTCATAAATATCTCTCTGAGTATCGGATTGGAATGCCATAAAAATTGACGGATATTGAACAGTATTTAATTTTTTCTCTATCAATATCAAAAACAAATGAAGAAACAATGACACGTGGCACGCCATACAAGTGCGCTCTGCTGAAACTGTCCATAATTAGGGCATTGTGAGAGATTGGGTATAAATCTCTCTTCAAGAATCAAAATTGGGTCAGAACTATGGCATTGGAAAGATGACTCAGAGGAATAATACAGGACTGAAAATCAGATGTGGAGGATCTGAAATGACAGAGATACACCAGATTCAATATCGAGCTCCTAGAAGGCAAGAAAAAGCTAGATCACGTGTTGCAAAGGACCAGACTTTCTATGGTAGAAAAGCAAAGAAAGGTGCAGCAGAGGGTAGCATGACAAGAGAAGCAACCAAGGTGCATAACAGCAGCAAGAAGTTCATCATATGAGGTCTTCAAGTGGGCAGCACTGCATACAATCATTGTAAATACATTATTGTACAAATTATACTAGTATCTATCTGCCAAGGGTTGAAAAGGTAGTGTTGGGAGGTCTAGGATCATCATTAGGTGGTTGTGTCAAAGTTGTGGTTATGGCTAGTATATATTCTTCTTCTACATCATTCTATATCATTGTAAAGTGGACCATTTTCCCTGGTACGGGAGTCCATTCTTCTTTTATTCTTCTATAGGGTGGTAGGGTGGTGCTAGGGTGAGTTGTAGCTCATTGGGTGTTGGGGCATCCGTTCAGTTAACTACTAAAAAATCTCAGGCGTTGGAGCGTCCATCCAGTGGGATCTGGAGAAGAATGCTTTTCTAGATTCTAGGAAGTTGGAGCTTTATTTTCAATTGGAGTTGAAAAGAATTATTAGAAAAGCATTAGGTGGTTTTTGTCCCGAAGTGGGTTTCCACCTTAAAAATTGTGTGCATTTGTGTTCCTCTTGTTTACTGCTATCATTGTACAAACACTGATAATAATTGAAGATTAAATAATGCTCTAATTGAAAGGAATACTGATTCACCCCCCCTCTCAGTATTTCCAACACACTATTCTCTCGAAGCTATGATTTCTTCTTCTCTCTATGCTAACTAAAATCGTAGAGCTGAAGGAGGTCTCCTTATATAACAATGGAGGAGGAGTTTATGGGCCCTCAAATAATGTTAAAAGAGCTTATCCTTTGGAGTAGTTCCTATTTCTTGGGAATAAGAAGCCCAAGGGGGAATTCCTCGGCCATATCCTCAAAAAAAACTTCTAGCTCGCTACCTCGCGAAGCTTCTAGTCATGGAAGCTTCATTTCTATTTTAAAAAATTTCCAAAAGAGGATCGACGTGGGTCTAACATTAAGACAGAGTGCCGATTAGCACGGGTCTCAGTGAAAGTATTTGCTATCGTCACGGGTCAGAAATTGAGACAAAGCACCGACCTGGAAAACCAAGTTTTTATAAGGATCTTCCAGAAAATTTGTAAAGGGAGATGAATTGGAAGACAAAGTGTGGTTCATGGGTATGTATTCCATGCTTGGAAAGTACACAAGGGTCACTATATGGGTCCTCCAGGATCAAGGAATGGGGAGTATAGGGGAAGTGAAAAATTGTTGTGTAACAGATTCCCCTAAAGTATGGAGTCTGAACATGAGTGAGGGGTGAAATGCTTTACAAGTACGTGCGAGGAACTAGATGCTGCCATCGGGAGACCTACAAATCAAGCATAGATACATATACATAACTGAAATCGCTGATGAAAATAAATTAATCAAGGTATGGACGTAGCCATCCGTAAAAGAGACCATGGTATGGGCGCAACCATCCATCTGAGAAGGATATCATATAGACTCATGGTATGGTCGCATCCATCCATATAAAATAAACATGTATCCAATCATGGACAAATCATATCTCCTCGTAACCTAGACTCTAGAGAATAAAATATAGGGTCTTGCGCTCCATCATGATCCAATGAAGTACAATTTCAAGCATGCGAGTAAATGATTTGAAGTCGAACATGCAAGAAGGTCACCTGATTACCAGCAAATGATGAAAGTTTCTAACATGAACGAGAGAAACCACCAATAATGATAATGGTTCTCAAGGTACTACCAGTACAATCCACTGAATGTGAACAATGAGTTGGAGTCGAACACACATGAAATCACTCGATCGAAGGTCAATGATGTGATCTTGTTGTCGAATGTGAAGAATTTTCCATTGAGGCATGCAAGCCCTAAGGTACCAGATAGGAGTATCTATATCGACTTCCCGGATGATGAGCTGAAGTCGATAGGAAGCGATTCATTGAATGAGGGTCATAATGAATCCCACATCATCGACACGAAACAAAGAATTTGATACGAGTGTTAATCAAGACTGAAACAGAGGATCAGGGAATGTACAAACTACAAAAGGATTTTCTCTTGAACATATTGGCAACACGACTTTGGAATTTAGCAGCATTTGACTCAAATAGGATCAGAGGTCATGTTGACAAGATTGGTAATCAAATGAGAGGCAAAAGGATTTCCCAAACCCATGGAGTAAAAGTGACAGAGTGAAGATATCCCAACCCGACACGAAATGCAAATAAGTGTCATGTTCAAGAGTGACATACTGCCAACACAACTAAAGAATAATTTCCATTTCCCCCACCATTTCTGGCGAGTACCTATTTATTTTTACACAAGATTGAAGAGGATAGCATATGATTGTCATATAAGTTTTTCCTTCGGACAAATCCATCCTAGTACATTTTACGAGCCCTGGGAAGAAGGAACTCGGTAACATCATGGTGATGGTTTCCGATGTCATTGAGATTTTAACGAGTCTGACAAAGGCATAAATCAACATCTTTTCATGTTTAGAGAGTTTTAAAAGAAGCGAAAAATAAAACTCCAGCAAGTCCCTTTTCGTAAGTAGTCTCACAGATCCGAAAAGGTAGAAAACTGTGTCTGAGAGAACCTCTTAAGCGCAATAGGCTAAGGTATTCCTTTTTCGTAAATAATTTGTTCTAGCCTAAAAAAGGGGTAAACATATATTGGGCAGATGAAGTTTCATAGCCTTTAACGAGTTCAAAATGAAAAGAGTCTCGACAATCTTTTCAAATTTTTAGAGTCAGAAAAGAGCTGAAAGTTGACTCCTCCTAGAGGAACGAGTGGTATTAAGGGTAGCAACTAGTTCCAGTAATGGTGGAATTGCTTAGAACAAGTAAAGGTTGAGAGGCTGGCTAAAAAAACCACTCATTTCATGTAATATTCCCAAATGGGAAAAGCATGAATATAGTGAAAAATGCTAGAATAGAAGTGTATAACATCATGTAAAAACAAGAGGAAAATATGGATACCTTCTAATCATTAAAACAATAGCAAAATATTCAAAAGAAATGGGCCATAAGATGTACGATAAGATAGAATAAGCCTCCAATGGAAAAAACCCTCAAAAGAGGTGCTGCTACTATATATCAAAATATCAGAAGACTGCTACAACGTTGCTTAAAAGGCACTACTACAGCAATTGAAGATACAACATAACATGGGCTGATATATGCCACAAAAGATAGATCTAATACAGATCTAGGCACTATACAACTTCCAATGAAGAAACCCCAAAGTTTTTTCATCAAAACACCATGTATAATATGGGAATCTAAGCCCTAGGGTTGAAGATTCACTGCAACATATAGATCTAGAAAGTGTGGTTGATATGATATAAGAAGTATTTCAGCCTCCTCCAATAGATCTCCTAGATTAAAGGCCGATCCATTCACTAGAAAATCTCCTTTTCAAATGGTGTGCCAAATCCACCCAGCAACTCCTCGCTCAAAATAATGCAGATCTAGAAAGAAACTACGCTGTAGGGGAAAATAAATATGTGGTCTAATGCTAAGATCTGAAAATATGCACAAGAGCCTTCCTTACTATCCTCCCAATGGAAAGGAAGCCTTCTCCACTGAAAATAAGTAATGAGGTGACCCAAATATGGTCTCCACTGCTGCAACCTGTGAAACAACTCAACCCTCAACTGGATCTGCGCTGTAGATGTAAGATGAAGATTTGGCCAGATGCCTGATAATGGAAGTTAAGTACAAAAATCCTCCAAGAGCTTCTCAATGGAAGGGGTGGGATTCTCGATCAAGAACACCCAGTGCTAAACAAAATAACAATCTCAGCTAAACATCTAGAGAAAGCTATATGTCTAAACATACCATATATTTAGAAATATCATATCATCAACATAATGAATATGGATGCCTTCCTCTTCCTTTTATAATATATGAGCTTCCAAACCCTAAGCCCCATTTATTTATGACCCTACTTCCATGCAACGTGTCTCCATCTAAAACTATGATGTCCCTCATTGATTGCCACTCCTCCATGATAGCGCTGTTGATTTGGCCAAAGTTGATCCAGCCAAGATTTTCTAGCACCTTTTCACACCTAAGGGTGCTTAATTAAGTTTCCAAGATGTTTTCCTTTTACATTGGCATTGATTTATTCATTATTAATGAGAATTATGGACCTCCAATTTCCTCTTATTCATAAAACAAGACAACAAGACAAAAATAAATATTCCAACTAGCTCATGGCTAATTGGGAATATTATAGTCCTTCCTTCCCAAATGTTGCTTTTCCTCAAGCAACTGACAAGGTCAGTGTTGCAACTCTTATCCTCCACCATTGGTGACACTATCATGTGATAAGCTTCCCTCATAAGCTAAGTGTCTCCCAATCCATCCCTCCATGAAATGCTCCTCCAAAGTTCTTATGAGATGCAAATGATTCATCCAACAAGGAGAGAATAGATCCAATGAAACAAACATGGTTTGCCAAATGTTCTCCCCGAAACATGTAGCATAATGAACATGGATGATATTTCTCCCATAGGGCACATACATTCCTCCCATCCTCCCTCTAATCATTCCCATAAAAAGAATAAATACATCATCAATGTATGGGATAAAAACTAAGTACGTACAAACATAAATATGTAAAAATGGAGGTGGGTCATAGTCCCACATGTGGAACCAGTGCAGTAAATCTCATGACTGCATCAGATAATGATATGGTAAGTGGTTTCCCCACCACTTACTTTCTGCCCAAGTCTTCTCACAATGGCTGAAAGTGTGAGATACGTTTGGTGCCTTTGGAGTGCACCCACAATGATACAACATCTCCCTATATCTTTCAAGGGAGTGGTCATGTTTAGAAATGTTTATGGACCAAAGTTGGCCATGAAGTTTATATGGAAGAATGCTCCTCCTTGGAGCTATGGCCTGCATATACATGGTAAAGGAATGGAAATATTAATCAAATAAAACATTATGTACATAAGAATGTTCCTCACCAAAATTTCTTCTCATACAAATGGAGTGGTCCATAGATAGATCCCCTCTCATTCCAAAAGAGGAAAGAGGTGGCCGTGATAACTCCTTCATTGAGTTATGTCTCTCTTCCAACTCCACATGGTTCATGCATCTCTGAAAATGTTGATATAGTTTCTCTTCAAAGCCTTCCCAAGTGTAGCTCTCCATGATATTGTTGTAGGCCTTCATGGAATAAGTATGGCTGAAAAGGAATTCCTCATGTGATTTTTTTAACAACTTCTCCTTGAGCTTGGAGGCTCTAGATAATAAAATATTTCCATGATAGTAGATGACTTCATCTTGGACTAAATAGCCCTCTGCATGTAGTTGGTCATCAAGTATCATAGCTGTGAAAACATCCTTTGAATAATCCACTAGGAGTTGGGATTTCCACTAAGGATCTATCCTCCATAGTGACATCACTAATGATCTATCACAAAGAACATATGTCATATGGCTTCCCTTCTCCTTGACATCTCCCATGCCAAAGGTACTCATTGGGATTCTTCTATCCCCTCCTTGCTACTCTTCTTGCATATGCTCACGCTCAAGTAAATGTTGAAGCTTTTTGAGGTTAGTCTCCCATGGGAAGCTATCATCCATCCAAAACTTCCTGAGTTTAGCCAAAGCATACATGTGTGGCCACCATCTTCTACCATGTATGGAAGATTTATCTTCAATTGAGAACATATTCTAAGTCTCCATAGTCAGGGAATGGTCTCCTTGCACCATGATGTTGTCATCCTCCAATCCTACAACATTTCCTCTCAACGTAGTATGAGATGTGAGAGTGGGTAATGATGATAGTGGGATAATTTCTCCCTCCAACTTGAGCCTACCCAAGAATCTCAACATGTATCATGGTCTTCTAATGCTCACATTCCTCATAGATCTATGAATTTTGCATCATGATGGGAGATATATCTCACCAAATCTGGATTAGGTGGCCTCCTAGGTGGTTTACCACAAGATAGTGATGTCTCATGGACCAATCTCATATGCATAATATATGGGACTATCATGTCTTAGCTTCCACTGGATAAATCCAACTCTGTTTCTTGTGTGGAAGTTTCATGACATTTGGGTACCACTCTTAATGATGCAAGAGTCCCTCTAGTTGGAGAAATTGCTCCATCCTTACCTCTTGGTGGTGGTGGATCATCTCCTTCTATTCCGGCGCTGTGACCCCTCTCTTGCTCTTCTTCTTCTTCCTCCTCATCATCTGAGAAGACCTCTATGTAGTGTGCCTTTCCTGCTGCACATTTATTTATGGGTGCCCAAGATTCTTGGCATGTGAAGCAAAGCTTCCTCCTCCTCAATTCTCTTCAGACATCATCATCAAGAGGTTTTTTGTATTGTCTCTCCTTTGAAGGAGGAGCCTTCTCATCTTTTCCCTTTGATGGAAAAGAGGGCTTATGCTAAAATGTTTCCTTTGCTTTTGGCAAGGAATCTTGAAGACCTCTAGCCCTTTCAATGGCATATGGAAGGGTAGTGGGATTGGTAGAATTAACCAAAACATGAAGAGGTTCATCTAACCCATCAATGAAAATATAGACCCTTCATGCTGCAAATAAATCAGGAACCACAGAAAGTCTTAAAAATTCAGAAATATAAGTTTCTGGATTACCTGATTGTTTTAGCTTTGCAAGCCCCATGAATGGTGCTTTAGGATATTTTCTATCAAACCTATCCACCAACCTCCTTGTGAGCTCTGAATATGCGGTCACATTGGCATGACCCAATTGAGACAAGCCATGGAACCACCAATCATGTGCTTCACCCTCAAGGTGCAACACTACTATATTAATGGCCTCCATTTCTGGAACCTTGTTCAATTGGAAGTAGATGTCAAGCTTCTCTACCCATGATTTGGTAGTGCATTTAGATGACCCATCAAAGTTTGGTAAGAAAAATATGCCCATAGTGCGGTGTAGATCATGATTCTAAATGAATCCTCCACCTCTATTGTGATGTCTGGGTCTCCTATTTTCCTTGATTTGACAAAATTCTTGAAAACTCAAGTGGTTCTTGAATCTGTGAGTTTGAGACTCATACTCCATGAAATAGTCTTTAAGGGGTTCTTGTTCTTGAAACCTGTTATCACTTAAAAAAAATTTAAAAAATCATTCTGACAAGACTACTTAGGTTCATAGGTCAAAATAGGGTCTTAAGAGTCATTTTTTGAGTTTTAACCAAGGGAAGTATTAAATTTTTTATAGTTTGAGCCTACCCTAGTGTTTAAATAAACTAATTTTTAAGGTCTTTCATGTCAAGTCTTTCATCATTTTAGGATTCATATCATTTCCCAAAGTTTTTCTATAAAAACTGCCCAATTAGCTAAGAAATCGTAGTTTCATAGCGCATCACGTTGAAAAAATTCACTTTGCACTACGAAAGCGCTGATAGTTTCGTAGCGCAAACAACACAAATTACCCTACAGGCGCTACAAAAGCGCGGTTTTGTAACTATCTTGTCACTTGAATTGTCAAATGTCAGAAACTGTTGGGAAAGGGTAAGATAGAGGCTTGTTGAGTCATGTAATGATGAAATCAAAGTACACACCCACGTTTGCAGCCAACATGGTTAGCATAGGTTATGAGTGAGGCATCATTTTCAGTTATGAAAGGACACTTGAAATTAAAATTCTTTCCTAATTAGTCATTCTCATTCCTTTTCCTTTCATTTGTAATGTCTGAGCTCTGAGTATTGAGCCAAACTTGTGGCTGGTTCTAAAAAAGGTTTATTACATCCATATCAAGCAAGGCTGATACATTTATTCAAGCGAGGCTGAAAGATTTCTATCAAGCGAGGCTGAGAGGTTCTCTGAAGAATATGGTAGAGGAAAGATAAATACACAGAGGAGGACAATACTTAAGGCATGAACCTGAAGACATGAAGGCAATAATTGAAGGCCCAATAGTGATGGAAGCATTCAGAAGAGTAGGTTGCCTATGGTTTTTTCAGAAATTGCAGGGCTGTCACACACAAGTATCCAAGGAATTTGCTATGAAGTTTAATGGAATAGCTACTAAAGTGGGGATGTTAAGTTTGACTATCACACCAAAGGTCATTGTTGCTGTTACAAAGATTCCAAGAGGTCAAGAAACCTGGTTCAAAGGTTTCAATTTCAATATGGAGCAGTGTAAAGAGTTCATGAAGCCTGAGAACATTGAGATGGATCTCAACAATGCTATCCCAAGAAGCTGCATCAAAGATAATTATTCAAAACTGCTGCTCAAATTCAGAAATATTTTACCTGTTGTTAGAGTCGATATCTTCATCCCTCCATCAGAGATCAAATTTCTCTTGTTTCATTTCATTCTAGGTGTCTCACTCATTTCAGTCAGCTGCATTCCATTAGGAGCATGGATCATTTGACGGTAGGGGCTTGTCACTTATGTCCCTCATGTCTTATACCTGCTAGCCTATTTTTGTTCATTAAAATAATTTACAGTCATTTTTGGCCTCATAGTTGGAAAAGATTCATTTTAGGGTTTTTAGTCTCATTAGGTCTAGGGTTCATTAATCCAGTCTTCAGAAGGCCTAATAATGGTTAGCAGGCACATGAGGAAGTTCGAAATAAGGTTTCAGTGCTAAAATTTCAGCATCATAATGCTTAATAATGATTTTTCTTCAAAACTCTGTTTTGAAGAAAAATAGTCTATTTCATCTTTATGTAATAAATGCAATGTAATTTTCAAGTTTTTCAGTTGTAATAATACTCCACTGGCAACCCTATTCGCCTTTGCCAAAGCTCCATGCCATCCATTCCCTGCAAGACAGATAGAAAGCTCATCATTCAGTCCAAAAGAAAAAGGGAAACAAAACAGAGTTTTCGAAAAGTGTCAAAGTTTTCAACATTACAAAGTGGGTTTTTTCAAATGAAAAATCAAAATATTTGGTGTATATAAGATATTTTCAAATTCAAGAATCCATTTGAATGCCAAGAGACAGCAGTGATCAAAGAAGAAGTCGTGAGGAGTAAAACAAGTTGTTTGAGGGCTGATTGTTTTGAAGTTGCCGAGCGCGATGCATTGGGCAGGTGTCACGACACATCGGGTGAGCGCGATGAATTGGGTCGGCTCAGCGTATGCAAACTTTTTCCTGCGCGGTGCATTGGGAGGATGCGGTGCACTGGGTTGGCCGCGCGACGCACATGGCAGAAAGAAATTTCATTGCTAGTTCTTCCAACTCATCAAATTTTCCCGGTCTCTCTTGATCCAAGTAAGTCCATGCAATCACTCCATTGCTCATGACATGTGTTTGGTGTTGTGTGTGAGAATTTAAATACAAAAAATAAAACCCTATTCTCTTGTTTGAGGATTGCTTCCTTTAGGGTTTTGAAACTTGTTTTGTGCCAAATACTTCCATTCTTCACCTTGTCAATCCCTCCTTTTATTTATATCATCAAAACAACCCATTTCACTGTTCACTTCATATCCCTAGTTACTCATTCCTACCCATTTCCATTATCCCCATCCCAAATTGTGAAATTTCCCCAAACCCCAAAGCTATCCCAAGAAATTAAGTGGCTGTCCCTAAACCTTTCAACTCACAAATTTCAAGTGACAAACTTCAAATTTCACTTGACTAAAGTCCATTATTCCCACTACCCTATTCCTCCATATTCCCTCCCATATTGTCACATATTTGGAAATCAAATCAAAAACACCAAAATTATCATTTTCATCCAAGACAACATAAACCTTGCATAGACCTTGGATATCATGGAGACAGATACCGATACATCCTATGACCAAGACAGTGATTCCACCACTGAATTACATGCACCTAGAAGGCCTCATAAGAGTGGTAGACATGTGAGGGAGGAGCTCACTTCATTGGCTGAATTGCAGGCTTGTCCATTTTCCATGGCATGTTTTCAACAGCAGTCTTGTTATCAATTTTGTGAAATGGTTGCTAGGGTCCATCATCATCAGGAGCTGGCCTGTTTGTTTGTATTGCATTTACATGATGGTCAGGTCACCCTTGCTGGTGTGACATTCATTTTAACACCAGAAACTATCTCTCAAGCAACCGGAATACCAACTGTTGGAGAACAATGGAACAAAAGACAACAGGTTGATAGGGTACATTATGAACCATACATCAGGCCTAGCTTTGTGAAACAACTCAGCAGAGTGTTTCCTTTCCAGTTCCTAAAGGATTCCTATGCTCCTCTGATGAAACTTATTATCAGATATTTCAGTTGTGAGGGCCGGTTTTCACGAATCTATGCTGTTACACCATTTTTTGGTCATCTAACTTATTATTATTAGATGAGCCCAAGTACACCATGTAAGACCAATTTTACCCTAAGTAAAATTGCTTTCACCATATAAAATAACTCATTTGTTTATATTTCCTGGTCATATTTAACCCAAAATAAGGAACTTAATTAAATAAATCCTTATTTATTTAATTATTTCCTAAGAACAAGTTATTTAAATAATATTCTTAGTTAAATTTGACTAAATCATCCATAAATAATTAAATAAACCATTATTTATTTAATTATATTCCCATCACTTCCCTAAGATGATAAATAAACCATTTATTTATTTATTATTTATAAATAAAGGAATTGACCTAAGTCAAGAACCCTTTTCCCTCCAACAAATATAATAAAATATTCCTAAAGGGTGCTTCTAGAATTCGATTAATAATATTTTATTCATGCACCGAGTTCTAGACTGCCCCAATATTTTGTTATAAATAGGGGGGTTTTCCCCATTCATTAGTCACTTTCATTGCATTAGATCACTCTGGATCTACTCTTGGTCACCATTTTCCATTTTTTTTTGTGAACTCCCATTGAGTTCCATGTTTGCTTTTCTACATCCATAAGAGAGAGAAATGTTAGATCTGAAACACTGAGGACTTCCAAGAACCCATCCCACTGAGGAGAACTGGAAAACACCTTTCTTGTTTTCCTCTCAGGTGCCCCATTCTTTAATACAATATAAAGCATTCTTTTAAACACTTTGTTCTTTTCTTGTTCATTAGATGCATGGAGCCATGTTATTTTTTATCTGCTTAATGTCTTTTTGTGCTTAGATCTGAATTTGTGCAGCAAACTTAAAGATATTTTGCAGCCATAATCGATGTTAGGGCTATTTGTTATGCGTAGCTAAAGTGATCTTTTACGACGAAAGAATCATACTAACAATTAGCGACTCCACACGGGTTTTCTTTTGCGACCGCTGTCATTTCATATATTCCTGCATATCCAGCTATTTCAGACCCTAGGGTTTCTCTTCCATTTTTTGTTTTTCCTATTTTTATGGTGATTTTCACCCCTAAAACCCTCAAACAGTAAAATTTTTAACTTCCATGTGTTTCTGGCCATATTTCGCAGGTGACAGACATCAGCCGCAGCTGAGACGACAAATTTTTATGAAATCTGCCGCCGAGAGAGCCGGATCTGCAGGTCGCACTTATCGGTCCTGACTGAAAACAAGTCAGAACCCACGACCTGCAATTTTTCTGCAAATTTTTCAGCACTTTTTCTGGGTTTGTCTGAAGCTTTTGTCAGGGTTTTCTAGCCTATGTCTTTGCCCGTTTAGACCTGTTTCTGATCTGCTTCACTCAACTAAGAGGGAATCTTACCCCTTAGGGCTCTAGTACCCTCCAATTCTTGTGGACGAGTCTTTACTATTTCAGAAGTCTGAATTTCCAGAGTTTCAGCCCTCTTTTTCTCTGATCTGATACCTCCTTTTTAGATCCCTTTAGATCAGCTCTTCTCCCTCTCAAAACCACCTCATATCGTTTTGTTTGGGTTCTTTTCTAAGGCCACTGCCTTGTCTCTTCTATTTTTAGCTGATCTCCTCCTTTTTAGCAACAACCTTGCCCCTGCTTATTTTCTATTCTCTGCACCACTTTTCAGCAGATTTACCCTTTAGATCCCAGTCCCTCCGGACCTTCGATCTATTGGCCTCTTTTTAGTGTGCTTTGCCTACTTTTTTCCCTCTTATCGACTAGTTTTGAGAGACCCGCCTTCTTGGGTTAGATTGCTACATTTTTAGTTGTTAATTTTCTGTTCTTTTAGTCTTATTTACTGCAGATTTCTTTTCTGTTACGCAACACACTCTTTCTTTTACTCTCAAAATGTATGGGTTTAAACAATTAAAGTTAATGCACGCCATACACTGACCCTAAGTGAAGAAGCGCCTGGTTAACACCGCTTGGCAAAGACTTTAAAATCAATTGTCACTGCACCTTTCTGCCCTTGACCTCACTTGATTTTTTCCCTCCCTGCCCTTGTCAGTTTTCTTCTTCCCGTCATCATTGTGCCCCTAAGGCGCCTCTCCCAGAGACTTCTTGGCCTTCATCCTCAGTTTCCGCTTGATCGACTTCCTCCTTCCCGTCGTCATCAAGTAAGTCTTTCCCTGAGTCCGCACTCCGACTCTTCCTCTGATTATTCGGGTTCTCCCCCTCCTGGTTCTCCCCCTGTCACTTTCACCATGTCTACTTCAGGGCCTACCACCAGCAGTAACCCCAGTACTACTACTGGGTCTGTTTCCAGTGGAACCACCTCGGGACCTACCTTGACTGCCCCATTACTCCCTTATATGGTCGGCCTTAGTCCCCCCGACTTCAATCAGCTGATTAATGATCCTATTCGCCACGATGTTAGTTGGCCTGCTATGCCAACCAAGCTCCCCTCCAACACTCTCAAGTTCGAAGGCCTTGCTAGTGAGGATCCCTCCAACCATATCCGATCCTTCCATATGTGGTGTTCCTCCAATTCCATTACTGACGACTCTATCCATCTTAGATTGTTCCAACGCACGCTTACAGGCGAAGCTTCTAAATGGTATGTTGAATAGGCCACCTCCACCCATACCACTTTTGTGACCATTTCCCAAGCCTTCTTATCTTATTTCCAGCTCCCTTTCCGATACGACACTGGTACCGAGATTTTAACCTCCTTCCGTCAATCCTCCTCAACCCGCCTTTCCGCTCATGTCCAAGAATGGCGGCGCAGAAGAAGCTTATGTCGAACTCCTCCCTTTGAAGATCGGGTTTATATGGACTGGTTCCTTCGCTCTCTCTTACCTCCCATTGGAAAAGATGTCGCCTCCCATTTCCCCCAAACCGAAGAAGCCACCCTCCAAATAGCCTTGAAATATGACCTTATCTACGCCCAATCTGGTTATGTTTATACCGTCCTTCCTAACCTTCCCAAGCCCGGTGGCCCAACTGCCTCAGGGGCATCTCACTCTGCCGACGGTATCGTTGGAGCCCTCTCACATACCTCTGCCCAACCTCCTCTAGGCCATGGTTTTCCTCTAGGGGCCAGCCCCTCCAATGTTTTTTTCCCTCCAAGTAGCATGTATTTAGGCTACGACATGCCTCCTCCTTTTGCACACCCCCCTTCTTACCTCACTGTTGCCCACCCTACTCCTTATCCATATCTGCAACCTGGTGTCCCAGCTCCTCCAGCATTTGGACCTCCCACTCCCTTGCCTTCTCCACCCCCACAATCGCACTTACTACCCCCTCCAGGGCAAGTATTTGCACAGCAAGGGGCACCTAATTTTCCTCCTTCTCAAAGAAGGAGAAGAGGCAATAAATCCGCTTCTGGTAATCGTGGACCCAATCCTTCCAATCTCGACTCTACCACTGCCAACCAGCCACAAGGCTCTAAGCCCAAGCCGGACAGGCCACTTCGGACCAATAAGCCCTGTTCGTGTTGCGGTTTTTATGGTCACTACACTCACGATTGTCCCTTATTACCACAAATGCGGCAAATTTGGGATTCTCAGGCCACCATACGGGGACAACACTCCTCCCCTACTACCCCTCCCACCCCCGTTACTTCTCAACCTGCTGTGTTTACTGATCCTTTCCCGCAATAAGGATTCTTGGCCACTCAACCACCTCACACCCCGGTTACCACTCAACCTTCCCCTTCTGGTTCCTTTGATTACCAGATTCTCATGATGGCTTCTGACCCACCTCTCACTGTCGCCCTCAACCTTCAAACTCGGTTCCGTCAGTATTCCACACCTCCTGTTCCGTCTGTCTCTGAGTCTCCATCGTTAGGTCCTACAGAGCCTCTATCAACACCCAATGGTCCCTTGCAACTCCCTCTGCCCAAAACCGAGTTCCATCTCAAGCCTCCTAAGGGACCATTACGCCGAAATGCTGCCTCTGGTCGGGCTGCCCATTCATACAACATAGTAGATGATCTAGCCCAATCTCCTGCTACCATTTCAACACTGGAACTCCTCTAGTCGTGTCCTTCTCAAAAGAGAGATCTACTATCTGCCGTGGGTGTTGTAGATCCTACTAATGACCTATTGATTGTTTTCGACACCCGTCAGTCAGACCATCCCCCTCTTCCCCCTTCCGTTGCTTTGCAAATCCCAGTCAAAATCCGAAATGCCAATGTTGCTTGGTGTATTATTGATGAGGGGGCATCTACCTACGTAATGTCCACTTCGGTTTGGAAACAACTCGGATCCCCTGAACTGTCCCCTTCCACCATCACCCTTTGTGCATGGGATGGCCATGCCTCCCAGCCCATTGGCCTATTTCGTAACTGTCTTATCACCCTTGCCGGCAAGACTGTTTGTGTCGACATTGAAGTTATCGACGCCCCTCTTGACTACAACATCCTTTTGGGGCGTAGTTACACTTATGCCATGTCAGCCGTCCCGTCTGCAGTCCACCACAAGATGTTTTTCCCTCATAATGGAAAGATTGTCACCATTGACCAATTGACTTACCATGAACCAAAATCTCAGACCTCCCCTGAGTCCACCATCTCTATTGTCACCAACAAGCAAACTGTTGATTCTTTGACTAGTGTTTCCCCCGGCGTCTACAAAGACTCCTCCTTGCTTGACACCTTTTTCGACTCCCCTCCCGTCTCTGATCCTAACTTGGCAAACGTTTGCATGATGCAATCATCTTGGGCTAACCTTACAGAGCCCACTTTGGCTAGTCAGCAACCTCAACCTCAACCAGCTCCTAGCCCTTCGCCCCCGTTAGCCACCCTTCTTCCTTCTGAATCTTCTTCTACTGCCAAGCCTCATGGGTTGATTCCACTTGAAATCAACCCCCTTGGCACCATTCCTCCTGGCCATTTACATGCTGGTCAGATCCCTTTCCTCGCTCCCCCTCCTAAAAGCTTATTCGGTCCCTACCTTGGCCACCCTATCTCTCCCCAACTTGACCTTGGGTATACTCGTCTGGTATCTTGACCCTCCAACCACCACTCTGCCCGGTCAACCTAAACCATATATTACTTTGACCCCGGTTCAACCAATCCCTACGACTTCTCTTGCTCCACTGGTACCTCAGTCACCTCAACCAACACCGCCTCCTGTTACAACCGCTTCGAGTAAAATGGCAAAGCTTGTAGGGGGGCATCAAAGGACAAACCTACCCCACCCAACCCTGCCCCTCCTCGGCCTCCCAAGCATCCCATCCAGTGTGCTTTGTGTGATGTTGTTGGTCATGCCACTCATACCTGACCTGAATTACCACCTCTCAAGACCATGGTTAATGAACCGTCTCCCGAATCAGACATCCCAGAAGTCCATGTCACCATACCGGATTCTACCCCTAAAATTAAGACTTTGCGCACCAATCACCCTTTTTCTTTGTGCAATTTCCATGGCCACTATACCCACCTTTGCCCCCGCCTTGATGAGTATCGTGCCTCTTTAGCCACATACCGCCAATTCGAAGCCTCCCTTGCCCGTAATCCTTCTTCCCTCACACAGGACCACCTGTCTACCACGATTACCATTCCTCCTCCTGATACTGAAATGACCTAGACTTCAGCTACCATTTCCTACCTTTCCTCATCCCCGCGATTCTCGAATACCAAACCCTTAGTATCTTCCCCCAATGCTTCACCTGATCATTCAACTACTCACTCTGTCACCTCGCATAACTTCGTACCAGTGAGCCCCTCCCATCACAATCAAGAGTCTCATCCCTCTACCTCCTCAGGTCAACCTCTTCCATCCTCTCTTCCCATTTTCCAGTCCGATGAAGACATCATGGAAGCCATGACCAACCCTGATTTTCCATGGGACGATATGCACCATCGTGCATATTTCCTCCCACATCAATCCCATGACCAATATGCCCTCGAATCCAAAGACTTCATTCCTGATAAAGTCGATTGGTTCAAAAACCCCATCCCTGCACCTGATGCTTTCAAAGAAGGCAATATGGCTAATATCTCTCCCACCATCAAAATCAAAATTTCTGTCAAGCCAGATATTAAAGAACATATCACCATGGGCACCCAATGCACTCCAGAAGAAATTGAAGCCTACACGAAACTCTTCAAAGAATTCTGTGATGTTTTCGCTTGGTCATACTCAGAAATTCCCGGACTCGATCCTGCCATTGTCGAACATCACATCGATACATGGCCTGATGCCTTTCCAGTTCATCAAAAGTTGAGACCCATCCATCCTTCTAGACGTGATGCCATCAAAGCTGAAATCGACAAGCTCTGGCAGGCTGGTTTCATTTACCCCATTGAATATACCACTTGGGTGTCTAACCCAGTTCCCATCCTCAAAAAACAAGGCACCATTCGTGTTTGCACTGACTTTCATGATCTGAACAAAGCTTGTCCCAAAGAAAACTTCCCCATACCATTTATTGACCAAATCATCGATGAGTGTGTGGGGCATGAGATTCTCTCCTTTATGGATGGCTTCTCCCGATACAACCAAATTGTTATCCATCGTGCCGATCAACTTAAAACTGTGTTCATTAGTCCGTGGGGCACTTTTTCATACTGAGTCATGCCATTTGGCCTTAAAAACGCCGACGCCACCTTTCAATGAGCCATGTCTTATTACTTCCATGACTTAGCCCATATTATCCTTGCCTATTTAGACGACCTTACCGCACATTCTAAACATCGGGCGCAACACCTTCATGACCTGCGTACCATTTTTCTCTGATGTCGCAAGTATAACATTCGCCTTAACCCTTTCAAATGTGTCTTCTGTGTTCCCGCCGGTCGTCTCCTTGGCTTCATCGTGTCTAAAGATGGGATAACTCTCGACCCTTTGAAGGTTCAAGCCATTATTGAACTTCCTCTGCCTCGTACCTTACGCCAGCTACAAAGTCTCCAAGGCAAAGCTAATTTTCTTCACCGATTCATTCCTGACTACGCCACTATTGCACACGGCTTCCTTAGACTTCTTCGATCTCACACCCCTTTTGTCTGGGATACATATGCTCAAGAGTCTTTTGATGCCCTCAAGCATGCTCTCACATCCGCCCCCTTGATCCATCCCCCTGTATTTGACCGAGATTTCACCCTATACATCTCTGCTTCCACATATTCGGTTGCCAATGTCCTTATCCAGGAGGATGATAACAGTGTTGAGCATGTGATCTGTTATGTCAGTAAGAACCCTGCCGGTCCACCTGTGTCCTACTCGCATGAAGAAAAATTTGCACTAGATGTCGTGTTATCGGTCCAAAAATTGCGTCATTATATCCTCATGCGTTCCACCAAGGTTGTGACTGATTCCAACCCCATGGCTTTCCTATTGAGTCACCGCATCCTCAATGGGAAGTACGCCCGTTGGGTCATTATTCTCCAAGAATTCGACCTTGAATTTGTCACCCCAAAAAGTAAAAAAGGTTTAGTCCTAGCTGAACTCATTTCTGATTTACCTACCTGGACGCAAGATACTCCAATTAATGACGATCTTCGCGATGAAAATTTGTTTTCCATCACCACCGACAATCCTTGGTACGGTGACATCCTTACTTACTTGCGAACCCAAAAGTTCACCCTTCACCTTGATCGTGATGTTCGATGATGTATCCGACACCACGCCTCTCACTACCTTCTAATCGGCGATGACCTTTATCGTCACGGCGTAGATACTATCCTTTGTCGTTGCCTCACCCACGCTAAATCCGAGCAAGTCCTAAATGCCTGTCATAGTGGCGCTTGTGGTGGCCACCTCTTTGGCCTCGCCACCGCCCAAAAGATCATGCGTGCTGGGTATTTTTGGACCTCTCTCTTCAGTGATTGCATTGAAGCAGTCAAACACTGTTCCAATTGCCAACATTTCGCCCCCAAGGCGTGAGCTCCTCCCTCTCCTCTCCATCCTGTCGTCACCGCTGGTTATTTTTGTAAATGGGCCATCGACTTTATGGAATGTCGACCTCCATCTGCTGGTAACCACAAATATATCATCGTGGCGGTTGACTACTTCACTAAATGGGTCGAAGCTATGCCTACGTTCAACAATACGGCAGCCACTGCAGCCCTCTTTTTCTTTAACCATGTCATTGCTCGATTCGGAGTTCCAAAACAGTTAGTCTCGGACCATGGCTGACATTTCGAAGATCAGATTTGGTATGAGCTCTCCTCCTTATTGGGTTTTGAACACCAATATTCATCTTCCTATTACCCCCAAGGTAATGGCCAAGTTGAAGCGGTCAACAAAATTCTTAAAACCATGCTTCAATGAACGGTGAATAAACACAAAACCAATTGGCATCTCATGCTCTTCCCTGCTTTGTGGGATTATCGTACTTCTGTTAAAACCGCCACCGGTTTCACTCCTTTCCACCTTGTCTTTGGCGAGGAGGTAGTCTTACCAATCAAATGTGAAATCCCTTCCCTTCATTTGGCCGTCAAACTTCTCTCTGATACCCAACCTCTAGAACAACGACTTATCATGCTTGAGCGCGCTTCTGAAGATCGTTGTGTGGAATTACAAACTCTTGAAGCGGCCAAAAAGCGCACCAAAGCTCAGTATGACCGAAAAGTGCATCCTTGCACCTTTCATGAAGGTGACCTTTTTCTAGTGTATGACCAGGCCCACGATACCCTTGGTCATGGGAAGTTCGACTCATTATGGCTAGGTCCTTACATCATTAGTAAAGATCTTGGGAAGTGGGCATATCTTTTAGAAGACTTTGAAGGCCACCCCCTTCCTAATCCTCGCAATGCACTCTATCTCAAGAGGTATTACCCTTAGCATTTCCCGCTCGAAATGCAGGTTTTAATTTCTTGTAGATAGCCAGCATATGTTTGTTTTCATCAGTCACTACTTCACCAGGACACATGTTGTCCACGAAGTCTTTCTTTCCTCCTTTTTCAAATCGGATTTCCTCACTTACAACACTTTTCCTTGGGGCACCACTTAGCCTCCTTCTTTATTCTTGTCTGTGTCGATTTCCGTCATGAGATACCATTTCATACTCATGTTTTTCGGGTCCCATTCGGACCTTTCATCATTTCAACATCATCATTAGTCTTCGTCTGGGTACCTTGGATCCAACCCCTTTTCCATATGTTCGCGATACATATACTCGATGGTCTGGTAATGTCGCAGCAATTCTTGGTGATTCCTGGGCATGTGTGAGATGTCTCAACCCTCATGAGGGGGTGGCCCTACAGGTAGCCCCCCACATGCCCAGATGACTTCATTCCCGCCCTTGATGCAGCTCCTCCCATGTGATGATATCGGCTTCAACCGCTTGCACCGCCATTTTCGTTTCACCTGTCTCTGTCAGACTTTGAGAGCCTTTCCCCGTGTGTAGGGGGCATTTGGGTATATTTGTATCTCATGTACTACCATATTAATGTATAAGTCCTGAAGATTCTTCCAGGCATAACATGTATGTGGGATTCATCTTGTGATTTATTTGGCTCATGTTTTGGCGTTCCGTAGTTTTCCGGGCACCTTACTCTTTGTACTTATTGCATTTCGTGGTGTTCCGGGCGTCTTATTCTTTGTACTTTGTCTCAGCGGGCATAGGTATGCCTCCCCCGCCGCCTTTACCACAGGTACCACTTCATCAACTAGAGACTTGTTTCACCTATAACTCTCATCTCCTCAGGGTCTAGTCCTTTAGCACATCAGCCAACCTTACATTTCTCTCTCACTTCCCTCTCAATATCTAGTGATTGAGTTCTTACAACGTACTTCGGTCATACGATTTGCTCCTAACACTCGTACGTTGGGGGGCAATCTGTTACACCATTTTTTGGTCATCTAACCTATTATTATTAGATGAACCCAAGTACACCATGTAAGACCAATTTTACCCTATGTAAAATTGCTTTCACCATATAAAATAACTCATTTGTTTATATTTCCTGGTCATATTTAACCCAAAATAAGGAACTTAATTAAATAAATCCTTATTTATTTAATTATTCCCTAAGAATAAGTTATTTAAATCATTATTTAAATAATATTCTTAGTTAAATTTTACTAAATCATCCATAAATAATTAAATAAACCATTATTTATTTAATTATATTCCCATCACTTCCCTAAAAAGATAAATAAACCATTTATTTATTTATTATTTATAAATAAAGGAATTGACCCAAGTCAAGAACCCTTTTCCCTCCAACAAATATAATAAAATATTCATAAAGGGTGCTTCTAGAATTCGATTAATAATATTTTATTCATGCACCGAGTTCTAGACCGCCCCAATATTTTGTTATAAATATGGGGGTTTTCCCCATTCATTAGTCACCTTCATTGCATTAGATCACTCTGGATCTACTCTTGGTCACCATTTTCAATTTTGTTTTGTGAACTCCCATTGAGTTCCATGTTTGCTATTCTACATCCATAAGAGAGAGAAATGTTAGATCTGAAACACTAAGGACTTCCAAGAACCCATCCCATTGAGGAGAACTGGAAAACACCTTTCTTGTTTTCCTCTCAGGTGCCCCATTCTTTTAAACACTTTGTTCTTGTCTTGTTCATTGGATGCATGGAGCCATGTTATTTTTTATCTACTTAATGTCTTTTTGTGCTTAGATCTAAATTTGTGCAGCAAACTTAAAGATATTTTGCAGCCATAATCGATGTTAGGGCTATTTGTTATGCGTAGCTAAAGTGATATTTTACGACGAAAGAATCATACTAACATATGCCTATCATATCAGGTTATTGATGCATTTTACCAGGGTGAGGATGATGAACCTCCCTTATTTCATGTGCCGGAATATTGAGAGGATGACCACTCTCGTGCAAAGGAAAACTCCTAAGCAGCAGTACAACAGTATCTATCACTTTGCACTCATCAAGATTGTGGTTATGCATCAGCTTGGCTTGTAGGGTATTTCATGGGAGGATTTCATTTCTAATGATTTCTTCAGAGCTCCCCAGGTTCCTTCAGAGGTTGTTCATGAGGTAGGTGAACCTTCATATCAGCATGAGGGTTAGGAGATGGAGACTACTAGTGTGCCGATGTATGTCACTTATCAGAGAGGCACCAGAGGATTATTTGTAGCAGCCAGACGAGTATTATCTCCACCTGGGGTGGAAGGGGTCTCGCTTCCGTCATCAGCAGCACAAGTACAAGTACAGGACAGAGGTAAGATGCCCATGCAGGATGAGGGGCCTTCAGGAGGCCAAGATACAGGTTTCATACTCATTGATGAGGATTTGAGCTCACCTAGCTCAAAGTTGAGAGAGACTATTCAGGAGCAGAAGGCAGAAATAGACACTTTTTCTGCCAAATTGAAAAGATCCCAATGGATTATCAATTATCTTGAGCAGCAAAACAAACAGTTGGAAGATCAGCAAACTATCATGCAGTTGCAAAATATCCGTGAGAACCAGCAAGCTGCCCAAAGAAGCCAAACCGAGATGACATCCATTGAGCGAGAGATTGAGGTTGATCGAGAGAATTGGCTTGAGAGGGTCAATATTCATTTGGAGAAGCTTTTGGAGAAGTCCAACAAGGAAAATAACATGTTAACACACATGAAGAATCATTATTGGGCGAGAAATCATGTTTTCAAGGCACGAATCAAGATCGTGAAGGCAAAGTTAAAGAGGGCATTAAAGCGTTGCAAAAGGCATGATAGACTCCAAATTTTGGCTGAAGCTTCTTTGGCCCATCATAGTGCATGATGGTGGACATTCAGCCCAAATTTCAAGAAATTTGGGACACATTTTTTCAATTTTGAATTTTTTGGCCTTAACACAGATTTTCCTGCCCGACACGTCGCGCCACTTGGCGCGCTCTTATGATTGGGAGATCCTCTTAGGTAAAACTTGGTATTTTTGGATTTTTCATGAAAATTTATGCATGCCTACCAATTACCTAGATATTTTGACAAGTTTTGGGTTGCCAGAAGGGTCAAAAACACCCTAAAAATGAACTTTCTGCCACTTTTTGGACACACAGGAAGTAGTGTTGGGAAAAATAATTTTTGAAGGGGAAAATGGCAACCAAATTTAGAAATTCCACTTGGGTTGGAGAGTACACAGGTAGAGCTTTCCAACGAGCTATCTTGTGCTCAATTTGGACACCGGGAAGGCCTTAAAAATGGGCTCCAAAGTGGCGTGATGCATAGAGATTTTAGGCACGATGCATTGGGGATTTTGGCTCATTTTTCACTCAGTAACTCTGTTTTTCGCCTAGTTTTGCCCAGTTTGACTTTTTTATCTCCAAATGTAAAGATATTGATGTAATTTCATGGATTTTGATGTAATTTTGACAAATTTTAACTCATTTAAGTGGATTCATTCACCAAAAGGTGAATTGTAACTGAATGAATCAGTTTCCTATCTTATAGAGGCAAGCTGTTCCACTGCCTATTTTCTAGTTCTTAGTTTAGATATTTTTGAAACAAATCCTAAACTAGTGAGATCTACCCATAGAGGCATGGAGATGAGTTATGCTTGTCTATATCTTGTATTTTCTCAGTCATTTTTAGGGTTGGACACTTGGGATTGCTTAGAGCTTCATTGTACATTTCATCTCTGCATTTTGGCAAAGGAATAGACCAGGGTTTGCAGCACTCTTTGGGATCCATGTGGCTCTATGTTTTTATGGTGTGTTTCTCTCTGTGATTGTAAGTTTACTGATGTTTCATGTGTATCATCATCCTTCTTATTTCTTCTCAAGTTAAACAAATAAGTAATAAAGGTGGAATTCATTAGATCTGCAATGCTCTACCTTGAGTTTTGTTTAATTTTCTATGTTTTCAACTGTCTGAAGAGGATTATTGAAGGTATCTTTCCCTCTTCAACTTCTCACTGGTCTGAGCTATCCATTTCATTCAAATTTGAAGTGTCAAAACAATTTCCTTTCTTGCCCCATTCAACTCTCTGCAAAACTGATCATTTCCCAGACCCAAAATCTGCCCTTCCCTTTGATCCAACAAAAACCTTCCAAAATCAAATAAAACTCCTTTACATATATACCTAGCCTAAAATCAGCCTTTATTTCAAGTCATCTCAAGCCTCACTGATTATTTTTTCTGAGATTTATGAGGAGAGATCCCTCTCCCGATCTGGTAGGGCTAGCTACCAGATTAAGCGTGGTTTGATGTTACCCTAGACTCTGCCTTCCTTCAGCTTGAGGTAGATTTAGGCTATAACATAGTGGCGACCATACTGGGGAACAAAATGGTTTGCTTGTTAGTGTTATTCATTTTATAAGCTACAGATGGAGCCTGAAGTTATGCCAGGTAGCCTTCTAAATGCTCTTGCTTTGCATTAGCGAAAGTAGATAAATGCTGCTTCAGTCAATCTCTGGTCTATTTTTTAAACGTAACATCTGACTTGTAAATTACCTCAGTATATCAGATCATTCTAGACTTTTGGATTATGAGTTTAGAATTTGATAGGCTGAACAAGTTGGTTTTGTCCATTTGATTTTTGAGAATAATTCAACACACTGGCTTCCAGACGACATACCAGAGAAAATCCGGATCCCGATCCACCTCCTATGTATGAAAATCCTAATATTATTTCGAGAATTTTTTGTCGAGAAAGTCCTGTGATTCCTGTGTTCAAATCTCATTCATGTCCCGCTGTTTTTGAGTATCTTGAAGATCTTGAGTTTGATGAAAAATTTGAGTTGTCGTTGTTTGAGACTAAGTCTGAAAGTGCTATTGATTCTACTGTCCTAAATCCAGAGTTTGTTAAAGATCTTGAAATTGAAAAGGCTAATAGATCCATTGACAGTTATATTTTGAATATTCAGAATTCCATTGTGGCAACAAACATTCCTGAATTCACAGAGTCTACATCTGCCACTCTTGGGTCATCAACAATTACATCTGGTTCACAAATTCCTACCGAGCCTCCTTTCATTCCTACCATTCCTGTACAACCTTATATCTCTGATAAAAAATTTGCAGTAGTATCACCTCCATCCACACCACATACACCTCATACATCAACTGCTGCAACTCCTCCTATATTCCCAAACCCAGTTGTAAATCCACCCAGAGCAATGGCTGCCCGATTTTCACCCCTTGTGTTGCCTCAAAACTTGGACGATATGCCCGCTGATTATCAAAGCAAAATTCCATTGTTTGATGGCACTCCTCAAAGTGTTACTGCTCAGAAACATGTGGATAGGATGGTAGATTTCTTTGACCTTCATGAGATTGATGTGGAAAATGTGACAATGAGATTGTTTGTACAAACCTTTGGAGGTGAAGTAAGAAAGTGGTTCAGAGCTTTGCCGGCTAGAAGTATTGCTACACTGCCTAATATTCAGAGACAATTCTTGGATCGATGGGAAGTGAAGAAATACCCTCTTTCAATCCTTTCCGAATATGACAATATCAAGCAAAATGTTGGTGAGTCTGTCCAAGATTATTGTATTAGATTCAATACTGTTTACAATGCAATTCCTGCTGATATAAAGCCACCTAGGGGGTCAGCTTTGATTAAGTTTCCGGATGGTTTCGATCTTGACATGGCTTATCAATTGAGGGAAAGAGATCTAGGCACTTTAGAGGATATGCAGAAAATTGCAGTCAGCGTTGAAGCTAATTTGAATGCTAGGAGAGCTAGAATGAAAGCTGAAAAAAAAATAGCAATAAAGGAAGAGGTTTCCTCATCAGATCAAGTGCTTCAGAAGATGGAAAAGATGTTTGAAAGACTAACACTTGATAAGCCTGAGCCGTAGATCAGAAATCCTAACTTCCATGGCCAGCAGCAACCGCAATTTAGAATCAAGCAAAGAGAGCAGTGAGCACAAGAACCAGCAGTACAACAACATGTGAAGACACCCTTACAGCATAATTTTGTTGGCCCGGAATCAGATGATGAAGAGAATGTAATAGGAGAAGAGAATCATTTCTTTACACCTGATGATATGCCAATTTTTATCACTGAAGATGAGGAGTACTCCGAAAGCTCAGTTGTACAAGAAGACGAGGATTTCATCTTGGCAAATGAGACAAATTTTGAAGAAGAGTCTGATGAGTATCAGAGGGGATATATGAATGCCTTGACAACCCAGCAGTGACAATATTCACTCAGAAACAAAGATGTGCCTATTAATCCAATTCAAAAGAGGAAGGAATTTTCAACACCAAAGAATGATTCACCCGTTGTGCAGAAGAAGGGAAAAGAGACAGCTGATCCCACTACTAGCAAATCACCATCAGCAAATGAAAGATCCAACCAGCCAAATGTATCAAAGGAGAAAATTGAAAAGAAGGATGTTCTAGCTAAAGAGGTAGAGAAAAATTCAGTTTTTAACTTAGAAAATGAAATTGCTAAGTTAAAAGTATCCATTCCTTTGACTGAATTGATGAAGAAAGAAGCTATAAGGGTCAGGTGTCTAAGATTTTGAATTTAGATCCATTGTCTGATATGGTAAACGTGGAAGATGATCAACCTAAGTTGATTTTTGGTTCAACATTGGATGGTGAGTCTCTAGATAGTGATGTGCCTCCTTTTTATATCAGCCTTAGATTACATGATTATGTGTTACACAATACTATGTTTGATTCCGGAGCCTCTCATAATCTCATGCCTAGGGAAATCATGGAGAAATTGGGATAAGATATCACTAGAAAGTATCATGACCTTTATTCTTTCGATTCTAGTAGAGTAAGATGCATTAGGCTTATCAAAGATTTGGTGGTCAGTTTGGATCAGATTCGGACTAAAAATGTTTTGATGGATGTGGTTGTGGCGAATATTCCTCCTAGATTTGGCATGCTTCTTTCCAGATCTTGGGGAGAGAAACTTAAGGGGACATTGTAGCTTGATTTCTCCTATGCTACTATTCCTGTGTTCAGTCAGATGAGGAAATTATATCAGGAGCAAAAGATGAAGTATATGATCATCAGCAAGGAGAAACCGGTAAATCATCCAATCAATTATGTACATACTGATTTAGAATCATTTGTTTTGTATTCAGATAGTTTCAATGATGTAAATAGCCAATTAGTTGAAGTAGAAGGCATTCTGGAAATCACTAAGAATTTCAGAGAGGTATTAAAGAAAGAGAGACAAAAACTTGAGAGTACCTCTGAGCAATCAGCCTTTCGACAACAGCAAAATGTTGATGGATAGCAAGCAGAAATAATAGAGCAAACATAATTTCAGCATTTGGATGAGGATGAAGATGGTTTGTGGACCATGGATTTTGATGGTGTAGTAGGAAATGACGGTGCTGGAATTGGCATTTGGGTACGCAGCCCTTTTTCCTCCCCAAACAAAGTGTCGTGTAATGTAAGGGTCTGTTCTTATAAATTGGCTTTTGATTGTTCAAATAATGAGGCTGAATACGAAGCTTTAATTGCTGGTTTGAAAATTCTTAGAAAGTTGAATGCTAAGAGGATTGCAGTGTATGGCGACTCCGAGTTAGTTATCAAGCAAGTGAAAGGTGAATACCAAGCTAAGCATCCTCGAATGCGGGCTTACCGAAATGCGGTACTAGATATCTTGAGATTGGTTTCAGATTACACTTTGACTTGTGTCCCTCGTATTCAGAATGGTATTGCAGATGCACTTGCAAAAGAAACAAGTAATTTGAAAATTCCGATGAAATCAAGTAAAAATTTTGAAATTCATGTGAAGCATCGTATGACCGTCCCTAACAATCAAAGGTATTGGTAAGTATTTCAAGATGATGAAGAAATTGATGAATTTCTGCAAAATAAAGGTAAATTCAAAGACACTTCTATTGATGTAGAGCATGATGATGGTGATGCAGATGTGCAAGTAAACCAGATGGAAGTTTTGCAGCTGAAGGATAATTTCATTCTTAAAGGTATAATACCTTTAGAGGAGCTTTTCAACCAATATGATGTAGCTCGAAAACCAACCTTGCAGCCAACCGAGAAAGGAGTTGAGGATGTGAACATTGGATCAACAAAAAATCAAAAAATGGTGAAATTTTCCAAAGAATTGCCCCCACAGGTAAAATAAAAGTATATCAGTTTATTATCTTCTTTTGCTGATGTATTTTCTTGGGACTATTCAGATTTGAAGACATATGATACCAACATAATTCAACACACCATTCCGATCAAGCCAAATCAAAAGCCCTTTCGGCAGAAGTTGAGAAGAATAAATCCAAAGTTGCTGCCCTCAATACGGAAGGAAGTGAATCAGTTGTACAAGGCTCGTATTATCGTTCCCATAAGATTTTCAGATTGGATTTCTAATTTGGTGCCCGTGAGCAAGAAAACAGGTGAGATTCACTTATACATTGATTTTAGGAATCTGAATAAGGTTTCTTTGAAAGATAATTATCCATTGCCCAAAATGGATCACATAATTCAGCGAGTAGTTGGAGCATCTCGTATGTCACTACTCGATGGTTATTCTGGTTATAACCAAATTCTGGTCCATGAGGATGATAGAGACAAAACAACGTTCACCACTCCGTGGGGAACTTTCCATTATGCTAAAATGCCTTTCGGTTTAAAGAATGCTGGTGAAAACTTTCAGCGAGCGATGGATATGGCATTTGCAAATGAGAAGGATGTTTTTCTAGTTGTGTATCTTGATGATTTGACAGTCTTTTCTAATTTAGATGAAAAGCACCTTTACCATTTGAAGATTGTTTTTCAACGATGCAGAAAATATGGTGTGTCTCTCAATCCAAAGAAGATTTTGTTTGCCATGGATGAGGGCAAGCTTCTTGGTCATATTATATCAAAGGATGGCATCCGCAATGATCCAGCTCGAGTAGAAGCTATTCAGAAAATTGATCTTCCCCAAAACAAAAAGGAGATCCAATCATTCAATGGTAAGATGAATTTCTTACGCCGCTTTGTGCCCAATCTTGCAGAACATTTAAGGGAAATCACAAACATGCTCAAGAAAGATAGTGTAGTGAAGTGGACTGAGGAGGCAGTAAAGTCTTTCAATTTAGTGAAATTGGCTCTTTATTCAGCTTTGGTTTTGATCAGCCCAGATTATACTCAGGATTTTATTTTGTTTTCATTCGCTTCGGATCATACTATGGCAGCAGTATTGATGCAGAAAAGAGATCATCATGAAAAACCAATTGCTTTTTTTCAGCCGAACCATAAGAGATGAAGCCTTAAAGTATAACATTATTTAAAAGCAAGCTCTTGCCTTAGTGAAAGTGTTGAAATATTTTCGAGTCTATATTCTGCATTCTCACATTCTTGCTTATGTTCCTAATGCTACTGTTAAAGATGTCTTAGTGCGAACAGATCTAGAAGGGAGACGAGGCAAATGGATTGCTGCCTTGTTGGAGTATGATGTGGAGATAAAGCCTACAAAGCTTATCAAAGGACAAGGGCTGGCTAAGCTAATGGCTGAGTCAAATTTGCATGCCTTGGACATTAATCTCATTGCTGCTATGTCCAAGGATAATGAAGAAAGTTCGCTAATTCAGGTATCAGAAATCTTTGTTCTTTCTCCTTGGTATTCAGATATTGTATATGTGCTCCAAAACTTGTCACCACTGCCAGGAATGGATAAAAGCAAAAGTAGGACTCTGAAATTGAAGGCTGCCAAGTTTTGTATCATGAATAATGCACTCTATTGGAAATATCTCGGTGGTGTTTTGCTAAATTTTTTGGTTGAAGAAGAAGCAAAGCATGTTATGGAGGATTTTCATAAGGGAGATTGTAGAGGTCAACTTTTTTGGAAAACAACGGCCAAAAAAATTTTGAGAGCAGGATATTATTGGCCAACTCTCTTTGCTGATGTGTACAAAACTATTAAAAGCTGTCATGAATGTCAGATTTTTGAGGGGAGGAAAAAATTGCAGCGTTTGCCGCTCAAGCCCATTGAAGTAAGTGCTCCTTTTCAGCAGTGGGGTTTGGATTTCATTGGCGAGATCCATCCTGATTCTTCAGCTCAGCATAAGTGGATCCTTATAGTGATGAATTATTTCACTAAATGGATTGAAGCGATTCCCACCAGGCAGGACACCGATTCGGTAATAATTTCATTTCTTGAGAACATTATTTTGTCTTGTTTTGGATGTCCAAATAAGTTGATTACTGATAATGCAACAGCTTTCAAGTCTAAAATAATGATTGATTTTTGTGATAAGTATCAAATCACTTTGGGGCACTCAACCGCTTATCATGCACAAGGTAACAGATTGGCCGAATCCTCAAATAAATATTTGGTCAACATTATCAAAAAGCTGCTGGAAATAAACAAGAAAGGTTGGCATAAGAAATTGGTTAATGCACTTTGGGCAGACAGAGTGAGTCAAAATAAATCTATAGGCATCTCTCCTTTTGAGCTCGTGTATGGTGTTGACACAATATTCCCGACCTCTCTCGCAGTTCCAGTGGTTAAAATTCTACAAGAAGCTGGCAGGGAAGACGATCATATGCAACAGAGAATAAATCAAATGATCCATTTATAGCAGAATAGAGAGGAGGTTTTTCAAAGCACTTTCAAGCTGCAAGAGAGAATCAAGAAGATATATTATCGAAAGGCAAAGGAAAACAAGTTTCAATTGGAAGAAGTGGTGCTGAAATGGGATGCAGGAAACAAAGATAAAGGTAAGCATGGTAAGTTCGAGAATCTTTGGAAAGGAGCCTTCAGAATTGCTGTATATCGAGGCCAAAATGCTTTCCTTTTGAAAGAAATGAATGGAGAAGATTGTCCAGGAGGGCCGGTCAATGGTCGGCTACTCAAGCGGTATCATTTTTGAAATTTTTTCTGCTATTATACATTATCACTGTACATACCGGTTTGTTTAAGTTTCATTGCAAGTGTGTGCTATCATCATTCTTTCAGTTTGGGGCCTGAAGTGAAGGCTATAAAACTGAAGGTTGATTTCAGCTCTGGTTTGGTTTATTGAGTCAGGTCTTTCAGTCATTTTAGTTTCAAAATTGAGTCGGTTTGAGTTAATTTCAGTCATGAAAATGAGTCAAGAGTCTTGTTTTGGTTTGTCGAAGTTATTGACTCCATAGCCCAATGGACGAAGGCACTGCTTACTTTCCCAGATATCTGTAGTTCTTGGCACCTCTAAGGAGCTACCATCCCCATTGGAACCAATGTTAGAATCGGTATCTTCATCCCTCTGTCAGAGGTCTAGGGTTCATTAATCCGGTCTTCAGAAGGCCTAATAATGATCAACAGGCACATGAGGAAGTTCGAAATAAGGTTTCAGTGCTAAAATTTCAGCATCATAATGCTTAATAATGATTTTTCTTCAAAACTCTGTTTTGAAGAAAAATAGTCTATTTCATCTTTATGTAATAAATGCAATGTAATTTTCAAGTTTTTCAGTTGTAATAATACTCCACTGGCAACCCTGGTCGCCTTTACCAAAGCTCCATGCCATCCATTCCTTGCAAGACAGACAGAAAGCTCATCATTCAGTCCAAAAGCAAAAGGGAAACAAAACAGAGTTTTCGAAAAGTGTCAAAGTTTGCAACATTACAAAGTGGGTTTTTTCAAATGAAAAATAAAAATATCTGGTATATATAATATATTTTCAAATTCAAGAATCCATTTGAATGCCAAGAGACAGCAGTGAGCAAAGAAGAAGTTGTGAGGAGTAAAACAAGTTGTTTGAGGGCTGACTGTGTTGCAGTTGCCGAGCGCGACGCATTGGGCAGGTGTCGCAACGGATCGGGCGAGTGTGACACATTGGGTCAGCTCACCGTATGAAAAATTGTTCCTACGCGGCACATTGGGAGGACGCGGCGCACTGGGTTGGTCGCGCAACGCACATGGCAGAAAGCAATTTCATTGCTAGTTCTTCCAACTCATCAAATTTTCCCGGTCTCTCTTGATCCAAGTAAGTCCATGCAATCACTCCATTTCTCATGACATGTGTTTGGTGTTGTGTGTGAGAATTTAAATACAAAAACTCAAACCCTATTCTCTTGTTTGAGGATTGCTTCCTTTAGGGTTTTGAAACTTGTTTTGTGCCAAATACTTCCATTCTTCACCTTGTTAATCCCTCCTCATTGTTTATATCCTCAAAACAACCCATTTCACTATTCACTTCATATCCCTAGTTACTCATTCCTACCCATTTCCATTATCCCCATCCCAAATTGTGAAATTTCCCCAAACCCAAAAGCTATCCCAAGAAATTAAGTGGCTGTCCCTAAACCTTTCAACTCACAAATTTCAAGTGAAAAACTTCAAATTTCACTTGACTAAAGTCCATTATTCCCACTACCCTATTCCTCCATATTCCCTCCCATATTATCACATATTTGGCAATCAAATAAAAAACACCAAAATTCTCATTTTCATCCAAGACAACATAAACCTTGCATATCATGGAGACAGATACCGATACATCCTATGACCAAGACAGTGATTCCACCATTGAATCACATGCACCTAGAAGGCCTCATAACATTGGCAGACATGTGAGGGAGGAGCCCACTTCATTGGTTGAATTGTAGGCTTGTCCATTTTCCATGGCATGTTTTGAACATCAGTCTTGTTATCAATTTTGTGAAATGGTTGCTAGGGTCCATCATCATCAGGATTTGGCCCGTTTTTTTTTATTGCATTTACATGATGGTCAGGTCACCCTTGCCGGTGTGACATTCACTTTAACACCGGAAACTATCTCTCAAGCAACCAGAATACCAAATTTTGGAGAACAATGGAACAAAAGACAGCAGGTTGACATGGTACATTATGAACCATACATCAGGCCTAGCTTTGTGAAAAAACTCAACAGAGTGTTTCCTTTCCGGTTCCTAAAGGATTCCTATGCTCCTCTGATGAAACTTATTATCAGATATTTCAGTTGTGAGGGCCGGTTTTCACGAATCTATGCCTATCATATCAGGTTATTGATGCATTTTACCAGGGTGAGGATGATGAACCTCCCTTATTTCATGTGCCGGAATATTGAGAGGATGACCACTCTCGTGCAAAGGAAAACTCCTGAGCAGCAGTACAACAATATCTATCACTTTGCACTCATCAAGATTGTGGTTATGCATCAGCTTGGCTTGCAGGGTATTTCATGGGAGGATTTCATTTCTAATGATTTCTTTAGAGCTCCTCAGGTTCCTTCAGAGGTTGTTCATGAGGTAGGTGAACCTTCATATCAACATGAGGGTCAGGAGACGAAGACTACTAGTGTGCCAATGTATGTCACTTATCAGAGAGGTACCAGAGGATTATTTGCAGTAGCCCGGTGAGTATTATCTCCACCTGGGGTGGAAGGGGTCTTGATTCCATCATCAGCAGCACAGGTACAGGTACAGGATAGAGGTAAGAGGCCCATTCAGGATGAGGGGCCTTTAGGAGGCCAAGATACAGGTTTCATACTCATTGATGAGGATTTGAGCTCACCTAGCTCAAAGTTGAGAGAGACTATTCAGGAGCAGAAGGCAGAGATAGACACTTTGTCCATCAAATTGCATAGATCCCAATGGATTATCAATTGCCTTGAGCAGCGAAAAAAATAGTTGAAATATCAGAAAACTATCATGGAGTTGCACAATATCCGTGAGAACCAGCAAGCTGCCCAAAGAAGCCAAACCGAGATGACATCCATTGAGCGAGAGATTGAGGCTGATCGAGAGACTTGGCTTGAGAGGGTCAATATTCATTTGGAGAAGCTGTTAGAGAAGGCCAACAAGGAAAAGATGATGTTAAGGCACATGAAGAATCATTATTGGGCGAGAAATCATGTTTGCAAGGCACGAATCAAGATCCTGAAGGCAAAGTTAAAGAGGGCATTAAAGCGTCGCAAAAGGCACGATAGACTCCAAATTTTGGCTGAAGCTTCTTTGGCCCAGCATAGCGCATGATGGTGGGCATTCAGCCCAAATTTCAAGAAATTTGGGACACATTTTGTCAATTTTGAAGTTTTTGGCCTTAACACAGATTTTCCTGCGCAACCCTTCGCGCCACTTGGCGCGCGCTTATGATTGGGAGCTCCTCTTGGGTAAAAATTGGTATTTTTGGATTTTTCATGAAAATTTATGCATTCCTACCCATTACCTAGATATTTTGACAAGTTTTGGGTTGCCGGAAGGGTCAAAAACACCCTAAAAATGACCTTTCTGCCACTTTTTGGACACATAGGAAGCAGTGTTGGGAAAAATCATTTTTGGAGGAGAAAATGGCAACCAAATTTAGAAATTCCACTTGGGTTGGAGAGTAGACAGGTATATATTTCCAATGAGCTATCTTTCGCTCAATTTTGACACCGGGGAGGCCTTCAAAATTGGCTCCAAAGTGGCATGACGCATAGAGATTCCAGGCGCGACGCATTGGGGATTTTGGCTCATTTTTCACTCAGTAACTCTGTTTTTCGCCTAGTTTTGCCCAGTTTGACTTTTTTATCTCCAAATGTAAATATATTGATGTAATTTGATGTAATTTCATGGCTTTTGATGTAATTTTGACAAATTTTAACTCATGTAAGTGGATTCATTCACCAAAAGGTGAATTGTAACTGAATGAATTAGTTTCCTATCTTATAGAGGCAAGCTGTTCCACTGCCTATTTTCTAGTTCTTAGTTTAGATCTTGTTGAAAAAGCTCCTAAACTAGTGAGATCGACCCATAGAGGCATGGGGATGAGTTATGCTTGTCTATATCTTGTAGTTTCTCAGTCATTTTCAGGGTTGGACACTTGGGATTCTTAGAGCTTCATTGTACATTTCATCTCTGCATTTTGGCAAAGGAATAGACCAAGGTTTGCAGAACTCTTTGGGATCCATGTGGCTCTATGTTTTGATGGTGTGTTTCTCTTTTTGATTGTAAGTTTACTGATGTTTCATGTGTATCATCATCCTTCTTATTTCTTCTCAAGTTAAACAAACAAGTAATAAAAGTGGAATTCATTAGATCTGCAGTGCTCTACCTTGAGTTTTGTTTAATTTTATATGTTTTCAACTGTCTGAAGAGGATTCTTGAAGGTCTCTTACCCTCTTCAACTTCTCACCGGTCTGAGCTATCCATTTCATTCAAATTTGAAGTGTCAAAACAATTTCCTTTCTTGCCCCATTCAGCTCTCTGCAAAACTGATAATTTCCCAAACCCAAAATCTGCCCTTCCCTTTGATCCAACAAACACATTCCAAAATCAAATAAAAATCCTTTACATATATACCTAGCCTAAAATAAGCCTTTATTTCAAGTCATCTCAAGCCTCACTGATTATTTTTGCTGAGATTAATGAGGAGAGAGCCCTCTCCCGATATGGTAGGGCTAGCTACTAGATTAAGCGTGGTTTGATGTTACCCTAGACTCTGCCTTCCTTCAACCTGAGGTAGATTTAGGCTATAACACCTGTGAAGGCGGATATCACAAGGTTTATTCATACCATTTCAAATTGCTTCTACACTTCACTGGTAAGATTTCACTTGATTTACCTTTTTATATGCATTAAAGTCTTGCAAATATGGCTGATAAGGTGCAAGCAAAGTCTGAGGGGAGTGATACATCATTATTTCATCACGGCTTAATGAAATTATTAATTTTAGATGAACTACAAAATATAGGCAGAGATTGGTCCTCATTCTTGTTTGTTAATGGTTTTGAATTGGAAACCCTAACTCCTGTAAGAAACCCTAAAGCTAAAGGAGTTCCATCATCACCAATAGCAGAACCAAGCCAACCTATGGTTGCAAAACCAAAAGAACTTGCAAGAGTAAAGCCAAGAAAATAAACTGAGAAAAGACCAAAGAAAATGAAAATGCTTGATACACCAACTCTCCCACCTACAAATAAAAAATCAAAGGTTGTCAAAGATGAAAAATAGGAGCAAGCTGTAAGCAAACAGGGGACCAAAAGAATAACTAAAAGCCAAGCAGTGGTTTTGAAAGGAAAGGCAGTTGCTATAGAAGACAGTCCAATGAAAAAGGGGAATCTAGAGGATATTCTTCATGCCATTGACATAGAGGAAACACCTATTGTCCAAGCTGAGTTTATTGGGGAAGATAAGCAAGAGTTGAAAAAGGCCAAGTCTGCAAAGGGATTAGAGTTTGAGGGGGAAGATGCAGGTTTCCTTTTTCAAGCAAGAAAGCCTTTGGCAAGGCATGCTAGGAAATTAATGGAAGGTAGCAAAGAAGTTCACAAACACACTGAGACAGCTAAATCACCTAAAGAGATTGTTGATCTCTCATCACCCACAGTGAAGGATACAATCAGAAAATTAAAAAAGGGAAAAGAGAAAGTGATAGGGAAAACAGAGTCTTTGTGCCTTGAGGAAAAGTTAAAATTGGAAAATAAGGAAATTGCTGTCATGAAAAAGAGAGCTAGAAAAAACAGTGTCAAGAAAGTACAGTTTAAAAAGATGAAGACAGTGTGGGCAGGGAAAATTGATTCTGTTTCTGAAACTTTAGACAATACAGAGCAACCTTTCAAGTGGACAGTTCCAGCAATAAAAGAAGCTAAGTTTGTTAGAATAATAAACACCCATCTGAGAGCTACTAACAAAATATTTAAAGACCAGGTGAAGGATTTACAAGAGCATCTTGAGTTAATTCATGACGAGCTACAGAGAAAAGACATTAAAATGATAGTCGTAGAAGAACCAATAGGCCAACCAAGTGCACATGAAGAAGAAATACCTCAAAGAAGTTAAAATGATTTTGGTTTATTGTTTTTATGGTTTGAAAATGATGATGACAGGTTATATTTTTATTTTTTTGGCAAACATAGTTTTCATTTGATAAATTTAATGAAAAATCTGCATACTCAGCAGTTTCATAGCACCTCCAGGCTTAAAAAGCAGAAAAGCGCTACGAAACTATTGTAGCTGCCTTTTTTGCTTCTTTTAATCAGTATTTAAGGTGTTAAAAGCTGAGTTAAGAGCTGAATTTGCTATGGAAGATATGTTTAGGGGTGATTAAAATAATGCAAGAGGAAAGAGTCAAGTTTTTGGAGGAAAAAGGCTTGTAAAGGCAGCGCTACAGAAAGCACTACGAAACTGCTATATTTTTGTAGCACAATACATTATATCCTTTTGAGAAGTTTTTGAAGGATTTTTAGATAGATGGAGGCTAGGAAATATTTATGAGACATGTTAAGCCAAATTTCAATAGCCAAGGACCATGAAATGAAGATTAAATGATGGTCAAAATGTTCAAAGAAGGAAAAAGATCCTATGCCTATAAAATAGGGTAGTGTTTCCTATTTTTGTGGAGGTCAGCTAAGAGGTTATGAAGAACTGAATGCCATTACCCAAATTCGACCATGTGATGAAACACTTGTCAATGATGTAATTTCAAATAGATAAGGTTGTTATAGATAATGATAAGGAGTTTGAGTCCTTTTTGAAATAGGACTATCAAGTAGGATAGGTGTTTTTTTATAATAAATTTCATGTTTTATGGTTATGCAAGGTATCAGTGGACATAAATTCGATGTATCTAGCCTAGAGGTAGATCATCTGATGTTGTAACATGTCTATTAAAGACCATGGGTTAAAATTTGTCAAAGATTGGACATTTTTTGCAAAACTGAGCTTGTTTGTGAATTGACTATTTTCAGCTAATACAAAGATCTTCTACTTGACCAACTTGAGATTTTGAAGGATTTTTTAGTTTTTTCTTATTATATTTGTATCTCTTATATATCTCATTTGTAGTGGCGTTCATCTATATTACTCAGAATTCATCTATATGTGTGTACCTTATGACTAAAAACTCTGATAAGCCTCAAATTCCATGTTAAGTAGACTCATTGAATTACTGAATTTATTTGACTCCATAAGCCCAATGTATACATGCTAATTTTATTTTAAACCTACATCTATCATTATCAATTTATTTCCTAAATAGAGTTAGCCATCTATATCTTTATCCATATCATTAACCCTTGAGAGAGCCCTCTCAGGTTGGGAAGGCTAAGCCTCAATCACAAGATTAGGTTTGAAATAGTTACATGATATTATCTGATCAAGTAGCCTATCAGGTCCAATTTTTTGATAACAAAACCCTTGATTTCCCACTGCCAAGAATGTAGGCATTGTAGAGCGTTGGGAAACTTGTTGTTGCTGCATTGGTTGATGACTTCGGTGATGAGAAATTACGGAGCCTTCACCATGTTTAAATTCTTTAGGGGATTCCTTTTATCTATCCATTCTCATATCTATTTCTCTAGCAATGTCTTGCATAGCTTTGAGAAGAATCTTAGGAAACTCTTTCTCTTCATCTTCTCCTCCAGATAAAGGGGTTTTACCCTTGTCTTCTTTGTCATTTGTATAATCAAACTTCCAATGTCTTCTTCTTTTATACCTCTTCTCTCTATCAGTAAGAGGATCTGCTTCTTCAAATGACATATTGGCTTTTCAAGGTACACAGGCTATGCCAAGATTATGCTCTGATACCACTATAATATTCCCAAATGGGAAAAGTAGGAGTATAGTGCAAAGTGATGGAATAGTAGTGTATAACATCATGTTAAAACAAGAGGAAAATATGGAGACCTTCCAATCATTAAAATAGCAGCAAAATATGCATAATAAATGGGCCATAAGATGTACAATAAGATAGAAAAGGCCTCCAATGGACAAAACCCTCAAAAGAGGTGTTGCTAGTATATATCAAAATGCTGAAATACTGCTACAACGTATTTAAAAGGAATTGCTACAGCAAATGAAGATACAAAATAACATGGGCTGATATATGCCACAAAAGATATATCTAATACAGATCTAGGCACTATACAACCTCCAATGAAGAACCCCCAAAGGCTTTTCAGCAAAACACCATGTACAAGATGTGTAATATTCCCAAAATTTCACATCATATTTGGAATATTAGAGTCCTTGATTTTCTTAATGAATTAAGTAAATAAAAGGGTGGAGGGACCCATAATGCTCAGTATGAAAAAATATCCACTTTGTGTGTGTGAATGTGGATTAATTAAGCCTAGATCTGCATAATAAGGTGGTTGAGCAACTACTAATGTGAATGAAATTGGAGAACCTGTCTCATTAATGAGATAGATCATGGAGGTTGACGTAGTCAACTAAGATCTTGAAGAGATCAAACAGAAGATTGATTCAGTAAACTAAGATCTTGAAGATGTCAAACAAAATATCATGGGACATTCATGATAAAGTGATGGAGGATGTTGTGCAAACAAAGCACACTTGATGGAGAGGGTGTACATTGCACCAAGACATGATGGTTGATTTGGTCAAAAAACGCAGTCAAACTTGGAGGATCTTGTCCACATGCAATACATAGTCTAGATGAGGGCCAAGGCTTGGGAAGGCTCAAAAATTATATAAAGAAGATGAAGACAAGGATGGAGGTATGTTGATTATTATTGATGTAAAGATCTTTCCAGATCTAGAATTGTCATTTGACATTCCATTGCTCTCTCATGCTGTTTAGTAGAGATTGCAAGTGATGTTTAGCATAGGGTGTTCCTGGTCAGGAATCCCACCTCTTTGTTAGAGCAGCTCTAGAAATATTATTGTACTTCATTCTACATCAGGCATTGGTGCCACATCTCTTTTCCTACTTTCTGTAGAACATCCATATTCAGAAATTGCAGATTTCTGAAGATCAGTTTGGAAGGAGGAAGTTGTCTTCAATACTTTAGCTGGAGAATTGGTGAGGGTTTATTCCTATCACCTTGGGCCTATATATCAGCTTCTCAGAGCTTCATTTCAGATCTAGCATCAGGCCAAAAGTTATTGACCTCCTAGCAATAATATTTCCTTCAGGAATTACGCTGTCCATTTTGCAGATCCAAAAGGAGAAAGGAAGTTACTAGCATTTCGGCTAGTAATCCTGTGAGGGATCATCCCCTCACATTGCCATCAGTTTTACCATCAGCCTGGAGTTTATTGCAATCTTTTTTAGTAGGTAGGAGGCCTCTCTTTCCCTCACAATGCAGTTTGTATTGGCAGTTGTGTTGCAACAGCTGCAATCATTATTGGAGGATTGAGAAGCTAGATCTAGAGCTTCTGGCTTGTAGATTTGAATAAGGGATCAACCCTTCAAGCTTAGATTTGATATTGCAACATATTTCAGCCATCTATTTGATATATCTAGCTTCAGATCTGTATTTCCCAGCAGATCAAGGATCAAATCCTAGGGAGATGATTTTCCAAAGTTGCAGATCTGGAAAATCCTTTCTGGGTTATCTTGAGAATCCATCACATTGGCCAGATCTTGAACCTTGGAATCATCTGAGCTTCAATTTTGAGTAGATATGCATTTTAATTTTCAGCTTGCAACTATATGTTCATATTCTGCTGAAGGGATAACGCAATATTTGTTCTAGTGCCTCTCCAGTTACACTGTACCTATTATAACATGTTTTCTGGGTGATTCTAGACCAATTTTATGGCTAGATCTACTCATATTTTGTACATTGTGTAGCTGATTCTTCTCCAATCTAATAAAATGGCTCAACTTATTTGTAAATTCTGATGTTTTCTTAAGATTTATTATTTATCTTGCTACAATTCTTATATTGTGTTTAAGTATTACTGCATTCTCCCTTTTGGGATATTACAGTGGTATCAGAGCATGATCTTTGGCTCAACTTGTGGACACTTCATCTTTTGCATCTAAAGAAGAAGCAGATAGATGAGATATATCATGGAGGAAGAAAATTCTACCACTCATTTCAGTAGATCTATGCAAGATCTCTCCAAGGAGGTCTGTCAAATGAAAGAGGAAAGGCAGAAAGAAGATCTATGAAAAATATGTGATGAGAAAGGTCCAAGCAATTCCTATTGGCAAAGAAGAAAACCGGAGAATCCTAGATCTCCTCATATATCCACTATTCCCACTTTATTTGGAGAAGGTGAAGTGTGTAGAAATGAAGAAAGGAATGAACCTGAGACTCATGAGACTCTCAGTCTATATCTTGAAGAGTACAAAGCACAGTCTAGAGCATTCAAGGAGAAGCTAACTCTCCAACAATTCTTCAAAATCAAAGAAGAAAGAGGATCCTATAGCAGCAATAGAAGAAAGAGGCATAATAGATTTTATTTGCCTACATTTGATGGATCTTCCTCAAGCACTTTTAAGGCTTGGAGGAGAGAGTTAGATGCATTTTTCAGGCTACATCTTGTAGTTGAAGGAGAGGTTGTTCAAATTGCAGCACTTCATCTTTTAGATGAAGCTAATGATTGGTGGTTTGGTCACATAGTGCATGAAAAGGTGACTAAATATTCAGATTTATTTCACAAGTTAAGGAAGGAATTTGATGGGAGAAAAGAAGAGATGTGTCACAAAGTGACATTTCCTAAGGAGGAGGATGTCAATCTTGTCACTCTAGACAAGAAGTCACTTCATTCACCACTAGTTGTAGAAGTACTTGTATCCGAAGAAGAGACACTTGCATATTTGCAAGATAGTCTTGAGCTCTTGACATATAGAGTCCCATGCATGATTCAAGAGATGCATGAGGGAAAGGAGGAAGATTCCAGCACTGGTACACTTGGAGAAGAGCAGCCATCACTCTTATAGCAGTTGGAGGCACTATTATTCTGATTGAAGGAACTCTTGTGTTAAATCAAGAGGTTACCACATATTAGTTGATCTAAGGTATGCATGCACATTCATCACCTATTGTTTCAATAGATCTTATTGAAACTTGTGGGGACATGCCATCAGGGCCAATGCATAACCAAGGGTTAGAACATAGTGCTGATTTGAAGCAGCAACATATCACAGTGCAGAGGAACCTTGATCTAATCAAGGAAGAGGTTAAGAACTATCCCAGTTCATCATTGTTGAGTGACATTCAACCCTTTGAGTTGAAGTGTAGAGTTTCAGAAAATGGGATGAGCATAATCCTGTGTACAATAACTGGTTATGGGATTAGTGTTGTGCCTTGCTTTGAGACAACACCTATATTATCATGTAGATCTACAACGCTGTCACTTAGTAGCTGTGAAGATGAGGAGGTCCCATCATCCTTGGAGCATTCTGAAGGTAGCTTCACTCATGAAGTAATGGAGGACAAGATGAAAAATGGTAGACATCTAGATATGAGAAATATTTTCTCCTTTCTTGATGACCCTTTCTCAATGAGCATCTCACAACCCAAAGAGAGACTTCTACCTATAGTAGATCCAAAACCTCATTGGTTTTGTAAGGTCATGGTGAGAATAAGGTCTCATTAAGAGATCTCATTGGAGGTACACTTCAACATTTCATGAAGTGCAAAGTTCTTCATCATTTTGGGGAAGATGGTATTCTACAAAGGGAGGATACCATGATTATGCAGCACATCACTCATCTTCCATATTGGTGTGAGTGGGCGAGGATGATAAGCAAGGGGTTGCATGACCACTTGTATATGTATGACAGGGGCCAATAATCTTGGTTATGTTGGTTTCCCTTGGGAGATTCTTGTCGCTTCCCAAAGGCTCCTATTTCTTTGATCCATGCCTTGAGGAACACTTATGAGATGAAGGAGGCATGGATGCGCTAGTTGCTCTTAGGTGAGTATGGTTACCACCCAATAGCTCATGATTTTCTGATTCATGCCTTGTGTATCAATGATAGTATGCAGCAAAAAGAGGCATGTTCAATTTTGTTTCACTTGAGAGAGATTGGCCACCACATGACATCTCCTATGTCTATGTGTTTTGTATTGGGTAAAGCTTGGCATGATGCTCTCATGATGTGAATTGATGATATTTATTTGTATTGGGCTGATATGACATTCCATATGTCCATTAGTATGTTTTTTCTTCATGATGCACATGAGGAGGAGAGGAAGAAGCAAGATCTCTTGTTGCTTTGGTTGCTTCTGAGGGAGTTTGGCTTGTCCATCTTACATGGAGGAGATGGGGGATGGTAGCAAAGGGCCTTACTCCGGTGGTTGCTATTAGGAGAATATGGTTTGACATATTTCTCTACCCATATAGCTCCTTTCCTTATTCTTTTTCATAATTTTGTAATGATGCTTGGATCCAACAAGGCCAACAGGGCTAAGGAAGAGAGCATATCAATGCCCAATCAAATTCAGAAAACATGGGATGAAGAGATGTATTGTGAGATGGAGCTTTTCCTTTGTGGAAAGAGCTACTTTATTTTATGTATCTCATGTATTAGTGATGAAGTTGGAACTCAAGTGGTTGTCACTTGGTACTTCATGATGGAAGGAGGACATCTAACCATACAGTTAAAGGTCATTCTATATGTTTTTGAGAGACAACTTTGGAATCAAACATACATAACACATTGCAGGAAATGGAGGAAGCCTTCATTATGTGGATGCCATTTGGAAGGGAATAGATGGCTTTGCATCTACTATTGGAGTTTCTTGAGGAAAAGCAACATTTTTCTCGGGGGGGACTGTAATATTCCCAAAATTTCACATCATATTTGGAATATTAGAGTCATTGATTTTCTTAATGAATTAAGTAAATAAAAGGGTGGAGGGACCCATAATCCTCAGTATGAATAAATATCCACTTTGTGTGTGTGAATGTGGATTAATTAAGCCTATATCTGCATAATAAGGTGGTTGAGAAACTACTAATGTGAATGAAATTGGAGAACCTGTCTCATTAATGAGATAGAGCATAGAGGTTGACACAGTCAACTAAGATCTTGAAGAGATCAAACAGAAGATTGATTTAGTCAACTAAGATCTTGAAGATGTCAAACAAAATATCATGGGACATTCATGATAAAGTGATGGAGGATGTTGTGCAAACAAAGCACATTTGATGGAGAGGGTGTACATTTCACCTATACATGATGGTTGATTTGGTCAAACAACGCAATCAAACTTGGATGATCTTGTCCACATGCACTGCACAGTCTAGATGAGGGCCAAGGCTTGGGAAGGCTAAAACATTATATAAAAAAGATGAAGACAAGGATGGAGGTATGATGATTATTCTTGATGTAAAGATATTTTCAGATCTGGAATTGTCATGTGACATTCCATTTCTTTCTAAGGCTGTCTAGCAGAGATTGCAAGTGTTGTTTAGCACAGGGTGTTTTTGGTCGGGAATCCCACCTCTTTCTTAGAGAAGCTCTAGAAATATTATTGTAATTCATTCTACATTAGGCATTAGTGCCACATCTCTTTTCCTACTTTCTGCAGAACATCCATATTTAGAAATTGCAGATTTCTAAAGATCAGTTTGGAAGGAGGAAGTTGTCTTCAATACTTAACCTGGAGAACTGGTGAGGGTTTATTCCTATCACCTTGGGCTTATATATCAGCTTCCCAGAGCTTCATTTCAGATTTTTCATCAGGCCAAAATTTATTGACCTCCTAGCAGCAATATTTCCTTTAGGAATTACGCTGTCCATTTTGCAGATCCAAAAGGAGGAAGGAAGTTACTAGCATTTTGGCTAGTAATATTGTGAGGGATCATCCCCTCACATTGCCATTAGTTTTACCATCAGCCTGGAGTTTATTGTAGTATTTTTCAGTAGGCAAGAGGCCTCTCTTTCCCTCACAACGCAGTTTCTATTGGCAGTTGTGTTGCAGCAGCTGCAATCATTATTGGAGGATTGAGAAGCTTGATCTAGAGCTTCTAGCTTGTAGATCTAAAGAAGGGATCAACCCTTCAAGCTTAGATACGATATTGCAACATATTTCAGCCATCTATTTAATAGATATAGCTTTAGATCTGTGTTTCCCAGCATATCAAGGATCAAATCATAGGGAGGTCATTTTCCAAAGTTGCAGATCTGGAAAATCCTTTCTGGGTTATCTTGGGAATCCATCACATTGGCCAGATCTTGATTCTTGGCATCATCTGAGCTTCAGTTTTGAGTATATATGAATTTTCCTTCTCAGCTTGCAATTATATGTTCATATTATTTTGAAGGAACAACACAGTATTTGCTTCAGTGCCTCTCCAATTACGCTGTACCTATTGTAGCATGTTTTCTGGGTGATTCTAGACCAAATTTCTGGCTAGATCTACTCATATTTTGTACATTGTGTAATCGATTCTTCTCCAATCTAATAAAATGACTCAGCTTCTCTGTAAATTTTGATGTTGTCTTAGGATTTATTTTTTTAGTATTACTGCATTCTCCCTTTATTCACTAGTACATTTGGCGGAAATTTCGACACTTGGTTCCGACACTTTTGACCAAATGTCGGAAATTTCCCCAAATGTTTTCAATCTCGCCCGAAATCGTCACTATACTGACATTTAGAGAAAGGTGTCGCAATACCAACACTTAGAAGAAGTGTTGCAATTGCGACATTTGGAGGAAGACGTCGCAATTGCGACACTATGCCCCAAAACTTCGCTATTGCGACGGCTGCTTCCAAACGTCACAATTGTGACACAATGTATAAGTGTCGCAATTGCGACGTTTGGAGGCATCTGTCGCAATAGCGACACTGTGTTTGTGATACAATGTCTAAGTGTCGCAATTGCGACGTTTGGAGGCATCAGTCCCAATAGCAACGCTTTGGCCGCTGTCGGTATAACGACACTTATATGCAATAAACGACAGTTATATGCCTTTGAAAAAATGGTCTGCTTACAGAGCAGCGCGAGGAGTAGTTCATGGAGGCACCTTTGCGATTGCGCATAATTTGGAGAGAAAATAGTAATAATGAGAGAGGCTCCTTTAATTTCGTCTTTGATTTGTGAAGGTATGGATTGTCCAGCCTGCAATTCTATGCTGTCGAGAAAGACTCGCAATCCTCTGGAAACAAGACTGTTGTGAAGATGCCTGGCGAAGAAACGGACATCGGGTTCATGACTGTTGATGAACACATTGTAGTCCGCCGAAGAAGGCACCAAGGAGGTTATTCTCAGTGAATGAGGGATGTTGAAATATTAATTTCAACTACCCTGTCCTCTGGCCGCTTTCTAAATCTGTTTGAATGGCTCTGTCAAACAGAGGCTTTCTAAAACTGATGAACAATCAATTTTGGTTTTGAAATCATAGTCCCTGCACACTTAAAAATAGAGTGGTGTATTGTTTTGGAAACAAAGAAATTTAATAGTAAACGCGGGAGATTTTAATTCAGAAGAACGTGGTCCCACAGACTAGAGACCAAATCAGCCATCCATGTGGAAGCAGGCGATTCGATTGCGTTATTTTTTGGCCCGTCTGCATTATGGAATTCCGGACCCGAAACATTATAGGGCGGAATTAATTTGATTTTCGCGTCACAGTTTTCCTCCGTACGCAAAGCCAAAAAATGGACCCGAATTTTTATATGGCGTATTCTATGAAGTTTTCGCATCACAAATTAGGGTGACATCAACAAGCTATTTTGGAACGCGAATTTGTGATTGAAATCGGGTTTATTTTTTTTGAAGTCTAGACGTATGATATAGTTTTATTAATATTTTGTTATAAGTTTTGTTTCACCGCCCGATAGTTATTTAAACCATTGGCTCATATATAACATATGCACAAATATTTCACTTTGGGCATTTGTAATGTGGGCCCCAAATACTTTAAATAGGTACATATACATTAGACAGTTTAAAAGTTTTGAGGATTGCACCCTCGGTGCAATTGTTTGTTTATAAGATTATATGATACATGTGAGATAAAGGTTTATTATTTATCATATAAAAATAAATTTTATCAATATTGTACATTTACACTTTTATGAGGTGATGTTATAAGTAAATTCATAAATATCTCTTTTTAATCCTCATTTTACTCCATGAATATGTTTGGAAATGAAATTTCAATAGATTAATTTTCTCCTAACCTATGTATCATCAATATTGTACATTTACATTCTTAATTATGAGGTGATGTTATATGTAAATCCATGAATATCTCCTTTTAATCTTCATTTTACTCCATGAATATGTTTGGAAATGAAATTTCAATAGATTAATTTTCTTGCTATTATATGTTTTACGAAGACATGGTAAGGAATTCTCTCTTGTTCTTCTTAGAAATAATTATATATAATTTTTTTTTTTTCAAAATAGATTAAAAAAATTATATGAGAAAAAATATTAATTCATCAATATGTGTGTGTGTGTTGTGAGGAATAATTTCATAGTTCAACTTAATGGTTCATTATATAATCATGTGATCATCACCAATGATATATCTTAAAAAGCAACTGAAAAGCCATGTGTACAAAATCGATGTATACTCTAGAGAGTGGTTCTCATATCACTGTGTAAATTGTTGTATGCTACTTCAACAAAATTATAAGATAAACTCTAATACACATGATATATGCACCATAACAATTGGTGTAGGGTAAAACCCACCTGCCACACCTTTGTACTCGATCCAATTTTATCTGTCAACTCTTCTAGCTGTGGGAGTTTCCTCCAAGGATCATAATACCCCCAAGGCCTGTTATCACCCTAGTAATTCTCAAGTTGTGGGATAGGGATTTTTGTAGTTAAGAACACTAGGGGTAACCAAGAACCGCTTTGGGAATTCAAGATCTAGCCTTCTTGAACTTCAGAGAGGGATCTCTCCGTATGATTTAGCTTTGTTTTAGTAACAGATATTAGGCTAGCTATGATTGTGTATTTGGGTTTGATTTTAAGAGATTGGTGGGAATAAAGAGATTTCAAGGTAAACCAGAAGGATCTACCAGAATATTGGGCAATGGAGTCACTCTCTAGGCAAGCCGAACTAAGAAATAAGGCTCATAGATGCAAATGTGCTAAGGGCAAGATAGATGACCTTCTAAGGCTATGTATAGGCTTGATTTGATGGAGTGGATGGAATCTGAGAAAAAGGGCACTTAAGAATCCTTAAGCTATAGATAAGAAGATTGAAGAAGGGGATCTAACTGGGAACCGTAGAACTGCCCATAAGGTTTTACGAACAGGCTATTACTGGCCTACCATCTTTAAGGATGCCAGAAAATTCGTGCAGGCCTGTGATAGCTGCCAAAGGGCAGGACGCCCTGGGCAGTCTGATGAAATGCCTTTGAACCCTCAACTAGTGATTGAACCATTTGAACGCTGGGCACTTGATTTTGTTGGCCCTATTAGTCCTCCCTCAAACCAAAAAACATACATCCTAGTTGCAACCGAATATGTCACTAAGTGGGTTGAAGCAGAGGCACTTTCAAAAGCTACAGAGGACTCTATAGTACAGTTTCTTTTCCAAATCTTTGTGCGCTATGGTCTCCCAAGGGACATAATCATAGATGGAGGACCACAATTTGTAGGTAATAAATTAGCTGAAACATTGCAAAACTACCACATTCAGCACAAAATTACAACTCCATATCACCCACAGGCCAATGGCCAAGTAGAGAGCACGAACAAAGTAGAAAACATTAAAATGCCAACAAGTTTCGAAACAGGGAGCTTATTATCACTAATCCTGTTTAATTTTTCCTTAGTTGATCATTATAGACTAGAAAAACATAATATGAATGAATGTAAACTTTAAAGAAATACACTGAAAACAAGGAAAGAAATGAGACTTATCTGGTCACCACGATAATCCTTAGCTATGATGTCTCTGATCTCTTTCCAGTCTGCTGATTTCACTAATTGACTCACCAACTTCAATATAACCAGAAAATAAGACTATAGTTGTCTTGAGAAATTTTATTCACACTGAATACTTCGAATTGTGAAGTATTTATACAAAAAAATGTTTACAAAATATCTCAGGAATTGAGATAATGTTTTAATGAAAAATAGGAAAGAAAACTTAAAAAGAGGGACAACTGCAAAATAGTTTGCAAGCTGTTACCTTTTTACAAGCAAAAATAGAACTGATTATTCTAATTTTAATTGATTTTTGTTGTGCACTTTAACCCTGTATTTTTACCATTTGAGGTAACAACAAAAAATGAATTTCCAAGTGAGTTTCCTGTTTTTTATCCATTAAATTCATAGCAGATCTGTGAATTCTTGCCACTTTTCTGTAGAGGGGATCTTCATAGCCTTCAATTTTCTATAACTTTCATTTGCCTCTGTATACTTGGCAAAGTTAGGCTTGATAGTGAACATATGCCTGATCTCATTATCTAAAAAGAACAGATTTTCAAAATACTGAAGAAGTATTTTGCTTGTTGGTGATCCTTGAGGCAGTGGTTGTCTGGCTTGCTCTTTTGCATGATTTCTGATTTTTAGATCATAATCTTTCTGAGGCATTAACTTGTCATTCAATGCATGAATATCAGGCAAACCTGCTTCTGAAAATGTTTTGTATTTGGCTAAAAATATTGAGTTGGATACATTAATGTCTTTACACCGGTCCTCTAGATTACTAATTATGTTTCTTTTGTTCAGGACCTTTTTGATTTGAAGAATGGTTTCCGTTCTATCAAAAATTTTAAATTCTTCCAACTCTTCCCTGGTTTTACTATTTAAAAAAGCTATGAGTTGGATTTCTTGGATTGGTTTATTGTCAATTTCCTTCTTAGTCATGTCAATCTCTGTACTAGCAACTTGAAGTAACTCCCTCTGTTCATAAATTATCCGAATTGAAGGCCATTGAGAATGAATGCCTTCAATAATTTTGGTCAATAAATGATTTTTTATATAGGCCACTTGATCTGTAATATTTACTTGTGCTTGTAGAATCTTTACCTGTTCTTGTAGTCGATCAACCCTTTGCTCATGTCCTTTAGAAGTAATCAAGGCATCATTTTTGGAATTTTCTAAATTTTTAATAATGCCTTTCAAACTAAGAATCTCTTTATCTTGGTCTTGTAGTGTGCTCCTCTGTGAGGATGAAGAAGAAGAGGCAGAGATTAGAGAAGTAATTGGCACTGCAGTTTCCAGTACTCCTTTCGGTGCCAAGTGTTCTGCCAAAGTAGATGGTATAGCAGTGTTTACAGTGGGGATCACTGTAGGAATGACCATTGGTTGTGATTTTCTTAGTTCTTCATTCTCTTTCATTGGAGCTTCTATTTGAATTTCCATTGTTTTTATCTGATCTGTCATTTGATGTACAAGCTGCTTTAAATCATCATTCTTTATTTTTTGTTGTAGAATTTATTTTTCTTGAGAGTTTTCACTCTGAGGAAACTTCAACTATTTTCTAAGAGCAGCAATATCCTCATTTTTCTGTTTAATTAAGACTTTTTCCCCTTCAATGTTGGTTGGGTCACCCTCTGCTTCAATCACTATATCTTCTAGTGCTTTTATTCTTAAATTATTATCATACAGTTAGGCTTTGTCCAACTTCATTTGATTTTGGAGGTTGAGCACTGTTTTCTCAAGCCTAATCGATTTCATAGTTCTACTGAAAATTTTGGAATATAGCATTTCAATATTTCTCCTATGAAATTCAATTTGATCTAATTCATGAATGGCATCTACATCCACTTCAAAATCTGTTTTGGAATAATCTGCCACTCATTTTGGCTCAGTCACTGTAGGCTTCAAGAATGACATTACCAATTTATTGGATGAATAATCAAATGCTGAAAGAAGCCTTTCTTTGTTTCCAGGCTTTTCCTTAAGAAATCTAGAATGAGCTTGATTCTTGATCTCTTCGTTCTTCTCTTTAATCTGTCTGAATTTGATCCGAATCTCTGACTCTGTATTGTCAGTTTCCTGAGAAGAAGGAAGAAAATCGACAGTAGCCTGGTTTTCCTTCATGAATGTATCTTTTTTTTGTGTTCCAATTTTTACATTTTGAAGCTCTTTTAATGTCTGAGTGACTATTCTTGTTGCTTCATCATCTATATCAATATTTACAGCCTTATCCTTTTCTTCTTCTGTTGGCTTGCTTCTTTTACTATAAGGAGTTATGAATTTTATGTCCTCAATAGTCTCAGCTATGAAACTATCTCCTTCTCTGTCTCTTTTATGTACATTATCAGTATCTTTGCTTGTAGAAGCCACCTGCGTCTGTTCAATCTGTTTTCCTTTGCCACTATCTACCTGTATTACCTGTACCGCCTGTGAATCATCATCAGATAGGGTGTTTGGCTCCCATTCAATTTTATTTACATATCTTTCAATATGGGGCTTAGGATCATGCAAGTAAACATGCAACTTACATTTTACCCTTATTGAACTCAAAATACCTTGTGGGTCATACTTCCATGTAAAACTACATAGGAACTTATACTCTTTAAGTTTTACATTTATCTCATTGGCAGCTTCTCTGTTATTCACAATGAATGGCCCAATTTGATTTTTCAGCTTAAATTGGGTCTTTTTCTTGGAAGCTATGAAGTTGATTTCATCTACACTCAATATTTGTCTTAGATATTCTAAGGCAAATATTCTTGTAGTAAGAAATATGGGTAACTTATATGGGGCCAGGGATGAGCCATACACTCTGATTTCTGTATGATTTTTATATAAATACCAATCTGCAGTTTTGTACCTCTCTGATAACTGCAGAATTCTTCTTGTCTCATCATTGATCCTAGGGATCTCCTCTTTTTCCAAGAGATACATAGCAGGGGCTATAAATGAGTCATTGAAATCTGTAAAACTATACTCTCTGTTCCATTTCCTTAGAATAGATGACCAAAATACTACTGATAGAACTTTTCCTTCTGCATCCACTTTCTGACATTCAATTGGAAATTTATCTGTTTGATAATATAGGAAGAGGTGGAGTAGATAAGAGGAGTATCTGAAAACTCCTTCTTCTGATAATCTGGATAACTGATAATGCATACTTTCAGCAATAAATCTAGCAAAATTGAACTGAATGGATGGTGATTGACTAGGGCTTAGAGTTGACAGAAAACCTAGGATAGCCACATCAGTGAATTCATCACTGGTGTATCCTAGTATGAAGGAGAGCATTGAGACAATCTGTCTAGTTTAATCTGGGAAATCAACGGTGTCGAAAGGAGGATTTAAATTAGGAATATCAACTTGATTTGGAAAAAAATTCTTGTATATTTTGAATCTAGTATTAAAATCCAAGTCAAGATATAGTTGGGTTAAATCTTCTATTGATAGGGAAGCATAATTGGGGTCATGATTCATTCGCAGCATGGAATTTATCGACTCTTCAGTGATGTAAAATAGGATGTATTTTTATTTGTTTACAATACATCTTTGTTCTGGCATAATCTGATAATGTCAGGAACAGAATGAGTGAGAGGGACAATATATCTAGGCAGATTGGATTCCCAAATTGGAATATCTTTGTCACCCTTTTCCACTGATTTGCCATAGCACCAATTATAGACATCAAGCAGGTTAAATTCTACATTAGGGTCTATTATTCTATAGTCCAGATCAACTAAAGGGTTTTTCTCTGGAGAAATGAGTACTGGAGGCTGGACTGGTCTGACCACTTCTGTAGAATCAGCCGTGAGTGTAGGAGTTGGTTTGTCGATTTTGAAGGACAGAGGCTGAGGAATATTTGCAGAAGACTTCTTTTGAGATTTTGGGCCTCCATTCTTGGGGGTTACCTATTTCTTGGACATTTTTAATATGAACGAAGCAAGCTTAAATGTTTTTCTAAGTTCCTTTACGAGAAACAGGGGTTTCTTGGCGAATTTCTACTGAAAATGGGGTTTCTGAGCAGGGTTTTTAGGAAATGCAAGGAATTTAAATCTCAGAACATGTATTTAAAATCGATTTCAACAGAAAAACAGACCAGGGTATGGAAAAAATTGCAAGAAAGGGAAATTAGGGATTCCAGGGAAATTTCGACAAAGTTTCCCCTGAAAAATGGACACTTTTTTGCAGTAACTTTGGTAATTATTTGAAATCGACAGGAATTTTGAAATCTCAGAGGGCAAGTTAGAAGAAAATTACCTGGAGAACCAGTGGAATTCGGTTGAAGACGTTGTAGAGGTGCTCAGTCTTCAATTTTTTGAAAATGGCTTCGCAGAGGACAATGTAGTACTTTGTAATGGAAATTCAGGGTAATGGGCGTCAAAAAATGGTACTGGTAGGTTGAAAATGGCTCTGCAAAGTTTCTCAGGGTTCAAATGGCATGATTTTGAGGAAAAAACGGTTCTGCAATGTTTTTACAGGTTTAAAGAGAAAAGGTGAAAATTTGAATGAAAAATATAATTTTAATGTATTAAACGATGGTATAACCATAGTTAAATGACATTAAACTCGGGTTAAACGGGTGAGGTTTAGGGAATACCACCAGTGATATTCACTAGGGTAAATGGTGGTAAGCGGAAACTAGCTTTTCGAACGCGATACAACGTGGTGGCGACACGTAAACGCGGGTGGTTTGGAAAAACCACCCATTTCGCGCGGCTTTTCGAAAACATCAAACGATTACTTTATGAGCGCGAAAATGTATTAGCGCCATCGGATCTAGATTCAACGAGCGAATGGCCATGATCAAAATGAAAGGTGAGTGGAAAAGGTAAGTTATCGGGTTCACTTTGGGCCATTGATCTTGGGAAACCGTCGCCATACCGAAATTTATATAAAAGTGTCGCAATACCGACACTTAGACAAAGTGTTGCAATTGCAACGTTTGGAGGAAGACGTCGCAATTACGACACTATGCCCCAAAGCGTCGCTATTGCGACGACTGCCTCCAAACGTCACTATTATATGTTTTACGAAGATATGGTAAGGAACTCTCTCTTGTTCTTCTTAGAAATAATTATATATAATTTTTTTTTTTTCAAAATATATTAAAAAAATTATATGAGAAAAATTATTAATTCATCAATATGTGTGTGTGTTGTGAGGAATAATTTCATAGTTCAACTTAATGGTTCATTATATAATCATGTGAGCATCACCAATGATATATCTTAAAAATCAACTGAAAAGCCATGTGTACAAAATCAATGTATACTCTAGAGAGTGGTTCTCATATCACTATGTAAATTGTTGTATGCTACTTCAACAAAATTATAAGATAAACTGGAATACACATCATATATGCACCATAACAATTGCCATACAGCTAATTTGTTTTAGGATACATGTGGCATTCTAGGGGTAAATTCTATATGATATGTATATCAATCTATTAGGTGTTGGTGATTTGTGAGTATATAAGAAATGATAATGAATATCCATACATCATGATCTTGTAATGTGATTATAAATTGTGTTTATAATTTCCATAAAATGTATAAATGATTTGTTTAAAAAAAATCAACACAATGAACCCTAAACAATGCTCATGATGTGGAATGTCATTGGCGAAACCAAAATTATGGTCACATGTCCCATTTCTATGGTAATGGTGATCATATATATGTTGTAGTGACACTTGATGAGTAATTAAATAAATCTCAGAGTGTGACTCATTGTGCCATATTTTTTTAAAGCATGATTTGTTTTCCTAGTTTTTACTAATTTGTTAACATATTTTATTCATTTGGAAAGATAATTAATGATGCTTTAAGTAATTAGGACCTAATGAGAGATCATCTTCACATCTTCATTGAAATATATTTGGTAATTGTAATCACTATATGGACCGCACATGCATGCTACTTAAGAAAAATTGAAATATAAACTATAATACACATATTATATCTGCCATAACAATTGTCATACAACTTATTTACTTCTAGATACATATGAAATACTTTAGGTAAATGCCATATTATGTGTATACAAATATAGTAGGTGTTGGTAAGTTATGAGGATCTAAGAAATGATAGGGTATCCACACATTAGTAGTGCCCTGGTGAATTTTTTGCATAATTTTCTATTTGTTGTAATTTTGTTGCTTGGATTTGTTATAGATTTCAAATAATATATACAATTATCTACCAATTGTTCTTTATAAAGAAGAAGTACAATAAGTAGTCACGTAAAAGTGAGCCATGTGAAAATATTGGTAACATGAGTAACCTGGTAAGCTATAAATGAAAAGTGAATAACCTCGACTCACCAACAAGTGGCAGGCAGGGTTGGAATTTGGATTTCTCTTTACCTGTCACACAAATTTTTTTGACGTTTTGGTCATTATTTTTCTAGTCAATAAATGTTACGTTTAAAATTTTTCACTTCATTAATGACGTTCTCGTAATAAATTAACCCTTCACCAATAAAATTTTGATTAAAAAAATTGAACGCTCTTCCATTTTCTTTGGATTTTGGAGTGTGATATATCCGTGTCATGGAATTTTAATACCTAAAGTTTCAAGAGAAATAACTGATTCTTGTCAAACTAATATTTCCTCAATATATGCTATGATCTACTAAAAATTACTTAAAAAATCAAGTAACCTTCCAATATAAGGAAAAAAACATGAACAATCTTTCCCTAAATTGTAATAAATTTATGTTTATTATTAATATTTCATAATCTGTCTTATAAAAATTTCATAATCAGACTAAGAACAAACCTCAGTGCATTTTTTATTGTTGTTGTGATTAAAAAAATGAGCCAAAGAACGCTAAGGCACTCAGAGAAATCAATCTATGTATTATTTCTCACAAAATCATGTTGAGTAGTGGAGACTAAGCGCTAGATTTTTTTCTGTCCTCAATCTCTCTATTAATTATGTCTATGTAGTTATAAGAATAACAAGCGAAAGAAATCTCAGGATTCCAGAGAAATTAGTCTCTGTGTGCAGAAATTAATGATTACTGTTGACTAAATGTTATACCATTTGAAATTGCTGAGCAAAATTAATCAGGCCATGATGTACAATTTGTCAGTATCTATTTTCTCATGTGTGAAAGTTGATGTACCATTGAAAGTTTAATAACTATAATAACTATAAATATATATATATATATATATATATATATATATATATATATATTTTTTTTTTTTTTAAATTTAATGATTAATAATAATTAAATTAAAATTCTTAAAAGACAAAATAAAAGCCTAATAATCACGAACTATTATGATAATTTAAAAATATAGAACTCAGGCTGAACATAGTTACAAAGATACCAAGAAAAAAAGAGTGCATGTGCATGATAACCTCTTTCTTGATAACCTATGAATGCCATTCTCAATGAAGACTCAAGACTCAACTGGATTGGATTGTGTATCAAAATAGTAGGAATGAATCAAAGTTTAATGAATGAATAACTTGATCGAGAAAATTTATAGGGAAAGGTAACTTGACTATCAATCTACTAAACCTCACTTCCATGATTAAAAAAACACCCCCACCTTCTCAGTGGTCCCAGCATGGTCCACTTATTGAAAAACAACCAACAAATATTATTTTTTATATATCTTTGCATGGCCATTGGACAATGATTTACTATGGTTTTCCTACGGTTTTCCTACTAAATTCAAATGGATGATTATTCAAAAATATTGAGAATTAGTTTAGTCTCAAGGCATAGCCAAGAGTCTTACTAGATAATTATAGATTACCTCTCCATTGGATGATTGTACATTTTTCATCTACTTTTTCACGTAAGTTTCAGTTGATGCTAGATCTTTGCCTTCTATTTCTTTAGTGAAGCTAAGAGTTAACTTTGATCTTACATTAATAACTATACTTGCATGAATATCCATGCTTTTATACTTCCCCACTGTGGTCAATGTTGATGTATGGCCTTGGCCCATTGATCTTACAATTAACTCACTATTAATATTCAATTTTCTCCAGTTCAGCCAAATAAAATAAGAAAAATAGAAAATGAAGTCATGATTTTTCTTTCCAGTGCTCCTACATAATACAAATACTCTTAAAAACCAATTAATATATAAATTGTCATCATTCATGCTAAAATCAATTTGAATTTTTTTAATGAATCTGCTTACAATTAATAGATTACATTTCTCACAGAATAAGAGATAATTTAGAACTATGATTTCACAATAATAAATTATAGGGCTCCCACAGGGCGATGAACTTGGTCAGATGTGACCCTTCTGTAGCAACTCCTGAATTTGACTCTTGATTTCATCGTTCTCCAGAACAAAGCGCCGATAGATCGGTCTGTTGGGTAGCGACGCACCTGGGGTCAGATAAATCAGGTGCTTGACCTGACAGTGTAGAGGAACCCCTATGGGTGAGGTGAAAATGTCCCTGTACTCCTCCACAACCTTATCCATTTGTTGTTGTCATGCAGAGGATCCTTGTGAGGAGGTCGTGGCCACAATATTCTTCTTGCCCTGGGGGCGGATCATCAGAAAAATGAATTTCCTCGTTTGGGAAATGAGCTTACTGCATTGTTTTGCAGTAACAAAAGAGATAGTGGCAGGAGGTGGTACCTCTGGTATCCTGTACAACTTATTTCCCAAAGTAAAAATAACAGCACGAGGCCGAGACTCATACATCGCATGACGCTTCCACAAGTATGGTTGTCCTAATAATACATCAGAAACATCAATAGGAGCAACATCGCATAATACCTCATCCGTGAAGGGCTTGATGCTACAGGGAAGGCGGCACTGCTGGCTGACGCAGAGATCTTGTCCTTGGTGAAGCCACCCGATGGTGTATGGATGTGGGTGAGCTGTGGTCGGCAAGCCCAACCGCTTCACAGCATTTTCCAAAATTAGGTTCTTTTGGCTCCCATTATCAACAATGAACTGTACCGGGGAGCCCTTTACCCACATCTGGGAGTGGATCGAAGAGACGTTCCTCCTCCTCTGGATATTCTGGTTCCTCCTTCTGGATCTTTGTAGTGGCAACAGTGGCATTGGGCTCCACATCAATAATCTGTTTCCCTTTATCATTCTCCTTGTCAGGTTCTGATTCAGAGTTAGAGCATGCATCTAACTTAGAAGCCCGCATCTCGGCCACCAGCGACTGCTTAGCCCGACACTCACTTGTGTTGTGAGTGGAGCTCTTATGGAACTCACACCACTTTCCCGTGTCCTTCTTTGGCTTTGCGGTGTTGTTCTTTGATTGTGGCTTTGACAGGTTGTCTTGAGTGACCATGCCTTGGATTTGTCCTTTGTTCTGCGGTTTGGGAGCACCTTTCCCTTGCTTTTGATTCGCAGATCCAAAGTCTTGCTTCTTCTGTTTGAATTTATGCTCAATCTTGGCAGCATACTGGTATGTCGTACCAAGCAAGGAGATGTCAACGAGCTCCATTTCCTCCTGAATGTATCTGTGCAGACAACTGTGATACTTTAGCACCATATGTTTCTTTGAATATTTGATACCCAACTTGGTGCGCAGGGTATGGAACATATTCATCAGCTCATGGACATCTTGATCCCTTTGTTGCTGCAGTGTGGTCCATTGTATGTACTTGTCCTCATAGCTTCCCACGGGATAGTATTGTTCCTTGAAGGTGTCTCAGAAAGAATTCCAAGTGGGTACGGCCGAGAATAGAGAGGGTTCTGTCTCGTCCTTTTTCTCATAGTGGGTTTCCCACTAGTCCTTGACATGGGGGGCAGCTTTGAGGAGTGCAAAAATAATCTTCTCCCTATCGGAAAAGTCATGAACCGAGAAATATCATTCTAATAGATTCAACCATCTATCTACGGCATCTGCATCTATTTGACCCTCAAATATGGGAATTTCAAAGTTTACTTGTACCTTAAAAGGATTCGCACCCCCAGAGTGGCTACTGGATGCAGATGTGCCACCGGTGGGCAGCCGTTGAAGGATCTAGGCAAAGTTATGCATCATCACGTTCCTTTGTTTTTCGAGGGCCTCCTCGAGAAATATTTTGATAGGATATCCTGCTCCCTCATCTTTCTTTTCGTCCCCCATGGGCGTCCGTCGAGGTTTGCGAGGCTGATCTTGGAAAGGTTCCACCAGATCGAGCCCTGAATCCTTATACCCCGACCTTGTTGGGGACATGCAAAGAAGGATCGAGAAAAAGCAGACCGCTCTGATACCACTGATCTGGATTTATGCAGGAACGTAATAGAATAAACACATAACCATAAATACAGAGATGCAGTGGAAATAACACTTCATTTTATTAATATCAAAGAACTGAAATTTGCTTACAGACAGAATGGAAATAAAACTAGCTAGGGCGCTGGTAGCTATCTCTGAGGAGAGATGTGGCAGCTACAGGCCTATGAACTGAGTTACAATGAGGCTCGAGGGCCTATTTATTATTGAGAAAAAATGGAGAACCCGAAACATCCAAAAACCTAACCCTAGGATATGAAGCGCCAAAACTATGGGCCCCGTTTGGGTAAATTGGTGTTTCAACTTCCGAGGGACGTAACTTTGGCATACTATCTCCGTTTGACGCACATGATACATCATTAGAAAGATCTATCTGAGGACTAAAAATTTCACCACAAATATTATTGTAGAATGGAATGATAGAGAATGATAATCACTGGAGGTACGATGCCCAAAAAACGTCATTTAGGGCCTCAAAACGGCTCCGGAAGTTCAGGACCCGAAAAACTGCTAAAATAGTAAGTTGTGCTGAAACTGAAAAACTAAAAGAGACAATGGTGGGGCCCCAAGTGGAATAGGCAGGTGGCCACCAGTATCCACCTGGATCATTGAGTGAGCCAAAAAAGTAACTTTCCTTACTTTTTGAGTACAACCTTGCAATTGTGAAGAGGACTAGTGTTGCAAAATTATTGGTAAGTGGAAATTAAAGGGCGTAAGAACGTTTTTGAAAAAATTTCAAACGTCAAAATTAAGTCTTCTATCCTTCCTAGCACCTCATGGAAAACGGGAATCTGCAAATTCTAGTCGTCAAATATGTGCAAAATGCCTTATGACGGGAAAAATGGAGGACTGGTCCTATGCTGCTACATGAGTTAGGGTTTCATGTGGCAACAGGGAACCTTGTATAGTTTTTCAAGGATAGGAAAGGAGAATATTTTCAGTTAATCATCACATGAAACTTCATCACCATTTGAAAATTGTGTCCCAATTTGAAACAATAAGACTACCCAACTATTTCATTATTTAATTTTGATTGTGTAATACATAAAAACATCCTAGATAACTTAAATAATGTAAGCACTTTTGCAAAAATTTAGTGGAGAGAACCTTCAATTACATTTATTTTGAAGTTCCACTTGCATTTTAAGCCATTTTAATTAGTCTTTCATGGCTATTCTAGTAAAAATTTCAACCTCTTGTAGAAATTTGTTTGTCACTTGTATTAGAAATGCAAAAATCAAATGTAAATAAAAATGATTTGAAATGCTAAAAATCAAATGCGCGCTACATAAAAATGATTTTTAAAAAAAGTACATTAACGTCTGATATCACGCGTGCATTCGCCCTCAGCTCTTGCAGAACAACATTCGCCCTCAGTATTTGCCCTCAGCTCTTGCAGAACAACATTCTCCCTCAGCATTCGCCCTTAGCTCTTGCAGAACAACATTCACCCTCTGTTCTTGCAAAATAGTAAGTTCTTATTGCAGGCCCTTCCTCCTATAGTAGGGTTGACCCTATTTGGGTTTTTTTGGAGCCTCTGAGAATACAAAGGTTGTGATTGATTACGGGGCACTGCCTATATTTGTGGAACTTCTTACCTCTGGGAATGATAATGTTCAATAACAGGTAGCATGTTCATTTTAGAGGCATAAAATTATTCTTCCCAGCTATCTTTATACATCTGTAATTTTGGATTTTGATTTAAAAAAATACTACCCAACTTTGAGTTCAATTGGTGTTCGTGTAAGGCTGTTTGGGCTTTGGGAAATATTGCTGGAGACTCTGCAACATTTAAGGATCTTCCCCTCAGTCATGGAGCTCCGAGGCAGGTGCTTGCCCAGTTGAATGATACTTCCAGAATTTCAATGATAAGAAATGCTACATGGGCTCTGTCAAATTTTTGCCGTGGTAAACCCCAACCACTATTCAAACAGGTAAGCAGAATACATTTTCTGCCTCTTCTTCTTAGTTTGCAGATACTGTGGATTTTTTTTATAGATCTTGGTGCTTGGTAGATTTGGACGTAATATGGACCTAGGCGCTTGTTCATTACAATGAATCCGTCATCAGGTTTTAGAAAATGCTCAGAAATTTGGGTTTCACAAGGGGATTACCCTTGCTTGCAATTATTGATTATCAATCACATTCAAAAAAAGTCTTTCGTAGCATTGCTGAGCTCTTTGTAAGTGAATTTTCGAGGAAATTTTACAATATCTGAACTAAATTTGTCTGTCCTTTTCAATACTCTACGCTTGTAACATAACCAGACAAACAATCTAGTGGCCAATGCAACAACGACAACACCTCCTGTTGCAATGCCTGCAATTCACCCTCTCTGCACGCATGAATTACTATGGCACCCTCTTTTGTGAACAGGTACTAGAGCTGAAGGTACTGGTTTCCATTAGCATCGTGGAATTCAACATCCAAAATAGTATCAAATTCCACTGCAATAGTATTCCCTAGCGAGGGCAATAGTTCATTGAGACCTATTGGACTCATCGCCCCCAAATAGCTTCCAGGGCTACCGAGAGTGTGATCATCTGGAGCAATAACAAATGCTCATCCATCCCCAATTGAAACAAGAACAGGATCCACATTGGTTACAGAAAAGGAGAAACACGTTTTGAAAGAAGAAGAAACTTTTGTATTAGGGTCCGAAAATCTAATTGGTCTATTGTACAATGCCCTAACTGCACTTCAAATTGGTACTCCCAACTCCATGCTAAGGCTCACTGTGCCATTCTTCAGATGAGCATCTTAACCTGAAGTTTGATTCCAAAAAACCCAAGTCCCTTGTTCTATGCCCAAGACCTCTGTTACAACGAGTAGAGTTCTGAGCAAAATAATTCACAATAGGAAGCAAAAGAAACATCGCAAAATTTCTCTTCTTTAGACTGATAATTTTCTGTGCGAAAATTCAACTGCAAAGAGTAAAAACATAATATCAAACACAACCAATCCACAATGGAATTTGAACATGAGGATTTATAACCACAGAAAACCCTCTCCAAATTAAAAGAATTCCAAAATGGCTTTAAGATTCTACTAATAAGCGCTTACAACACCATAGAAATTACTGTCACAATGAAATCTGCTGGAAGAAAAGCCCTTGTACAGTTTCTAAATTTCCATAGTGGAAGTAAGAATCTTGCTATCTCTCTTGATCTGGTTCTGTGGTCAAATCCTTTGCTATGGCTGTCTTGTTCTACTAAACGTGGATCTGTCTTAGCTTTGGCTATGGTTCTCATTTAGGATCGTGGCTATCTTCTCTTTCTGTGGCTTTGACTATACAAACTTTTTCAATAGGAAAATGTTGACTCTGCTATATATAGGAGCTTCAATGGGTGCTCTCAAACACTTTTTTCGGCAGCTTTGTTTTGTCTCTGATTCAAGGCAGAACTATGTTGGCCTTGGTTTTTTAGTCCTTGGAACTTAGTTCTCTCATATTTGCCATCCTATCCCCAGTTTTCTACCGAGAAAGACATAACTTCACGATATCAAAATTGACTATTTTTGGCCATTTATCTTTAGTAATGGTACAACTTTAATTTGGTGCATTCGTACAGTATTTGAAGAGCACTCTTAAGCTGTTATTCAATATTTTAGCATAAATACTACATTTAACTGCCATGCTCTAATATTTATATCAACCATAAGCATTCTTAAGGTAGTTCCACATTTGTGAAGCAGAAGGAATGCTTCTAACAGCTTCTTATCATAGTGGTACAATTCTGTTCGCAGTTTATCTTTTATAAACCTCCAATTTTCCAAACGTAGTAGAGACTACATTTTGCATCTCAAATTTTGGACAAATTTGTTTAGTATTCTACAGAAAATGCATTAAGAATAAAAAAAGCCCACAATTTGTAAAAAGCCCACAATTTTGTAAAAAGCTCACAATTTTGTAAAAAGCCCACAATTTGTAAGAAGCCCACAATTTTGTAAAAAGTCCGCAAATTGTAAAAAGCCCACAATTTTGTAAAAAGCCCACATTTTGTAAAAAGCTCACAATTTGTAAAATGCCAACTTTTATTTTCTTTTTGCTTATATATTGAGCTCCCATTGAGTTCAACAAGTCTTGGGTTTTCTACACCATTGAGAGAGATTTATTGTTTTCTTTATAGGATAGTTTGCATCAATGGAAGAAAACATTGGAGCTGGAATAAAAATTCAAAAGGGTGAAAGGGGTGATGGCAGAGTTTATTGCCCTTGTAAAAAATGTTGTATGAGAAATAATGTTAGAGTTTTAATAGCAACAACAACAGTGCATTGTAGGAAATATGGGCACATTGATGGTGGATTGAATGACTGTCGTCTCGTGGTAATTAATTATCTATCTTCATTTTTATTATATCGTAAAATTTTATATTATTTTAATATTTTTTATATGCACACTAATGTTTAATTATTAATGTTTGTAATTTTCATAAAGGCACAGTTGCCCCCCAAATTTTTGCAGATGATCAACCAGCTTCCACAGCTAAATAGTAGTAAATTAGATGATGTTGCACCAGTACAAGAGAATATTGCAGCAAATATTAGTATTGGAAATGATGTTGTACAAGGTGAAGAACATGAAGCGAATGATGAAGGTAATTTTAATGATCCCATGGAGGTAGATCATGATGATAGTAATGAGACAATTCACATTAATGATGGGACAAATCAAATGCTCCAAGACTTGTATGGTGAGTCAGATGATGATGGTGGAGATAGTAGTGACGGTATTTATGATGTACCTTTGATTGAAAGGTCAAGTGAACGAATTTTTGAACACTCAAATGCAACTCTTCTTTCTGCTACATTGTTGCTGGTGAACTTAAAGGTTATGAATAATTTGTCGAACAGATGTATGACACAACTCCTAAGGTATGCAATATGTATATATGATCACATATATGTAAATGTTGATTATTTTCCCTTTTTTAGTTGCAATAAATGTGTAAAATAATAACTTATATATATATATATCAAAACTGGCCGGTCAGGACGGCTGCCGGTTGGAACCAGCCTTGCAACCTAGTCAATAGCCTATTCTCACCTATTTTGGCCGGTTAACCGGACCTAACTGGCCGGTTAAGTACGGAACCGACCAGTTTATGCATAAACCAACCAGTTCCGTACTTAACCGGCCGGTTAGGTGCTCCTCCATGAGTTGCAAATTCCTCAGTGTCTCCTCCATGAGCTGCAAATTCGTCTATTATACTAGCAACAAACTTGTCTAATAACTCATACTCAACACCTTATAGTAGCAACAATAAACATGATGACTGATAAATACAAGGCTGGCTAGCATAAAATCCCTGGCAGCATGCAACTCATCAACTATACTTGATAACAATTTCTGTTCTCAAAACAATTAGCAGCAACCTTATTTCACACTCAGCTAGGAACTGTCAGACCCTCTCTCTCTGCTCACACATAGCAGCAGCATAAATACAAAACCTTTCACACATCATACAAGCAATTTGATCATGACATCAAGACTGATGCAAATGGTCTGACGCCACTCAAGGGACAACAACATACAACCTAATGAAAATGTGACTGGCAATAATAAATTGACCACTAGAAAATTCCCGCTTGGAAATGCACTAAACTGGACACTGAGTTTTTTGGGTTTTAATGAATCTTTTCAGTGATAAATTTTGTCAAACACATTGTGGGAAGACTGCTGAAGTTGTAATGCTCTCTCAACTTGTTACAAATAGCACTAATAGTGGGTTTCATAAACCAATTCAATACCTCTAAGTGTTGTAGATGTTTTTCTAGAAATTTATTGCCAAGCAAACATAGATAATGAAGAATACAAGATCTTCAAAATGTTGGTCTGATATATATATATATATATATATATATATATATATACTGAACCCAGAATTGTCTTTAAGGCTAATACAATGAATTGACAACAGATATGAGCAGGGACAGGTTGTATATTATAATATTAACTCAGCAATAAAACACAATGAATAATATAAGAGAAACCTGATACATTACTTCAACAAGTTTGCTTATGTATTTTTCGATGATATGTATTGCATTTGGTGCCATTTTGATATATTCACCTTTGCATGGTATATAAATGAGCAAAATTTTCATATTTTGTCTCTATTGGCTTGGAATCATGGTTGCAAATCTTAAAAATAGTTTTTTTTTTTTTTTTTTAACCGGTTCATTGAGATCTAACCGCTACTGGTTCGAAACCCAGTTCATTAGCTCCACCGGTCTGGTCACTGGTTCTGTTTTTAATAACTATGATATATATATATATATATATATATATATATATATATGATTAATAATCTTTACAAGACACTACTTTTTGTTTATGTTGTAGATTGTTGGGTGAATATTTGTTACCATCGCCAAATACTTTACCTCGAACATATCGAGATCTGCGTGCTATTATGAAACACTTTGGAATGGAATATAACACTATAGATGCATGTCCTAAAGATCATATTATATATTACGGAGAACATGCGTTGAAAACAGAATGTTCGAAATGTGGTACCAATAGATATCAAACATATCAAATAACCAAAAAGGTGCCTCAAAAGGTTCTTCGTCATATTCCCATAATTCCACGTTTGCAGCGAATGTTCAGGTGTAACAGCATAGCACAGTTTATGGATTACCATTCAAAGAATAGAAGTGGATATGGTGTTCTTCGAATGCCTGCAGATGGTTCTACATTTAGAGAAATCGAGGAGAAATATGTAGATTTTAAAAATGAACCTCGTAATGTCAGGCTTTCATTGGCAGCTGATGGTGTTAATCCATTCGGAGAGCTTATATCTACTTACTCAGTGTAGCCTATTTTCGTTATCAACAATAACATTCCTCCTTGGATGTCAATAAAGAGGGAGCACATAATGTTGACTATGATTATTCCAGGTATTTGATACATTATTTCTTTGAATGTAACATTTTCATTTCTCTCATTGTTTGCATAAATATATATTTTATTCATTTACTTACTTATATATACATATATCATGGTAGTAATTATTATGTACCGGAATATTGAACAATTAGGTAAGTACCAGATCAAAGATATGAATGTATATATTGAGCCTCTTATCGATGAGCTAATACAGTTATGGCATGGCATCACTATGTATGACATCACTAAACCAATCAAGCAGAAGAGATTTCAATGTCGTGGAATGCTTGTATGGACAATTCATGATGCCCCAGGACTAACACATGTTTGTGGTATGTAATATTTCGTTGCACTGTAATATAATACATAATTATATAAATTAGATATACCATATTGCATGTTTTAAAAATGATCTCATAGCATATTAATTGTTATTGATCCATCTATTGCAGGTCTTCAAACAAAGGGTAGATTCCAGTTTGTGGCCCTAAGATGAAGTATCGTCATTCGTCAGAGTTAAGAAAGATGGTGTTTGATGAGTTTAGGCACTTCCTCCCTAGGAACCATAAGTATCGTACTACTGAAAAACATCTTTTCAATGATAAATAAGAAACTAGATTAAAACCACGAAGAATGACACCTCAGTTGTGGATGTTGGAATATAACAGAATTAATAATCGTCGAGCAGCTGGTACGTAATGTGTGTGTATATATATATATATATATATCTATATTATTTGTTTATGTAATGTTTGGAATTTTTGTTTTAAGTAATGAATTTATTTTATTGTATTTTATAATTAATATTGTTCTGATTTATTTTATTCTTTGATATCAAGGTCATCGTCGCCGTGAAGGTACTAATATTGTACTTCCACCTGGAATGAAATGTTATCCTTCTCAATTCGCGAGGTTGCCCTACTATGAGGACCTAAAAATAGCTCATTTTTTTGATACAATGCATGTCAGGAAGAATGTGACAGAAATGTTATGGCAAACCATAGATGGTGCACATGATAGAGATAAAATTGACAAAATTTGTGCTAACATTGAGAAATCGAATCATGCAATGAAAAGTGTGATCGACAGATCAAATAAGAATGGAGGTCGAAATTATAATAATATTCCATTGTTATTAACAGAACAACAAAGCAATGATGTAAAAGAGGTCATTAGAAGAATTAAATTTCCAACAGGTTTTGCTTCAAACATAAATAATATCTTAACGAAGAAAGGTGACTTCAGTGGGGTGAAAACACATGATTGGCATACCTTTGTTAAGGTAATTTTTTTGGTATACATTTTTGTATGTTATTTCTTGAATACATATTTTAAATTTTCCTTTTTTCCGTTTAATTTGGAAACCAATAACGATTCATTTTTTATTGTTATAGTATGTTCTACCTATATCTCTCCCAAACGACTTCAACAACAATGTCAAACAAGTTATATATGGTCTTAGTAAATACATGAGGTAATTAGTTTTGATTTATACGCAAAATCTAATTGCTACAATTTCTTTTCGTACTTGATGAAATGATGTATTAATTTACTTGTAATGAAATATATATTATGTTTCATTGAAATAACCTTGCGTAATGATTTGCAGATGGTTGTCATTGAAAGAAATCCATCAAGATGAAATAAAGTATTGGAAGAGAGAAATTCCTCGGCTAATGTGTGAAATACAAAAGTATCTACCTCCAATATTTTTCAATGCTCAAGAACACTACTTGATACACCAAGTTGAGGAGATTGAAATGTGTGGACCAGTACACACAAGGTCAATGTGATGGTCGAGAGGCACCTGAAATCCTTCAAGGCTTTGGTTAGACAAAGAGCATGACCTGAGGGTTCTATGGTGGAGGGATATGTGGTATATGAATCCATGGTGTATATTAGTCATTATCTTCCTATATTAGCTGTGCTAGCCATGAAGGCAGTGGATTGCATTTGGGATGTGAACTCCATCAAAAAATTTGAAGTGGAGCACCTGTTGGGAAAAGGTAGAATGAAGAAAGTGAGAGGTAAAAGATTTATTATGTATAATACATATAATGTTTCATTTTTTTACATCATGTATGTGATCATTATATTCATTTAGGTCTTAATATTTCATAGTTTATTAATTAATATAATTTACCATGGTTATAAGTAATATTTATTAATATTGGTGAATTATTTTTTTTTTATTCAGGTGCTCAAGATTATGAGGCACTACTTTTATACATTGCAAACAATCTTGAGCGGATGAGTGAATGGATTGAAACATGTAAAGAACATAACAACGGTAGTTTATCATGGAAACTACTGTCTGAATTTATTAGAGAAGCGTATCGTAGTGGAGATGGAAACGTTACGGACAGGGAAATCGATTTAGCATATGGTTTGAAAGATAGAAAGGTAAGCAATTAATTCACCTATTTTATTCATTACTTATTTTATACTATATTTATAATGTGACAACAAGTTTTATTTTTCAGTTAATTTTCATGCTGTGTAAATTATGTGATTAATTATTAATTGAGAATGCATATTTTTCATGTTTGGCATATTGCAGTTGAAACACCACAAGGCTATGTGGTGCAATGGTCGTAAATTTCGCATTAAACAGTTGGATGATAACAGGAAAACTTCTGATAGTGGGATAACTGCAGTATTCCAGGTCACTAATGTTTCCTCTAGGAGTGACAGACATCCTCGAGAATCTGAAAATAGATATTATGGGTTCTTAGATGATATAGTTGAGTGTGACTTTAATTCCTTCAAAATAGTTTTGTTCGACGTCAAATGGTATAGGCTACGAATGAATGTATGTGATGATGATAGAACACTTATTCAACATGTCAATGGTTTTCCAATGGTTAAAACATCGCAGTTTGAGGCAGGAAAATATCGCTATGTTTTTTCCAAGCCAATGCGAACAAGTCTTTTACTCAGAGGTTCCAGGTGAGAACGAATGGTCATTTGCTATTAGATATGATCCAAGAGGAAGGCCAGTAGAGTATACTGTAGAGGAAGAAGATGATATTGATCAAGAAGAAGATGATGTAGTGGCAGATGAGCAAGAAGATGCATTGACAGACGAAGAAGATATCTTAGAAGATGAACCAGGCATAGGAGATGAGGCAACAATTATTGATGATGATGTCGATGAGGATATTATTGAAAATGACATAATTGATGATGATGATGACATGGTCGATCATTTCAACACCGTTTCTGAATTAGATTTTGATATAGATGTCGATAAGTTGGATGAAGATCAAGAAGATACAGAAGAAGAATATTGATACAGATGTTATGTTCGAGTATGAGCTGGTATGTTATAACTTTATATTTTAATATGTAGGAATTATTGTCTTTAAATAATTTACTAATTACGTGGGTTTTTGGCATGTTGTTTATTATTTCAAACCAATAAATAATGGCCTTAATATTGTTTATTATTTCGCAGGATTTGCAGGATTCATTTGATTCTATGGTCAGGTCTCTGAAAAAACCAATTAAACGCTTAAATAGTCAAGATCTAGAAGACAGGCCTTACCCCCACCATAAATTGCTGAAAAACCAGCCTTCAGTTCAGCTTGTTGTGCTGAAGACGAGGGTGAATTTGCGTGATTAGTTGAATGAAAATGAATAAGATATTCAGGATGTTTTTCAGGGTAGATCCATAAGCCCCATAGATGAAGATCCCATTGCTGCAGAATTTCTATTTGCGTTGAAGCACAAGTATAGTGTTGTATCGGAATACAAATAAGAGGACAACTATACCAAGTCTAAATCAATTGAATCTAGTTCTAGTGCTCTTGAACTTACCGAATTAAAGCCAGAAGCAGGATTTACAATCTCTAATGGGAACGGGTATGGCAGTTCCAATATTGGATTGGATGTCTGGAGCTATGCAATAGGCACTGGACCAGATCGTAATGAACCCCAACTAATTCAATGTGATGAAAATATGGACTTTGATGATGATCAGGAAAACAAGCCAGAGCATTTTGGCAATATTGAAGAAACTGAAGAGGTTTCCTGTGATCGATTGAATCAACTCAGCCATAAGACATCTACTGCAGGATGGTTTTTATCAGAAGGAGAATCAGTTTTGCTTTCCCATGATGATGGATGCTGCTCTTTTCACGATATAGCAAATTCAGAGGTGTGGAGGTTTTAATTATTGTACTTAATTTTGGGGTTTATGGGTGTTATAATTTATACATTTTGGGATTTTCTATTAGAAATAGGGAAAATCCTAGGGGTTAGATTATTCTCATGGTTTAAATTTCTATATTTGAAATTAAATTCACCAATTTCTATTTAAAAAAATTATTTGCCTAAATATTTGATGTAGTTTAAATAGGATGTAGTTCATTTCAAAAACTGTTGAAATTTTCTAGAAACTATGATTGGGATTTCAAGAATATTTATGCACTCTTTAAATTTTCCCTTAACATAAAGGGTAGTTGATGTATGATTAATACTCAGTATTGTTTTTTTCCAATCTCCAGGAGAAGGCTAAATATAAAGCTCCATATTGGCTTACCCCAAACATGTGGGGTGATTGCTGGTTGATCAGAGCAGCTGGTTCAGATGGTCGCTCTGGTAAATATGTTGTGGTAGCATCTGCAGGTTGTACATTGGACTCAAGTTTCTGTTCATGGGAATTTTATAATAAAGAAATTATGGCATTCCATACTAAATCAGAGGCCTTCACTTCAACGTCCAGTACCATCTCTCCAGTTTTGGCAGAGAGGGATGTCTCGGGGAGAAATTTTGGCTTTGCAAATTTTGTGCCAGAGAATCAACATTGGTGGTACAGGCCATGTGGGCCTCTTATGGTATCTACTTCCAGTGCCCAAAAGACAGTTAATATTTATGATATTCGTGATGGAGATCCTGTGATTTCAATGTGTTTGTTTTGAAAGTTTAGGTTTCATAGTAAATCATCAATGGGCTCTAAAATAAGGCACATTGAAATCTTGGATACATGTTTCATGCCAAAATCAGTTGTATCTTCCATAAATACACAATCTTGGACCACTCTGTATAAATATGCTTCTCAGAAAATATTACATCTCCCTCATTATACAGGTGTTGTTCTTACATGCATAGCAAAGGCATTGTTTTGGCAATCATTTTATAAGTCACTAGATATTGTGGGTACAAGGATCTAGGGTCTCCACATGAAACTGTGTTGCTAGGAGACTCACTCTACCTGTTCTTAATTTTGTAAACATAGTAGTATGCCAATGCTTCTTTCATTTTGTATGCATAAAACGATTTTTTGTCAAAGTCCATAATTGTTTTTAAGTTTTATCCATCCCAGTTTTGTTGTGAATGCACAGGTTTTTGGCTCAACACAGATCTGTTATATATTTGTACTTTTCCTTTACTAACTATTTGAAATTTCTAGTTATATTTAGAGGTGTCTTTTAAGGGATGAGGGGAATTACTTGGATTTAGTGCTGCCCACGCTCAATAGAGGCTTATAGTAAACTATGACACATTGTGATGTATATCAGTGGTAGTTGGGGTAGCAAAAAAATCAGTTTCATGTTTCAGTAGATTTATTCTTCTTGGAAAGCTTTTAGTTGACAAAAAAAAGGGAATGAAACACGCAACCAGTCCCCTTCCTTTTATTGGACCACCTGCTTTCTTTTTATGAGAGCATCTGTAGGCTAAAGTTACTAGAAGTGGTCAAAAGTGAGTTTGGTTAGTTGGCAAAGTCAAACTATTCTTAGCCCTCAACAATGTTTAAATACTTCATAGGCATGTTAACCCCTCCTAGATTGTGTTGCATAAGTTGGTTTTGCAGAATTTTATGCACTTAGGGTTAGACTCAAATTTTGAAATTTGATGTAATTAGGATTATATTCAAGTGTTGGCCAAATTGGTAAAATTGATACTCAGCCATAGCTGAAAGGCAGTAATATGTAGTGGAGTCATTCTATGAAATGATTCAATTTGGCATGTGAATCTCACATTTAAGGGCCATTAAAATCCCATGGATGGAGACTGATCAGGATTCAACATTGCTGTTACTATTAGTGGAGTTGGGTATGGCACAAGCACAATAAAAATACTGGAAACAATAGTAACATCATAGATTCAGAATCTTAATCTCTATATTAAATGAGCATTAGAATGTAAATTGATTTCAGTAAAATCTCTAATAGGTTTGTTCTAAATCAGACTTGAAATGCTCACTTGTAAAGATGTTTGAGGCTTGAGGTTGTATGACACTGCAACAATTGACTTGTTGAGTACATGATGACATTAGGTCATTGTGAAAATGAATATATGCTACTTCGGTATGAAGATTGATTGCACAAACTGTGTTTTCTAAATAATGTTTCCAATGAAACCTGAAATGGCTCTTGTTATGCTGAAAACATATGTCATCTTTAATCTACTATCAATTTGAGTGACAAGGGTATCTAAACCATATGAAAATTCTTCGAAGATGTTACAGATGCATGGAAGCTCTAGAAATTTAGCCCCTCACTATGTTATCTGATGCAGGGGCATTAGGCCCAAGACAAATTTTGTACATAAATAAATGTAAAGGGGGGTCTCATGTTTTATTTCCCTATGAAATTATCCATAGTTGAGCTAATTTAGTTAATTTGTAGAGAAAATGTAACTTCCCGAATGATTAATGGGCACCTGAAGAGATAGTCAGTTTGAGAAGTTAAGCTAATTCTAGGAGTCCGTCTCTGTCTGTCAGAGCGTTAGTCTCAGAGTTAGGAATTTGAAGAGTTTGTGAGTCATCGAGAAATTCGAATCGATTCATTGTAATTGATATAAAAATAAACCTCCGTGACAGAGTCGATAGACCTGCACAGAAGACCTGCAAAGAGAACTACATAGAGCTGCATAGGGAAGAGGAGGGCATTGTATCGAAGATCTGGCCGAGGACCAGGAGAATGTAAGAAATTTCATTTATATAAGGAATCTGTTAGTATTATATGTGCGTTGATTGAGTAATTTTTCTGTGTGTGAATATATGTATGCATCCTGGTGAAAGATAAATGAAATCCCGTGGTAATTAAGAAACCCTGTGATGAGGTTATGTGCATATAGACTGGTTGAGTTCTCGGTGGAACATGAGAGCTAATGACTCAGGACTTATGAGCATTGGTGAATTCCATAGATAACTGTGTCAAACAGTTGGGGAATTTATCTATAATTATTTGTGTGAAAAGAGGGTGAATTAGGTTAATGACATTCTCGTGCGCCTATGGTAGAGCAAGGAGATGCTGTGCTCGAACCTCTGTGAGCTAGGTAGAACCTCGTAATGAGTATTTTGAATGTGTAGGCGATTGAATGAACCAAGGACTGGTGTATCGATTTGCAGAGTTGATATTAACCTTTTCGGAACCATAAGACATAAACCGTGGCATATGTAATGCGTTGTGTCTCCTCAAAATGGTCGTGCCCGAGTTCGTTTGGTATGGCCGTGCAAAGGATGAACAACGAGGCAGAGTTCAATGGCAGTAAGGTGTTGGTAAGTGGACGGAACTTGGAGTAAGAGTAGTCGAAACCTTGAGGACCGCACAGTAAAGACGGGTTTCCGGCATATCGCATCGCCTTTGTATGGTAAGCGGTATTCCCCATTTGGACGCGATCAATGTCATAGGCCGACACGTGGCCTTGAGCGGTTTTGAAAACCCACTCTCATCGCGAGTTAACGATCGTGCAACTAACTCGCGCAATATCTAGTTGGATCGTGGATCGTCAAGGCCAGAGCGACGTATTATCCACCGTTGGATGTGAAAAGGCCGCTAGCGCTAGGCCCCACGCGTATCTACGTCGACTATTGTTGTCCTAACTAAGGTTCAATGGAGGTATTAATATTTCACGGTCGAATTATGTTCATAACAATTGGAACGCCCACAATTCATAACAAATATTGGAGATTCACTGTCCTGTTTTAAAGTTTCATTTTTTTTTTAAAATTAAACCCGTCGTTGGTATACCGACACTTCGTAAGCATCGGTCTTCTAAAATTTTGAACGATTTCCACTTTCTTCAGTCTTGCGACGTCCATCGATATTGCAACAGTTCTTCTTGGCGTCGGTATTGCGACGCATTTGGAAAGCGTGGACACTTCTGGAAACCGTCGGTCTTGCGACACTTTTGTACGACGTCAAAATTGTGACATTTTAGAAACGTCAGAAGAGTGACAGTATAAAGATGTCAGAAGAGCGACATTCAAAACGTTGGACCACATTTCGTCGGAATTGCGACAGTTATTCCTGGCGTCGGTATTGCGACGTTTTTGGAAAGTGTCGGTCTTTCGACACTTTTGCAATGTGTCGGTCTTGTGACACTTTTGTAGGGTGTCGGAATCATGAAATTTTGGAAACGTTGGAGGAGCGACAGTATAAAGGCATCGGAAGAGCGACGTTGAAAACGTCGGACCACATTTCGTCGGAATTGCGACACTATACAAACGTCGGAAGAGTGACGGTTTGGTAAACGTCGGAAGAGCGACGCTTGTTTGGAAGCGACGGAAAAGGTGTCGGTATTGCGACACTTTGTCAAGGCATCAGAATTGTGACGTTATGACGAACCACATTCTTTTCATCCTCAAACTTTTTCTCTTGTGACGACTATGTGTCAGAATAGTGACGAAGTTTCCGTCAAAAATTGGGCCAAATTTTCTAGTGATTGTTTATCTTGCTGTAGTTCTTATATTGTGTTTAAGTATTACTGCATTCTCCCTTTTTGGATATTACAAGATGGGAATCTAAGCCCTAGGGTTGAATATTCACTGCAACATATAGATCTAAAAATTATGGCTAATATGATATAAGAAATATTGCAGCCTCCTCCAATAGATCTCCTAGATGAAAGGTTGATCCCTTCACTAGCAAATCTCCTTTCCAAATGGTATGCCAAATCCACCCAGCAACTCCTCCCTCAGAATAACATAGATAGGGAAAGAAACTGTGCTGTAGGGGAAAATAAATATGTGGCCTGATGCCAAGATATGAAAATATGCACAAGGGCCTTCCTTACTATCCTCCCAATGGAAAGGAAGCCTTCTCCACTGAAATTAAGTAATGAGGTGACCCAAAGATGGTCTCCACTGCTGCAACCTGCAAAACAACTCAACCCTCAATAGGATCTACATTGTAGATGTAAGATGAAGCTTTGGCCAAATGCATGATAGTGGAAGTGAAGTACAAGACTCCTCCAAGAGATTATCAATGGAAGAGTTGGGATTCTTAACTAGGAACACCCGGTGCTAAACAACACAAAAATCTTAGCTAAACAACTATAGAAAGCTATATGTCTAAACATACCATATATTCAAAAATATCATATCATAAACATAATGAATATGGCTTCCATCCTCTTCCTTTTATAAGATATGAGCTTCCAAACCCTAAGCCCCATTCATTTACGACCCTACTTCCATGCAAGGTGTCTCCATATAAAACTACATTGTCCCTCATTGATTGCCACTCCTCCATGACAACGATGTTGATTTGGTCAAAGTTGACCTAGTCAAGATGTTCCATCCCCTTTTCACACCTAAGGGTGCTTAATTAAGCTGCCAAGATGTTTTCCTTTTACATTGGCATTGATTTATTCATTATTAAGGATAATTATGGACCTCCATTTTTCCTCTTATTCATAAAACAAGACAATAAGGAAAAATTAATATTCCAACTAGCTCCTGGCTAATTGGGAATATTACATTGCAACGGTTCCTCAGGAATGTGTAAAACAATCAAGTGAAGGCATATGATCGGCCAAGGATATGGTGACGATGGAATGAGAAAACCAAGGCTCATCTTGAAAACAGGATGATAAAAGGGAAATCACGATAGGTAAAATAATAATGGTTTCATTTTAACACAATCTTGAAACAAAGATAAACTATGCTTGAAAAATTTTGCATACCCCCAACATGGTGACTCAATTCGAGGTACATGCCCCCAAGCTTCAGTGCATTCACCGGAGTAGACTATTGGTTACTAATAGGTGGATGGAATGAAGGTTCAATTACAATATCAATAGAAATACTCGACTGAGATTTTACGAGATCTTATCAAGGACTCGAATTGAAAAGGGAACCTGTTTCATTTTTAAATGAGGTTGACACGGTAAAAGAACTATCCTCATGACCTAATTCATTTTTTAACGAGGTTAACATAGAAAATGAACTATCCTCAAAAGATCTTGTTTCATTTTTTAAGGAGCTTGACACAAGAAAATTAAATATTCTCCAACAACCTTGTTTCATTTTTGAAGGATCTTGACACAAGAAAACAAACTATGCTCCGAAGAGCTTATTTCATTTTTTAAGGAGCTTGACACAAGAAAACGAAATGTGCTCCGACGAACTTGTTTAATTTTTTAAGGAGCTTGACACAAGAAAACAAAATTTTCTCTGTAGTGACCCCTCATCATGTCAAATAATAAGTCATGGATTTCAAGAGGCTCTCATTTGATGGGATAAAAACATCCCAGAAATTAGGACCCAATGCCCTTAGCACACGCTGCACAACGACATTATCACTACATGCGGGCATGGGACAAGTAGCCACATAATTGACATGTGGCGGGGAGGACACAACTGGAAGGTAAGGACCAAGAAGGGATGATGGTATACCAGATGTCACATTAGGACCAAAGAATGAAAGTTGATCAATGGTCACGATCTGACCTTCATGTGGAAAACAGATCACATGAAAGAGGGAAGAGACAATCACACCCATGGCATAAGCATAGTCATGCCCCAAGAGTAAATTAAAATCCAAGGGGCCTTGGATTTCCATCACATCTATATAAAGGGTTTTCCCTCCCAAAGTAATAGGCAACTTTGGAAGGATCCCTAATGGTTGACTTGTTCCTCTGTTAAAAGAAAACATATTTTGAGTAACAAGCACAAGCTGTGGAGAACCCAAATCTTGCCATGTAGTTGAGGACATAATACTAACCGAGGCACCTTCATCTATAATTGTGCTTGATACGACCATATTGTAGGCCTATAAAGTGTTCTCAAAGGGCACATAAGAAGGAAAACGGTATCCCGTAAATCGACTCCAATCAAAGGAAGCGACCAAAATACATGGAGGGGGTGTTATAGGGATAGGAGGATTACCCCCTTATGTTATGGGAGCATAAATACCATCCTCCTGAAATCCGGGAACAAGAGAAGGAGGATCAATTTATGGAAATGTGGCGACGGGAATCGGAGGATCACCCTCCTGGATCATGGGGACGGCAGGATTTCCCTTTGATCTTGGGGAATCTGAGGAAACGAAAAGAACCTGACTGTGATGAGACCCACTCTCGACAGAAATGACCTGATGAAATATAGGTGGAATCATGTCGACCTTTTTCTCAACCAATTATTGGTTAGGAATGGACTCAGGAGACTGACTTTCAGAGAGTGCAGAATGGATCGGAGATGAATCTCGATCAATGGGTTGATCAACTATGGGAGGAATCGAAGAAAACTTCTGGTAACCAATGGGAAGACATGACTTAGAAGTCGAAAGGTTATTTAAAACTTTAGAAGCTTCATCCATATGAGGAAAGAGGTAAATGGGATGGTTCCCTTCACACAACCTACAGGGAAATTTGATCATACCCTATTTCTTACGAGTCTCATTATCTTTAGCTGAAGGTTCATCATCAGCATGATGCCTAGAGGTTGATGATGAAGGATGAATCAAACCAATAAACCACACTTCCAACACCTTGGGAATACCAGGGCAATCACGAAGAAGGTTGTCACCCTCACATAGCTTGCAATGGAATTTGACTCTGCGAGACAGAGTGGGAGGTTTCTCGATATTAGTTGCATGGGAAGAAATAGTTGTTGATTCCCCCCCTAGCTTATTTTCCTTCTTCTTCTTCGACGTATTCTTCTTCTTCTTAGCCACCTGTGTACTAGAATCCAAACTTTCACCAGGTGAAGAAGAAGAACAAGGTGAAGAAATGGATGGAGAAGGTGAGGGGTCAACCTTAGGATCAACATGGGGTTGACATGGTTCAGGCAGAGGAGAACCTGGCTGAGAAGCCATTTAGATGTTCGGAACCATCGAGGTAAAAAATAACCAAATGGGTAGACCAATAGTTAACCCAAGAAGGGACAACGTTGCCATATACAGGGCACCAACATTCCTGAACAAAGGAAAAGGACCAGGATTCCCATCTGAGTGGATTCCTTGGTTGGTGAACCCTGAAAACAACACCATTGGCCTCAATCCTAATGAATCACTAAGGAATGTAACTTTAACCAGGAATATTTCGTGGGAAGTCAATTTTAAGACACTAAAACAAAAATTTTCCTTTTTATGTTTTAAGAGTCGAGAAAATGACAAAAGGTGACTCTAGCCACTTTCAGATTTAACGAGCTCAAAAGGATAAGGGCTCGATGGTATTTTCAAATTTAAATAGTCAGTAAAGATAAAAAATGACTACTCAGGGTATCTAGGCAAGAGGGTGTACCAAGATCTCATGAGCTGCAATATAAACCTTGGTGATCAAATGAAAGAGAAATGACCAAGGACTTAACATACGTGCAGGCAGTCTCCCCGAATGCTGTGTCTGGTGTATCACGGTTACAGGGCAGTAGAATCGGCTTCCTATGGATAAAGTATTGCAACCTATTAGGGTATCCCTTTTATATACGTGATGGTATGGGGAGAACAAGTCTGTACTAGCGCTGTCTACTGCCATATGGCGAACGACAGCTACTAGGTTTAATGACACCAGAACACGTTACTAGCCTAGACCTCTAAGTATGAGCATTAAGTTTCAATGCTTCCTTAGGTTGATTGAATACATTTTAATGGTTGATCTTGAATTATGTCTCAATTCCAAGGCCCTACCGCTATCATTAGAGAACTCCTATATGCATCTATATGAGAACAGAAATCCTTCATTTTGATGAACGCTATCTCGTTAAAGGAAGAGTCTCAAACAATGATGCAACAAACAATAATACTACAAATGAAACTTTTTTCGAAACTAGATGACTTTCACCATCCCAAAGTAATCTAAAACATTCAAAGATACGAATTATGAAATGTAATCTATGCAAAATCCTCTTGAAAACTATGCAATTGTAATCTATGCACAATTTCCTTTTTGAAAACTATGCAATTGTAATATATGCACAATTTTATTTTTCTTTTGAACGAACAAGAATGCACTCAATGCATTTTTCGATGAAATGAGAATCTAATTAATGCATGCTTTTAATGAAAGAGAATGCACTCAATGTGACCTTTAGTTTCCAATCATTAAACAATGTAATCTAAGTTCAATGATAAATTTCAAACATGACTTTTCAATGCAACTTGATCTAATGCATTTTAACGAAAAGAAAACTTTGAGACGAAAACTAAGTGAACACAAATTCACTTTATGCAAAAGGGATGCAACAAACATTAATAATACAATATTTTTTTGAACACTTTGTAACGAAATTCCTCAAAAGGCTATGAGACATGTGAGTTCAAGGATAAAGAGGACTTCCAAAGCATGGGATCAAAATAAGGCATTAATTCTCTTTTACATCAAGAAATCAGAGAAAGAAGACTTTTCAGTTGAACAATGAGCAATGTAATCTATGCTCACAAGTGAACAAGCGGACCAAATGAAATCAAGATACACTTGAGACTTGAACATTCAATCAACCAAAAAGCAAAAGATAATCAACTAGAGATGGCTCACCAATCAAGGAAATTGAATCAATCAGCAAGGCGATGTCCCGTGAAGCATGTAACCAGGAAATTGATGCACGATCCTAGAAAAACTAGGATGTAAGGATGCACTTCCCAAAAAACCACCAAAAACCAAGCCAATTAGTCAATAAAACCAACTTGAGTGAAAGGGAGAAAAATTAAATCATACAAAGAAAAAGACCAGAAGGGCAAGACACACTGGTGAAAGACTTAGGGAAAAAATCTTAATTTTTCACACATACTGGAATTGGCATGATTTTAGGGGCTGAAACTAGTGCCAATGACCCATTGGCACGGCTTGATAACTGAAAAATAGTGCCAATAGGCACGACTGTCAGACAAATAAAAGTGCCAATTCCTGAAAAAGAAAAAACAAATAATTTCTCCGAACCAAGACCAGACTCACCACTTCAAGCAAAAATTAAAAGATTGTAATTGATGAAAAACATAGAAACAAATAGGGAAATGGTCATTTGACTAAACTCGTCAAATGAATAAGACCTCAAAGAGTGACAAACTCAAATGAAAATCCCCAGTGGAGTCGCCAATCTGTTGTCTAGGTAAATCCCCTCTATGGACAAAGGCGATCCCTCTAGCCGTAGGGTGGGCCTAGCCATGATGGGAACATACTAACTTCTACCTTCCTAGATTGTAAATGCAATTTAGAGCAAGGAAGATGACCTACCTTGTCCTGAAGCTATGTTGTCATGTTTCGTTGAAGATTATTGATCCATCACTCTTCTCAAGCTCAATGCACGTTGCTACCAATGTTCGATTACCTGAACAGATGGTCAAGACACCATGAAAAGCGTAAAATCACAATAAACATAAAACAATTACAACCTATCTAACTAATCAAGGAATGCTAGAAATATCATTATAAATGTAAACAAGAGTGGAAGATAAACATCAGTTGCACTTTATTATGATAAAGACAAGGGGAGTTTACAACAAAGCCTTGATGTTCAGGCTCTCCTTCGGCAGGTCCATATCCAAACACGTTTGCAACACCCTCATACACAAAGTTTAAGATCTCACTATATTCCTTACACACAAAAACAATCACACTCTACACTATTCTCTCGAAGCTATGATTGCTTCTTCTCTCTATGCTAACTAAAACCGTAGAGATGAAGGAGGTCTGCTTATATAACAATGGAGGATAAGGTTATGGGCCCTCAAATAATGAGAAACGAGCTTATCCTTTGGAGTAGTTCCTATTTCTTGGGAACAAGAAGACCAAAGGGGAATTTCTTAGCCATATCCTCAAAACAAACTTCCAGCTCGCCACCTTTGGAAGCTTCTAGTCACGAAAGCTTCGTTTCTATCTTAAAACTTTCCAAAAGAGGATCGGTGCAGGTCCAACATTAAGACCGAGCACCGATCGACGTGGGTCTCAGTGCAAATATCTACTATCAACGCGGGTCATACACTGAGACAAAGTTCCGACCTTGAAAACTAGGTTTTTATAAGGATCTTCCAAAAAAGTTATAAAGGGATATGAATTGGCAGACAAAGTGTGGTTCAGGGGTATGTATTCCATGCTTGGAAAGCACACAAGGGTCATTGTATGGGTCCTCTAGGATCAAGGAACAGGGAGTATAGGGGTAGTGACAAATTACTGTGTAACACAGGGTACCACCACCTTGTGCGTTAAGTGAAGTATCCGGGTACCCTACCAACCCGAGCCTAGTGTTAGGGGAGTTAAAATCCCTTATTTACGCCCCACTATCTCTAGTAGCCTCACCTCGACCTTCAGGATAAAAGACCACATCAACCTATAATAAGGAATAACATACCAACCATCCATTCTCTACATGCAGAGAGTATGGAAACTACACACACCAATTCCCTATAATTCCTCATTATTGAGACACGTTGAGAGCCCTTGCTCAAACCAATACTGTGACACCATCACTTTCCAACATGTTAGTGTAAGTTTACGTATCCAAAACCATTATTTTGTTTTCAAGGAAGAAGCTTCATGCACTTTTCATCATTGTGCCCATTTCATTCTACGTCTCACATACTATCAGTCTCCAATAGGATGGAAAAATGACCCATGTTTCCCTGCCAAATCCTTCCCACTCCTGCGCCCTATGCGATAGCCAGGACACCTAATTAATCAATGCCATTAGTTGAGAAAAATCAGAGACCTTTTTCTCTCATTGGTCCACATTCCTCAACCTATTCGTTCAAACCCTTCTAGACATAAGTGAAACAATTGTCACATTTGTTCTCGAGTTCACCATATGTGGGACTGCCAATACCTCCCATGATTTCTTGTAACAAGAGAAAATTTTCAAAAAAATTATGTCAGGACCACAAATCCTCCTCCCATAGCGGATGCTAATATCAACAGGTGGCATGCACTTTTAACAAGTTCCCAACCTCATGATGCTCATCATCCATCATCATCACTAACTACAAGAGACGCAGTAGAAATTGTCAAAATTTGGAGACATGTTGAATGTTGCGAATATTTGGATAGCTCAACATCCAGTGATGTCCTCTTCATATAATTCCTAAGAAAACTCCCCCCATAGAGGAATATTCCTTGGCTCATAGGACACCAACATTCTCTTGGGATCCTTCTCCCACTCAACATCAAGTTACCATCAGAGAAATTTTCCCACCACCTAGTGTGTATGACACCCAAAACCACATAAGATTCATTTCCTCATCCATAGGAACCTTGATTCACACTGTCTACTCATAAATTCTTGGTATTGAGACTACTTTTCCCATTGTGAATGTTGCACCAATCCTGACTGTACAGACCCATGAAATCTTCACATTGTCAACAACATTGGGTTCTACGACAAAAACCACTAAATAAATTTATTATTTTTCAACCAACACCACCACATCCAAATCCCTTCCCTGTGAAATACCTCAACCTCTAGCATTGTAAAAAATACTTTTCATTCGGATGAAGATATTATAGAGGTCATGACAAAAACAAAATGTTCATGGGATGACATGCATCACCACTCTTTGTTTTTACTTGATAAAGCGTTCTCATCTATTGATGCACCAAGCCATAATGTTTGCATGATAGAGATAAAGGATTTCCTACCACCAAGATAGATAGATTGGTTAAAAAATCCCATCCCTACAACAAATACATTGGAGGAAGGTAACATTTCCAATATATCACCTATAGTCAAGGTAGATATTTCCACCAAGCCTGATGTAATTGAAGCAATGTCGTTGGGGGAAAATCTCTCTCCAGAAGAAGTGGCTTCGTAGAAAGCCCTATTTTAAGAATATAGACACATTTTTGCATGGTATTTTTTAGAAATGCTAGGAATTTTTCCTATGATTTTGGAGCACCAAATTGACACATGGCCTGATGCTTACCCAGTAAGGCAAAAGAAACATCACATCCACCGCAATTAAACAAGAAACTGAAAAACTTCATAAGGTTGGTTTCATCTACCCTATTTCTTACACATATTATGTTTCTAACCCTGTACCCATCATGAAAAAACAAGGAACCATTCAAGTTTGTATTGACTTCAGATAGCTGAACAAGGAATGTACCAAAGATAATTATCCCACACCCTTCATCCATCAAGTTATCGATGCTTGCACTGGACATGAAGGCTTATCCTTTATGAATGGCTTCTTAGGGTATAACCAGATTCAGATATGAGATAAGGATCAGTAAAAAAAAATCTTTACTACTCCATGGGGCACTTTTTCCTATTGGGTCATGCCCTTTGGCCTTCAAATGTTGGCACCACCTTCCAACAGGTCATGAATTATATCTTCCATGACTTGGCTGATCTCATCCTACCCTATTTGGACAACCTCATAATACGATTTAAGAAGCACTCAGACCATTTGGAATATCTATGCCTAGTTTTTCAAAGGTTTCAGCAATATAACCTATGCTTGAACCCCCTGACATGTGTCTTCGGCATCAACGCAAGGAGACTAATAATATTTGTTTTCCCAACAAGGAATTAGGGTTTATCATTTGAAGGTCCAATCCATCCAAGAAATCTCACCTTTGAGAATTTTGAAGCAATTACAAGTCTTCGAAGGTAAGGCCAAATTCTTATGCTAGTTTGTCCCTGATTATGAAACTTGTGCACATTGTTTCTTGTGCTTTCTTCGTCAGGACACCACATTCCAATGGAGTTTATAGGCTCATAAATCATTTGAGGCCTTGAAAGATACATTATTGCAGGCACCTTTGATTAGACCCTTGAACACACCAAGGAATATACCCTTTATTTATCATGATCATAGGTACCCAACACAGGGGTATTAGTCCAAGAAGAAAATGATAATAGAGAACATGTCATCTATTACATAAGCAAGAACCTCTCCGAGCCTGCTTTAAAGTATGAGGTAGTAGAAAAAACGACCCTAGCCCTTGTACTCTCAGTAAAAAGATTTGACATTACATCATCTTGTAGACTACCACCATAATCATCAGGATTAACCCCATAAGGTACTTTCTCACTCGTCATATGATGGAACATAAGTATGCCTAATGGGTAGTTATTTTGAAAGAGTTCGACTTACAATTTTCTTCCCCCAAAATAAAGAAATCTCTTATTCTCACAGAGTTCATCACTAACCTCCCCACAGAATCCCACAAGGGTCTCCTATTCATTACCTCCACAGGTGACCCCTAGTAAAATGACATCCTCCTCCTCCTCCGAACTCAAAATTTTGACCCAAAACACTTGCACAATGATTGACGATGTTAATAAAAGTTTTCATTGATGTAAATATAGCATTATTGGGATGAAAAATATTCTTGTGATGTCATAACCTCATCTACCCTTGCTCTTGATGAAGTAGCCGAGACCCTAGATGATATCCTTACCCTTGATCGATACTGCATTATTGAAGGACTATACATGAATGACCACACTTGATGATGTCATATGCGATGGCACTTGATGAAGGTCTTGATGACATGGTTGGAGACTAAATAATGACATGAACGACAATTTGATGACATGGACAATGTTTGAAGACATGACATGAAGGACTTGGAGATCACTTGATGGCATATGATGACATTGTTGGAAGATTTCATTTAATGATATGGATGGTGGGTGGAAGACTACCTTGAAGCTCTCTTGATAGAAAATTAATAAAATTCTGCACTATGGTTGACATATCACTGCACTATTACATGATGTCATGATGACATGGATAATTTACATTATGAAATTATGATTAATAACTTGGAGAAAAATTAATAACCTCTTGCTATCCTAATCATCAAGCCCTAATGACCTCTTGTTGTCCTAATCATCTTCTGCACTAAATATTTCAGGAGAAGTCACAAAGAAAATAAATTTGGACACCTTGGAGGCATCCTTTCAAAATGAATCCTAGACCATCTTAAAGAGGGTTTTTACTCTTTCTAATGAGCCCTTATTTTCCCCCAAACTCCCAATATTTTGTGAGATAATGAATTTTTAAGATAGAAAAATATAGTTTTCTCCCCAACCGACCTATGCTCAGTTACACATGTCATCCTCCCCTCTTAGAAGGATGTGTCCATTAAAACATGGTAAAATACTATAAATATAAACCTCTGCTCCTCAGTTTTAACAATAAAATTCAATGAAAAAATCTAGAGTATAACCGCAGGAGTGAATTGGAGGTTGAGGAACATAATTTTTTTGGGTAAAAAATTTGTGATGGTTATCTATTCATTCAGACTTGTGATAAGAAGTGTGTTAGAAGACAAAATTTTGGATTGCAGACTAAGCTACAACACTAGTTTTTATGTGGCTTGATCAATTGAATGAAGAAACCATAATTTGGGCCTCCTTGTTGCAGTCTCAAACTAGGGATCGAGTGCTATAGACCTCAGACTTTGCAAAGTCTAGTGGAGGATTGTAAAGTGACCATTGCAAAGTCTAGTAGCTTATAACATTTGAATAACTTGGAGACCTAGATTGTGGACAAGTCGAATCACTATTTAAAGTCTCTTGGAAGCACAAATTTGGAGCTCGAAATAGTGATAAAAATTTCCACAGAACTCAGAATTGAAGGGTGAACAATGGACTGTAATTTGACTTTGATAATGTAACAGGATTGCAGATTTATATACCAACTCGGACCAGTGAAAATTGTTGTGGAGGAGGCCTAGTTTATGCTCAAATCTGCTCATTTTTGTGGACAGTGCCTCAAACTTGTGATGGAATAAAATCTCATATAGTTACCTGTGGTGATTTCACCTTTAGTGAAGGTGCAGTGACTTAGACTTGTGTGAAGTATCATTTCTCATGAGTATATTGAATCTTGGGTCTAAGTTTATTGACCTGTGATAGTCCGGTGATTGTGGAGATACTTTGGAAACATTCAAGACCATTCCATAAAATAATTTTGGAGAGAAATCTTACTTGGGCAAGGGTTATTAAAGACACCCTTGAAGAATTCTTGGGACAACATATTGAATACCTTTTGATTATACTTGGATCAATTAAATACATTGCACATTTCTTGATTAGGCTTCAGGTTTGAAGTACTCTTGAAGGAACGTTGTTTTGAAGATCTGTTTGAATCACTTTGATGACATCTTGGAGAATCTTGTGAAGATGCTTTGAAACTTAACTTGGAGATATTGTTATCATTATGCATTGCTGATGACATCATGAGGTGACTTGGAGAAATTGTTTAGGTACGATGAAGAGTAGTGGTGACACCTTCTCAGAAGAAAATGTTGTCATTGATGATGTGACATTGAGACCAAGTGAAGACATTGCTGAAGATTGACAGGGCTTGTTGAAGACGATATTGGTAGCTGTGAAGAATAAACAAACATATTTTGACAAAGTGAAGCTGAGGGTTCGAGCCCAAGAGGTTTGAGCCTCATAAAGACAAGGTCGGTGCCTTGGAAGATGGGTTTTGAGCCCTAGATGACTGGATTCCTCAAGAAACTAGGTCGGAGCCTATACCAGAGATAGGGTTGGAGCCCTAGAGGTTGGTGCCTCAAATTGACAAGGTTGGCACCTTGGAAAGTCCAGGTCGGTGCTTGGCACAATACAAATTGGAGCCTGGAAGATTGGGGTCTTCATTTAGTGTTGGGGCCCTATACTATTATTTTACTTGATTTATTGTAAAGAAGAAATTAATAAAAATATTTATTCCATCATTGTTCATTTTGTGTTCTAAATATAAGTGATCTAATTGGTATAAATATCAATTGAAAAGAAATACTGATTCACCCCCCCTCTTAGTATTTCCAACAATTGGTATCAGAGCCAGTACCTTCATTCAAAGCCTAACATCCTGAAGGTTGATCATTAGAACATAAGTGGAAAATGCAAGGAATGAAGGCTCCAAAGGATGTGAAAATGTCCCTTCCTCTATTAAGAATTTAGATGTAAACTAGGTTAACAAAGCTCCATTGTTCAATGGAAATATTGATATATGGGAGGAAAGAATGAGGAATTCCTTGAAGACTCAAGGAATCAAAGTTTGGAAATCAGTGATTACTGATGACACGATGGATGAAGAATCCAAAGAGTACAATACAAGATCAATGAAGGAAATTTTGAATGCGTTACCAAATTTTTTGAAGGCCAATTTTGAAAAATATTCATCAGCAAAAGTCATATGGGACAAACTTCATGATATTCACTAAAAAGGAGTGTTGACAATGATCTCTAGTCAAGAAGATGATGGAAAACAAGAAAGAAGTCTAGAATCCATCAAGAAGATGAAGATAAGAGAGATGACAACAATGCTAAAGAAGGCAAAGAAGATGAAGAAAACAAAGAAGAATTTGAAGAAGATTCCATGAATAAACTTATGGCTTCCATGGAAGAGATTAATAGGTTGAAAAAGGAAAATGAGGAACTTAAGAAGAAAGCTCAAGTTGGTGACCAAAACAAGACAAGGAAGGAAGTTGACCTTGTCGAGCTTCAAGTTCAAGAAAGAGATGAAGAGCTTGCCAAACTTAAGGAGGAATTTCATAACAACGAAAGAACGCATCATGAAGAAGTCATATCCATGAAAAATCAATTGGATAAGGCAAAAAAGAGGGAAGAAAATTTGTCAAGCCACCTTGAACAATGACTTAAGAGCTTGAAAAAATTTGAAGCAGAGATTGGTCAATACAAGGCAGAGGTCTCCTTTCTTAGATGTCAGCTAGAAGAAGCAAGGAAACAAGCACAAGGAGTTGAGAAGGTGATGGAAAATTTGGCATTCATAGAAGGACAAGTTTTTGAATCAGAAAAGGAGAGAAACACCATGATATGCCAACTAGAAGAAAATGATGAAGAAATCTTCAAATTGAAATCATACAACAACCTTCTCAAGGCTGAAACATGTGAAGTTACAAGAATAAAAGAAGAAATGGAGAGCCGTCTAGAAAAGGATAATGAAGAAATATTCATAATGAAATCAAATATCATCCCCCTTAAAATCGAAGAACACGAAGCAACAAGGATGATGTAAGAAATGAAGAATCAACTAGTCATGAAAGATGAATATAGTAAAAATTTGAAAGGAGAAACTGTCACTCTTAAAAAGGAAGTTGTCTCATTGAACAAGAACTTGAAAATCTCTCAAAACCTAGATGACAACTTAAGACATCAAAGATATCCTCTTGATAAATTAGGTCTTGGCTATGCAGGTGAACCCTCAAGAAAGAATGATAATGCTTCAAACAACAAGGATGTGAGGAAGCCAGGAAGAAATGATACTCCTAGTGCCAGCAAGACAAGAGTCAATATGACATTAGAAGAAGCCCTACTCCAAGGAGACTTAAAGATGGTGTCAATAATACAAAAGGAAATTAATATCATCAAAGACTCCCAAGGAAACAATACTTTAGAAGTACTTCAAGGAACTCTTCATCTGCCAGGTACCAAAGTATATTTATTGGTTATTTCTATTCTTGTACAAACTTTGGGCACATGGAAAAATATTTTAGGGCATATCAAAAAGAAAAATATAATGGTCCCCATCAATCTTCTAGAAGCAATTTTGCAAAAATAATTCATGATCTCTCATTCATGAAAAATATGGACTGCTTCATTTGCCATAACATTGGACATATGGTTTGTGATTGTAACTTTACTTGGGTCCCTAAACAAGCTAAAACCATGACAACCAAGCCAGAAAATAAAGTTACAAAAGTATGGATAAGGAGGAAAATTGGATAATAAATTCTCTTAGACACTCAAGCCAACAACACATGTTGTTGATTTTATGATGAAATCCTTGGGAGATATGATATTCCAGGTTTGGATGATGCGACTCTGCCAAAAATGAGACTATGCATACAGTTAGGGGGATCTTGTGATTCTTAACCATTCTTGCAGATGCTATATGTGAAGAAATCCTTGATGAGTCACACATGGAAAATCTTGACAGATCATACCTTGGGAGTAACTCCATTGAAGAAAATCATGATGTTGTGAAGATGTTGTTGAGATTCAACAAGAATTTTTTTTGGCACCCATGATCCTAGTGAAAATTAAGCACCTACACTAGGGTGGGGCCCACAGACTATTTTTAGGTGCATGTCTATTTTTATTATCCATTAATATAGATGGACATTAAACTATAGTCTATTCTCAATGAGAACTTGAAAATAGTTAACTGAAGTGGAAAATCAGTTAGCTAAGTGAATTTCAAGTTAAGAGGTTGGTTGGTGGGACATGCAAAGTGACTCCAGTGTAACTGAGTGATTCTAGTTGTAACAGAGTTGGAAGTGCAGTGGTGCATGAGTTGTGCAAGTTGTAAATAGTTTAAATTAGTTAAGTGAGTTAAACTCAGTTGTTCTAGTTGTAACTGAAGATACACTAGTGAGAGATCAAGTGAATTAATTATTAATTAATTCACATTTAGTGATCTCACATGAAATTGAAGATTTACTATTATTAGCTGCATGCATGTTAGATCCAGTGGAGACCTAGTTGAGTTCTAGGTGAAAGGGAAGTAAACTATCAATTGTGACAATATCCTCTTGCACACATGCAAGCATACACACATTGGATGTGCCCATGATACTTGAGCAGTCAAGGTAGGCAAGAAGGCATCAATTCAGGGATTTCTTTCAGCAGGGATTGCGTAGTGAAGGTAGGCTATCTGGAGACATTAAATTAGCTAAGGGATTCGCCAATTTTTGTATGAGAATGTGAGACAATTAGATGATGTATTTAGGGATCTTTTGAGAAGAGTTTTGTATTTAATTGTTTCATGATCCATGATATAATATACAATAGAATATAGTGGGGTTTTTAGGTGTAATCTTTCCTCAGAAATGATCTGTGTTGTGTGTGATTGATCTTTCTTCATGCTTATGTAATTGGCGATTGTGTTTTTAATTCCGCAAAGATTTGTAGAAGAAATTCAATATTTAACTTTAGCATATTGCTAGATCGGGTGAATCCAAGATATACATGAATATTGTATAATTTCTACATGGTATCAGAGCACAGGAAATTGCAGAAGTGAAGTAGGAGCTAAGTTTGTGACTGGATATAATTCAAATTTGCAGAAATACTGTTATAGGTCAATTTGGGCACCATTCCAAATGACCTGGTTAACTGGGCAACATCTCCAGGACCGATGATCAGAAGGGTCTATCATTCCCTATCATCTCAGTTTCTATATGCTCTAAGACAAGAAACATTCATGAATCAAACAAGATTTTCATCAAAGCAAGGCTTGTACACGGTTTGAAGCTTATTATTAAACATGTGGGAGCTCACCAACGCAGGCTCTAAGGGGCTTAAGTGCGTTTCGTATGCAGGTAGCTCCATTCTAGGTTGCTCTGCAAAGCACTTCCCAACATTCAAAGGTGCGTTGGTCAGATTGGGAGCGAAATTCTCATTGTTCCGGAATCTCCACTTGGCCAGTGTCTTCTAGAAGGGTTCACATGTGTCATGCTTCGGGTCCAAGTGTCCATTGACATCTACATGAATGGAAAACATGTCTTGCCTATTTTTGGAATGCAATTTATTGCAAAACAACCTACAATTCATCTAGAAATTGAACACAAAGCTAAGTGTTCAAAGAGGAAGATTTTTAGTAGAGAAATGATGGAGAATTTTCAATAGAGAGTTTGATTTGTGGAGCCGGTGGAGATGCTTATGTCATGTGATGAGACCAGAACTTCATTTAGTGACAGAATAGCTGTCATTTACAAATCTCTCTATGCCTGATCAGATAAATAGCACTCTTGTTCCTACATGCATCTTACACGTTACTTTTGATTTTCTATATTGTATATCTTGCTGATGAAAATGCAAAGTTTATGCCAAATGACTTTGATAATTAAACTTATTATACATCTATTTATCATTTTTCTTTCGTTTCAGCTCTCTTTCTTTGTAGAAGTATTCTAATGCTGAAACCTCTTCAGCTTTGAGTTAAAGAGTAGTTTTATCAAAAATATTGTTTCAAGTGATGAAAATAGGTAATACTCCAATCCTCTCTGTATATCTGTTCTGAGTTAGGAAAAAAGGTTAGTGCAGTATTTCACCTGTTGTTCTAGACTAGACACCAGTATAGGGAAGCATATTTTATTCGTAGATTACAATTCTGGCCCAACAAAGACTTTCTTGGTGCTACAACAGATTCAAGATTGAAATGGCTTTCAATGGCTTGAGGTTAGAGTATGCACTCGAGGGAAGCTTGAAATAAATTTCTTGGAAGGACATGATGGAGGTGGTACTCGAAGAAAATGGCTTGAAGGAATTCATTGAAAAATATGTTCCTAAGCCATATGCTGCAGATGCTTCCAATCATGATGCATGGCAAAAGAAGGTGGAAAAGGCGAGGAGGATCATGTTGGAGGGCGTATGAGACCACATTGTATCAAGCCTCCATGGGAAAGCCACACCATATGCTATGTGTAAGGCTTTGATGGATCTATTCCAAAGCAACAGTGACCATAGGAAATTGGCACTCAAAGATAAACTCAGGAAGATCAAGATGGAAAAGGGAGACACCATTCTAAAGTATCTCACAAATTTTTTCCAATGCCGGGATGAACTAGAGAGTGTGGGAATAACAACCGTTGATGATGATTTGGTGAGTTTGGCTCTCCTAGGACTTCCTAAGAGTTGGCATAGTTATGAAGACTCTGTCAACATATGGGAAAAATTCCCGAATTGGGAACGACTATGGCCGGATATGGTGCAGGAGGAGTTCAGGAAGAACACCAGAGATGGCTCTTCATCAAAGCATGATGATGAAGAGGATTGTGCTTTAGCTACCAAGGCGAAGAAGGGGAAGGGAAATAAATTCCATTCTAAATCTGAGTCTAAAGGAAAGAATAAGGACATGTCCAAGGTGAAGTGTTTTCACTATCACGAACATGGGAATTTTGTTACTAACTGTCCACAAAAGAAGAAGAATAATAAGGTTGTTGGATATGAAGCTGGTGAGGCCCTTGCCTCGCAATTTGAGCTTGAATTCTCCTTGATTACATGCATGGTGTCAAGTGCATTGGTATCGATGTGGTATTTGGATAGTGGTGCTTCCTTTCACATGATGGGAGATAATGAAATTTTCAGTGACTTGGAGGAGAAATATCTCCAAATGCATATTAAGATGGGCGACGACGAACGGTACAGTGATACCAAGATTGGTACCATTACCTTTTAGAGGGATTCAGGTAAAATATTTCAATTAAAATATGTAATGCATGTACCAGGTTTGAATAAAAATTTGGTCTCAGTTGCAATGTTGGAGGAAAAATGCTATGAAGTTGTTTTTAGTGATGGAAAATATTTCCTGCTACATAAAACAACGAGTCAAGCCAAGAGGATAGAGATTTGAGTTAAGAATCTCTACAAGATGGAGGTAGATGGTTGTGCTTCCAGATGGGCAAGGAAGAAAAAGTGGTGAGCCGGGATGAGGATGAATTATGGCACTTGCGATTGGGCCGTCTTCATCACGGAGCCTTGAAAGTCATGCAACAAATATCTACTACGCTTCCGATGGGAACAATTTCTCAGTTAGATCAATGCAAGGATTGCGCCATGGGGAAGTATGTAAAGTCCACCTTTCATGAGAAGAAGAATTGTGCTTCAGGGATCCTTGAGAGAGTTCACATAGACGTGTGTGGATCATTCTCGGTTGCTTCAAGAAAAAATTATAAGTACTATGTAATATTTGTTAATGAATTTTATCGTAAATGTTGGATCTTCTTCATGTAGAAGAAAGATCAAACATTATCTAAGTTCTGTGAGTTTAAGGCATGGTGGAGAAATAGTCGAGGAAGCAAGTGAAGGATCTTAGGAGTGATAATGGTGGAGAATAAATCTCTAACGAATTCAAGAACATCTGCAACAAAGAACAAATTCGAAAAGAACTCATAACACCTCATAACCCACAAAAAAATGGGGTCGCGGAGAAGAAGAACAAAACGATCATGGGTGCAGCATGAGCGATGTTGCATGATCAACGCTTACCAATGCATTTGTGGGCAGAAGTATGCACCAATATGGTTTATATGCAAAACCGTTGTCCTCATAGAGTACTTAGCATGAGTACACCTGAAGAAGATTTCATTGGTAAGAAACCTGATATTTCACACTTTAAGATTTTTGGCTCATTTTTTTATGTGCATGTGACCAAGGATGCCGAGAAGAAGCTGGAGCCGACTGCTGAAGTTGGGATTTTTGTGGGGTACACAGAAACATCGCATAATTTTTGTGTGTATTTTCCAAACAAAATAATGACTATTGTGCGACAGGATATAAAATTTGAAGAGGGGAAAACAATGTAGTTGTCGCTTGAGAGGGAGATGGACTTTCATGCGAAGGAGGAACTGCTGGTTCCCAAAGATGAGTCTCTAGTTGTGGATCAGCCACAGGAGGAGGTTCATGGAGTGGAGGAAGCCACTCATGCAGATCCACCCATCAGAAATGGAAGAAGGTGCACCACAGAAGCTCATAGGCCGAGACTTGATGCTGCACAGAATGTAGGAGCCCTTACTTTGCATCGCAGACAAAGACCATCTCCTGATCGATTTACTGGATACATGGATCTCATGAGAAAATGTATTGTGAATAAACCATCCTCCTTTCAGGAAGAAGTTCAGAAATGTAATTGGGTTGATGCAATGGTGGAGGAGTATGACTCCATTGTCAAAAACAGTGCATGGGAAATTGTCCCAAGACCAGTTGATAAATTAGTGGTAGGTTCGAGATGGATCTACAAGGTAAAGAAAGCTGTTGATGGGAGTCTGGAGAAACAAAAGGCTAGATTTGTGGCCTTGGGCTTCTCACAGATCGAGGGGATAGATTATGATGTGAACTTTGCACCTATTGCAAGGTACTCGTCCATAAGGACCATCCTTGAACTCTCGGCGTAGATGGGCTGGTGCATTCATCAGATGGATGTGAAAACTATGTTTCTTAATGGGATCATTGATGAAGAGGTGTACATAGAGAAGCCTGAAGGTTTTGAGATCTTCAACAATGAGTCGCATGTGTGCAGACTCGAAAGAGCATTGTATGAGTTGAAGCAAGCACCCTATGCTTAGTAAACTTGGATATACAACTATTTCACTGGACTGGGTTTCACCAAAAGTGAAGCAGATGAAAACCTATACCAAATTGTGGTGGAGGGTAGGATTTTAATTATTGTTCTTTATACTGATGATTTAATATTTAAATGTGATGTGTAGCTGATACACTCATGCAAGGAGGATCTTACAAGGGAGTTAGAAATGAAGGATATGGGCCTCCTTCATTATTTCCTTGGATTGGAAATATGGCAGCGAGATGGTGAAATTTTTGTGTCTCAGGGAAAGTATGCAAAGGAGATACTAGGTAAGTTTAACATGGAGAGTTGAAAACCCATGGATACTCCTCTTCTAGGAAACTAGAGGAAAGAGGATGCTACTTCTAGAGAGGTAGTGGATTCTACTGTCTATCGACAGTTAGTGGGTTCACTAATTTATCTAGTGAACATGAGACCAAACATTTTCTATGCGGTTAACCAACTGAGTCAAGCTATGGTTAAGCCTACCAAGCTCTTTTGGAAGGTGGGGAAGCATGTCCTAAGATACCTGAGGGGCACATAATATTATGGTTTATGGTACAGACAGATGGATGGAGTGAAGTAGCATGGCTTCACGGATGCGGATTGGGCTAGAAATCCATCAAACAGAAAGAGAACATCAGGGGGGATCTTTAGCATTAGATCTACAACTTTTTATTGGTACAACAGGAAGCAGATATCCATGGCACTCAGTTCAGCAGAAGTAGAATACACGATAGTGAGTCAAGCTGCATGTGAGGCTATCTGGATGAGAAAGATCTTGGTTGGTTTGTTTGGTTCTCATATGGATCCGACAGTGATTCATTGTGATAATCAGAGTTGCATTAAACTCTCAATTAATCCTGTATTTCATGATAGGTTCAAGCATATAGATATCTGGTACCATCATCTCAAAGATTGTGTGTAGAGAAGAATTATGTTGCTTCAGTACATTCCCACGAAAGATCAGGATGCAAATCTTCTGACGAAGGCACTCACCAGGAGAAAATTCAAGTACCATAGAGATAGGATCAGGGTGAAGGATAATCCATTTCTTGTAGAGAGTGAGTGTTGAGATTCAACAAGAAATTTTTTTGGCACCCATGACCCTAGTGAAAATTAAGCACCTACACTAGGGTGGGGCCCATAAGCTATTTTTAGGTGCATGTATATTTTTACTATCTCTTAATTTAGATGATCATTAAACTATAATCTATTCTCAATGAGAACTTGAAAATAGTTAACTGAAGTGGAAAATCAGTCAGCTAAGTGAATTTCGAGTTAAGAGGTTGGTTGGTGGGACATGCAAAGAGACTCTAGTTGTAACTGAGTGATTCTAGTTGTAACAGAGTTGGAAGTGTAGTGGTGCATGAGTTGTGCAAGTTGTAAATAGTTTAACTCATTTAAGTGAGTTGAACTCCGTTGTGCTAGTTGTAACTGAAGATACACTAGTGATAGATCAAGTGAGTTAATTATTAATTAATTCACATGTAGTGATCTCACATGCAATTGAAGATTTACTATTATTAGCCACATGCATTTCAGATCCACTGGAGACCCAGTTGAGTTCTAGGTGAAAGGGAAGTAACTTATCGGTTGTGAAATTATCTAGTTGCACACATGCAAGCACACAAAAATTAGATTTTCCCATGATACTTGTGCAGTCAAGGTAGGAAAGAAGGCATCAATTCAGGTATTTCTTTCAGCAGGGATTGCGCAGTAAAGGCAGGCTGTCTAGAGATAGAAAATTGGCTAAGGGATTTGCCAATTTTTGTATGATAGTGTGAGAAAATTAGTTGATGTACTGAGGGCTCTTGTGAGAAGAGTTTTGTATGTAATTGTTTCATGATCCATGATATAATATATAATATAATGTAGTGGGGTTTTTAGCTGTAATATTTCCTTGGGAAATTATCTGTGTTGTGTGTGATTGATCTTTATTCATGCTTATGTAATTGGCGATTGTGTTTTTAATTCTGCAAAGATTTGTAGAAGTGATTCAGTATTTAACTTTAACATATTGTTATATCAAGTGAATCGAAGATATACATGCATATTGTATAATTTCTACATATGTCTTCCTCTTAATCACAAAGAAACAACCTTTCTTTCTTGAGCAAAAATAAGATCTAGAGGATTTTATGCAAGTAGGGGGAGTTGGTTCATCACATGAAGAAATGTAAACACATCTACCATGAATGAAATTGCCAAAATGAAGAGCACCCTGACAGGGGGAGCAACATACCTATGAAGAACTATTATTCATGAAGAAAATTAGATGAAAAGAAGAAGATTAATAAGGGGAGTACTTGGGCACCCCATTTTCCATTGATGTCAAAGGGGGAGAGAATGTTCAAGTTAAAGAATATTTCCATCAATTAAAAAGGGGAAGTTTGTTAATCAAAGTTTTCATTGATGTAAATATAGAATTATTGGGATGGAAAATATTCTTGTGATGTCATAGCCTCATCTATCCTTGCTCTTGATGAAGTTGCTGAGAACTTGGATGATGTCCTTACCCTTGATCGATAATGCATTATTGAAGGACTATACATGAATGACCACACTTGATGATGTCATATGTGATGGCACTTTATGAAGGTCTTGATGACATGGTTGGATACTAAATAATGACATGGACGACCATTTGATGACATGGTTGGATACTACATAATGACATGAACAACCATTTGATGACATGGACAATGTTTGAAGACATGACATGAAGGAATTGGAGATCACTTGATGGCATATGATGAAATTGTTGGAAAATTTCATTTAATGATATGGACGGTGGTTGGAAGACTACCTTGAATCTCTCTTGATAACAAATTAATAAAATGCTGCACTATGGTTGACATATCACTGCACTATTACATGATGTCATGATGACATGGATAATTTACATTATGAGACTATGATGAATAACCTGGAGACAAAATAACAACCTCTTGTTGTCCTAATCATCAAGCCCTAATGACCTCTTTCTATCCTAATCATATTCTGCACTGAAGATTTCAAGAGAAGTCACAAAGAAAAATAAATTTGGACACCTTGGAGGCATCCTTTCAAAATGAATCCTAGACCATCTTAAAGAGGGGTTTCCCCTCTTTCTAATGAGCCCTTATTTTCCCCAAAAATCCAAATAGTTTGTGAGATAATGAATTTTTAAGATATAAAAATATAATTTTCTCCCCAGTCGACCTATGCTTAGTTACACATGTTAGCCTCTCTCTTAGAAGGACGTGTCCTTTGAAACATGGAAAACTACTATAAATATAAACCTTCGCTCCTGAGTTTTAATTATAAAATTCAATGAAAAAATTTAGAGTATAACCGTAGGATTGACTTGGAGGCTGAGGAATAGAATTTGTTTGGGTCAAAAATTTGTGATGGTTATCTATTCCTTCATACTTGTGATAATAAGTGTGTTGGAAGACATAATTTCAGATTGAATACCAGGCTACAACACTGGTATTTTCAGTGGCTTGATTAGTTGAATGTAGAAACCATATTTGGACCTCCTTGTTGTAGTCTCAAACTAGGGATCAAGTGCTACATAACTCAGACTTTTTAAAGTCTAGTGGAGGATTGTAAAGTGACCATTGAAAAGTATAGAACCTTATATCCTTTGAACAACTTGGAGACATAGACTATGGACATGTCGGATCACTGTTTAAAGTCTCTTGGAAGCACAAATTTGGAGCTCGGAATAGTGACAGAACTTACCACAGAACTCAGAATTGAAGGGTCAATAGTGGATTGTCATTTGACAGTCATAATGTAATAGGATTGCAGATTTATATACCAAATTGGACTAGTGAACATTGTTGTGGAGGAGGTCTAGTTTAGGCTCAAATATTCTCAGTTTTGTGGACAACGCCTCAAACCTGTGATGGAATAAAAGCTCAGTTAGTTACCTGTGGTGATTTTACCTTCTGCGAAGGTGCAATGACTTAGAATTGTGTGAAGTATCATTTCTCATGGGCAGATTGAATCTTGGGTCTGAGTTTATTGACCTGTGATAGTTCGGTGACTATGGAGATACTTTGGAAACATTCAATATCATTCCTTGAAATAATTTTGGAGAGACATCTTACTTGGGAAAGGGTTTTTTAAGACACCCTTGAAGAATTATTGGGACAAAATATTTAATACCTGAAGATTATACTTGGATCAATTAAATACATTGTGAATTTCTTGATTGGGCTTCAGGTTTGAAGTACTCTTGAAGGATTGTTTTTTTAAAGATCTGTTTGGAGCAATTTGACGACATCTTGGAGCATCATGTGAAGATTCTTTGAAGCTGAACCTTGAGATATTGTTATCATGATGAATCATTGATGAAATCATGAGGTGATTTGGATAAATTTTTTCGGTATGATGAAGAGCATTGGTGACACCTTCTAAGAAGAAAAGGTTTTCATTGATAATGTGACATTGAGACCACGTGAAGACATTGCTGAATATTGACAGGGCTTGTTGAATATGATATTGGTAGCTGTGAAGAATAACCAAACATATTTTGTCAAAGTGAAGCTGAGGGTTCAAGCCCAAGAGGTTGGAGCCTCATAGAGACAAGGTCGGTGCCATGGAAGATATGGTTGCAGCCTTAGAGGGTTAGAGTCCTTAAGAAACCGGGTTGGAGCCTGTACTAGAGAGAGGGTTAGATCCCTAGAGGTTGGTGACTCAAATTGACAAGGTTGTAGCCTTGGAAACTGCAGGTCAGTTCTTGGCACAATACATGTTGGAGCCTGGAAGATTGGAGTCTTCATTTAGGGTTGGATCCCTATAATATTATTGTACTTGATTTATTGTAAAGAAGAAATTAATAAAATTATTTATTCCATAATTGTTCATTTTGTGTTCTAAATATAAGTTATCTAACTGGTAAAAATAAAAATTGTAAATAAATATTGATTCACCCCCCCTCTTATTATTTCCAATAGAAGACACATTCACCCCCAAGGCCCTCATTATCTCCTCATAGGAGATGTTTTATATCGTCGCGAAGTAGACACCATATTACATCTCTACCTTGCAATTAAAGAATATTAACATGTCTTAAATGGATTCCATAACAGAGCCTGTGGTGGCCACCTATAAAGAATGACCAATTTCAAAAATATCTTCCGCACTGGTTAGTTTTTTCCTACTCTCTTTTGTGATTGCATTGCTACCATCAAGCGGTGCGAGCGATGCAACCATTATTCCCATAAAGCCCGAGCACCACCAACTCCTTTGCATCTAGTGATTGCCACAAGCCACTTTTACAAGTGGGGCATATAATTCATGACTTACGAACCATAGTTAGAAGGTGGACATAAGTATATCTTGGTCGAAGTCGACTACCTTATTAAGTGGAAAAATCCATGGCCACTTATAATAACATCGATGGTACCATCACGTAGTTTTTCTTTAACCATGTCATCACGTCATTCAACGTTACCAAGGAGTTGGTTTAGGGTCATGGTAAACACTTTGAGAATGATATTATTTAATAATTATCCCAAATCCTTTGATTTTCCCATGAGTTCTCTTCTCCATACTACCCCATTACGATGGTTAGGTAGAATTTGTTAACAAATTCCTTAAAACAATGTTGTAGCATATGGTGAACAACCACAAAACCAATTGGAACTACATGCTTTTCTCTTCCCTATGGGAATACCACAAATATATTAAAAAATCTATTAGGTTCACACCTTTCAATTTGGTATATGGGGTCGAGGCCATACTCCCCATTGAGTGCATAATCCCTAGCTTACACACAACCATCGAGCTTCTCCCAAACACCTCACCATTGGGACAAAGACTAGTGCAGTTGAAATACATCAACGAAAGTCGGTGAAAATATTTCCAACATAACTAATCCCATAAGAGGAGGATGAAATTCTCCTTTGATCACAATGTCACCCCTCGTTCATTCACCGAGGGCTACCTAGTCCTTTGCTATTATGTTTCCAAAGAATATTTAGGACCAAGAAAGTTAAAACATTTATGGAAATTTCCATACATCATTAAACATTTCATTATTAAAGGTGCCTACACGTTAGTAGAGTCGGATGGGACTTGCCTCAAGGACCCCATCAACGGGCTCTACCTCAAATTTTTTCATCCATATCTCTCAGTTAACCTTACGTTGTAGATGCATGCACCTTAATTTTTTTTTTTATGATGATCACCTCATCAAAGATGTACTCTAGAAACTATAATCTTATCATGTGTGGAAAATGGATCATTTGCAAGCCTACCATCAAGGGTTCACAGATGGTGCTTCTCGAAGGTTGCAAAATATCGCTACAACAACCTAGGCCATATACTCTCTTGATCTCATGCCCCTCCACTAGAATGGGATTTGCATTGTGTCAACTACCAATAATGAAGCTGAATACAACACTGTCATATGCCTCTTAGCTGATGCCTCCCACCTAGGTATTTTTGATTTTTGAAACAAGAAACTTTGAAATTGGCATCCAGAAACAAAATCTAGAAAATGGCACCCAAAAATGGCTACCATGTGAGGCTTTTGATTTAATTATCCCTTAATTAAATTGAAAGTAAATTGTAATTTCATCTCATAACAACCTGTATTAGTTAACCAAGTGATATAGAATTAGTTAGCTCAATAATTTCGAGTTGAGGGTCGAAGGCGAGGCATGTAGAGTGATTCTATTATTTTCAAGAAAAGAGTCTAGTTGTAGTTGTAGCATTAGTATGGTGTGAGTGTAAACAGTTAACTCAAATTAATTGAGTTAAAATTAGTTTATGTAGTTCTAACTGAGTGATTAGATAGTGAGAGGTCAAGTGAATTAAATTAGATTTAATTCACAAGTAGTTATATATTTGGTAATTGATGATTCACTATTATTAGATGCATGCATGTCAATTCTGATGACGACCTAGTTGAGACAAAGGTTAAAGGGAAGTTAACTATCAGTTGTATTATTAGAAAATTGCCTGAGAAAAATTATAAAGTCATGGGAAGCCCATGATGGATAGCGCAGTCAAGGAAGGTTGATTATCATATTTAATAGGGATTAATTTCCTAGGGATTGCGTGAGAAAGGCTGGGCTAAGCATGGGCTGAGAATTGGCTAAGTGTTGGTCAATTTTTCCTAAGAATTGCTAGTAAGTTTTGAGCAGGATCAGGGTGAGACAATTATTAGAGTACGATATTTTATCGGTGTGAGAAATAATTGTATTGTTTCATGATTATTTGACTATGTACAATATATTATAGAGGGGTTTTCAGCTAGTTCTTTCCCCAAGAACATCTTGTGTTGTATGATTGATAATTTTCTTTCTCTTACTTGCATGTGATTGAGCGATCATGTTTTATATTCTGAAAATATAGTAGAAGGATTTAATATGTTGTTTTAGTACATTTCATGATCAGATTGAATCCATTGGTGTAATTTATACATGGTATCAAAGTGCCAGGACTGACAATAGAAGAGAAGAAATTGAGTTTGTCTTGAATAGGTTCAAATTTGCAAACACTTTCTTTGAAGTTAGAAGCAGATCAATATGTATTTCAATGGCTTGAGACTTGAATATGCAATCGAGGTTAGTTTGAATTATATTTCATGTTAGGATAGGATAGAGATAGTGTTGGAGGACAATGGGTTGAAGGAATTCATAGATTTTGATATTCCCAAGCCCGCAGCAGCAGATGCCGAACTTATTGAAGCATGGTAAAAGAAGGTAGCAAAGGTGAGAAGGATCTTGTTAGAGGGAGTTCAAGATCGTATCGTCTCAAGTCTCCATGGGAAGGTGAATCCATATGCTATGTGGAAGGCCTTGGTAGATCTATTTCAGAATAACAACAACCAAAGGAAGTTGGCGCTGAAGGAAAATCTTAGAAAGATCAAGAAGGAGGAGGGCGAGACAGTACCAACATACTTGGAAAAGTTCACTCAATGTCGAGATGAGCTTGGAAGTGTAGGTGTGACCATAGTCAATGATGACTTGGTGAGCCTAGCACTTCTATGCCTCCCCAAGAGATGACATAGTTACTAGTACTCTATGAATGGGAGGGAGAAGTTACCATATTGGGAGCAACTATGGTCCTATTTGGTTATAGAAGAGATAAGGCGAAGCACCAGAGACACGACATCCAACACTAACAAAGAAGAAGATTCTACATTAGTGGGAAAATAAAAGAAGGCCATGGGAAATAATTCCTAAGGAAAATAGGGAAAGAGAGACTTGTCCAAGATCTGGTGTTTTCACTGTCACGTGCATGGGCACTATGCTTCGAATTGTCCAGAGAAGAAGGAAAGAAAGAAGGATCCTTCAGTTGCAGTGGCTTAAGCATTGGATTCACATTTCAAGCTTGATTTTACTCTCATTTCATGCATGGCCAACATTGTAATGGGATGCATGTGGTATCTAGACATTGGTGCCTCGTTTCATATGACTGGGAATAGAGATCTCTTCAGTGACTTGGAGGACAAGGACCTCAAGCAGAACATAGAGTTTGGAGATGATGGGAGGTATAGTGAAACCGACATAGGTATATTTACCTTTCAGAGGGATTTTGGCTCCCCTCTCAAACTAGCAGATGTTTTATATGTTCCAGGCCTAAGGAAGAATCTTGTATCCGTAGCGGTATTGGAAGACCGTGGTTATGAGGTGATGTTTAGAAAATGAAATTTTTTCCTTAAACACATAGCCATAAGATAGGTGAAGAAGATTAGTTCAAGAGTCAAGAAACTGTATGCTCTCGAGGTTGAGGATGCGTGCAAAGCTTTGAGGAGAAAAGTAGTGGTTAATGACTTGGTGGTTGAGAGGAAGCAATTTTATCTCAACATGCAGCCTCATAAGTAGTCTCAGAAGGTTGTGGAGCAGCGAAAATTGGAGAAGAAGAGAGGAGACTGAGTGGAAACATCCACTCAAGCGGAGACCTCTAGGAGGGGGAAATTTTGAGCCAGATGGGCAAAGGGAGTACAAGAAACTATAAGTCCAGGTGTGAGGTGGGGCGATGTGCATATATGATCCCAAGAAGAAATTTGGGAAAGGTCCATTGAGATGGTGTGTCTCATGGATCGAACCTGGCTACGACAATCCCACAATATAACAGTAGTAGGAAGGATTAGTTACATTGATGCAGTTAGATGTTAGGAAGACATAAATCAGAGTGACAGATGTCAGATATTGGAGCGCAGATAAGAGTTGGCAGTAGTGCAAAGTGCATGGTTGCAGATGTCAGCAACAACGCAGAGAGTCTGATATATATGTGCAGTAGCTAGCAAAGGTCAGAAAAATATGATGACATATGCATTATACTGATTCAGTTGTTTGTAGGCCATTCAGTTTCAGGAGATTTTCATGTGCGAACAATAGAGAAGTGTTGCATGCAATAACATTCCAAAGGTACCAGATCGGGATAGATTGATTCCTTTCTTGTTGAGAGGAAGTGTTGAAATTTACAATTAGAAACAATGAAATTTGTATCCATAAACAAAATCCAGAAAATGGCACCTTGAAATGGCTACCATGTTAGGCTTTTGATTTAATTATCCCTTAATTAAATTGAAAGTAAATTGTAATTTCATCTCATAACAACTTGTATGAGTTAACTAAGTGAGATAGACTTAGTTAGCTCAAGAATTTCGATTTGAGGGTCAAAGGTGAGGCATGTAGAGTGATTCTATTATTTTTAGGGTCCAGTTGCAGTTGCAGCACCAGTGTGGTGTGAGTGTAATCAATTAACTCAAATTAATTGAGTTAAAATCAATTTAACTAGTTGTAACTGAGTGATGAGCTAGCGAGAGGTTAAGTGAATTAAATTAGACTTAATTCACAAGTAGTGACATATTAGATAACTGATGATTTGCTATTATTAGCTTCATGCATGTCAATTATGATGATGACCCAGTCGAGACAGAGGTTAAAGGGAAGTTAACTATTAGTTTTATTATTAGCAAATTGTCCGAGTGCAATTATAAAGTCAAAGGGAGACCATGATGGATTACGTAGTCAAGGAAGGTTGATTATCCTATTTAATAGGGAATAATTTCCTAGGGATTGCATGAGAAATTTTTCCTAATAATTGTCTATAAGTTTTGAGCAGGATCAGGGTGAGATGACCAGTAGAGTGCGAGATTTTTTCGGTGTGAGAAAGAATTGTATTGTTTCATGATTATTTGACTATTTAAAATATATGGTAGAGGGGTTTTGAGCAGGTGATTTCCACAAGAACATCTTGTGTCATGTGATTGATAATTTTATTTCTCTTACTTTCATGTGATTGAGCGATCGTGTACTATACTATGAAAATATAGTAGAAGGATTCAATATTTTGTTTTAGTACATAGCATGATCGGATTGAATCCATTGGTGTAATTTCTACATGTATAAGTCACTTGGATGGGTTCCTTGAATCCCAAATTTTTGTATCTTAGTTAAATATAACCTTTAGGGTACGTAACTCTTGCATTTTTCTTAAATTGCTACATGAAAAAATACTAGCATGTGGTTTTAATCATATTACATTTACACATATACCAAGAAGTAAAAGCCATGTAGTTGTTCACATCGCTAATCAAATCCTAGATTGGCACACATCACATATACATCTTCATCGAGACACATAAATCATAATGAAAATATACATCAATAAATGAAAAATACATGACATGTATAAAATCATACCATATAGAAAACTGTGAGAGCCGCAAAAAATATATATGTACATCTGCTAATTATAGCCATAAAAACAAGTCATCAAAAAAGGGAAGCATGATCATACTCGGTGATTCCCATGGTACAGGCATGTCCTACATCTAGGGATGAGGCCAAATTCCTTTTGCACCACCTACACCACCTACAAGATGCCCTACTTCCTCACCTAGTGCTGGATCCAAGATCGACCGATCAATAGTCGCCGCTACTTCCAACTAGTGGAGGACCGGGTTCCGTGCCCTATCTCGTTCCATCATCCTCTTAATGAAATCCTCCCCCAACATCACCCATCCAACATTAGGAATCCACCAGAGTATACCTACCACACTGTACCAAGCATCCTCAACAGCCTCTACTCGCATTTGCAACTTCTCAACCTCTTCCCAAAGGGCTGTAGCCTCCCCCTCCTTAGAGGGGTCACCTATCTCTAGATGCATCCTCCACACTAAAAGCTTAGTACCCTCATATGCTTTGAAATCCCACTTGAATTTTTTCCTTATAGTAGCACCTGTCTCACCAGGAAACCGAGTATTTTCACCTACTAACCTACATAAAGGGTGCCCACGAGGTCCAACATCAACATATAAATATATCATAAACCGACACATATACAAATAATAAAATATTGAAATCATACTCACATACCTATTGTGCCCCAAGCATCTCTAGATCTCCTCAAAAATCCACAGCAACACAAGGGAACTCAAGGATCAACTAAAGGTTGGACTGAAACCAACCCTCATCTATGGGTGTCCAATATTTGACTACCTCCTCGCCACTTGCCCATGTCATAAAATGATCCCAACATCTAATCCGTGGCTCTCTCAGTGGTCTAGGAACCACTACTATCACTAGATATAGTATCATTACTCTCTAGAGAGGTATGTTGCACACCATGCTACCATAATAAAATTTGCTCACCTTGCCCTCAATGACTTATGATAGTTGCATCGTCATCCTTCAATAGTGACTTATGATAGTTGCTACCATAATCTAGATGAGATTTTTATTTGTAACAACTCACCTCGAGATACTACCCCAAAAAAAAATTACACATCCACCTCTATAGTGAATGCCAACTCTCTCCCTTGAATATCAAAGACCTGCCTATCTCAATACCATCAACTTACCACAAATCACAGGAAGTGTTCCTACGACCTCAAAAAAGGGCTATGAATGAACTTCAACAACCCCCTTATAGATAGCTATGCTTAGGCCTAAGCGTCATTGGGTACTACAATACACAAGTGGTCCTAATCTTGCTCACACCATGTCACCACTATCCCACCCAAAATCAAAGAAAAACAAAAAAATTATTGTCATGTCCAAAAAAATTGAATTTTATTAGCACCATGTGTAATATTCCTAAATTATCATGCAGCTAATTGGAATATTAATTTTTCTCTTGACATATAGTTAGATGAATAAATGGTTAAGGAGGCCCATAAATCTCTTTAGTAGGCATAAAATACCTCTTAATGTGAAAAGGGATCATATTCATAGCTGGATAAAGCACCCTCATGTGTGAACAGGGGCTAATGCATGTGGGCAAGGTCAAGTTTGACCAAGTCAACAGTGCTGGTATGGAGGGAGTGAATGATCAATAGAGACAACCCAGTGTGAATGTTGATCAGTTTAGATAGTCAGAATAAAGCCACCTTGGGTGTGAAAGGAGACAATGCATGGGCACTAAGTCAAGGTTGACCAAATCAAACAACACTGTAAATGAGAGAGTGGAGCTAGTGGAGACAGAGTAGTTTTGAAGGAGGAGTCTTTGCATGGAAGTAACCTCATAAATGGGTGGGACCCATGGTGAGGAAGCTCATCAAGTGTATAATGGAGGGAATGGAAACCATACAGGGAACTCATAATATTTTTTATTTTTGGGTCTTATGAATTATTGCATGCTTCAACTGTTTATCTGGGTTTGCTGTACTATTTAGTATAAGGTATTCTCATGCGGGAATTCCCCACTCTTTCTTGAAGGACTTGTTGAAGGAATCTAAGAGGAGGATTATGGGTTTCATTTCCACCATCTGGCATTGGTCCAGGTAGTCACCTACAACCACAACACAATCTCCTTGAGGAACTGCGTTACTTTTCATGGTGTTGCAGTGGAAGGGTCAAAACCCTTGATTGTGAGTTAGTTTCCTAGTGAAAGGATCAGCCTTTCACTCGAAGAGCTAGTAAGGAGGAGCTACAACCATTTCTTTGAATTTAGCCATATTTATGCAAAGCTTCAATCATGTTGGGCATGTGTTATATTCTTTCCATGACTATCCCCACGTGCTGTACGTTGCGTCGGGCGCAGCAGGGGGGTCACAATGGGGGAGGAAACACCCCAGCGAATTTTTTTTGGTGTGCGGACCCACTCATAGGTGGACCCACCCATGTTTTGTGCATGAGTTTGCACATGGTTTTGGGGTACGATGGTTTTTGGCCCCTGGTATTTTTTATATCCGGTCAAGGGAACTATGGTTATGTTCTAATCCAGGGTTAATGGATTAGGGTTTATGTATGCTTCGACATGTATATATATGTGTTTTAACACTAAAAGGAATATAATGAAAAATCAAGCTGGTCATCCCGATTTGGGATCCAGGGGAAAATCTCTGTGTTTATCTATTTTATGTTTTATGTTGTCGCTATTGTTTATTTTTTGTTATAATATTCGTGTGTAGATAATTTCTGTTCAGGGTTAAAACCTACAAATCATATAGTGTGACTCAGCCATAGATCTGTAGCATATACTTCTTGTATCTCATGTCTATCAAGAAACCCTTGCCGGGTTATCTTGGAATTGTGTAAAAGAGACTAGATCTCAGTTTTTCAACTCTCTTAAGTATTATATCAGCATATCCATTTTTTTTATCTATTTCTATAGTATAAAGCTTCATTAAACTATGCTGTCACTTGCTTTAGAAATTATGTGTTGCAGTAGTCATGGGGTTGCAGTGTTTTTGGGATGTTATGGGCTTGGGAGGCATGTTTAACTAAGATATAATGATTTGTTTCTAATATCCTTGCATATTTGGTTTTCATAATGTATAAACTAATGGATCCATGGGATGTTCTTGAATTTTATAGCATAGTTTTCTGAAAAATACGTTTTTGGTGCCTATATTGCTGATTTTCCTAAATCAGAATATTATAGTGGTATCAGAGCTCTGATCTCGGCTCATCCTGTGTACTTCAGCCATTATGTCATCTAAGGAGGATTCTCATAGGAAGGAGAAGATCCAAAAAAGAGATCAAGGCAAAACCTTATTATTGGTAGGGAAGGAGTTTTCAAAACTTCTTCTTCAAACTCTGCAGTGTACTAGCAAAGACATCAAAGAGATGAGGAGGGAAAGACATGGAGATCCATCAAAAAGATTGGTACATGAGGAAAGATATAGTTCCTCATATTATGGGTGTGAGCATTCAACCACACCATCAGATTTACAATGCTCTACCATTTCTATGTTCATAGCAAGTGAGATGGAGGAAGGGAATGTGCCAAAGAAGGAGACTCTTGGTGATTATTTGCAAGAGTATGAATATCAATCTAAGAGGTTCAAATATCACCTACACTTCCAAGGGTTTTTCATTATCAAGGAGGATAAAAGACCTAGCAACCATGGTAGAAGCAAAAGGTGCAAGCAACATGATGAGGGTAGATTCTTCCTATCTACTTTTGATGGGTCACCTAAATGCTCAGCTAGGGCTTGGGTGGAGGAGCTTGATAATTATTTGTAGCAACACCATGATTCAGAAGATGAAGCCATTAGAATATAATTGCTACATATTTAAGGTAAGGTTTATGATTGGTGGTTATTTGAATCCTTTTCATTAAAAAATTCAAATACATCTACTTATGAAAGGTTCACTAGGAGAGTAGTGTAAAAGTTTGATGAAAACCATCCTGAAACACCTTTGGTGAAGCTAGTCAAGTCAAAACAAACAAAACCTTTGCATGGGTTAGAAGGATCTATAAACCCAAATCCACTTTAGAAAAATATCAAGGTGGATAAAATTTTGCAGAATACCTTGCTAGACGCAATATCCCTACTTCAAAGAAAACACTCTCCTGGAAAAGAGGACACAAAGATCTCTTTTTCAAAAGAGTATCCTCTTATTGATAATAAGGTAACTCACATTGATGTTGAATAGGAAGAGAAGGCTGGAGGTAACAACGATGTCACTTCAGGAGCATATATAGCACCTCATTAAGAGGAAGATGGAGCACTTGCTCCAATGAGGGGAGTTCTTGTATGTACATAAGAAGTTCCAAAGAATATCACATACAGAGATAAGAGCACATTCCATGAGCAACATGTGCCATCATTGATAGATGGTGAGATCTTGAAGATAAAAGAAATAGATAGGGAGGATGATCCACATCATATGATTGAGCGCACATGCCCCTCTCTATTTTAGAAGGTTGATGCACAGAAGAGGCAGGAGGATTTGTGTAGTGAGGACAAGGAAAAATCAGTCCACACACATATACATCCTGCTCTAGGCCTTGATGTTTCATTACATGGAGGAATTCCACCAGGGAGACCCCCTGATTGGAAGATGAATAAAGTGTTCTCTCAACATAATGCAACATTGACATATTTGGCTAAGGAAGGAGCCTTGGGAGGAGCTAGCACAACGTTGAGAACGTTTGATGGGTTCCAAGGAGGGGTGAGAAATTTTCTGATATGGACATTGCTATCTCCCACTCAGCTATTTGCGCTGGAAAAGGATGATCCAAAAATCTATGGCATGGTGTTAAAAGGCTATTCCATAACCTTGGAACAACAAATGATACCTCCACACATGAGGAATATTTCTAAAGTTGACAAGAGGCTATTGGCACTCTTATATGCATTGGCCAAACTATGGAATTTTTGGAGGGGAAATGCCTTCCATGTACTTCGATCTTGTCTTGAGCAAGATCAACTGTAAGGGAGGCAGCAAAAGTGGGGTGACAGTACTCCAACATGTGGCTTTGGCATTGAGCATTTCAAAGAGGACAGCTATGATGTGACAAGAGATTCAATTCAGATTTCTATTACCCTGTCCTTAATGGGAAGCTTAGATCCATATTGGGAGTCCCAACTATTGGTGGAATATACCAAGAACCTCTTCACATGTAAGGTTCTTGATGGGAAAGTGGCAGATGGGAGATATAGAGTGGTTGATGGAGTCATTTATTTCCATGATCATATCTACTTTACTAGAGACTCCAAGCTCAAGGAAGGGATTCTGCATGCAACATATGAGACACTCCCTTCAAGACATGTAGACTTCATTGAGTCTTATCACACCATCATGGAGGGATTCTATTGGGAGAATCTCAAAGAATATGTGCATCAACATATCAAAAGATATGTAGCTTGTTTGATGTATGAGGAGGATAGCAACCACCTTGCAAGGTTGTTTCAATCACTTCCCCTTTTGATGGAGAGATGGAAAGGTTCATCTATGGACCTCTTCACCAAATTTTCTACAAAATATGGTAAAGATTGTGTTTTGATGTTTATTTATCAACTAACAATATATGTGCACTCATGTATCATGTATTTGCAGCACATTGCTCCACAAGAGAGAAAATATCTTTGTGGATTTCATGGTCCTTTTGGGACTACTTTCAGTGATGGGGATGACCACTTTATGGAGAATTTTGGGCAAGACATATTTTTCTTGGATCATATTCAGCCAACACCTAATATCCTCTACTATTTTCAAGCTTTTGAGAAGCTTATGGAAACAATTAAGTGGTTGGATGGCCACTTATCACATCATGTTTTGAGACAACAAGAAGAAGAACAACGGTGGTCTCAATTAAAGGACTATTATAACCATCCAACATGCCACATGACACATAGTCCATTTTTATTTTGGGTCCCATATGGTGATGATACTCTATTCACTATATGTAGGAAGGATTGGGCAAGAGTGATTCTTGGAACCAAAGAATGGGGTCATGAGAGTCCAAGTGAATTTTGGCTCCTTAATGACCATATCATTGCAACCCAAGATCAACAATTCCATATCTATCATAAATGGAGAGAGAGACAACGTGAGTTGAACAAAATCATCTCTCATTTTCTTCCATGTAGCACCTATACATTGTAGAACTAGGGAATTGATTATTGTTTCAATGCGCTACCAAGGATGGCTCATTTTGGTTGGATGATAGCATGGAGATTGGAGTTTCTCATTGAGATTGGGGCACCTAACATTTACCATGTATTATGCCTTAAGGAGGCCAATGGAAATCATATAACTCTTTTCATATATCTCCCACTTTTTCACAATGACAACTATTTGGTTTATCTACCAAAGGCTAACTTGTATGTTTGGGAGGAGACATATCCATTGGAGATTTTGCAGTACCCTTGTAGTTTCTTAAGGACAAGAAACATTTGGGAGGGGAAGATTGTAATATTCCTTAATTAGCATGCAACTAATTGAATATTAATTTTGCTCTTGACATCTAGTTAGATTAATAAATGGGTAAGGAGGCCCATAAATCTATTTATTAGGCATTAAATCCCTCTTAATGTGAAAAGTGATCATATTCAAAGCTCGATAAAACACCCTCATGTGTGAACAGGGGCTAATGCATGTGGAAAAGGTCAAATTTGACCAAGTCAACAGTGCTGGTATGGAGGGAATGAATCATCAATAGAGACAACCCAGTGTGAATGTGGCTCAGTTAAGATAGTCAGAATAAAGCCACCTTAGGTGTGAAAGGAGACAATGCATGGAGACTAAGTCAAGTTTGACCAAATCAGACAACGTTGTAAATGAGAGAGTGGAGCTAGTGGAGACAACATAGTTTTGGAGGAGGAGTCTTTGCATGGAAGTAACCTCATAAATGGGTGGGACCCATGGTGAGGAAGCTCACAAAGTATATAATGGAGGGAATCGCAGCCATATGGGGCATTCAAATTTTTTTTTTGTTTTTTGGTCTTATGACTTATTGCATGATTCAGCTATTTAGCTAGGTTTGCTGTACTGTTTAGTACAAGGGTGTTCTCATGCGGGAATTCCCCACTCTTTCTTGGAGGACTTGTTGAAGGAATTTGAGAGGAGGATTCTGGGCTTCATTTCCACCATCCAGCATTGGGCCAAGAATTCACCTACAACCACAACACAATCTCCTTGAGGAACTACATTATTTTTCATGGTGTTGTAGTGGAAGGGTCAAAACCCCTGATTATGAGCTAGTTTCCTAGTGAAAGGATCAAAATTTCACCTGGAGAGCTAGTAAGGAGGAGCTACAACCATTTCTTTGAATTTCAACCATAGTTATGCAAAGATTCAGTCAGGCAGCATGATTCAGCCATAGATATGCATCATATACTTCTTATATCTCATGTCTATCAAGAAACCCTTGCAGGGTTATCTTGGAATTGTGTAAAAGAGGCTAGATCTTAGTTTTTCAGCTCTATTGAGTAATATATAAGAAGATCTATTTTTTTCTCTATTTATTTAGTATAAAACTTCATTAAAATACGTTGTCACTTGCTTCATAAATTATGTGTTGCGGTAGTCATGGGGTTGTAGTGTTTTTGGGTTGTTATGGGCTTGGGAGGCATGTTTAACTAAGCTATAATGATTTTTTTCTGATCTTCTTGCATATTTGGTTGTCATAATGTATAAAATAATGGATCCATGGGCTGTTCTTGACTATTATAGCATAATTTTCTGAAAAATGCATTTTTGGTGCCTATATTGCTGATTTTCCTAAATAGGAATATTACACTGTGCATCTGTTCCCAAAACAGCTGTGCGGTCACACATTTGTTACCAAAAAAAATATGTGGCACCATGCATTTTCTCCATATACAGTCAAAATCACCACAAAACTATCATATCCATTCACATGATGATCTCGAGCGATGTCCCTCGTACCTGTTTTCCATACATTCACGTGCCTTGTGCGACTGTTTTCCATAAAGTTGTGTACCCGACGCAACTGTCACTCCTTTAGCTATGAAATATTCAGCCCGAAAACCTTGCTATTGTTTCCTCAAAGGCTGGCACATCATGTGACTGTGTTTCCTTTAGCCTCACGTTTTAACATGACTGTTACGGAGTCGCTCACATGGTTTCCTATCTTTTTGCCTAAAAATGCCTGTATAGGCCATCCCACATGACTTTCCTACCTTAGACTAGTGAATTCAAAAAGGATGGGTCATGACCTCTTACCTATCTCTCCTCGCACGCTATCCGGGTGCTTTGGCTGACCGTTTCCATTGAAACAATTTATGGGTTCTTCTCTGGAGTCCACTTGATCCAGATATTTTAAATTCAAGGATGTATTCAGAATTGCATATAAAAGAGAATATTAACCAAGTAACTTAAAAACACATGAAATGAAGAAGAAATCACAAGAAAAAATGAGATCAAAGACACAATGATTTGATTATGGAGTTAACCTAATGTGGGCTACATTTCCAGGGCCTGTTCAAAAGTGAGGAGGCCATCTTTCAGTAAGTGGAATTAAAAAAATTGTTTACAAGCCACTTTACAAAAATGACGCTTATACCTCCAATTCAGATGATGTACTGAAAATGGAGACATTGGTTGGGGACATGGACTGGAAGATAGGATTCATGTCACGAAATTGTATAATAATGACTATAAACTTGTCAAATTCTGACACTGACACCTCTGGCCTTCTAAGGGAAACTTTTTGGGATCTCCAAGATACACTCGCTCATGGTTACACTATCAAGGCCGCTCTTCCACTACCATTCCCCCCATCGAATGACATGAATGGGTTCTTATTAAGTCTTTTGGGTGGACTTAACAAAAAATGAGTCATTGTCTCTTTGGTAAAGTGTGACGATTATTGTGGGGGTGGGCCGGGTTCAAAACCTGCCCACCCCAGTTTTAAACATGGCATAAATATTATGTATCAATGGTATGTTATAATCGACAGTTCATTGTAACTATCGACGATCACTAGTTTATTGTCTTTTGGAATGGTGTATATATATATTTTTGAACCATATTGGTGGCGTGTTGACCCCACTCGGTCAGGTGGGTTCAAGCCCCGCTAGTTTTGTTATAACATAAGTAATATATGGTTTGGGTCGGGCGAGTTTGCTGGGGCGGGGTGGTGAGGGTGGCTGCCCATCACCCCATTTAAAATTTTTTTATTTTATTTTTTCATACTCATATTTCAAATTCTTTGGTCGAAAAATAAGGGTCACTAAAAAAATTAAGTATGCGACAAATTCACTCATTCCAGTGACCAGATTCCGTGCGTCAGTATGCTTCCAAATTGTTTCCTTGTTAAGACTTCCTCTTGGCCAAGTTTGACATGAAATTTTGCTACCTATAACTTGATAATATGAACTTGGATTTGATTTTTGTTCACACCATTGGAATTAGGGAGACGAGAAATATGATATGGTCCTAGTTTTGCTTCCATATGATGACTTTTATTTTTGAGCTATTTTCAAGGACACTTCTATTTCTGGATCCTCCCAGATCATTTTTCCCCATTGAGGAGATTTTGGACCACCAAAGGCTTTATCATTTTATTGGAAAGTGAGGGAATTTCTCCCTCACTTTCTCCTTTTCCATCCATCGAGCCTTACTTGGATGCATTCCTTTGAAGAAAATATGAAGATAATTCACGTCTTCTTGTCATGAAGTCATGATATTCCTATCGAGAATGATGTCCTACAATAGCCTTTCTAGTTATTCAGGTGCAAAATCGTCCATTGTAGGAATCTTTCCAACCTCTTACGTGTCCATGATCAAAGGAGGCTCATAAAGCTTCAAATTTTCAACATTCACCACTTAGTACATCTGCATGTAAGCTGGTGAATCAAGATGAAAAGTATTATCTCCAATCTTCTCTAGCATGGTGAATGGGCCATATCATATTGGTTACAACATTTTTCCTTCCATTTCATTATGTCCTTACTGATGTGGAGCCACACTTTGTCCCCAACCTAGAATTGGTGATCGACTTAGTGCTTGTCATTTCGAGCTTTGTATTGAGCTTGACTTTTATCCAACTTCTCGTGCACTTCCTGGTGAATCATCTGAATTTTCTAAATGAAATTTATTGCTTTCTACCTTTCATCTCCCCCACTAGAACCTTTATCTTTCCCAAAGACCATGTTTAAGGGATACTTAGGTAAATAAATAAATCATGTATCGAATAGTGAGATCCGAGTAGATGAATGCACTCCTTGATTGTATGCATAATGTACATAAGGAAGCTGCTCATCCCACAACCTGGGATGCTTTCCACAATTGCCTCAAATTGAGAGTATCATTGTGCAATTGAAAACCTCTATTTTTTTGTTGGTTTGTGGATAAAACACTGTGCTACTCTTCCGTTTGGTTTCCATAATTCTCTAAAAACTCGTTAAAAAATCTCCAATAAAGTGAGAGTCTCGATAAAAAAAAATTTGATGTGGGAAACCCAAAGTGGACCCATACAAATTGGAAGAAGATATGAGGAGTATTCTATACAATGACCTACTTTTTACAACACATTAATACACACACTTTTCTAAATTGATCCACAACAACATAAAAATAGTCATGAACTATCCTAGACAAAGGAAAACCACCTACAAAATCCATTGACACACTTTCCCATAGACGACTCAGAATAGGGAGTGGTGTGTAGAGCACCAATTTTCTATTAGCGGGCTTGAAAATTGAACACAATACACATCCATTTACATATTGAGTCACAATTATTTTCATGTGAGGCCAAAAAAAAACCCTTTGTAAATGACACAAAGTATTTTCCATACCAAAATGACCTGACACAAGACAGGTATGTGCCTCTATGATTACATGTATCCTTTCATTCATGGGAATACAAAGTTTGCCAAGATGGTACAAAAATTTTCCCTACAAGTGATAATTATCCACCTACAATCCATGTGTTAGTTTTGCATAATTATTCTTAAAATCATCATCATCAACATACTGTTCAACATAAATTTTAGGAGATAAAGAATCAATTTGAAAAAATATAGATGAAAAAATAGGAGGTCGAGAAAGCATAAATGCCACTTTGTTGTTGGTGCCATTCTTGTATTTTATTACCAAATGAAACTGCTGGAGGAATCCCATCTATATGAAATTCCATTCTTGTTTAAGCTTGGTCTGTGACTAAAGGTACTGCAAGGGCTGGTGATATGTGTAAATGATGGTCTCCTTACCGATCGAGTAGTGCTTCCACTTCTTCATGCTTTTAACCAGGGAATACAACTCCTTGTTGTATGTGGGATAGTTCACAACAACTTTGGAGAATGTCTTTGATGGAAACATACAATTTTCCTTTGCTACATCAATACTTCTCCCATGACATATCCAATATCATATGTCTCGATCTCGAAAGGCCGTGAGAGGTCTGGTAAGGCCAAAATAATGCAGGGCTAATCTTCTCTTTTGGTGTATCAATGGCTTTCTTCTACTTTCCTCCCCACTAAAAGGTTTTCTTCACACTTGTTAATGCATGTAAATGGAATGACATGATGGAGAAGTTGGCAATGAACCTTTTACAATATTGTACTGCACCCAAAAATCTACAAATCTCTGTAGCATTGGTGGGTTTAGTCCACTTTACAATCACATCAATTTTAGAACGATCTATTTTCAATTGTCCACCACCGAAAATGTGATCTAAGTAAACCAAAAAGGTATTACCAAATTCACACTTTGAAATTTTTACATGCCCATTTTCTTTTTGCAAAACATCAGGCACTTTTTTAACTTGACACACATGATCATCCCATGTCCTACTGTAAACAAGAATTCCATCAAGATACACAAGTTCAAAATCATCAAGAAAATACCTCAAAATATAATTCATCATCATCATGAATGTGGTTGGAGCATTACATGGTTTGAATGGCATCACCAACTATTAAAAGAACCCCCGTTTCATACTGAATGCAATCTTCCATACATCCTATTCTGCAATCCTGACTTGATGATAACCACTATGCAAGTCTAGTTTCGGGAAATAGACACCATTTTTAATTTGATATAATAAATAATCAATGCGAGGGAGAGGGTACCAATTATTCACCATTATTTTTTTGAGTGCTTTGTAGTCCACGCACATCCTCCATGTGCCATCGTTTTTCGGCACCCGAAAAATAGGTGAACCACATGGAGAAGAAGTTGGTATTATGACCCCTTGGTTTAGCAATTCCTGCACCTGTTTCTTTATCTCCTCCATCTCAATCACTGAGAACCTGTACATACCAATTTCGAGTAAAGGAGCATCATGCTGTGAGTGAATCTCTTGTTGGATCTCACATTTTGGAAGCAACCTACTTGGTTCCTAAAAAATCCGATCATAGTTAGAAACAATTTGACACAATTCCTTTTTATGATTATGATCACAACCTTTGAAAGCATCATGTCTCTGAATATTTTCTCTCTCACAACCATGAGCATGCACCCTTTGCTGGAATTTACCAACATCTTCATCTGACATGCACTTACAATAATGGCACTCATTTTGGCACGATGAGATCTAACAGTGTATTCCAACTCATCTTTCATGAGATGATACTTGTTTTCATGGCGAAAAAAAAATTATTTCCTATCATACAAATACAAACTCCCCAATACCATTCCACATATATCCAAAGGTACAACATCAAGATCAAGCTCATGAACTAGTTTGGATGCAATCATAAATCTAGCCTTACACTATTTGGTTACATGTAATCTAGATTTATCGCACACCCAATCAAGAGGGTAAGGTTTAAGATGAGGCTTGGCTTCTAATCCCAATTTCTTAACTAAATATTCTGAAATAAAATTTACTTGTGAGCCCAGATCAAACAAGGTTTCCACTTTAGTATGTTTCATTATGAATATAATGTGGAAAAATTCAATTCTCTTTCATTCATTAAGAAGAGACTCATTTGAAGAACTTGTACTTGCACGCAATTTATAGTTTTCACTAGCATGAAGATAAAGGTTACCTTGTGTGCACATTGCTGTGATCAATGTCTCATCAATGGAGTCAGATCCAAGGTCCTACTACACAGTTGCCATTGTTTTTTTTTCCCTTTCCATCAAATATCTTTGGCTTCAACTCCAAATGCAACTTCCAACAATGTTTATCATCATGGCCTTCCTTATTTCAATGAGTTCAAGACGGCTTCAATCCTTCCTCCTTCTTGGTTGTAGTTACCTTCTTGTCCTTTCCTTTGCCTTTTCCTTTGAAATTTCCATTATGAGGTTTGAAAGATGATCAATTTTAATGATCTTCTTTGTCGTTATTTCCCTTTGTGTCAAGTTCAATGGCCTTTACATTGGCCGCATCAATAATAGTAGGCTCAAATAATAACAAAGAATGGTTGATTTAACTATGTAAAGCACCAATATACTTTGTTATGGTTTCAGGTGAATGAAGTGAAATGCCAAAATTCAATGCTTGTTTTATAAACTCTTCCATGAAGCTTTGTACATTTTGACCCTTTTCTTGTCTTAAATATTTCCATTCCATTAACACCTTTTGTCAATAACCTAAAGGATAAAACTGATCTTTTAATGTAGAAACAAAATTGGACCAAGAAGAAAGGAGATCATGCAAGTTTTTGTTTCCTTTCTGCAACTTTCTCTCCCACCAAATGAGAGTGGTTCCACTCAACCAAAGGGATGATAACTAGATATTTGCCTCATCCTCCTCGATCTGCTAAATTGAAAATAAACCTTGATTTGTCTAATCCACATATTAGGTTTCTGTGCATTACATTCTCCATTATATGTCAGAAAATCAAACTTTACATCTAGATAAAAAATGGTTTCTTAGATGTATTTTTATGATGCCTATGAGAATGATGAGAGCAGGAAGATGAAGAAATTTCATTGGTGGATGGAGAGGGATGAGGTTCTCCTGCATCTTCATGTTGTACCGATGCATCATCCTCAAGCTCTTTCTTCTAATGTTTGATTGTATTCTCATATTCTGCAAACAACTTTTCAACTTTATGTGCCATGTTGAAGAAGTTATTGCGATAATTTCACTCTTCTTCTTATCGTGTGTCCTCATCTACCATGTTTCGTATTCGTGGTGCATGCCCCACTTAGGGATCAAAGAATTTAAGTTTTACTTCACTTTTTTGGCGCTTGTTCCTGGTTATTATTCACTCATGCAACTCACATCAAGAAGACTTTCTCTGATACCAAACTTGATCCAGATATTTTAACTTCAAGATGCATTCAAAATTTCATATAAAAGGGCATATTAACCAAGTAAATTAAAACCACATGAAAAGAATAAGGAATAATAAGCAAACATGAGATCAAAGACATAAATTTGATTACAGAGTTCACCCAATGTGGGATACGTCTCATGGCCTTGCTCAAAATTTGGGAGGCCTTCTTTCATTAAGTGGCATCAAAGCAATCAGTTAAAATAAAATTTACAAAAATGGTCCTTATACCTCCAATTCGAATGATGGAATTAAAATGGAGACTTTAGCTAGACAAATGGTCTACATGGTTGGATTTGTGTCATGAAATCGCATAAAAATGACTATAAATTTGTCAAATTATGACATTGACACCTCTAGCACTCTAAGGGAATATTTTTGGCTTCTCCAAGATACCCTCGCTCATGGTTCTGCTACTCAGGCCACTGATGGTTCCACCATTGGTCTCCCCATCTAATGGAACGAATGGGTTCTTATTAATTTTTTTGGGCGGACTTAAAAACTAATGAGTCATTGGATCATTGGTAAAGTGTCATGATTATTGTGGGGGTGGGCTGGGTTCAAAACCTGCCCACCCCAATTTTAAACCTAGAATAACTATTATGTATCCGTGGTATGTTCTAATCAGTGGTTCATTGTAACCATCAACGGTCACCAATTGATGCTCTGTTGGAATGGTGTATATATATTTTGGAACCGCTCGGGTGGCAGGTCATCCCCACCATGCCGGGAGGGTTCAAGCCCCGTAGTTTTCGTTATAACATATGTAATATATAGTTTGGGTTGGGCATGTCCGCCAGGGGTGGCCCAACCACCCAATTTAACATTATAATATACATACATACATACATACATACATACATACATACATACATACAGATATATATATATATATATATATATATATATATATATATATATATATATATATATATATATATATATATATATATATATATATATATATATATATATATATATATATATATATATATATAGATATATATATCATTCCGTTGGCAGGGTGGCGAGGATGGTAGCCTACCACCCCATTTAATATTTTTTTTGATTTTTTTAATGCAAATAGTTCAAATTTTCCCATTGAAAAATAAGGGTCACTAGAAAAATTAAGTAGGTGACAAATTCACCCATTCCATTAGTCGGATTTTGTGTGCCGGGATGCTTCCAATTTTTTCCCTTGTTAAGACTTCCACTTGGCCAAGTTTGACCTGAAATTTGAAAAAATATAACTTGAGCATACGAACTTACATTTGAGTGTCATTTGCATCGTTGGAATTAGGGTGACTAACACCACGATTTGGCCCTAGTTTCACTTCGATTTGATGACTTTTATTTGAGCTATTTTTAAGGCCACTTCTATTTCTGGATCCTCCCGGATCACCACTTCAGCAAGTACAAATGAAGTGGAAATGTGGGACCCTCACTCATATTTATTTCCCTTTCTACCATTCTTCCAAAGGTTTGTTCAAGAGCTCACGACCTCATTCCTTAAAATCATCAATGTCGTTGGGATCAGGGCATCTTCACTTATATTATGGTACCCTCCGTTTCATTTCACCAACATACTCATTTTTTGGGCCTATTTTACATTTCACAGTACCCATTAGGTGCACCTTTCTATGTTTTTTGGTTCATCTTGTTAAAAAAATTTCATTTTGCATATTCTTTCATCAAGATGTTTTCACTTGGGGTATCAATTTTTGAAGTTGCAGGTTTTTTGTAGTTTCCCAAATAAGATCAATCCCCCACTGCCAATCGAAATATAAGGCATCATTCTTCACCCAACATGATATGATTCCTCCAAAGTTTTGCATATCCTACCATCATTTATCTGAAATAAACGATAAGTTCCACCTTTTCGACCACATTTACCATCACCTTTCATTTGCACATGGTAAATGTCCATGCCAATTGATATCACTTCCCCTACATGGATTTCCCCATTTTACAATTACCTATCACACTATTGGTATCCATGACCATTCCCCCGATCCCGGCAACCACTTCATATGCATGTTTAGAACATCAGCCTCATAATTCTCTTCTTTGTGCACTGCTTACCAACGACACTCCTAGGCCACCAATTCTACTCATTGTTGGATTGAATTGAATGCACACCCACATTCTACATTTTTCCTACCACTCCTCCAAATGGAAATATCCCATCTATATAAATTCATCCCCCTCATGAACCTCACACTGAGACCAACCAATGGTCCCCCCACCCTCAGGAAAAAACCCACCTACACCATCACATAGGCTACCATTTTCTTAGGGCACCCATCACCGTGTTTGTACATCCCAAACTATTTTTACATTCTTTTGGCAAGTGTAATTTTTTTTTTTAAGGTAAGGGATTCTCACCCATATTTTTGTGTCAGTTAGTTAGTGGCAGTCCTTAGTTGCCCTTGGTTGGAGCTCGCTTTTGTCACACACAATACTCATCATTTACTCATTACCTACCATGACAGTTAGAATATACTCACACCCACCCTAGACGTCCTACCCACTCTAGGGGTATTTACCCCAGAAAAATTATTTTGATTTCTGGCACTTGGATTAAAAGCTCCAACATTGGGCAGTTTTCCGTATCCACTCATACTGGAATTTATTGCTATCATATCTTTATGACCCATTAGATTACAACCATTTGCTTTACTTTCACATAAATTCCCTAAACTTGATTTTTAGGCGGCTTATGCTCCTTTCTTGTCGACATCAACACTCACCTACAAGGATTGAAGTAGTAATTTGGCTTCTCTCCCTTTAAGGGACAACCTTAGGTGGCATAATAAGAATCATTATCACATATTGACGTCATTGGTTTCCCTAACATTCGACACCAATAAATTTTTCATGTTAGTGTTGTATCGTACTTTGTGACTGTTGCAACACTCTCATTTAATCGAAGACCCATGCATCTCATAGCACCTCATTCATCCGTTCTTTACATTTAATGCAAGGGGGCACCCAATCCAGTCTATTTTTCAAAGACACCCCTAAGGGTGAAAGTAGTTATCTTCTTCAACCAACAACATGTTGGACACATCAATGCTGACTTGCTAGGACCATTTCCTGTATGATTTCAATACTTAATCATAGTCATCATAAAGAGTATGGGATATGCTGACCTCGTATAGAAATTTTTTTATTAGTATTTCTTCAAATAATTGTCCTCTTTAGTTCTCAGTCAAGAGTATTTCCCTAATCATCTATGCAGTAAGTTTTTATATCTCTCGAGAAGTTAGTAAGACTCTTAGTCAAATCAACAAAAACATGATTTATTTCGGCTATACGCTTTCTCTTAACCTCATACATAAGGGAGCAACTATTATCATGAGAAAATAATACACTCATTTGCATGCACTTGAAGACACTTAGAGTTAGTGATCAACACACACAAAGGTTACATTTTCAGCTAAAAGCATCATGAAGACCAAAAATAAAAAGATTTTCTAAGGTTCAAGTTAAAAAATTAACCCGCACATGTGTACCATTGTTGGAAATTAGAAACCACGTGAACATTTCATTGTGTTATGCAACCAAATCACAAAACAGAAGAAAAGAGAGATTAATGACTTGAAAATTAGCCTCTTCGAGGGGGAAACCTCATTTACATCACATAAATAAATAATGCTTGGATGATACACATGACAAGACATGCTTGGTATATATAGGATTCTAAGGGGCCATAATATAATAAAATTCTACATAACCATAATAATGTAAGGGAACAAAAATAACAATAGCAGGATTCTATGGGGCACAAAATTAACAATATGGGGGCTACATTGGCACAAAATAACAATAAGGGGGCTACAATAGTGTTATAGGGGCCTAACATGCTCATCTCCTTCAAAACCGTGTTTTCTCCAATGCTTGAGTAGTTATGGATGTTTCTGTATAAAATTATCACCTTTCCATGTGGAATATTTAGCGAATAAGTTCTTCCACTTAATTAGATACTTTGAAATTGATAAATTCCATAGGTACCAATTTTTTTTTTTTTTTGTGACTGCATTAGGCATCAATATGATTTTTCCTTCTTCGTGGAAATACTTCTTGAACTGGGAGCTTGTCACTGATAACCTTCTTTAAGCACAAAACATGGAAAAATGGGTGTACTCGGGAATATGCAGACAACTCCAATTTTCATGCCATAGTACCAATATTTTGCAACACTTTGTAAGGACCATAATACTTGGGTGATAATTTATTATCCCTCTTAGCTTGCTTGAGAGACAATTTTTTGTATGGTTGTAGTATTAAAAATATACATTCAAAGACATCAAAACTTTTTTCACTACGATGTTGAGCTACCTGTTGTTTCATTCAATTCTGTGCTATAGTGAGGTTATCCTTTAAGAGTTGGAGAACTTGTTATTGATGCTTGATGTGTTGTTCCACTATTTATTTTCCATTAAATATGATGTGATGGACGGTGGATTATATCCATAAAGTGCCATAAATGGGGTCATTTTAGCTGCAATATGGAAGGAAGCGTTATACCACCATTCAAACAGAGGTAACGACTTGAAACAAAGTTACTGATCAAATGAAAACTATTACCTCAAAATGAGAACTCTAGCCCAAAACCCCCAAAAAACATGAAAAAAGTGTAGAAATTATACAACAAGCATGTATATCATGGATTTAATCTGATCTAACAATGTTATAAAGATAGATACTGAATCACTTCTACAAATCAATTGCAGAATTAAAAACACAATCGCCAATCACATGAAGCAAAGAAGAATCAATCAAACCACAACACAGATAATTTCCCGGGGAAAGCTTGCTACTCAAAACCCCACTATATTCTATTGTATATTCAACATGGATACATGAAAAAATTACATACAACTCTTCTCACAAGAGCCCTCCTGTACTTAGCTAACAATCTCACATTGTCCTGGATAAAACTGACCAATACTTAGCCAATTTTTTTCCTCCTGAAAGCCTGCCTTGCTTGTGCAATCCCTGATGAATGCAATCCCCATTATTTAGGAATTTTAGCCTTCGTTGACTGCACAAGGATCATGGGAAATCCAATTGTTGTTTGGTTGCATGGGTGCAACCCAATAATCCTACAATTGATAGTCAAATTCCCTTTCACCTAGATCTCAACTGGGTCTCCACTGGAACTGACATGCATGCAGCTAATAATAATAAATCCTTAGTTGCATGTGAGATCACTGATTATGAATTAATTAATATTTAATTCACTTGATCTCTCACTAGTGTATCAAAAAGTTACAACTAGCACAAATGAGTTTAACTCACTTAACTAAGTTAAACTGATTACAACCTACATTAAATAATGCACCAATGCAATTCAAACTCTGTTACAACTAGAATTACTCTGCATGCCTCACCAACTACCCTCAACTCGAAATTCATGAGTTAATTGGGTTTATCACACTCAGTTAACTATTATAAGTTATTTTTAGATTATATTACATTTTATTGTCCATCTTAATCAAGCGATAACTAAAATAGACATTCACCAAATTTAGCCCACATTAGTGTAAGTGCTACGAAGACTTGTGGTCCCACACTAGTGTAGGTGCTGCTTGGACCTCCTGGTCCCACACTAGTGTAGGTGCTGAAATTTCTTGGTGAAATTAAAAACTCCCTCTCAACAAGAAAGGGATTATCCTACACCCCGATCCTACCTCTATGGTATTCGAATTTTCTCTTGGTGAGTGCCTTCGTCAGAATACCTACATCCTGATCTTCCATGGGAATGTACTAAAGTAACATTATTCGCCTCTACACACAATCTCTGAGATGGTGGTACCAGATATATATGTGCTTGGACGTATCATGAAACACATGATTAATCGAGAGTTTAATGCAACTCTAATTATCACAATGTATCACTGTCGGATCCATCTGAGAATCAAACAAAACAACCAATATATTTCTCATCCAGATAGCCTCACATACAACTTTAATTGTTACCATGTACTCTTCTTCCACTGATTGAGTGCCACAGATCACTATTTCCTGTTGTACCAAGAAACTGTTGTCGATCCTATGCTGAAGATCCCTCCTCATGTGCTCTTTCTGTCTGATGGACTGCCTGCCCAATCTGCATTCGTGAAGCCTTGAACCTTCATTCCCTTTGTCTGTATGTACTATAATCCATAATTTGATGTGCCCCTTAGGTATCTCAAGACATGCTTCAACGCCTTCCAAAATAGCTTGGTAGGCTTCACCATAACTTGACTCAGCTGGTTAAATGTGTAGCAAATGTCTAGTCTGGTGTTCACTAGATACATCAATGAACCAACTAGTTGCCTGTAGATTGTGGCATCCACTACCTCTCCAGAAGTAGCATCCTCTTTCCTCCAATTTCTTGGAAGAGGAGTGTCCATGGCTTTTCAACTCTCCATGTGAAACTTAACTAGTATCTCTTTTGCATACTTTCCCTCAGAAACAAAAAATTCACAATCCCGTAGCCATATTTCCAAACCAAGGAAATAATGATGGAGTCCCATGTCCTTAGATTTGAAGTCCCTTGCAAGATCCTCCTTGCATGATTGTATTAACTGCTCATCAACAATCAAAATTATATCCTCAACATAAAGTAAAATAATCAATAACTTACCCTCAACCAAAATTTGGTACAAATTTTGCATCAACTTCAGTTTTGGTGAAGCCCAGTCTGGTGAAATAACTGTCTATCCGAGTGTACCAAGCATGAGGTGCTTGCTTCAGCCCATACAATGCTCTCTTGAGTCGACACACATGCGAGTCATTGTAGAAGATCTTGAAACCTTCTGGATATTCTATGTAAACTTCTTCCTCAAAAACTCCATTGAGAAACACAATTTTCACATCCAACAGATGAATGTGCCAGCCCATCTACACTGAGAGTGCAAGGATGGATCTAATGGAGGATAACCTTGCAATATGTGCAAAAGTATCATCATAATCGATCCCCTCAATATGTGAGAATACCCAGGCCACAAATCTGGCGTTGTATTTCTCCACACTCCCATCAGCAGCTTGGTTTATCTTGTAGATCCATCTAGATCCAACCACTGATTTTCCGACCGGTCTTGGGAAAATATCCCATGCACTATTCTTGACAGTGGCATCATACTCTTCCAACATTGCATCAACCCAAATTGGTTGCTGCACTGCCTCCTGAAAGGAATATGGTTCAGTCATAATACATTTTCTCATAAGAGCCATGTATCTAGTAAACCTGTCTGGAGACTATCTCTGTCTACGTTGTGAATTAGGGGCTCCTACATTCTCTACAAAATCAAGTCTCAATCTATCAGCTTTCGTGGTGCGCCTTCTACCATTTCTGATGGATGGCTCTACATGAGTGTTTTTTTCCACTCCATGATGCTCCACATGTGGCTGCTCCACATCTTGAAGCTCATCCTTGGGAACCAAGAGTCCCTCCTCTTCATGCAAATACAAATCCCTCTCAAGGGACAATCACATGTATTTCTCCTCATCAAATTTTATATATCGTCGACCAACAGTAATTCTGTTGTTTGGAAAATACACCCAATATTTGTGGGGAGTTTCAGTGTACCCCACAAAAATATCAATCTCAGCTGTTGGTTCCAGCTTCTTCCTAGCGTCTTTGGTCACATGAACATAAAAAAATTAGCCAAAACTCTTAAAATTTGAAACATCAAGTTTCTTACTAGTGATAGCCTCTTCTTGTGTACTCATGCCAAGTATCCTACGAGGACAACAGTTCTACACAAACACCGTTGTGTTGCATGCTTCCTCCCACAGATGCATCGGTAGGCCTTGATCATGCAACATCACTCTTGTTGCACCCACAATCGTTCTGTTATTTCTTTTAGTGACCCCATTCTGCTGTGGGTTATGAGGTATTATCAATTCTCTTCGAATTACTTTGTTACTGAAGTTCTTGAATTCATTAGAGATGTACTCACCAACATTATCGCTCCTAATATACTTTAGTTGCTTCCCCGTGTCTTTCTCCAACAATGCTTCAAACTCAGGAAACTTTAAGAATGTCTGATCTTTCTTCTACATGAAGTAGATCCAGCACTTATGAGAAAAGTCATCAAAAATATCACATAGTACTTATGTTTTGTTGTCGAAGCAATAGAGAATGGTCCACACATGTTTGTGTGAACTCTCTCAAGGATCCCTGAGGCTCATTTCTCCTTCTCATGAAAGGTTTCTTTTAAATATTTTCCCATAGTACATCCCTTGCATGTGTCTCACTGCACAAGTGTACCCTTGGGAAGATCCATATAAATCTGTTGCATGACTTTCAAGGCTTCGTGGTGAAGATGGCCCAATCTACTATGCCATAACTTGCCCTCATCCTAGCTCACCACTTTGTCCACCTTTCCCATCAATGCTATGCAACCATCTACATCTAGATTGTAGAGATTATTAGCTCAAATACCAATCTTCTTGGCTTGTCCTATTGGTTTGTGTCGCAGGAAATCTTTTCCTTCACTGAAAACAACATCATAGCCTCTATCTTTCAACATTTCAAATGAGACTAAATTTTTCTTCAAACCTGGTACATGCATTACATCTTTTAATTAAAAGGGTTTACCTGAATGTATCTGGAAGGTAATGGTACCAATATCGGTAGCACTGTACCGCCCGTCATCACCCATTTCAATATGCATCTGGAGATCCTTCTCCTCCAAGCTACTGAAAAGTTCCTTATCTCCCATCATGTGAAAGGAAGTACCACTATCGAAATACCTCATAGATCCCAATGCACTGACACCATGCATGTGATCAATGAGAAGTCAAGTTCAAATTGCGAGGCCAAAGCCTCACCAACTACATATCCTAAAGCCTTCTTGTTCTTCTTCTTTTGTGGATAGTTTGTAGCATAATTCCCATGCTCGTGACAGTGAAAACACTTCACCTTGGACATATCGCACTTCTTGCCATATTTGGACTCGGATTTGGAATGAAATTTCTTCCCCTTCCCTTTATTCGTATTGGTAGCCGAAGCAAAATCTTCTTCATCTTCATTCTTAGATGAAGATCCATATCTAGTGTTCCATTTGAACTCCTCCTGCACCAAATCCGACCACAGTAGTTCCCAATCTGACATATTTTCCCTTCCATTGATAGATTCTTGATAACTATGCCAGCTCTTGGGAGGTCCTAGAAGAGATAAACTCGCCAAATCATCATCAACGAAAGTTATGCCAACGCTCCCCAGCTCATCTCGACATTGGAAAAACGTTGTTAAATATTTTTTCATGGAGTTGGCTTTCTCCATCCTGAGTTGATCTTTCAGTGCCAATTAGCTATGGTCACTGCTGCTCTGAAATAGATCCGTCAAATCTTTCCACATAAAATATGGTGTCTCTTTTCCATGGAGAGTTGAGACAATGTGGTCTTGTACTCCCTCCATTAGGATCATCCTCGCCTTTGCCACTTTCTTTTGCCATGCATCAAGATTTGCAGCATCTGTCACAACGGGTTTAGGAACATCATAATCAATGAATTCCTTCAAGTCATTGTCTTCGAGTACTGCCTCCATCTTGTCCTTCCAAGAAATATAGTTAGAGCTGCCCTCGAGTGCATACTCCAATATCAAGCCATTGAAAGCCATTTCTATCCTGAATCAGCTGTAGCACGAAGAAATTCTTTCTGCAAATTCAAATTCTATTCAGTCACCAACTCAGCTCCTCCTTCACTATTGTGATTTTTTGTGCTCTGATACCATGTAGAAATTATACACCAAGCATGAATATCATGGATTCAATCTGATCTAAAAATGTGATAAAGATAGATACTGAATCACTTCTACAAATCAATTGCGGAATTAAAAACATAATTGCCAATCACATGAAGCAAAGAAGAATCAATGAAACCACAACATAGATAATTTCCCGGGGAAATCTTGCTACTCAAAACCCCACTATCTTCTATTGTATATTCATAATGGATACATGAAACAATTACATATAACTCTTCCCACAAGAGCCCTCCTATACTCAGCTAACTGCCTCACACTGTCCTGGATAAAAATGACCAATACTTAGCCAATTTTCTGCCTCTTGGCAACCTGTCTTGCTTGCGCAATACCCGATGAATGCAATCCCTATTATTTAGGAATTTCAGCCTTCCTTGATTGCACAAGGATCATGGGAAATCAAATTGGTGTTTGGTTGCATGGGTGCAACCCAATAATCCTACAACTGATAGTCAAATTCCCTTTCACCTAGATCTCAACTGGGTCTCCATTGGAACTGACATACATGCAACTAATAATAGTAAATCCTCAGTTGCATGTGAGATCACTCATTGCGAATTAATTATTATTTAATTCACTTGATCTCTCACTAGTGTATCAAACAATTACAACTAGCACAAATAAGTTTAACTCACTTAAATGAGTTAAATTGATTACAACCTGCATTAACTAATGCAACAATGCACTTCGAACTCTGTTACAACTAGAATTACTATGCATGCCTCACCAACTACCTTCAACTCAAAATTCATGAGTTAACTGAGTTTATCACACTCAGTTAACTATTACAAGTTATTTTGAGATTATATTACATTTTATTGGCCATCTTAATTAAGGGATAACTAAAAAAGACATGCACCAAATTTAGCCCACACCAGTGTAGGTGCTGTTAAGACCTGTGGTCCCACACTAGTGTAGGTGCTGCTTGGACCTCCTGGTCCCACACTAGCGTAGGTGCTGAAAATTCTTGTTGAACTTCAACAAAAAGATCCAAAAAACGAAAAGTATGTATGCGAGAAGGATGCTTTTTAGGGAAAATTTTCAACACTTTTTTTTTTAAATGGTTGTAAGAACCTTTTTTTTTTTTTAAAGATGGAAAAACACCCTCCAAACAAAAATTGTTGATGCTCAAACAAAAATAAATAAATTGGGTTCCAATTTTGACACTTTTTAGCAATGGAATTAAAGAACAAAATATTAGGACATTGAAAAACCTTAAAATTCCAACAATTCTCAAACACAATGTTAAAGTTAAAATATCATGTTGCAAAGCCTTATAATTCCAACAATTTCCATCCATGTTGTTAAAGATAAAATATCTTGGCTCTAAAAAACCCTAAAATTGTAATTGTTTTCAACCATAACATTAAAGATAAAATATCATAACTCGGAAAAACTTAAGCTTTTGACAAATTTTCAACTATGGAATTAAAAACCTTAAGTTTTTAACATATTTCAACCATGAAATTATTGACAAATTATATGACTAAAACATTTTTTAAATTTGAACACATAAATGAAAGATTCATTATTCCAAGAGTAATTTTTGTTTTAAAGGCTAAAACAACTTATCCCATTGCAACAAAAACCTAAAAATCCACCATCAAAACAAAGTGTCCCCTTTTAATGATGAATTAAAATTTCAACAATTTTAAAACTATCTTATACCAAATGATAACAATTAAAAATATCATGGAAATATCACTGTATAATTTAAAAATTTTACGTTAATTTCTAATAATTTTTTTACTTTTAATCAAAATATCAACTTTGGTAGATTGAATATAACATAGATTATTTTTGTAATTAATTGTTGAATTGTGAATATTCTAAACAAATGAATTCTTCATAATTAAAATGTATAATCCAACAAACATAGAAATGGCTCATAACTTCATGTAAGATCATATGGAAGTAAAAATATTTATTTCAAGTTACCCTGCAAACATCATTTAAGTAAAATGTCTTAGACATTTATTTAAAATCACTCATAGCTTCTAACACACCACCAAAATCTACATCTTCAGATGAATGAATGGATGCAGATGAAGATGACCCATATTATTCTCTTTCATCAACTAGTGTCCCATCTGAGTCAACATGCATGCCCACCATTTCAGGTTTCGAAATTTTTCTAGATCTATGACTAGGTTCACCAAAATCTCATCTCTACACTCTTTCTTCTGGTAGCAACTTATTCAAAATATCTATGGTCCTGAAATGAAAAATTCTTCACATTGTTAAATTAAAGTAGGGAAAATTTTAGGGGCTAATAATTTCAAGTGAGCTAATTTTTCATGTTAAAAAAATTTTTTTTGTCAATTCCCCCTTTTTCTAAAAAAAATTCTCCCAAATTTATAGAATTAAATTATTTCACCTTTAAAATCACCAAAATTTTACAAAAACTATATATAAAATCATTATAAGTTTCATTATTTTTACAAATATAATACTAAACATTTTAAAGTTAGCATATTAATGACTAGTAAGATTCGCCAAGGTTTCTAAAATTTAAAATAAATTTGCATCCTTAACTGTTTCAATGAATTATTGAAGTCAAACAAGTATGTCAACATCCTCCAATTTTAAGAGGTCTGTGTGGAGACGATTTATATTTTTACTCTTTAATTTTTCTCTTTTTTCCATTGTTTTTATCAACTACCATATTTGGCTTGTACACACCATTGAATGGGTGGGTATTTGTCGCATACCAATGTGCTTCAACAACTGTAATATCTTCATTTTCTTGAATAACCTTTATAACCTTGGAAACCTAGAATGGATAGCCATGTGGATCTCCATATGCTAACATTGCGATCATGAAACCACCCTTAACATACTGCACACAACCCTTCTAAAGGTCTTCCATTGTTTCAAATTGTGCATGTGATCTTCTAGAACCAATATAGATTTCTCTTTCCTCTACCTGTGGAGAATTAATAATGCCTTGAGATTGTTGTTGTTCAACAATGTGTATTTCCTCATGTTCATTTGAAGTTTTTTGTGGCCAAATAAATGGAGTCTTCAAAAGTGTATCTTCATCTCTTTATCTTGAAATGATATCACTTTGATTATCGAAAAAATACTTCCACCAAACTGAATGAATAACATCAAAGTACTCATATGTATCTCTAATAGATATTTTAATTTATTCCAAGCATTCAGAATAATGTATATCTCTCTTATGTGTTCGTGAATTATGAAGTTCAACAATTGATTGTAATAACAATATCTTTGATGAAAATATTGAATGATCTGGAATGAACTTCAAAAATGCTAAACCTGATTACGACCCCCATTCTGCAGCAGTTGAATACTTATTTCCCCATATAAGTTTTTTCCCATAAATTGTTTTTATACGAAACCGATGTTGGAGGCTAATGTCATTAATTTTTTCAATTAATTTCTCCTCACTATGTGATCCTAGAATAAACCTTTGCATGTTAATAGTTTCTTCCAACACATGAAAAACATTCTTTGGAATGTATGATTTCCTAATACATTCAATTAATTATGGCATGATCCCAACATCCTTCCTCCTCAATGTTACTGAAAAATGACTTAACATATGATCAATATGGTCATGAGTGTTCCCAAAAAGAAGAAGACCAACCTTTACCTTTTTAAATATTCCCAATTCAATAAGCATGTTTAGATATCCAGAAACAACTTGATTTTTGTTTTCATGACTTTGTGCTGTCTAATTGCAAATACAAGAAATTAGGAAGATTACAAGAATAATGAGAAACCACAACATGGATTATGGTTGTGGTCATATTTACATCATTATGAATATTTGGAGTTGTGAAGTAAACCCTTGGCAACATCTTCCCATTAAATACCATAAACTAGCCAAGTGAAACTGAATAAAATTTTCCTCCTGTAAATTTTTTGGTATGCAGAAAAAATGTGGTAGAAGTTTTTTCTTTTGGTCCATACCATTAATTATAAATATTTATTTGGATTATGATAACACTTCTTCGATGCTTATACAATTTTTTAATTTCACTGGTTTGGTGATTGTAATGCTCTTGAAGTACTTTGATAATGGAATCTGCACATAAAATAAAAGAAACCTATTAATAAATATACTTTCATAGTTGATAACTATCCAATTTTTAAAAATAATGTTATGAATGCATACCTCTTTCTTCCCTTTGACATTTATCCCTTTTTGATTTACAAGAAGCACATGTATTGCAAACCCCTATCCTTGTCTTCTTAGGAATACAAACATTGTTGAATTCATTCTTCCATATCCTTGTAAAATATGAATATGTAATAAAATTACCATCTCCTTCAGCACATTCTCCATATTATTTATATAAGCTATAGATTTACCGTCTTGAGAAATTATCTATAATGTGTATTGTGTATTTATTTGGAAAAAATTCTCCATGATTTGAAAACAAGAATTTCATCCATGACATCGTAGTATTTTTTAATGTCCCAACCTCTCATCTACAATGTACTTTTGAAAAAAATGTGGGATCATTTTCTAGCCTTTCTTGAATTCTTGAAAAATAGAAATTACCAATTGAATGCAACATTTTGAAAGCCTTTTTACAAAGTAATACATTCCCAATATGATAATCATAACTTGCTAGTGTAGATTGAATGCAACCCACTAAATATGAATTTTGCATGCTTTTATTCATTGAAAAATATCTCTTCCTTTTCTCCAAAGAAAACTTGAAATCCATATGTTTCAAGAAATCCTTTCAACAACATTCACTTGAAATCATATCACTGATAAAACTTCTTCTTGTGAGATATTATGTCCTAAGCCCTGTATAACTGAAATATTTTGGATTGATATGAAAAGGTCTACTCCTACTCCTAGATACAATATTTTCTTGCAACACCTCCATCATTTCATTATCCCCTGTAGAAACATTTTCATCATAATTAGGTGCAATATTATCCTCACTATGATAATTCTGAGCATAGTTAGGAAATTCATCACCATCCTTGCTTGGAAAATATTAATTACCATCCTCATTTGAAGGAAATTCTTCAATACTATCATCTGCACTTTTGAAATCCCGCTTCAGACGAAATCCTTCACCATCTTCATCCGTGCTTTTGAAATCCTCCCTTGTAGGATTCAATTCTTCATCACAATGAGTGCCTTTGAAACACTCACTTAGAGAAAATGAATTATTCACATTTGTGCCTCTAAAATTATCATTTGCAAGAAACTTTTAATCCTCCCGTCGTAAATGGTTCTCTCATAATCCTTAAGATTACGACTGAGTGGAAAATATGACTCTCTATTCATAGTCAAATTATCATGTGAAGGAAATTCTTCATCCTCCCCTTCATCACTAGTGTTCTCATAATCCTTGGGATTAGGACTGAGTGGAAAATATGAATCTATATTCATATTCAAGTTATCATTTGCAAGAAATTCTTCATCCTCTCCCTTCATCAATGGTGCTTTCACAATCCTTAGGATTAAGAATAAGTGAAAAATTTGAATCTCTATTTAATATAAATTCTTCATCCTCCCCTTCGTTAGTGGTGCTCTCATAATCCTTAGGATCAGGACTAAGTGTAAACTTTGAATCTCTATTTAATGAAAATTCTTCATCCTCCCCCTCCCCTTAGTGGTTCTCTCATAATCCTTAGGATTAGGACTAAGTGATAAATTTGAGTCTGAAAAATATTCATCCCCCCTTTCATGAGTGGTGCTCTCATAATCCTTAGGATTAGGACTAAATGGAAAACATGACTATTTATTTATTGGAAATTCTTCATCTCACTCTTTGTTAGTGGTGCTCTCATAATCGTTAGGATTAGGACTAAGTGAAAAAAATGACTCTCTATTTACAGGAAATTCTTATTGCTGCCCTTCATCAATGCTGGTCTTATCATCCTTAGGATTAGGACCAAGTGGAAAATTTGACTCTCTAATTACAGTGAAAGAATTATTATTATATTCATCAATATGAATAGAGTCGTTATGTGAAAAAGATGTTGATGTTGTAGAAAGAAAAACTTCACTATTAGAAGAATCCATGACTTTCAAACAAAATATGTTGAATTATACACATGCACTATCTCCTAATGATAATTTATAGCTTAGAGATAACAAATCTCTCTAAAGTTCCCCCTCAAAATTTTTCGCCGAAAATTTTCCCTGCAAAATTTCCCCCCAAAAACTTTTGCCGAAAATTTTCCTTCCAAAAATTTCATTTGAAATATTTCTCTCAAAATTTTTTGTCTAAAATTTATTTGAAAACATTTTACTAAATTTTTGGTCTTGAAAAATTTCACCCTACTTTCTATTCAAAATATCCACATAAATTTTCCTTTAATGCATTCCTTCAAAATTAAAATAGTTTTTTTACTTAAATTATTTAACATTGACTATGTAACTAAATTAATTTTTATAATTTATATTTTATTTTTTATCCCACATTGAATACAAATTAATCTAAACCTATAATATTAATTATATATTAATTTTCTTAATTTTAATTTTAATCTGACATTCAAGAAACACTAAAGTAATCCCACAATCTTCGCTAGATAATAACATTCATTGTTTCTATTCCCAACATCACATCAAGTCTTCTCGATTTTATTAAAAAGTTTAGAGCAATTTTGCAGAGGAGTTGCATTGTCATCGATAACACATTGAATGAGAGTTTTTCGCTTTTCAAAGGTTAGTTTTCCTTCTATTTTGACTATTTAAAGAGGAATTTGGTGAAAATATATTGTTTTATGGTTTTTATGGTCGAAAACTATTTTTTATTGTTTTTTTTTATTCAAAGATTTTATTACTATCATATTTTACAGGAAAACCCACAAAAAAACAGTATTTTTTATATTTTTATGGCGAAGAAGACGAAAAAAAAAACTCAAATTTGTAGGATTTTAGGAGAAAAAATAAGAAAAATCATATTTTTTAGGGCTTTTAAATGAAAAAGCCCAGTATTCTATTTTTTTTAGATTTTTTTTTTTAAATTTTCCTTGGGGGGCATTTCAATTCATTGATTCAAAATTTACAAAATCGTTGAAACAAGGCAGACCTAGGTATAAATCCCCCTGAGCTGACTGATTTACGATAAGGAAAACATGCCATAAACCCCTAAAGGTTCACTAATAATTACATGTCAGGTGGCCTACTAGGTTCCTCCACGAAAAAAAAAACCTATTCCCTTAAAAAAGAAGAAGTTATATTTATTGATTTTGTGATTTAAAAAAAAAAACATTTTTATTTTTTTAACAATATAAATATTGTTTTTTTTAAAACTATATATATATATATTCTTAATTTTTTTTTAAATTTTTGGGGGCCAAAGCGGGCCTTCGGATCCTTGTTGGGATGAAGGCCCACGTGTAGGTTTGATGGGCCCAGGTAGGCTCGCCCGCTGGGCCGAAGTCCTATAGGTTGGCTTGTCGTGGCCCAATAGGCCCATTCACGGGCCTTTGACCCCGAAATTTAAAAAAATGTATATTCTGTTTAAAAGAAAGTCTAGCTTTAGGTAGGAACTGGCATGTTTAAGTTTAAGATTTCTTTTAAATGTTTTGCATGTGGAAGAGTAGGTCATTATGCTGCTAAATGTCCTTATAAATAAAATCACGAGAAAGGGAAGAATGATCCAAAGAAGAATGTCAGAGGAAGCTTTGATAATATTAAAATTTTTTATACCCTTGAAGATGGTGAATATTCTTCCAATAATGAGAATGTTGAATCTGACCAAGTTTATCTGTTGCTTATGGAATTTTAGGAAAAATGTATATGAATCTTACGATGTCTTTATGGATGCTCTAGAAGAAAAGGAAATCTTTATAAAAAAAACTCTTATTGAAGAAATAACTTAGCTAAAAATATGTTTAGAATAAGCTAAATTAGCTGAAGAAGTTTTGAAGAAACAAGTTCTAGAAAAAGAAAGGCACTATGAAAATTTAGAACTTGAAATAGTGGGTCTAAGAAAGGAACTTAAGAAAACAATAGCTCTAAATTTTATATTTGCTAAAGGTTCTGAGACTTTATAAGAATCATCAAAGTGAAAATATGTCCTCTAATCAAGATAGGTCTTGGATACAGTTCAAACAGTGAAACAAAAAAAACTATAAAATCTTATGAAATAGGTACATGAAGCTGCGCCAATGCAGTAAAGGGAAGAAATCACTAGAATTATAGTTCTCAAAAAAAGATTGAAGGATCAAATACTTCTCATGCAAAACAACCTTATCATTATATAAGGGCAAACTACTCAAGAAGGTATTATACTCCCAGGTATTCCTACTTCAATGGTAAATCCTTCACTTGTCACAATTTTTGTCACAAAGTTATTCATTGTGTTTCTTATAAAACTATTATGACTAGAGAAACACGAAAAGAAAAGAATGATATTGGGGAAAATAAAACTTCTTCTAATATTTTCTTACCACTTCAAGATTAAATTGAATGTTCTCTATCATAATTTTTGTCATAAAGAAATTGAATGTAGAAGCAGAATGGGACCATCTTACCAGCATGCACATAAGACAATAACACCCAAGATATGGAAAAAGAAAAATTCAGACACTGAAAATTGTGGTCTAGATTTCTATGCAGGAGATCAAGAAAAATTGTGGTACATTGACATCAAATGTTCAAACCATATTATGGGTGACAAAGATAAGTTTATTTATTTTATTGAAATAAATAAAGAAAAGAATGAAACTTTTGGCAATAACTCACCTGCTACTATCAAAGGGAAAGGAAATGTGTTGTTAAATAAAAATGTTAAGGCTGGAAATGCATTATTTGTTGATGGATTACGAAATAACTTGTTAGGTGTTAGTAAGATGTGTGACCAAGGGCATGAGGTTGTTTATAGATCAAAGAATTGTGTGGTAAGAAATCTAGATACATGTAAGATCATAATAAAAGGGATAATGACTCTAGACAATGTCTATGTCTTAGAAGGAAGCCAAGAGCATTGCTATTTAAGAAATTTTGAATAAAGTTGGCTTTGGCACAAAAGGTTGGTAAACCTTAGCTTTTCTCAATTTCACAAATCAAACAAAATGGGAGTAGTTCATGACTTTACCAATATATTTCCACTTAAAAATATCATCTCCAAATCATGTCAATTTGGTAAGAAAACCAAAGTTCAGTTTAAAGCTAAAGAAGGTACTTCAAGTAAGCCACTTGAAATTATTCATACTGATTTATGTGGTCCTATAATAAAGAAGTCTCCTTGTGGTGAAAAATACTTCATATTATTGATTGATGATTTTATAACAATGTGTTGGATTGGGTTACTAAAAAATAAATATGAAGCATTTGATACATTCAAAGTATTCAAGGTTCTAGTAGAAAATGTGTTAGATATGAAAAAAAAATTTCTTAGATATGATAGAGGAGGAGAATTTATATTAGATGAGTTTTTCAATTCTTATGAACAACACATCAAAAGACAAATTTCTGTAGCTAAGACTCCTCAAAAAAATGGAGTGGCAGAAAGAATGAACAAAAAATCTAAAAAAAGGCACACACCATGCTTGATGAGTCAAGAACACTTAACACCTTATGGGGAGAATTAACACATACAACCATGAATATCCTTAATAAAGCTCATGTTCGAGTAAAAAGTGATAAAAATCCACACAAACTATGGTTTGGTAAGCCTAAAACTGCCAAACATTTTAGAATTTCTGGAAGTAAATGTTACATAAAGAAAAATGATGATAAGCTTGGGAAGTTTGAATCTAGAGCTGATGAAGGAATCCTCCTCGGATATGCTTAAAAATATTGTTGAATGCATAGATGTTGTGATTGATGAAGCATCCACATGTTCCAAAAGTGAAGCACCAACAGATGACGAGCCTCTCCCTACTACAAGGAAAAAGGATACAGAAGAAGGAAATAGAGACGCATCATAAGAAGGAAGTGAAAATATAGATACATAAGAAAAGACTCCATCAAGGTATGTTTAGAAAAACCATCCTGAATCTCAAATTCTAGGAGAAAATGAAGCATGAATACAAACTAGAATAAATCTTGTTGGAAATTCTAGTCACTTAGCCTTACTATCCACAGTTGAACCTCAAAATGTGAATCAAGCAATAAATTTGAGTGTTGGGTCACAGAAATGCATGAATAACCTTATCAAATAGAAAATAAACATACATGGGAATTATTACCAAGGCCTCATGATAAAAATGTAATTGGGAAAAAATGGGTATTCAAGAACAAACTGAATGAAAATGGAGAAGTAATTCGAAACAAAGCAAGACTTGTATGTAAAGGCCATGCTCAATAGGAAGGGATATACTTTGAAGAAACATTTTCACTTGTATCTAGACTTGAATCCATAAGAATGTTTCTTTCATTTTCAAGCTTTCATAACTTCAAGGTACATCAAATGGATGTTAGATATGCATTCTTAAATGGAGATATAGAAGAAGGTTGTATTGAACAACATGAAGGATTCATTCTTGGAAATGATCAAAATCTTGTGTGAAAAATTAAGAAGGAACTATATGGGTTAAAACAATATCCTCATGCATGGTATTATCATCATGACAGGTATCTTTAACAACAAGGCTTCAAAATGGGTCTGCATATAGCAACGTATATATCAAATTTGATAAATGCAAACTTTTGATCATTGTTGTTTATGAAAATGACATCATATTTGGAAGCAATATAGAATCTATGGGTCAAGGATTTTCTCCAGTTATACAAAAATAATTTGAAATGTATCTACTTGGTGAACTAACATATTTTATTTGCCTTCAAGTTCAATGAACTAAGAATGGTATATTTCTCTCACAAACCAAGTACCTCAAACAAATTTTGAAGAAATATGGAATGGGAGATTGTAATCCTATATGCAAACGAATGGTAACATGATGCAACCTTAGTCAAAAGGATGATTCTCCTTCAGACGATCAACTAGAATACAGATCTATGATTTGTAGTTTTCTCTATATTACAAGTACAATACCTGATATTATGAATTTATTTGGTATTGTTGGAAGATTTCAAGAAAACACTAAGGTAACTCATCTCCTATATGTTAAGATAATATTCAAGTATCTGCAAGGAACTCAATATTTTGGTCTATGGTACCCCAAAAATGAAGACTTTGCACTTCTTACTTACACCAATGCAGATTAAGAAGGTAATGTTGATGATCACAAGAGTCCTAGTGGAGGAGAGTTTTATTTAGGACTTCACTTGGTTTAATGGTTCAAAAAGAAATAAAGTTATATTTATTTATCTACCACTGAGGAAAATATGTTGTTGTTGCGTCTTGTTGCACTCTACTTTTCTGGATGATCCAAACACTGCAAGATATTCAAGTCACTTGTCCTCAACCTGTACCCATTATTTTTGACAATACTAGTGCCATAAGTATCTCTAATAATCCTTTCATGCATTCAAAAACCAAGAAAATTCCAATCAAATATCATTTCTTGAGAGAACAAGTGCTTGAAAAAAAGGTCAAACTAGAGTATGTTCCTTCAAAGGAAGAAGTTGTAGACATATTTACAAAGACACTTCCACATGATTCCTTTGAATATCTCATACATAAATTAGGAATGCTTCCTACCTCACCACTCTACTAATTTTTCTAACAAGTATATCATGTTTAGGGGGAACTGTGACTGTAAATTGCTACAATTTACTTTTTATATGCAGATGGTGTGAAGGATAGTCACATATATACACATTTTATGAGTTAGACATATGCGTATACTTATTAGTGATTGAAAAAGTGTGCATAGATTCAGGGGGAGCCTCCTATATGCCATCATCATTTCATGTTTGGTATTCTGGTAATGATAGTGGTTTGTTACAATCTATTGTTTCATGGGGAGAAAATTTTATGCCCCTATCGTGTCTTGCTGGAATTATGGTTTCTTGATCATGTCTTGTTACATATTCTTGTTTATTTATGGATATTTTTATTGTTACTATTGAAGATTTATATGTTTCTGATTCTGTCACCAGTTATCAATGATGCATGTATTCCAAATGATGAATGTATGGTTGGTATTGTTGATTGGTTGTTGGTGATGCTTGGAAATTGATTCTACATTACCCCATTTTCCTTCTATGTTGCTGCAATCAAATTTTCATGTTGTAGGTTCCTATATGGTGAATGATGGTTGTTGAAGACTATCATGGTCTTGCTACCTCACTATTGAGATATTTGGTTTTGGTTATAAATTTCATGCCTCTTGATGTAAAAGAAATGTAAAGACCCATGTTGTACATATTTTTAAAATTCAGTCATATTTGGGCTATTGGTGTCAAGTTATTTATTCACATAATCCAATTATTTTAAGAATTTGATGTAATGATTGAATCAAATATGTAACCCTATAATAGTTGGTGATTGATGCAATCAAGAGTCTTTGGTCATAATAAAGGTCATTTAGTTGAGTCATCAATTATTTTACTCTATTTAATACCTTTAGAAAGTTCAACATATGTTAAGGGCGAGCATGGTCATATTCAACAGATCAGACCTACAATGATCCTCTCTACAAAGGGGAAGACAAGCCTTCATTCAAAAATTTTCAACCCTTTTTAATTATAAATCTTCCAGGAAATCACATAAGAAATTTTAGAACCGACGCGTTTTTAACTACCAACTGTGATGAACTACAGATGGTAGTTCAAAACGCGTCAGTTCCAAAATTTCTTATGTGATTTCCCAGAAGATTTATAATTAAAATGTTATGGATCACAGAATCTTGCACTCTCAACAATTGTTCAACCCTTTTCCTAGTGATGTCAAAGGGGGAGAGAAGATTGGTGTTTTGAGAGAAGCTTGGTAAGAAGTCTTGGTATTTGCAGATGTATTTTCTGGTATTTACAGATGGTGACCAAACACCAAAGTGGTTGCCATCAAATACAAAGGGGAATATTTTCAGAATTATGGTTAATGTGTTGTCCTTGATGGAAACCTACTTGAAAAATATGTCAACATTTCAATAACATGATGGTTATGCATATTGATACAAAGGCTACATATGGTATGAAAATTTTAGAGACATATCGATAATAAATGTAAAGTTTGAGAAAGTATACACGAGCCCTATGAAGTAAGGTCGCGAACATACATAGGTATTGTCAAGAAAAGTGGCATACAGAATCTGCACCATGGTAATATGGATACTAGGGGTATTTACCATGGTATTGGCTCATAGTAATGATAGTGAAGACGATTATTTGATCCCGTCAAAGAATACTATTGACACTATATAAAGAGATGGAGATCAAGGTGTTGTGTGTGCAAGTATTGGGTTGTCTATAAATGATTTGATCTGAAATGGGTGTGCACCAATGAGCAAGGAGAAGACTCATATATGAAAGATGTGAAGTATGTTGACATATATGCTTGATTGAATTATTCATTACAAATAACTAACAATTATAGATCTGTGCTTATAATGATGCTGTATTCTAGAAGGGTCTCATAAAATTTAAAATGACGCTGATGGCTCAATATAAATCCTATGAGTCCATAATGGGGACTTTTATAAAAGATGACCAAAGCATGAAAACCATGCTTTAATAAGTCATTGTAATAATAATAATAAAATTATTTTTCATTCTTTTGATAAGCGAACCCAGTTACATTCTTAAACACCCACTCTTAACTAGGGAGGTATTCATAATAACAAGTACACGGAAGATCTAAAAACATATTAACTATGAATAGTTTATGCACCACATGTAATATCCCAAATGGGATATTTTATGAATTTTTCCAGAAATTAATTCAACCATAAAATCACTAGAAGATTGCCATGTAAAATAACTTCATAAATTTAAGTCGTTAACATTATAAAAAATTTTCATAACATTAACCACAAAATTTATGGAAAAAATGGAAATATAATCTGCAACTAAATAATAGACAACATAAGTATGCAGAAGATCTCAACCTTATTTTATTAATATAAAACTGCTGGAATAAAAACTGGAAATGGCTGAAATAATGGCCCAAATAGATCTACAAAAATGCTGCAACTAGCCTCCAAAACAAACTGGAAATAAACTGCAACCTATGAATCTTGAATGGATCCACCAAGGGAAGCGATAGGTGCTCACCCACTCTCACTAAATCACCCGAGGGTTTCCATCTTGGGGCTAATACTGAAGTAGAGAATCCAAGTTCTCAAACATCTCTCACAAACAATGATCCCATCCAAGATATCTCCAAATAACCTTTGCTTCTACTTTTATAGATTTGATGGATAGATCTCCAATCCTCTCGAAGCATATTATTTTATTATTTTATTATTATTCTAGAAGATCCACCATTGACTCTATCAAATTGAATTGTATTTAATTTTATTCACTTAAGTCACTTTTGGCTCCTTTTCCTCTAAATATTATTTTTCCTTTAATTAAATGGCTAATTAAATTTATTTTTAATTTAGGAAAATAATATATAGCCCATGGTACTATCTTTGGCCACTATAAGTCACTTCTCAACATCTCATCTTGAATATCTCCTCATTCCAGTTCCAACGAGCTATTACACTAAGGTGTTCTATCATGTATTCCTCCCGGAACGCCACCTTGAGCGTAATTAATTGAGTTAAGCCCAAAAATAACTAATTTTTCTGAAAGTTGTCGGAATGCTCTGGAACGAAAGGAAAACTATGCGGATGATGGAATATATCAAGTGAATGCCATCAGTCCTCATAGAAAATCCTAAAAATTCCTCCAAAAATCTCCTGGGCCTGCTGATGACACCAACTTGTATTTGTGACCTGTCCGCTCCCAAATTTGGAAGTCCATCCTAACCCTGTCATAGGTGATACCAAAAAAAGGAATATTACAGAAATTCTGCCCCAATATTTCTTGCCCTCAAGCAATCCAAATATGTGGGCCACCCTATTGGCCCGATGTAACTGAGACCCAATGCCCGGATCCCATACAACCCCTTAGGTGCTTCTATGCACCTATGTCAAGCCACTCGGAATAGACCCCTCAATTCAGGGATCCCAAACTGATCTCTCACTGTACTTGTCATCAAAAAATCCTCTCAGATCCCAATGAAACCATGTCCAATCATTGCCTAAGTCCCACGGCTCAAACTGCGCACAGTCTCTGGCTATAATTGCTGCCCCATGAAGCGAAGTCTTCCAGCAAACATCAATGCTCCATGGATCCTGTTGTGCTGTACCTATAACTGTATAAGCTGCCCCACCAACTACGTACCAACTCATCATGTCTCTCCAGTCAAACTCTCGGTCTAGGCCGAGGTCAATCCTGTTCTGTGGTTGTCGAGCTAGTGCTACTGAAATACTGATGGAATTTCGGTCCACAATCCATGGCCTAATGGAACATGTAACATCTCTCCTATCCAAGCGCTCCTAACGAAATGTACCCAGGACTAAGAATGATACTTTATAAATAGAATACCAGCTCATCACCTCTCTCCAATCCAGCTCTGGGCTCAATCTGATGCTAACCCTGCTCTCTTGAAGTTGGGATGGAATGCTAAAGAATTTTTGGCCTGTGTCCCACTGCCAATAGGAATATGTAGCATCTGTCATGTCTAAGGGCCCCTGCTCCACTTTTCTCCCTATGAAGAAAATCATACCATCAAGAGGGTACTAAATCATGATCTCCCGCCAATATAACATGGAAGAAGAATCCAATGTAGTGGCATCTGCATATTAAACACGTCTAGAGTGCTGTCGCCAGCCCATACTCAACTCACGCTGCTCTGTCCGGCCTATCCATGAGATCTGTCTGTAGAGGAAGGTCCATCTCTCTATAAAAGGCCAAAGTGGGTGAGATATGCTGCAAGACCCATTGTTGTACTCCTGGAGAGTGCTACTCCCTGAAAGAACTGTTGCTCTACTGACTGCATGTGCATCTATCTGCACCCATTAGGGGAATTTTGAGGTCTAAAATGGGCCTCCTAAGGAAATTATAAAATAATAGTGGAAAAAATCTAATAAGATTTGATGACATCATCAAATTTTAGAGGGAAAAATGAAAAAACTATTTTTTCAATTCATATTTTCAACTTATCTCCCAAAATTTTTACTCAAATTTCGAGCGGGAATACTCGTTGGATGCTGAATTTAATTCCCCATCCAAGGAGTACCCATGTTGCATACTTTCGATGGGTCCTACTACACGAAAAATGAGAAATACATAAAAAAACGTGATTACAATCACGTTTTTTTTATGTATTTATCATTTTTCATGTAGAAGAGTTCATCGAAAGTATGTAACATGGGTACTCCTTGGATGAGGAATTAAATTCCGCATCCAATGAGTACTCCCGCTCGAAATTTGAGTAAAATTTTTGGGAGATAAGTTTAAAATACGAGTTGAAAAAGTAGTTTTATTATTTTATTATTTTTTAATATTTTTACTTTTTTACTCCAAAAATGGTGAATCATCCATTATGGATGACATAATCATCTTGAATCCTATTGGTTGTTATAAAGTTTATTTTTGTTGTACATTTTTCTTATGAGGCCCATTTTAGACCTCAAAATTCCCCTAATGTCATTTGTGTATTGTCCCGATGATGGATGCCCCACCATCTCTAACAACTCATCCCTCTCCTGATCAGTTTTTTCATGCTCCTACTATATACTAGCCTCCCACAGAACTATCCCATCAACCTCCAACATCTCATGAGGATAATTATCTGCAACTACTGCCTCCATGTTAGATGTCTGTACATCTGTCTGCTCCTCACCCATGGTTGACCCTAAGGGTAGCCGTACATCCATCAAAAAATCAATGTGAGCCTCCATCTAGATCTCCCCCAAAGGACTATCATGGATGATGTAAATAGCCTCCTCCTCTACTGACTCATGCTCCATCATATGCTACTTCGGCTGAATCGTCACAAGTGACTCATCACCGAGAGTATCTCTCATAGAGTCCCTTGACTGCTCACCCTACACATTGGAATACAACTCCAACCTACTGTTATCAACTCCGGATGACTACTCTTTCTCCCTAGAAGCATCCTCATATGATCCCATGGACTCATCTGACGAAGAGTCTTGGCATACGGAAGGAATGTCCTTCTGTTATGCCTTTGCCACATCATCTACATCACTCAAGCATGAGTCATCAAGCCCCCAAGGTTCTTTGCAGATGAAGCAAAGTCCTTTCCTCCTCAGCTCATTTCTGCTGCCTGATCCACTAAACTAGTGCAACTCCTCCCAAGTCAACTGTCTCCTCAATAGCCCAATATTATTCTCAACCAACCCTTGGGCTAGCTCATAAGTAATAGGTGAGACCAACTTCTCTCTCCTCCAAATTCTCAACACCCTAATTTGCAACTCTTAACAAATGGACTCACAGTATCTCACATGAAAACAGGATGGAATACATGTGTGCTATGACTATGTCAGCATGATGCCTCCTAATGATGAGGAAGCATTGGAACATCTGCAGAATCAATCCATCACATTCAAAATCAAACATGATGCAATATGTTCTGAATGTGGCCATACCTCCTAAAAACTCAAGCTTCTTCCCAAAGGTATAGCCTGCACTGTTGTCTTAATCCTGAAAGGTCCCTACCATCATTCTAAAAACTCTCCTCATAATGTCATCATTGTAAGGGGATATAGGGCAGTTAGTCTCATGATGTTGCTGAGACAAACTGGAAGTGTGAGCCCTCCACAAGTTTCCTCCAAGAACTTGGGTTGTATGAGAGCAAGCATACATGGTTTTAAGGCTCAATTTAATTTTCTCCCATCTGACTGTTTTACTTTGGAAAGGAGTTCATCAATTTCCTCAAGTTTGGAAAGAATTCTCCATGTGGATCTTCATGCGTTTCAAATTTTTCCCAAGCGCAAGGATTTTGTTTCCTATTTCTGGTTCTTTCTGTAGGCCCTTGGATTTCCCCTTTTGAAGAATGGCATATACCCCTTTTGAGAAAGGTCTCTTGTTTTCCTTGGTTTCTTGGTCCATAGAAACATTGTGGCTCAAGGCTTCAACAACTGTGCTTTCATGTGGGATTATGATCTGAAAGGACTGTATTAGTTTTTTTGTGCTAGGTGTATTTTCAGTTTATAAACATGTGCATACTTGTTTCATTATTTTGCTTAAGGATTGAGGATTTTAACCATGAATTGTAGATGATTTTAGTGAATTAGAAGCATGAAATAAGCACAAATAACACTGAAAAGCAGTGTAAAATAGAGAAATAAGTCACCACATAACATTTACATAGTAGGCATGATGAAGCAGTTCACCCCTCCTAGGCTACATTTGTTGGTTGAGCTCCCAATGGCATGTCCATCTTTCATTATGCTCAAAATTTTGAAAATACATGTAGTTATAAGCCTCTAATAGCTTTTTTCTCTACACCAATGTCTCCATAATGCTCAAATTAATCTAGAATGACTCTTCATTCACTCTAAATGGGCGAAAATTGAGTCTCCTACTCATTTTCCCAATAACACCTAGAAAAGCTCCACTAAATGTGGAGGAATCCGCTTAACTCGAGTCAATCTGGAAAATTTCAATAAAAAATAGTGCACCTCCAAGAATCCCATCGAAAAAGAATGCAAAAATAAATTGTGTGGTCAGGGGTGGCCACATGCCAACCCCAGTTCCGCAGTTACCGCGTCAGTTGGTGGAACCATAGCACAAACCCCGGTGGATAAGTTTAAATTGGAGTTCAAGTTGGAGTTATGCTTAACTGCGTGGAGAGTTAGCAGTAAAAATCACCATGTGAAAAGGCTTAATGTAAATTCTATGGAAATGGTTGCGGTTGAGGCTACATATGTTGTAACGGTTTATGTTATCATGTGACCATATATCGTGGACCGCTGGCGAGTTGGGACCGCCGATGGTCCCCAACCCACATTTGTTGACACGTTAAAATTTATCATTAAGCCGAAGCCTATACAGGTTAAGTAATACATGTGGCTCGGGCGGTATGGCATGGGCGTGTTCTACCGGAGGTCCAGGGTTCGACTCCTGTGGCCTCAACAAAAATTTTAATACACCACTAAGGGGACACATGGCGGCCTTAGGACTAGCCACGTGTCACCCTCTGATTGGCCCATAAAAAAAATGTATAACCCATCCAAACAATAAAATCACACCACTTTTCATCCTGGGATTGGTTCCGAGGAAAGAAATATTCCTCATAATATTCCTTTTGCTGACTGTGCATCCTCCATGCCAAACCTGTCGCAAAATTTAACTGTTTGGAAATTCGATCAGAACGTGATATCTCCCTCATACAACATTGGTTTTTTGAACCATTTGCAGTGATGAAATTAGGAAGACGATATCTACGCAACCATCCTGGTTTCAACCCAATCTTGTAACTTTAAATTTTGAGCAAAATTTATGAACTCCTAATCATTCCTCCCCATTGGGAAGCTTTTGGAACCCAAAAGACTTGATTACCTGTTCAGTAGATGAGGGTAAATCTCCCTCACCTTTCCAACCTCCATCCATTTCACCTTGCTTGGCTTAGTGCCTTTGAGCCCGACTTGAAGGTAGTCAACACTTCCCCTCTTGGATGCTCTTGTCCTCCTGTCAAGAATTGTATCTTCCTTGAGCTCATCCATAAATTCTAGTGAGAAATCTTTAATTGAAGGCAACTGAACATCACTTCCTTGATCATCAATCAAAGGTGGCTCATACAAACATAATTTTTCAACATTAACAACTAAATAAATTTTCATATATGAAGGAAAGTCAAATTTAAATGCATTATTACCAACTTACTTTATGATCTTGAATGGACCATAGCGAATGGGTTTGAGATTTTTACCTTGCCCTTGCATCCTTTCTTTGCTAATGTGCAACCATACCTCATCTCCCTCTTGAAACTTGTGATCAAATCTATGTTTTTCATGCCTCTCCTTGTATTTTATTTGACTTTTCTCAAGGTGTTCTTGAACTTGTTGATGTATAATCTAAATTTTCTCAATGAACTTTCGACCCTTGTCAATATCAATATGATCATCAATTGCAACATCCTTCTCAAATATGAATTCTAATGGCGATTTTGGAAAAAACCCAAAGCATACTTCAAAAGGTGATGTTAGAGTTGAAGAGTGCTTTGCCCGGTTGTAAGCATGTTGAATTTAATGAAGTTGCTCATCCCACAACTTAGGATGTTTGCTGCAATATCCTTTCAATAGATGGACAACGGTTCTGTTCACCACCTCAGTTTGTCCATCAGTTTGCGGATGAAAAGCAATACTCTTTTTGAACTTTGTATCCATCATACTCCAAATATTGGACCAAAAATTCCCAATGAATCTGCAATCCCTATCACTAACAATAGAAGTTGGCAATCCAAAATGAACCCAAACATGTTGAAAATAAATTTCAGCAGTTTTTTCAACAGTAATGGTTTTCTTACATGGCATAAATATACACATTTTACCGAATCTATCCACAACTACATAAAGATAATCATGTTGTTTTCTAGACATAGGTAGGCCTCCAACAAAGTCCATGGAGACACTCTCCCATGGCCTTGATGGTACCGGTAGTGCCGTGTACAACCCAAGATTCCTATTACTAGGCTTGCTTGTTGCATAGATAGAACAACCTCTTATAAAATGCAACACCCTATATATCATGCGAGGCTAATAGCAATACCTCTGTAGATGCACCACTACTTTGCTTACCCAAAAGTGTCCAGCAATAAGAGATGAATGAGCTTCTCTCATGACACTTAGCCTCTCTCCTTGTGGTAGTATACACAGCTTGCCCAAATGAAACAAAATTTTTTATGCATGTGATAATATTTTTCTTCAACTTGATTCCCTTCACTCAAACTAGCATACACATATTGAAAATCAACATCATGTGCATATTGTTCTATGTAACTCTCATGTACAATAGAATCATTTTTGAGTAAAGTAGATGCACTAATGATTGGTCTTGAAAGCATATCAAAAACTTTATTTAAAATACCTTTCTTGTACCTTATAACCAAGTGAAACTGTTGAAGAAATCCCATCCACCTGAAATGTCTTGATTGTTGCAATTTTGTTTGTGACTGGAAGTACTGTAATAGTTTGTGATCGGTATGCACAATCGTCTCTTTACCCATCAAGTAGTGTTTCCACTTCTTGACGCTTTGTATCAATGCATATAGTTATTTGTCATATGTAGGATAATTTGTCACAACACCTATTATCACAAAATTGGACCTGATAGGCTTCTTGATTAGTCAACTTCATGTAACTATTTCAAACCTAATATTTTGACTGAGGCTTAGCCTCCTCAGCCTGAGAGGGCTCTCTCAAGGGTTCATGATTTGGATAAAAGTATAGATGGATAACTCTATTTAGGGTAATAAACAGATAAATGATAGAGAGAGGTTGAGAATCACAACAACAAGTGCACATTGGGCTTATGGAGTCAAAATAGTTTCAGTAACCAATGAATCTACTTAACATGGAAGTTGAGGCATATCAGAGTTTTAGTCAAGAAATAACACACACGAAATTGTAATAACATAGTCAGTTCATTTATATAGGAAGTCAGAGCGTCTAAAGATGAATTCTGAGTAATATAGATAAATACCACTACAATAGGATAATAAGAGATGCAAATAGAATAGGAACACACTAAAAATCCTTCTGAATCCCTAGTTGGTTAAGTAGAAATTCTCTGTATTAGCTAAAAAACAGTTAATTACAATAAGAACAGTATTTTGCTAAAAATGTCTAACCCCTGACTAATTTGACTTCTTATTCTTTAATAGACAATTTACAACATCAGATGATCTCATCTTAGGCTAGATACATTGAATTATTGACTCTTGACACCTTGCATAACCATAATACATGGGATTTATTACAAAAAGACAACTAATCAACTAAACAGTCCTATTACAAATAGGATTGAAACTCCTTATCTATATCCATAACAGCCTTATCTAAATTAAATTACATTATTTGCTAAGTGTATCAACACATGGTCAAATCTGGATTATAGGCTTCAACTCTTCATGACCATATTTCTGTCCTCCACCAAAATAGGAAACAATCCCCTATTTTTTAGGCATGGGGTCCTTTGCACTCTTGGAACATTCTGACCATCATGAACTCATTATTTCAAGGTCCTTAGCTGTTGGAAATTGAATTAGCACATGCAAAAAATCCTCCTTAAGCTCCAACTGTCCAAAACCATCTTCAAACTGTTCAAATGAGCTGTAATACATTGCACTACGAAAACAAAGCAGTTTCGTTGCACCTTTCGTAGCGCTGCCCTTTAACCATTTTTTCTTTAAGTTTTTGAATTATTTCCTCCAAAATTATCTTAATTTCCTTTAAATACATGCTCCCTAGAAATTTCAGTTCTTGATCCATTATTTTACCCCTCAAAATTTGATGAAAAAGGGCAAGAAAAGCTGCTACAGCAGTTTTGTAGCGCTTCTCTCCCTTTTTACACTGTCTACGCTACGAAACTGTTGAGTGGGCAGTTTTGTCAAAAATTTTCCAAAGCATAAATTGTAAATGTGCCAAAAACTCAAAATAAACCTGATTCATCATTTAAAAACCATATCAATTAAAAAACACAGTCATTTCAGCCTTCATGAGGTCTCTTCTTCAATTTCACTTGATTTAGATATTGACTCTTCAATGACTGTTATTTTAATACCTTTGCTCTTTAACTCATCTTGAATCAATTTCAGCTATTGCTCCAAGTCCTTCACTTGATATTTAAGTCTTCTATTATTAGCTCTTAAGTGAGTATTTATTACTATGATAAACTTGGCTTCCTTAATTGCTGGGACTGTCCATTTGAAAAACTGCTCTGCACTACTTGGAGTTTCAGAAATAGAACCAGTTTGACCTTCCCACAGTGCCTTCATTCTTTTAAAATCTGCTTTCTCAACACTGTGATTTCTAGCCCTCTTTCTCATCACAACAATTTCTTGGTTTTCCAACCTCAATTTTTCTTCAAGATGTTGAAACTCTGTCATTTCTTCTCTTCCCCTCTTTGTTCTGCTGGCTGTATGCTTCACTGTAGGTGATGAGAGATCAACAACTTCTTCAGGAGATTTAACTGTCTTAATATATTTTTTAACTTCCTGGCTGCCTTCCTTGAGTTTCTTCGCATGCATAGTTATAGGCTTTCTTGCTTGAAATAAGAAAGCTTCATCTTTCCCCTCAAACTCAAGCGTCTTTGTAGACTTAGCCCTTTTCTGTTTATGCTCATATTCCCCAATGAACTCAGCTTGAACAATGGGTGTCTCCTCTATGTCGATAGCATGAAGGATGTCATCTAAATTTCCCTTTGTTATTGGGTTGTCCTCTGTAACAATTCTCTTCCCTTTTAATGCCACTGTCTAGCTTCTTGTTACTCTTTTGATTTCTTGCTTGCTGACAGCTTGTTTCTATTTTTCCTCTTTGACAATCTTTGACCTCTTTTTTGCAGATGATGGAGTTAGTGTATCAAGCATTTGTTTCTTCTCTGCCCTTTTCTCAATTTGCTTCCTTGGCTTTAGTTTTTCAAATTCCTTTGGTTTTTCAACCATAGGTTGACTAGGCTCTGCTGGTGGTGGTGATGGAACTCCTTTAGTTTTAGGGTTTCTTGTAGGGGTTAAGGTTTCCAACTCAAAACCATTTATAAACAAGAAAGATGACCAATCCCTGCCTATTTTATGGATTTCATATAAAATCAATAACTTCATTAAACCATGATGAAACAAGGATGTTTCACTACCTTCATATTTTGCTTGTACTTTATCAACCATTTTTGCAACAATCATGTGCAGATAAAAAGGAAAATCGAGTGAAATCTTACCAGTGAAATGCAGAAGAAACTTGAAATAATAAGTGTAAACCTTATGATATCTGCCTTCACATGTAAAATACTTCTGAATGTTGAGCAACAACTTTGAATAAGTGTCTTTGATGCTGCTTCTAGGGATAGCATTATTAAGGTCCATGTTTGCATACTCAGGCTTCATGAATTGTTTACATTTCTCCATATCAAATTTGAAACATTTGAACCAATTTTCTTGACCTCTTGGTATCTATATAATAGTAGCAATTATCTCTGGTGTAATTGACATACTTAGCATCCCAACCTTAGTAGCTGTTCCATTGAAGTTCATGGTAAATTTCTTTGAGACTTGTGTGTGACAGCCCTGCAATTTTTCACAAATCGAAGGCAATCTACTCTTCTGAATGCCTCCATCACTACTGGGTCTTCAATTATTGCCTTCATATCTTCAGGTTCATGCCTTAAGCAGTGTCCCCCTCTGAGAAATTTATTTTCCTTTGCCATGATTCTCAGAAATCCGGTCAGCCTCGCTTGATAAATTGAATCAGCCTCACTTGAATATGTGAAACAAAAACCTCGCTTGATTAATTTATATCAGCCTTGCTTGATAGGGATGAAGAAAATTTTTGTATAAAATAGTCACAAGTTTGGCTTTAACACTTCATAGCTCATACATCTCAAATGGAGGCAAAGGAAACGAGAATGACCAATTAGGCAAGATTTTGAATTTAAAATGTCATCTCATAACTGAATGATGCCTCATTCATACCCTATCATGACAATGATGACTGCAACGTGGGTAAGTACATTGAATTTCATCATTAACTGACTCATCATACCACTAACTTACCATTTCCCAACGGTTTCTGTCCTTTTCCAGCTCAGATGACAAGACAGTTTAGAAACCACGCTTTTGTAGCGTCTGCAGTTTATTTTTTCCTGATTGCGCTACAAAAATATTAGCACTTTCGTAGTGAAAATCAAATTTTTTGAACTAGTGGCACTACGAAAATGAGGTTTCTTGGCTAAATAAACAGTTTTGACACAAATTTTTTTAGGAAATGACCCAAAAATGAAAATGATGGATATTTGACATGAAGGGACTTAAAAGAAGGCTTTATCATAACCTAAGGATGGGCTTTAAAATATAAAAATCTAAAACCTACCCTTGATCAAATCCTAAATTGACTTCTAAACCCAATTTTGAACCATGACCAAAAAAAAACTTGACACAATGATGTTTTGATTTTTTTTTTTTTTGGGTGATAACAACACCATTAATTGTTTCGGAATGAAAAGTGATAGGCTTACCATGCTCCAAAAGAACTGTGCCCATGACATAATCACTAGCATCGGTTTGTATCTCGAATGGCTATCTCAAATTTAGTAATGCAAGGACTGGAGCTAAAATAATCTTGTCTTTTAAAGCTTTGAAAGCATGTTGTTGTTTGTCTTCCCATTGGAAGCCTTTCTTCACACTTGTCACTGCATGCATAGGAGCTGCTATGGAAGAAAAGTTAGCAATAAAATTTCTCCAATATTTAGCTGCACCTAAGAAACTTCTTACCTAGGTTACGGTTTTGGGTGCGGGCCAATTTATAATGGCTTCCACTTTAGAAGGATCAATTCTCAACTCTCCTCCTCCTACAATGTGTCCCAAATAAACCAAAGAAGTCTTTCCAAACTCACACTTTGACATCTTATGAAACAATTTATATTTCTTCAAAATATCAAGCACTCTATTCACATGCAAGACATGTTCTTCTCTTGTTTTGCTGAAAATCAATATTTCATCTAAGTACACAATCAAAAAGTCATCAAGGAATGCACGCAAAACACTATCCATAACACGCATGAAAGTTTCCGGTGCATTACACAAACCAAATGCATAACTAACCACTCAAAGAGTCCTTGTTTGGTTTTGAATGCAGTTTTCCATATATCACTTTCTGCAATTCTTACTTGATGATATCCACTTTGTAAATCTAACTTAGTGAAAACTTTGCTTCTTTCAGCTGATCAACACAATCATCTATCCTTGGGAGTGGTTAATTATTATTTACCGTAACCTTGTTCAAAGCTCTAAGGTCTACACACATGTTCCAAGTCCCATATTTCTTTGGTATCAAGACTATGGGTGAACCGCATGGAGAGGTGCTTGGCCTTATGATTCCTTTGTCCAACATCTCTTTGATTTTCCTCTTTATTTCAGCATTCTCCATTATCGACATGCGATACATATCCGTGTTTGGAAGAGGACAATCTTGCTGGAATTGAATCTCATGTTGAATCTCTCTTTTTGGAGGAAATCTTGTTGGCTCCTAAAACATCTCATGATGTGCATTAACTACATCATATAAATCTAATTTCAACTTAGGATCACATCCCTCAAATTATTCATGATTAACATTAGCTTTAGGCTTAATCATTAGAAGAAAAAAATTCTTACTTGAATTTACCAGCCTCTTTACCTGTCCAACATTTACCATAGCAATGTTTGTCTTCTTGTGATGTGCTCTAACAATGTACTCCTTTCCATATTTGAATAAATGATATTTGTTCTCATGGCAATGTAAGATTGCTTTCCTATCATACAAGTAAGGAATACCCAACAAGATACATGTTATGTCAAGCGGAACCACATCTAATTGATCTGTGTCAACAAAATGTGTAGTGATTGCAAACCGCAATATGCATTTCTTTGAAACCTGTAAATTTGCATCCTTACAACTACAACCTAATGGATATGGTTTAGGATGTGGTATGGTCTCAAGGTTAAGTTTCTTGACCAAGTCTTCAGAGATTAAGTTTTCTTGTGACCCACTGTCAAACAATGTGTCAATCTTGGTATGTTTGGATATGACCCTCACATGAAATAGCTCAATTCTTTCTTCTTCATTTGCAGCATGTATGTGATAGTTTGATGTACTAGTACTGGGTTAAGTTTCAATTTCTTTTCCCTTCATGTTTTTCAATCCCATAGTTGTAAAATTTGATTCATCACCTGAATCATCTCCTAAATCATGTTGAGTTGTAGTTGCAGTTTTCTATTTCCCTTTGTTATTGTATTTCTTGGGCCTCATTTTAGGATGTAATTTCCAACAATGAGTTTCATCATGGCATTCTTTTGAACAATGTTTACAAACAAATTTTCTCCCTCCTTAATAGATGCATTATTTTTCCTTTTACCTTTTGAGGTCTTCTCTTTGTTTTTACCCTTAAAAGGTTTCTTTCTACCCTCTTCAGAAATGTTCTTCCATCTAGCTTCTAGATGTGTGGCCTGAAAACATACTTCATCTAGACTTGTGGGGTTAAAAATGAGAATAGTATGTTTAAGGTAGCTATGTAAGCCTCCTATGTACTTGAGAAAAGTATCTTGGCTCTGCAAATCTACCCCTAATAAGAGAACTCTTCTCATAAATTCTTGGGTGTATTCTTGCACATTTTGTCCCTTCAATTGCCTAAAGTTTTTCTAGTTCATTATGTCTTTCTGCATAAGAGCTAATGGATAAAACTGTTGTTTTATTGTAGTAATTAAATCAGTCCATGATAGAATAATCTTACCATGCTTCTTGATCTCCTCATTTGTCTTGGCTTCCCACCAAACAAGTGCTGCACCTTCCATTCTCAATGAAGCTGATTGGATTTTGGTATCATCATCTTGAAGGTTACAGATTCTCAAATAGACCTCCAATTACCTAATCCAATTATCAAGGTTTTTTGCATTGACTTCACCATTAAACATTGGCAATTCAAACTTAACATCAAGTTTTAAAAAATGACTTTTACGAGTGTTCTTTGACTTGTGTGTCTGATGTACTAAAGAAGAAGTAGAGGATGATGATGATGATGAGGGTGAGGATGATGGCTCTCCATTGCCTCCCTCTCCTCCATTTCCCTTCTTTGAATTATATTCATCATCGTGACCTCTTGAAGATCTCTGTCCTTCCTTGTGAAGTTTGGATCCTTCTCCTTCTAGTCTCTCATTCCTTTCTTGATAAATGATTCTAACCATCTCAGTCATGTCAAGGAATGATTTCCTGAAAACTCTTTCTTCCTCTTTGGGATCAAATTCTTCATGGATTTCTCCTTCTCTATGAGACATACTTAACGCAAATTTTGATTCCTTAGGAGGTGAACTAGGTGGTGGAGATTGTGACAATATTTCTCTCCTTTGCTTTGGCTATTCTTGAGACCCTTCTTCTTCCACCAATTTGCCTTCTCCTCTCTTAAGGTTGAGCCTTGTAAGCTTCTAAAAACTAGCAAACAGTTAAACACTTCTTTGCACAAAACAACACCAGAGAATAAACTCTAGCTCCGATACCAATCTGATCTAAAAGGACTGTATTAGTTTTTTTGTGCTAAGTTTCTTTTCAATTTATAAACATGTGCATACTTGTCTCATTAGTTTTCTTAAGGGTTGAGGATTTTAACCATGAATTGTAGATGATTTTAGTGAATTAGAAGCATGAAATAAGCACAAATAACACTGAAAAATAGTGTAAAACAAAGAAATAAGTCACTACATAACATTTACAAAATAGGCATGATGAAGAAATTCACCCCTCCTAGGCTACATCTGCTGGTTCAGCTCCCAATGGCATGTCCATCTTTGATTATGGTCAAAATTTTACAAATACATGTAGTTATAGGCCTCTAATGGTTCTTTTCTCTGCACCAATGGTTCTAGAATGCTCCAATTAGTCTAGAATGACTCTTCATTCACTCTGAATGGGGAAAAATTGAGTATCCTACTGATTTTCCCAATAACACCTAGAAAATCTCCACTAAATGTGGAGGACTCCACTCAAGCTGGAGTCAATTTGGAAAATTTCGCCAAAAAATAGCGTGCCTCCAAGAATCCTGCCGAAAAAGACCACAACAATAATTTTTTTGGTTAGGGGTGGCCACATGCCAACACTAGTTTCACGGTTACCATGACGATTGGCGGAACTATAGAACAAACCCTGGTGGATAAGTTTAAACTGGAGTTGAAGTCAGAGTTATGCTTAACCGTGACAGTTGAGGTTACATATGTTGCAACGGTTTATGTTATCATATGACCATATATCGTGGACCGCTGGCAGGTTGGGACCGCTGGTGGTCCCCAGCTCACAAATGCCGACACATTAAACTTTATCATTAAGCCAAATCCTATATAGGTTAAGTAATACATGTGAATTGGGCGATATGGCGTGGGAATGTTTTTTCGGAGGTCCAAGGTTTGACTCCTGCGAACTCAATTTTTTTTTTAATACATCACTAAGGGGACACGTGGCGACCACAGGGCTGGCCACGTGTCACCCTCCGATTGGCCCATAAAAAAAAAACGTATAACCCATCCACCCAATAAAATCGCACCACTTGTCAACCTGGGATTGGTTCTGAGGAAAGGAATATTCCTTAGAATATTCCTTTTACTAACTGTGCATCCTCCATGCTGACTGGGCATCCTAGTGAAACCTGTTGCAAAATTTAGCTATTTTGAAATTCGATCAGAACACGATATCTCCCTCATACGACGTCGGTTTTTTGAACAGTTCATGGCGTCGAAATTAGGAAGACGATATCTACGCAACCATCCTAGTTTCAACCCAATCTTGTAACTTTCAATTTTGAGCAAAATTTATGAACTCCTTATCAGTTTACGAGGTATTTTAAGAACTCCATGTTTATGGCTATTAGCCCCCCTATAAATTTTTGACAAGAAAATAGGGGGCTAAAATGTTTTGGAGCCTTCAATGAATGAATTTCCCCTGAAAACGCATCATCCTTGAAGCCTCTTTGTGTCTGGTGTCCTTTGATAAATTCCCCTCTGCTGATTTCCATGATAAAGCCTCTATGTTTGTGGAGAAATGCCCAAAGGGCCCTTTTCCCTCTTATTTCATCCCCACTTAACGTCTATTTTGTCCCCCTTTGCATTCCCTTCTATTTTCCCTTCTTACCTTTCGTTTTCCCCCCTTATTCGCCTTATCGTTTCCCTCCCTAGGCCTTAAAATGCTTTAACGGGCCCCAAAACCCACTTTTCTACCTTATTATAGGCCTAAACCACTTCCCCGCCATGCATTGCATAAAATTTATTATAAATTTTATATTGTATATAACCTGCCGCTTTTTATATCGCAAATCGTGAAATCACATTTTTATTGTATATATTCGATCGATCCATCGCAAAATATTTGCGATTCGATCGCCGATCGCAAATCTGCCCATCGCAAGTTCTCACATCGCACATTGCCCGATCGCATATTGCTCCATCGCATTTTCCTCCGATCGCATTTTCCTACCCATCGCACTTTCTCCGATTGTGATCAGTATTTCCGGGCCCACCGTACCACGTCTCCGCCATTCATGTGATTAAGGGTTTTTCCTTTGATTAAACCCAATTTTTGGTTTCATTTCATATCACAAAGACCATGCACCCCATCGCATTGCAAACCTTGTGATTTCCATTCCGCTCCACTCCACGTCCCTCTATGCGATTTGCGATTGCGATGCGTGCCTTGGGTCCCACCTCACATCCATTCCCGTCCATTTCATTACTTTTCATGTACTTCCTTTGTATTTCCCCCAAGCATTTAATCTTTGGGCTTTTACACTATTAACCATTTCTTCCGCCACTCTCCATTATTTTCATGGCTTTTTCACTATCCTGCTGCTCCACCACCGCTTCCTCCGAACCTCCAGGACATTCCTCCGCCACCACTTCCTGGGTTTATAACAGGTTCAATTATTTATGCAGACAGCACAGAGAGGCTTTTCAGCATTTTCCAGCAGAACAACAAAAGAGAGTCAAAAGGGGTTAACACCTGTTATTGATATAATTAATGTTTAAACCCACATTCAAAGGAAAGAGGCACTATTTGAAGATTTAAGCGCGCAACAAGTCTTATCTTTGTTAAATATCAGCAGAACGTTTTCTCCAGACGTACACTTTCCTACAAGAAATCTCCATGCCTCCTCGAGCCCTGAAACGATTAATCACACTGACTGAAACTCATTTAAGATAGTCAGGCAGCAGTTATGGAGGTATGGAGTGGCCTGCAGACTCTTCCATCCAGTTCACTTATTTCAAGAGGCTACCACAAGGTACCACCAGTCGGCTTTCTTCAGAAGAACACACCTGAAGTTATTAATGAGACTTCTGGACCACACTCCAGAGTACACACAGTTGATGAAGAGCCATTTTTGCAGAATGGGCATTCAACCTACCTCTCCTCTGTCTTAACGAAATTCATTAAATGAATATCAACTACCATTGTTATTCTTTCTCCTATAAGAAGTCTTGAGAACATATTGTAAAGGTGTGGGTTGTTAGTGGTAGCTGTAGGGATTCATTTTGACTGTTAGAGCAGTCTTGGGAGGGAGTAGAAGAGTAGTTGTTATGTAATAGGCTGGGAGGAGAAAGTATGGACTATATTAGCCAATGAGCTTAGTGTACATGACTGGTTTTGCATCAATCAATCAAAGCACATTTCACAGGATCCTGGTCTATTACTATTGGTGATGTCTTCTAACTTTGTTTATTACATTTAATATTGTTTCATTTCTACTGGCTTGCATCAGAAGTTTGGCATAGGATTTACCCTTGCTAGGTACCCTATGTTCCTGCTCTCCTTGCCATTTATGTTTTTCTTCTGAATGTATTATCTGAGAAATAATTTCAGTTGGTTTAACCAGTGTAGTGGATGTTACTGCCTGCTCTTTGATGTATGAATCAAATGAATTCAGTTCTTAGATGTTCTTGTTGGGTTCAAGCTAGAAGATTTGGGAACACTGGGGATTAGAGTTAGCCCTGTCCACTAGGATCCTTGTGCAACCAGCTGGCCTTTCTAAGATCTCTTTGTTAAAATTATCTCTGTTTTCCATTGGAGCATGCTAAAGCTGACCTGGAGTTAAATGACCTCTGGTCCAATCTATAAGCTGCCCTTTTTTCCCTCCTTGAAAGCTGCCTTTGAGTATGTCCAAGCAGGTCTGGAGTTAAATGACCTCTGACCTGATCTATAAACAGAAAATGGGTTGCTTTCCTTCTTCCACCTTCTTCCCTTGATGTTCCATTCCATCATCTATCTAAAAAGATCCTTTAGTATAGATGACTTTCCCTCTGAAAGCCTTGGCCAATTGTTGCAAGTAATCTCCTTTCATGACTCCATAGCCCAATGGATGGCACTTTCTTGACCTATCCCCTTTGCTGAAAACATCCTGCTGCTTTGCTCGTTTCCTCCCATTGCTTTCTCAGTCTATGATCCCATAACCAACCTAGCAACCAACCAACCAAATCATTTAAAACCTCCTTTGTGCTTCATAACTAGCCTAACATCTCATCTCGAGCTTCAAAGATATACCATTCTTTGCTCTATTTGGAGAGATCCCTCTTCGGGTCCAGGAGGGCTAGATCCTAGGGCCCCAAAGTGGTTTTGATGTTGTCTCATCTTTTGGCCTTGCTAATCTGGCCAAAACATGGGAACCCCAACAATGGCAACAATACAAAGTTACAATAACAATGAAAGGTACCACAAAAACACCCCACATACATTAATACATTGTACATCCATGAATCAGAAATGAAACTAATGCCAACAACAATGATGCATTATGGGCATGTTGTTACATTGCTCATTTCAATACCTTGCCCCAACAAATAAATCTAGCTCCAGCAAATAATTTAGGCTCTGGAAAATAAATTGGGCTCTAGTAAAATCATTTTTTCTCAGCAAGATGAATTCATCCTAGCAAAGAAAGATAAAAAAAATGTTACCCCGGATGCAAGGAAATGATCTCTCCTCGACTCTGCGCTGACTCTGGAAATGCTACAATTGTTGGAAATGTTGTTGTTGGTTGACTTCAGACTGTTGATTGGGATGCTTCTATTGCTCAAAAAATTATAAGAATATGGGAAGGTGACCCTTTCCCAAAACCCAGAAAAACCTAAAAATGGTTTCCTTGAATTCCAACCTTCAAAATATGACCCTTTTTCTCCTAGCTCCTTTAGCTGCTGGTTGAGTAGGGACTGCATAAATGAGCTGATCTAATGCTCAGAAAATTCCTGGATTTTAACCACAGACTCTACTCACAAAACCTAGAAAAACCCAGAAATGGTTTTATCTAATTCCAACTTTCAAAAATTTCCCTTTTTGCCTAGCTCCTATAACTGCTAGCTGAGCGGGGACCACATAGATGGGCTGATCTGCTTCTCAGAAAATTATGGTATTTTAATCACAAACTCTACCACAAAATCCTAGAAAAACCCAGAAAAATATGGGCAAATTCTAGCTGAATAATTTTGGCCCTCCAATATAAATTTGGCCAGCAAAATGCTCTCCTACAACTATTCTACGCTAGCTGCTGCAATGGATTGGCCAAAACACCCACATTTGGTTCTCAGAAAAATCTCAAAAATTACTCCCAGACGCCTCAAGCCAATCTGACCAAAACCCAAAACTGGTTTGGCCAAATCATGATATGCCAAAATTGACCCCAATAAGCCCTATGCTCTCCCAGTAGCCGTTGAATATGCTGTTTAGAAAATGATCAAAAAAATACTCAAAAACCCTCCAAATGTGCAACAAATAATATCTCTTGCACTTCCTCTATCTCCCTCAACAAACAAGGCTAAAATGGTTGAGACCTTCCTCTGCAACTAGGCTCAACTCTCGTCGTCTGCACTGGCCTAGAGACTGCCACACTGCTCCAAAAATAGAATATCAATCTCAGCCCTTGGAGGTTCGCCTATAGATGAAAAACTAATGAACCTTGCAACCAATAACAAACAAAAGAACCCAACTGCATCCTCCAGAAATAAGCACTCCAAACTTAGGCAACGAAATGTAGAAGCTTAAGATAAATAGCTCGAGCAACTGAGATCAGAATAAATGGTGTAATAATGCATGCAAAAGTAATAAATCTTCGATCTTATTCTGAATTTGATGTACAATAAAACCCTTGAACTTGTATTTTCCGATAATTGGGAAAGTAAACCCTTAGGCTGGCAAGATCACCAGCTCTGATACCACTATAATATCCCAAATGGGATATTTTATGAATTTTTCCAGAAATTAATTCAACCATAAAATCACCAGAAGGTTGCCATGTAAAATAACTTCGTAAATTTAAGTCATTAACATTATAAGCAATTTTCATAACATCAACCAAAATATTTACGACAAAAATGGAAATATAATCTGCAACTAAATAATAGACAACATAAGTATGCAGAAGATCTCAACCTTATTTTATTAATATAAAACTGCTAGAACAAAAACTAGAAATGACTGAAATAATGGCCCAAATAGATCCACAACAATGCCACAACTGGCCTCCAAAACAAACTGGAAATAAACTGCAATCTGTGAATCTTGATTGGATCCACCAAGGGAAGCGATGGGTGCTCGCCCACTCTCGCTAAATCACCCGAGGGTTTCCATCTTGGGGCTAGTACTAAAGGAGAGAACCCAAGTTCTCAAATCTCTCTCACAAAAAATGATCCCATCCAAGATATCTCTAAATGACCTTCGCTTCTCCTTTTATAGATCTAATGGATAGATATCGAATCCTTTAGAAGCATCTTATTTTATTATTATTCTAGAAAATCCACCATTGACTCTACCAAAGTGACTTTAATTTAATTATATTTCACTTAAGTCACTTTTGGCCCCTTTTCCTCTAAATATTATTTTTCCTTTAATTAAATGAATAATTAAAGTCATTTTTAATTAAGGAAAATAGTATATAGCCCATGGTACTATCTTTGGCCACTATAAGTCACTTCTCAGTATCCCATCCTGAATATTTCCTCATTATGGTTCCAATGATCTATTACACTAAGGTGTTCTATCATGTATTCCTTTCGGAATGCCACCTTGAGCATACTTAATTGAGTTAAGCCCAAAAATAACTCAGTTTCTGAGTTTTTGGAATACGCCGGAACGAAAGGAAAACTGTGCGGATGATGGAATATATCAAGCGAATTCCATCGGTCTTCTTTTTCAGCTCCTCAAAATTCCTCCAAAAAGCCCCTAGGCCCGCTAATAACACCAACCTGTATATGTGACATGTCTGCTCCCAACTCTGGAAGTCCATCCTAACCCTGTCATAGGTGATACCAAAAAAAGGAATATTACACCACAATTACATGGACTAAATTCCTGATTGGGGAAATCCATCCAAGGTCCTCCAATAGTTTAGGTACTCATGGTGGCACATAATAGATTCCTGACCAAGGCAATCTATCAGGGTGGGAATAAGATGGAATAAAACTTTCAGCCTCTCTAGGTACCATCAGGCTTACTTGCTAACCATCAACCCAAGGATCTAGGTGGATATATGAGGTCAGAGCTCCATGACCAATGGCACCCTCCCTACTTCAGGATCTAGACATCAACACATAGTGCCAACCTGATTTCATCCGAGGTAACATGTCACTCACAAAGGCTCAAAAAATCTCATCCAAAATTTTATCATCACGAATAAAATAAACGATATCTACTAAATCAAGCATATTTCTAAGATATTCAAACTTGTTATTAGGAATATACTTTTTTAGTATATCAGCTACCCGATCTTTGGTCGAGACGTGACTCTAGCTTCATGATCCCATCCTGCACCAAGTTCCTAATGTAGTGAAACTTATTGTTGATTGCTTCATCCTAGCATGAAACACAAGATCCTTTTACATCTTGATGTAGCTTTGACTGTCACAGTTGATCATAGTAGGACCCATAGGATTCTCAAACAAACATAAGAAGCTTCCTCAACCATACAATCTCCTTTCCTACTTCACATGCAACCACGTACTTTTCCTCAGCATTACTCAAAGAATGAGATCTTACTTTATACTAATCTATGAGATCATGGCAGATCTCAAACTAAAGCATCCACCTGTAGTGTATCTTCCATCAGTCTCACTGCCACCGAAATTAGAATCTGTGAATCCAATCAACTTGAATTCCTTGCTATCGTACTTTATGCAGTGATGCATAGTAACATGAGGATATCTCAATATATTCTTGGCAACTATCTAGTGCTCATGACGAGGTTCCAACTAAAACTGACTAAGAATGTTCACGAAAAAACAAATATTCGACCTAATATTTACTAGATACATTAGAGAACCAAACAACATACGATATGAGTTAGGATCTACGAGACTTGAATCAGAGCTTCTTAACTTCTTCAGATTGGTGATCATAGGAGTTGTCACGGGCTTGGAATCCATGATACCAAATTTCTACAACAATTTGATGATACACTTTCCTTGCCTCAGATATATCTCCCCAAGTTTCTGCCATACTTCTAAGCCTAGATAATAATGCATCGGTCCCAAATCCTTCATCTCAAACTTGGCTTCCATCATCTTCTCGCATTCTTGTATCGTTTTCTCTATACCAGTAATGAATAGATCATCCACATATAGTAGAATAATGACTAGCTCATTATCCATAAGATTTATGTAGAGATTTAAATCATTTATACTTTTCACAAACCCAATTCTTATAAGGTATGCATCCATTCTTGTATACCATGCCCTAGAAGCTTGCTTCAAACCATATAAGACCTTCTTGAGTCTACAAACGTGAGTGTCTTTTCTATTTACTTCAAATCCTTCAGGTTGTTCAATGTATACTTCCTCATCGATGGTACCATTCAAAACTTTTGTCTTTACATCCATTTGATGTATATTCCATTCCATTGTAGCAACCAATGAAACCAAAGATCTAATGGTAGTATACCTTGCGATGGGTGCAAAGGTTTCTTCATAATTTATGCCTTCCTTTTGAGAGAAACCCTTAGCAAAAAATCTAGCTTTGTATTTGTCTATACTCACATCAATGTGGTGCTTGATATGGTAGATTCATTTGGAGGCGACATACGATTTGTCACTATGTTATGAAACCAACTTACAAAATAGAAGAAAAGAGAGATAAACGACTTAGAAATCAAACTCTTCTAGGGGGAAACATCCTTTACATTACATAAATGAAAAATTATTGGATGGTACAAATGAAAAAACCTCCTTTCTATGTATAGGAGTCCAATGGGTCACCATATAATCCTAGCCGACATATAAATAACAATGTAAGGGCACAACAATAAAAATAGTGGGCTTCTATGGGACACAATAATAACATTATGGGGACTACATGGGTACAAAAATAACAATAAGGGGATATAATAACAATAAAAATAAGGGGATACACTAGTATTATAGGGACCTATCATGCCCCTGTCCTTAAAACAAGTGTTTTCCTCAACTCTTGAGTAGTTATGGATGCTTCTATATAAAATTATCACCCTCCCATGTCGAATATTTAAAAGGTAAGTTCTTCCACTTGATGAGATACTATGAAAGTGATCAATTTCGTAGCTACCGAGTTCTTGTTTCTGTGTATACTTTAGGTTCCAATATAATTTTTTCCTTCTTTGTCAATTTTTGGCAATATTGTTTGAACTGGGAGCTTGTCACCTATAACCTTCTTTAAGCATGAAACATGGAAAAATGGGCGCACTCGGGAAGATGCAGGAAGATCCAATTTGTATTCCATAGTACCAATCTTTTGCAACACCTTGTAGGGACCATAATACTTTGGTTATAATTTACTATCCTTCTTAGCTTGCTTGAGGGACATTTGTTTGTATGGTTGTAGCCGTAAAAATACCCAGTCGCCTACATCAAAACTTCTTTCATTGCGATGTTGATATGCCTATTGTTTCATTCGATTTTGCGCCAAAGTGAGGTCATCCTTTAAGGGTTGGAGAACTTGTTGTTGATGCTCGATGTGATCTTCCACTGCTTGAACCTTATAATTTTATCTTAAATATTATATGATGGATGGTGGATTATGTCCATAAAGTGCCACAAATGGGGTCATTTTTGTCACAATATGGAAGGAAGTTTTATACCACCCTCAGTGAGAGGTAACCACTTGACCCATTGTGTCTTTTTATCAAATAAAAAACAATGAAGATATCCTTCCAAATATTTGTTCACTATCATAGTTTTCCAATCAGATTGAGGATGATATGATGAGCTATGAGCTAATTGAGTACCCAAACAAGAAAATAATTTTGTCCAAAAATTTCTCGTAAACAATGATATTTGGATTTCCATGTATCTTTTGAATTATTTCCATAAATGCAATAGCAAATGTACTTGCTTTAAATGGATGAGATAATGCACAAAAGTTTGCATACTTAGTAAGTTTGTCAATTACCACCATGATGATAGTATTTCCTTTGTAATTGGGTAATCCTATGATAAAATCCATTGAAACCTCCTCCCATCGTTGAATTGGAGTGGATAAAGGTTGTAACATACCTGGGGTTTTACTTGTCTCAAATTTATTTTGTTGGAAAACCAAACATTCTGCCACAAAATTTTGAATATCAGATTTAAGGCCATCCAAAAAATAATCCTTCTTGACCTTGTGGTAAGTTTTTAAAAATTGTGAGTGCCCTCCTAAGGTAGAGGTGTGCAATTCCAAAAGAATATTTTGTTTGATTTGGAAATTATTACAAAGATATAAGCAATATTTGTACCATAATGGATCATTTTTCTAGCTAAATGTTTATGATGTACTAGGATATTTCTGCAAATTTTGAATGAGTGTCCACACCTCTTCATCATTCTTCCATTCATCCCTTTCTTCGGTTATCCACTCAGGCTAGATAATAGAAATGGCACAAAGCCTTGCTTCCACATCCCCATATTTTTTTGAGAGTGCATCTGCAACAACATTTTGCTTCCATTTTTTGTAGATGATTTGAAAGTCATAACCCAACATCTCTGTGACCCATTTTTGCTTCTCTTCTGAAGATAATATTTTTTCCAAAATTTACTTAAGACTATCAAGATCTGTATTTACCTTGAAGTGTCTTCCCATTAGGTAAGGTCGCCATTTCTTTAGTGAATGTAGTATTACCAACATTTCCTTCTCCTAAATAGGTTTCTTTAAATACTTTCCTTTGATTGGAAGACTTTCAAAATCAATGAGTCTTCTCTTGCATTAAAACCACACCAATTGCATTTCCTAAGGCATCACATTCCATAATAAAATTTTTTGTGAAGTTTGGCATAGCTAAGACCGGTGCTTGGTACATTTCCTCTTTAAGATTTTCAAAGGCCTTAGTTTCTTTTGTATTCCAAGAAAATGCATCTTTCTTCAGTAATGATGTTAGAGGTTCTGATATTCTCCCATATTTCTTAACAAAATTGCGATAATACCTTTTTGACCCCAGAAATCCTCGAAGATGCTTTATGGTTGTGGGGATTTTCCATTCCTTCATGTATTTAATTTTTTAGGGTCTACCTTAACACCCTCATGAGATACAATATGACCAAAATATTCCACCTCCTGACATTTGGAGGTTTTTTGATATAATTGATTCTCTTGCAATAGTTTGAGCACCCTGTCAACATGTTGATCATGATCCTTCCAAGACTTGTTGTAGATTAGTATATCATCAAAAAATAATAACAAAAATTTTCTAAGGAAGGGTTTGAAAATGGAATTCATCAAACTATGAAATGTGAAAGGTGCATTAGTAAGCCCAAAAAGCATGACCAAAAATTCATAATGACCCTCATGAGTTCTTAATGTTGTTTTTGAAATGTATTCAGTCTTCATTCTTATTTGATGATATCCAGAATGAAGGTCTGGCTTGGTGAAGTAAATTGCTCCATGTAATTCATCCAATCATTCATCAATGAAGAGGATGGAAATTTTATCTTCAATAGCAATCTTGTTTAGCTCCTTATAATCCATACACATACGCCATGATCCATCCTTCTTGTGCACCAATACCACTGGAGCAAAGAAAGAACTTTGACTAGGTTGAATTATACTAGCCTCTAGTATTTCTACAACCATACATGCAATCTCACTCTTTTGAGCATAAGGATACTTGTAAGGCTTGATGTTTAGAGGAAAAATTCCTAGAATCAAATGAATAGCATGGTAATGATCACGAATAGGTGGGAGTCCTTTGGGAGTCTCATACACCTTGGAATGATTGTCCAATAATTTTTGGAGATATGGACAAATATATTATTTTGATGTTTGAACCTCTAGTGAGCATAATTGTGCAATTATGCCTCGTTGTTCTTTCTTTGGAATATTTTTCGTGAAATTAGAGCTGATTATCTTTCCTGGCTTCCCTGCGATACCCTGTAATTCAACTTCCTTTCCTTCCAAAAGAAAATTCAAGAAAATTTCTTGAAAATTAAAAGCTACCATCGCTAAAGATTGTAACCATTGTACTCCTAGTACAACATCAGCACCACCATTGGAATGGAGAGCATTGAACTATTCAATACATAGTCCCCCATGGTTAGTTTGATATTATGGAACTTTTCAGACCAATTTATAGTTCCTCCATTTGAAACCATCACTTGGCACTCTCGTGCTAGGAATAAGAAGCAATTCAATTACTTGGCTACCTTACAATGAATAAAATTATGGGTACTACCTTAATCAATCAACACTATTACATTTTTATTCTTCATATGTCCTTATATCTTTAGAGTTTGAGGAGTGGTAATTCCTACCAATGCATTACAGGATATGGTCAGATTCATTCTTCTTCCTCTAGGGTTGGGTCCTAGTGTATATCCTCTTCTTTTGAAGTTTCTTGTTCCTTTTCTTCCTCCTCTCCACAATCTATGTAAAATAATTTCCTCTTAGCACACTTATGACCTTTAGTGTATTAACTATCGCAACTATAGAAAATCCATTTCACTTTTTTTTCTTCCAATTTTTGTGGTTTCAAACTTGTAGGTTGTGGAATTCTAGGAGTAGAAACACTTCCATATTTATAGATGTGAGTGGTAGGCTTCCTTGTCACCATAATTTTTCTTTCAATTCTTCTTTCCAAATTGAATTCCTTCTCCAATGAATCAGGTTCCCAAAGGCGAACCTCATGTTGGATGTTATCCTTTAAAGTCCCTATGAAGACATCAATCCTATGCTCCTTTGGAATATCCTTTATCCTTATATTCAATTTTTGGAAGTACTCAATGTGCTCCACCATTGAATCCTTTTGTTTGAGGTTTATCAATTGGCTAAAGAAGGTGTTTCTATTTGTATCCTCATAATGTGCTATCATTTCCTATGTAAAAATTGACCAAGTGACAATTTTTTTATGAGAGAAAAGCCATTGATACCATACAAATGTATTTTGTCCAAAGTTTCAATACATACCTTTTGTGTGTTTTGCACATTATTGAGATCAAAATATTGCTCATCTGTAGTATCCATGTTACAATATCCTTGCCATCAAACTTTCTCATATCCATATTTGAAATATGGTGGGTCTTCAATCCAACGTTAGAGTTTATGAAAACATCATTAACATTTATTTGTTCTCATCGTGAGTTTCCTCTACTACTTTTTCGTCATTATGAATCATTTCTTGAAGCAACTTTGCCAAACCTTCCTTCAAACCTTCCATGTCTACTTTTAGTTTTTCTTCTATATCATCAATCTTCGCTTCCATGCCATTCTTCAAACCATCCATATTATATTCCATGCCTTTCATTTATTTCTTCAAACCATCCATCATAACTTCCATTTCATTTTTCGTTACTCTTTGCGAGAGCAAAATTTGTTGCACTTCGTCTCATAATTTTGATATATCATGTTGCACTTATTCCTCTTCATGAGTCATATTAGAGCTTTCTGAGAGATTAATGGGTGTGGAATTATTTTTGGGGGGGAATTTTAGAACCCAATACTGATATCTATGCTTCAATATTCCCTTGGAATCACTTCAAACTAATTTTTCAAATAAGACTTATGCAATTTTTTAAAAACAATACACACCTTTTTCTTGCTTTTGAGGAGATCGATATTGAAATTAATGCATCTATGTACTTTTGGATCTGTAAGATTTGAAATTCAGATTTATCATAGCCCTCTATGTCTTATTTCCAATGCCACAGGTCAGGCCTAAGTTGGATTCTTCAAGAGAAATTTATGTTTGATCTCCCACAATGACCTAATTATGGGTTGGTTCAGTAGAGTGAACTTGTATGACGTGCCATGTGTCACTTTTTCTACATTCACCTCTAAAATTAATAGAAAAAAAAATAAATTTTGTGCAATTTCAGAATTTTTTTACAAAATTCCAATCCGATGCCTGGAACTAAAGTTATGATGATTTTCCCTCGGTCACCTAGTTTAGGTGAAATTATGGAGCCTACAAAAAACCTAACTTCCACAGATCATATCTTTGAATATCTTGATAACTAAGGTCTGAAAGTTTTACCAAATGTTCCTCAGGATTTCAACTCAAATGGGTTTTTTTGTTAGCTTATGAATCTTTGCGGAAAAAAAATTATATTGAAAATTCCAAGATGACCTATTTTTAGCAGCGAAATGCTAGAATCCAAAGCTCTGATCCTAGATGTTATGAAACCAACTCACAAAATAGAATAAAATAGAGATCAACAACTTAGAAATGAAAATATTTGAGGGGGAAACCTCTTTTACATTACATAAATGCACAATTATTGGATGGTACAAATGAAAAAAAACAACTTTCTATATATAGGAGTCCAATGGGTCACCATATAATCCTAGCCGGCGTAACAATAACAATGTAAGGGCACAACAATAAAAATAGTGGGATTCTATGGGGCACAATAATAACAATATGGGGAATACCTTAGTACAAAAATTAAAGCAAGAGGGATATGATAACAATAACAATAAGTGGATACACTAGTATTATAGGGACCTAGCACACTAGGTCTAGGAGGGATTTCCCAAACCCCATTCTTCATGATGGATTGATATTATTCCTGCATTGATTTCTTCCATAGTTCTTGATGAGAAACTTATTAAAATGTAGATGGTTCAACTTCAATAATTTTTTTCATGTATGAAACCTATCCAAAATATCTTTTTAGCCTTTTTCTTTCAATAAAAGATGCAATGTTTGTAGCAAGGTTTTGGAGATAATTATTTTGAGGATTGGGAAATCAATTAAACTTCAACACTACTTATCATACCTAAATAAATGGATAAATAGAAATGAAAAACCAAATTATAGAAGACATGGTTTATGTGTATCCCATGAATAAACCAACATTATGGAAGAAATGATTACATTTGGTGGAATTTTCTTATAACAATGGTTACCAAGCATTGTTGAAGATGAATCCCACTTTGAAGAAATTTATATCATAAAGTGAAATACCCAAATAGCCTATAGATCATGTGTATCTTAAGGTTATAACACAAAATAATTTCCCGAGGCATGGTGTTGAACAAATTATTGTCATTGATGTCAAATGGCTTATATAATTGATATTGTTGTAAGGTAAAAGTTTACTTGGTGAAATAATCAAAGTTGCTTGGTCAAACAATGGTGGTTTTGGGCACTTATGTTTCCCATGGATTTGTGCTCATGGATTGCATGTAATTAAGCCTTTAATGGTCTTGGGAATAATTCATTATAATGTCTAAGGGATGTTAGCAGTGGAAGCTCACTTGGTCGTGTTTGCTGGGTTTAGCAAAGGGACACTAATAAAATATTCTATTAGCTGTTTTTTATCCATATTGGAGTTTTCCAGGATAAATGTTGTACTATTTATGTGTGTTTTTTTTGTTGGTAAATTTACCTTACTTAATTTCTCTTGATAATTTTAACATGGTGTTGGAGCCAATTTGACTTGGAATCTCCAAGGAGAGTGGTTTAATGTGGGGAGGTAGGAAGAGTTTGTTGGGTGTGAGGATATTTACCAACAATCCTTATAATGTTAGGAAGTTTCATGAAAGGGAGATGCATCAACATGATTGGTGCATCAATTGTATATTATTCATAAAGCTATGAGGAGAATAAGTGTGAATTTATGGTGGTAGTTTTTTTTTAAGAGGAAATATAGTGGAGGTTATACCCTCCCTATTTGGTGATGTTATGATGATTCACTGGGTAGGAAACACCAAAGGAAGCATATACCCAGGTAGTTTATGCCAGGGATGCACACAAAGTGTTTAAAAAAATGATTCAATGAGACGATTTATTGTGGATTCATAGGATGTGGGTGTACACAGGCGAGGAGAACATCAAATGTTGCAAGTTAAGAGGATGGCATCTACGTACCAGGATATAATTTTGTTTTTATTTTTTATAATGGAGTAAAAAAATATTTTAATTACATGTAAATGAGAATAAGGTTGCAAGACCTAGTAAGGCATGCATGCCCTAGGGAAATTCCTAATAAATTATGGAGTTAGACCTAGATGGTAGGGGACATGCTGAATTATTGGATACCCTAGAGATAAAATTTGAATGAGATAATGTAATATCCCTGGAGAAAATTCCATATAATAAAGTTAAAATAATAACTACAATTGATGGGACACTTATGCCAAGCTTAATGTTGGGAAAAACATCCTAATGGGTGTTAATTTCGGTTATTATGGCTAAAGGAATTGGTAAAGGCAAAGGCAAAGGCTTTGGAGAGGAAAATTATTTTTGGCACATTTATTTATGAAAATAATGGAAAATAGGAGAAAAGGGAGATGAAAGGTCATAGGTTGGATGTGAGGAGGAAAATGAAGGAAAATAATGGGAAATGAATAAAATAGAGGCCTCATTTATAAAAAGGCTTTTGAGGATAAGTTGGAAATATTTTTGGTCAATTCAGTTTTGGAGTTGTCTCATTATTCTATCTCTCTCTCTCACTCTTGGACACTTGGAGTTTTTGGAGCACTTTGGCATTGGATCAAGAAAGGAAAGAAAGAAAGAATAAGGAGGAAGCAAACAAGGAGGAGTGGGAATCAAGCAACTGCAACAAGATTCTTTGCAATTATCTATTTTCATGTAGATTTGGAATGTATGGTATTGCATGTGGTTCTTTGTTGTCTTGGCTTGGTTTTTCTCTAGGTGTGATAGTGTATTAAACCTAGCCTTCCCATTTCTGGATAGACATGGTGTTTTGGAGTTATCATGTTTTGGTTTAGCTAGATTACTGGATGGATTCGAAGATGCGTGAGGTGGATCTTCGAATGATTATTGAACCAGTTCATGTGTTTCCTTGGTTTAGGGCCTACTAATCTGGGTTTGGATTGTGGTAAGGCCTGAGAGGTGGTTTTCTATCCATTCAGGCCTTGGAATGTCGGGTTTGGGATATACGGTAAAGAATGGAGGGTATGTCTCGGTTTAGGGCCTAGTGGCCCATGATTTAGACTGTGGTTTGTGGTAAATCTCGAGAGGCTAGGAGACAGGAAAATTCCTCACTATTTAGGCAGAGAGAATATGGTGATATCCATGCTTGTGTTGGCCCAGTGATTAGGTGTAGATCATGGTAAAGTTGGTTATGACATGTTTATTTTGTTGGATTAGTGATCTGCAATGGATCATGACAAAGCCTGATTTCTATTGATGAGGGTGAGGTGGTTTAGCCTCGGGATGCCTTGGTCGGTTCTTTCAGTTTGAGTCCCACATTCATGCTAAGAATATGGCACGGGGGTGATTTGCAGAAGAGAGATTTGGCTCAACCAATATATAGTCAGGTGGAACATGGAAGTTCCATCTCCAATTGGTTTTTACATTCAGTAATGAAGAGATAATTCCTTTAGTATTTAGAATGGAAATGTACTGGTTATTATGTGGATTTTATTGTTATTGTATCCACTATATTTCTGTTGTTACAATGTTGGTTATAAGCATGTATTTTAGCAGTGATGATGTATGGTTCTATCCATGTTTTTACTTGTAAATGAATGCACAATGTATCTATGGTCAAATAGATTGTATTGCAGCCAATGATATAAGGAGAAATGCTTCTTAGGGATTCTTAGATAAGTATGAGACCCCTATGTTTAAATCTGTTGTTTACACCTATAGATTCAATGTTTGTGACGTGTTTAATAAAATTCCTTTCATGGCTAGGAGGGGTCTAGATGGTTTCTTGTTGATGTGATTGCTTTCGTATCATTTTTATAAGGTTATTTATCATTCCCTAAGTTTTCATTAAGTTCTGGGTAGTGACCTAGGCTCTAGGACTAAAAAGGTGGCTCAAATACCAGAGATGTGAGCACTAAACTAGGCATTTGGGGCCCTAGTCGTAGGCATGCAGTGTTGTGCCTCGGGCTATAGCCTCCTGGCTGCAGGCATGATGTATTATGCTTTTGACTATGGCTCAAAAGGGTCAAATTGTTAGTGTGATTCAAGGGTAAGAGGCCTGAAAGTTTGGGTTGCCTCATAGGGGAGTTGTTGATGTTGTACAAGGTCTTTGTGATGTGTTTCGGTCGGTTCCAATTCCTTAAGGTCACCTAGGAGGTTGAATCTCATTATAGTGGCCTCTTGTCGCATGTTTACCCCGGTTGGCTAGTTTCTTGGGCAGATTTGGAATGAGGGTGTTACAAAGTGGTATCAGAGCATTGTTGCACTGTCCTTGGGTGTTATTTGGTTTTATTTTCTCTTGGTGTCATATCTTATACCACAAAGTGGTATTAGAGCATGGTTGTTGTTAGGAAACCAACTCCAAAAATAGAAGAAAGGAGAGATCAACGCCTTAGAAATAAGCCACTTTGAGGGGGAAACCTCCTTTACATTACATAAATGAAAAATTCTTAGATGATACAAATGAAAAAACCATCCTTCTATATATAGGAGTCCATGGGGTCACAATATAATCCTAGACGACCTAACAATAATAATGTAAGGGCACAATAATAACAATATGGGGATTACAGGGGTACAGTAATAACAATAAGGGGCCTACACTAACAAGAATAAGGGACTACACTAGTAATATAGGAACCTAACATGCCCCTCATTAGGGGAATTTTGAGGTATAAAATGGGTCTCTTAAGAAGATTATAAAATAATAGTGGAAATAATAAAATAATATTAGATTGCATCATCAAATTTCAGAGGGAAAAAAGAAAAAACTACTTTTTCAACTCGTATTTTCAACTTATCTCTGTATGGTTTTACTCAATTTTCGAGCGGGAGTACTTGGATGCATAATTTGATTCCTCATCCAAGGAGCACCAATGTTGCATACTTTCGATGCACCTCGCTACACGAAAAATGAGAATTACATGAAAAATGTGATTGCAATCACTTTTTCATGTATTTCTCAGTTTTCCTATAGCAAGGTTCATCAAAATTATGCAACATAGGTTCTCCTTGGATGAGGAATCAAATTTTGCATCCAACGACTACTCCTGCTTGAAATTTGAGTAAAACCATAGGGAGATAAGTTGAAAATACAAGTTGAAAAAATAGTTTTATTATTTTATTATTTTTTAGTCTTTTTACTTTTTAACCCCAAAAATGGAGAATCATCCCCCATAATTGCCATCATCATCTTTAATCCTATTGGTTCTTATAAGGTTTATTTTTCTTGTACAATTTTCTTAGGAGGCCCATTTTAGACCTCAAAAGTTCTCTAATGTGCCTTCAAAAAAGTGTTGTCCTCAACACTTGGGTAGCTCTGGATTATTTTGTATAAAATTATCATCCTCCCATGTAGAATATTTAGTGGGTAAGTTCTTCCACTTGATGAGATACTCTGAAATTGATCGATTTCATAGTTGTCGATTTCTTGTTTCCATGACTACTTCAGGTTCCAATATTATTTTTCCTTCCTTATCAAGTTCTAGAAATATTGTCTGAATTGGAAGTTTTCTACCTATAACCTTTTTAAAGCATGAAACATGGAAAACTGGATACAATTGCGAAGAAGCAGGAAGCTCCAATTTGTATGCCATAGTACCAATATTTTGCAACACCTTGTAAGGACCATAGTAATTTTGTGATAATTTATTATCCTTCTTATATTGCTTGAGGAAAATTTGTTTGTATGGTTGTAGTCGTAAAAATACCCAGTATCCTACATCAAAAATTCTCTTGCTACGATGTTGCTCTGCCTGTTGTTTCATTCGATTTTGTAACAAATTTAGGTTATCCTTTAAGAGTTGGAGAACTTGCTGTTGATGCTTGATGTGATCTTCCACTACTTGAACCTTACAATTTTCTCTTAAATATGATGTGATGGATGGTGGATGATATCCATAAAGTTCCATAAGTGGAGTCATTTTTGCTGCAGTATGGAAGGAAGTGTTATACCACCATTCAACCAGAGGTAACCACATGACCCATCTTGTTTGTTTATCAGATACAAAACAACGAAGATATCCTTCCAAATTTTTTTTCACTACCTCAGTTTTACGATAGGATTGAGGATGATAAGATGAGCTATGAGCTAGTTGAGTACCCAAAGAAGAAAATAATTCCATCCAAAAATTTCCAGTAAAAATGGGATCTCTTTCACTTACCATAATATTTTGGTTTCCATGTAGCTTTTGAATTTTTTCCATAAATGAAGTAGCAATTGTACTTGCTTTAAATGGATGAGATAATGCACAAAAGTGTGCATATTTGGTAAGTCTATCTGTTGGCAATATGATGCAGAATGTTGTCCTTGATGGCAACCCACTGAATAAAGATGAAGACATGCGACTATTGACATGTGTTGTCCTTGATGGCGAACCACCTGATGAAGTTATTCTTGACTTGATGGACTTGGTAAATGATGTAAATCTGATGTGATATGACGTTTGTTGACAATATGATGCTGAGTGTTGACCTTGAAAGGAAACCCACTTAATGAAGATGATGACAACTTACTTGGTGAAGTTGTGCTTGTTAGAATATGTTCTTGATATGATGTATCTACAGTATGTACAGAAGGCAGTGAAGAAAAGATGTCAGCATGTGCTCAATCTTGATGAAAAGAGTATGTCTCTAGGCTGGATGCCCTAGAAAAGGAAGTAAACACTTGTGGCGGGAAATCAACGTGCCAAGTCGCGTATGGGCAAAAAGCGCTCTTAAAGTGCAAAACCAGGGGTAACCACCATGGTATTGACCCATTGTATTGGGTAATGATTAATCTAAATGACCCCGTCCAGGAATACCATCGGAAGGTAATGTGGTTTTGGCTCATGGTATTGAAAAAGGGTAAACCTATATAAAGAGAAGAAATTCATTGTGCAAAGCATGAGCATGGGTGCAAGATGTCTGAGCTTGAATGAATACTTCTCTCTGGAGTATATCTGAATGGAAAGGGTTATAGTTGAATGAAGGATCTGAATGTATGATGCACCAATGAAGGAGTGATGAAGAAGGGGATCTAGATCTGTATTGTACTTGTATCTGCTAGATCTATTCATGGAAGGCCTAGATCTGAGAGGAGGCGAATATCTGTCTGAAGTATAAGGGTAAATCTGAACTGAATATCTGATCTGAAGAAGTATGCTGCTCTATAATGGTTGAAGATCTATACGCTAGTTTGCTGAAGAGGAAGCGCGTATATACGCGGCTTCGCCGAAGAAAAAGCGCGTATGTGAAATGAAATTGGCTTTGTAATTTATACAGAAGTATACGCTGGTTTATTTGAACGAAAGCGCATATATACGCAACATCAGAGAAAGGAAAGCGCGTTGGCAAACTAGGGTTTGCTGAAGTCTGTGGTAAGAAATGTCTGATCTGTTCTGCTGATTTACTGATATCTGTCAGTGAGTTATATGTATCTGTTTAATGGGTGACTGTGCTTAAAAGTATGGAAAGGGTCCAGTTTGAAAATATGATGAAATGTGGCCTGCAAGTGGTGTCCTAAAGGAAGCTTTGGATCCAGTGTGAAAATTGATGAAACGTGGTCCATAGAGGTGCTAAGGGTTGTAGCCTTCAGTCAGGGGGTTGTAGCTCCCTTCCAGGTGAGGCTGGTAAACGAGATCAGGGGGTCGTAGCTCCCTTCCAGGTGAGGCTGGTAAACGAGATCAGGGGGTCGTAGCTCCCTTCCGGGAGAGGCTGGTAAACGAGTCAGGGGGTTGGAGCTCCCTTCCAGGAGAGGCTGGTAAACGAGCGCAGGTGGGTGCCTGCGTGCTGGTAGGAGTCTGCACCAGCACATATGTTGTAAGATGTTTTCTCTATAATAAAATATTGAAGGCTGAGCAACTGCAGCGGTGGTTTTCTCCAGACTTGGGTTTCCACCTAAAAATCCTGGTGTTCATGTGTGATGCTTTGTGTGATGGTTTATTCTGTTCTTACTGCACATGTTTACTATTTATAGAACATCTAATGAATGAATGATGGAATGATATAAGTGAAGAACTAATGGCATAATTAGATCTCTGTGTATACACGAGTTTTATGAAGGATATCCACGTGTATACGCTAGTTGGCTTCAGCAAAGTAGCGTATGGGTTTTAGAGCATGAAAAAGTAAAAAATTTTAGTTTGCCCTAAATACTGATTCACCCCCCCCCCCCTCTCAGTATTTTTCCCAACAATTGGTATCAAAGCAGGTTCTTCTGCAGAAGCTTCATCGCTTGAAGGAGATCCGTCGGAATGGGAAGTCAAGAAGGAGTGATGTCTATAAAGCCACCTCTATTCAATGGAAGCAATCTGATATTCTGGAAGGTACGAACAAAAGCATATCTGCAAAGTCTTGGTGCAGATGTATGGGCAATCGTGGAAGAAGGTTATCAATACCAGGCAAGTATTCCTACTGATGCAGCTGAAAGAAAGAAGTATGAAATCAATGCCAAAGCAGTGAATGTCTTATTGGGAAGCATGTCTGAATCAGAATTTTCTAAAGTGATGCAGCTACATTCAGAAAAAGAAATATGGGACAAAATCATTCTAAGCTATGAAGGAGACACAAAGGTAAAGAGTGCAAAACTCCAAACTCTTAGAATTGAATATGAAAATTTGAAGATGCATAGTGATGAAAGTGTTGCCAGTTTCTTTCTTCGTCTAGATGATATTGTAAATAGGATGAGAAATTTGGGTGAAACCATGGCTGATACTACTCTGGTAGAAAAGGTCTTAAGATCTTTGACTTCAAAATTTGACTCTAAAGTTTCAGCTATTTAAGAAAGGCAAGATCTGCAATCGCTTACTATTGTTCAATTACATGGTACTCTGACTGCTTTTGAAATGAGACAAGGAGGTCCTTCTCAAATAAGAGAAGTTGCTTTTAAGGCATCTACAAAAGAAAAGGAAAAGGAAGTTGTCAAAGAATCCAGCTATGTATCCGATGAAGAAGAAGCAAATTTCGTGAGAAAGCTCCAACTAGGTACTGGAAGATTCAAAGGTAAGCTTCCCTTCAAATGTTTTGAGTGTGGAAAAGTTGGTCACTATGCTGCTAAATGTCCTTATAGAGAAAAACATGGTAAAGGGAAACAATTTGAAAAGAGGAAAAGTTATTATGCAAATGAAGATGATGATGAAGTGTCTAGTGAAGATGAAGAAGATTCTGACCAAGCTCTACAAGTGCTCATGGAAAAGAAGCAAAAGAAGAAGGTTACTCGAGGAAAGGAGATACCTCAGAAATCATGTATAGCAAAAATTGAAGAAGATGAAACAGATTCTGACGAAGCTCTACAAGTGCTCATGGCAAAAAGGAAAAAGAAGAAGGCTACTCGAAGCAAGGAGATATCTCAGAAAATTGAAGAAGATGAATCTGATAGTGATTTGGGCCCTTGTAATCTTCTTTGTGCAAGCAATGGTGTAGAAAGTGAAAGTAAATTTGGGGATCTAGAACAAGCTATCAAGATCAAAGTTGAAGAACAACAAAAGGAAATTGATAAGAAAGATTCTATCTACAAAGAAATGATCTCTCAAATGAAAGATCAAATAGAAATGCTGAATGGACAGGTGGACAAGTATCAAAGGTTTCATACTTATGCATCCAATCGACTTAAATAACTAGAAGCAGAAATCAACGATCTAAATGCAGATCTCGAAAAATCAAGCAAGAAGAATGAAGGACTTGAAGCTGCAATCATCTTTCTACAAACAGATCTTGAAGCATCAAATAAGAAGAATGAAGAACCTCTGTCATTTGAAAAGGAAGGCCTTGAAGCAGAAATCATCTCTCTCAAAGAATATCTGGAAAAATCAAATAAGAAGAATGAAGAGCTACAACAAACATGTGAAGAAAACGAAAATTGGTTGAAAGAAGAGATTCTAAATCTGAAGGATCAAGTAGAAGATGGAAGAAGGAAAGAAGAAAGCATGACGAAGCAATGTCAAGCCTTGGAGGTTGAGGTAAACATTCTCAAAGGTAAATTAGAAGAAAAGGTTAAACTTTTGAGATTTCAAGATAGTACTAATATTTTGGACAATATTCTGAGTAATCAAAGGTCTCCTGCTATCAAACTTGGTCTTGGTTTCCATGAAACTGTTAAAGGAGAATCCAGCTCACAAGGAAGTGCTAAAGAATCAAAGGACATCAATGCAAATTCTGAAGTGTTGAAAGAAACAAAAGGTCAACCGACAATCATGAACTCTCAAAGGAAATCATTCAATAATGTTGAATGCTTTAAATGTCATAATCATGGACATGTTGCAGCCAATTGCAGAAGCAGATTGTTTCAGCCACAAACAAACAGATCCTACATAGAAAGGTGCTCTGGTTTCTTCAAGGGATATTTTTTTTCATGCAATAAGTATGGTCACAAAGCTGTTGATTGCAATAGGATGAAGAATAGAAAAGCTCATTATGATTCTTATACTTATTTCGCTGGCCACATAAGATGTTATGCTTGTAACAAGCATGGACATATAGAAAAAGAATGCAGGATGAACAGATCTGGGAAAGTGGACAATCTCCAGCACACAATTAGAAAGTTCAAGCAAATCCGGAGAAAGAAGGAGGACCGGTCAGAAACGTAGGGAATACTAACCCTACTGCAGTCATACGCTTCTGAAGCTTACTTCTCTGAATGACTGCAGAAGTAATGTGAGATACATTATGGAGATTAGTAATGTATCGTCACAGGGGGAGCAATACATGATGATTCTCATGGTTAATTTTTATTATTCTGGTTATATGTATTTCTGACAGAGCATCTGACATGAAGAAGACAGGTACATGAAGTACAAGTTCAGGAGGAGATGAAGGAATGTGAAAAATTTCTATTCTTCACTTTCCATACGCGGGTTCTATTAACAAAAGTCGCGTATACACGCGAGTTACAGCAGACACAGTTGCGTATGCATTGATGATAAGAGAATTTATATGATAGTTGAAGATCTGGAGCAGAGGTTCAGGGGGAGCATCAGTCTGACTGTTAATAACTGTATTATTGACTCAATTTCAGCTTAGTTTCTCAGTTCTAAATAATGAGGAAACGATACATGGTTTCTTGTGTTGAAGATTGTGGATGAGTCTTGTTTGCTTGTTGATGAAGAGTATTCATTGTTGAGATGAAAGTCCTATAATTCGGAGATAAGGGCAGCCCATGCAGATATTGTTGCTGATGACTTGCTGATGAACATTTTCAGGTTGCACAAGTTAAGAAGGAGGACTGGTTCAGGAGGAGCAGCAGGTTGAATACTAATGATTGCATTGTCGGCAATATGACTGCTTATTCTTTGGTTTTGGTAATACTCATGCTCAAATGATGATGACTTGGTACATGGTTTATTATGATGAGATTTTGAGCCCTGGTTGCTGATAAGTATCTTTTGTGCTCACACATGGATGAGTTGGATGTCGTTTGATTCAGAAATAAGAATAGATCATGCAGAGTTTGTTACTATGTTTGAGATATTTTGCCTACATATGTTACTTCATGATAAATCTTAAATATCTTGATGATATTGGACCACATGAATGATTGCTTGACACTTATGTGAAGATGCTGTTCTGGTATGATAATCTCTCTTGGAAAGATTGTATTGATGCTGCAAAGAATCTGAAGGCTTGGCTACTAATGTGCTTATGCTACACCCATTGGATGACGCTTGAAGACACAACTACATTGTCCTATCTGTCTGCCCTCACATGTTCCAGGGAAGCATTTGAATTTCACAAGCTGAAGTTGGAGTTGTCTCTGTCTGTCAAAAGAGAAAATCTACTTAAATGCAGAAGATTGAATTGGATATGCGGGTTTCCTGAAATATAGTCGCGTATATACGCGAGTTGAAACAAATAAAGACGCGTATGGTTTGTTGCTGGCAATTTTTGTTTGTGATCAGCGTTCTTCAGCACAGTTGCAGTGTTGTTTGGTATCTATGATACTGTTTGGTATCTCTGGTGGTGTTCCAGTTCTCATAATTCTATTTCTAATGTTTTGATAAAGATGCCTTGATGATTTGTTGGTGAAAGTGTTCAGGATGCACAAACTAAGGGGGAGCCTTAGTCATATGGAAAGGATGCTTGGATGAACAGATTCAGGGGGAGCATTAGCCTTGCTGAGTATAATGCATTGTTGGCATTATGTTGATTCTGAAAAATGATCTCTTTCTTGAGGACTTTCTGGTGTTGGTCATAAATGGTCATATTTGTAATTTGATGAAAAGGTCTTGTTGAGACCCATGATGTAAAATTGTAATATTCAGTCATGTAAGGACTTGTCAAATATTGTAAACCCACTTGGTTGGGTAGCTGAGTCAAATTTGTAAACCCACTTGGTTGGGTAGTTGAGTCTCATATGTAAATCCACTTGGATGGATCTTTGATGTAAGTATGAGTCATTGGTGATAGGAAATTCATAGAGTCATGTACTCCATTGGAAAATATGTTTGAAGATTCAGCATGAACTCAGGGGGAGCTTGGTCATTTCAGTATATATCAGATCTGCAGAACGCTTCTTCCACATGAGGAGAAAAGGGGGAGAGTATGTTGGTTTTTGATCCGCCCTTTGCCCTTGATGTCAAAGGGGGAGAGTGACATGGTGTTTGAATGAAGAGAAAGAATGGTGTCAAAAAATGGAGAGAGTGACATGGTGTCATTGTATTTTTAATGTACCTATCTGTTGTGGTAACCAACACCATCGTGGTTGCCATCAAGTCCAAAGGGGGAGATTGTTGGCAATATGATGCAGAGTGTTGTCCTTGATGGCAACCCACTGAATAAAGATGAAGACATGCGACTATTGACATGTGTTGTCCTTGATGGCGAACCACCTGATGAAGTTATTCTTGACCTGTTGGACTTGGTAAATGATGTTTGCTAGCCATATGATGTTGAGTGTTATCCTTGAATGGCATCCCACTTGATGAAGATGATGGCAACTTACTTGATGAAGTTGTGCTTAATAGAATATGTTCTTGATGAAGTAAATCTGATGTATCTACAGTGTGTACAGAAGGCAATGAAGAAAGGAATTCAGCATGTGCTAAATCTTGATGAAAAGAGTATGTCTCTAGGCATACGCGGATTTGCCTAGGGGAAGTCGCATATGCACGCGGGAATCAACGTGCCAAGTCACGTATGGGCAAAAGCTCTCTTAAAGTGAAAAACCAGGGGTAACCACCATGGTATTGACCCATTGTATTGGGTAATGATTTGTCTAAATGACCCCGTCCAGGAATACCATCGGAAGTAATGTGGTTTTGGCTCATGGTATTGAAAAAGGGTAAACCTATATAAAGAGAAGAAATTCATTGTGCAAAGCATGAGCATGGGTGCAAGATGTCTGAGCTTGAATGAATACTTCTCTCTGGAGTATATCTGAATGGAAAGGGTTACAGTTGAATGAAGGATTTGAATGTATGATGCACCAATGAAGGAGTGATGAAGAAGGGGATCTAGATCTGTATTGTACTTGTATCTGCTAGATCTATTCATGGAAGGCCTAGATCTGAGAGGAGGCGAATATCTGTCTGAAGTATAAGGGTAAATCTGAACTGAATATCTGATCTGAAGAAGTATGCTGCTCTATAATGGTTGAAGATCTATACGCTAGTTTCGTCCAGAGGAAGCACAGATATACGTTCGCTTAAAGAAAAGATGATACGAAATGAAATTGGCTGTAATTTATACGTACATACGCCGGTTATTTAACGAAAGGCTATATACGCGACATCAGAGAAAGGAAAGCGCGTATGCAAACTAGGGTTTGCTGAAGTCTGTGGTAAGAAATGTTTGATCTATTCTGCTGGTTTACTGATATCTGTCAGTGAGTTATATGTATATGTTACATGGATGACTATGCTTAAAAGCATGGAAAGGGTCCGGGGCCAGGTCATGTTGAAATGTGGCCTGCAAGTGGTGTCCTAAAGGATGCTTTGGATCCAGTGCGAAAATTGATGAAACGTGGTCCATAGAGGTGCTGAGGGTTGTAGCCTTCAGTCAGGGGGTTGTAGCTCCCTTCCAGGTGAGGCTGGTAAACGAGAGCAGGGGGTCGTAGCTCCCTTCCGGGAGAGGCTGGTAAACGAGAGCAGGGGTTCATAGCTCCCTTCCAGGAGAGGTCGTGTAAACGGCCGGTGGGGTTGAGCCTTCCAGAGAGGCTTCAAACGAGCGCAGTGGGTGCTCGCGCGTTGGTAGAGTTCTGGCATCAAAGCACATATGTTGTAAGATCTTTTCTCTATAATAAAATATTGAAGGCTGAGCAACTGCAGCGGTGGTTTTCTCCCGACTTGGGTTTCCACCCAAAAATCCTGGTGTTCATGTGTGATGCTTTGTGTGATGGTTTATTCTGTTCTTACTGCACATGTTTACTGTTTATAGAACATCTAATGAATGAATGATGGAATGATATAAGTGAAGAACTAATGGCATAATTAGATCTCCGTGTATACGCGAGTTTTATGAAGGATATCCGCGTGTATACGCTAGTTGGCTTTAGCAAAGTAGCGTATGGGTTTTAGAGCATGAAAAAGTAAAAGTCACTTTGCCCTAACATCGATTCACCCCCCTCTCAGTATTTTTTCCAACACTATCAACTACCACCATGATGACACTCTTTCCTTTGGACTTAGGTAAACCTGTGATAAAATCCATTGAAATATCCTCCCAACGTTGACTTGGAATGGATAAAGGTTGTAGAAGACCTGAGGTTTTAATTTTCTCAACTTTATTTTGTTGGCAAACCAAACGTTCCGACATAAACTTTTGAATATAATATTTAAGGCCATCCCAAAAAAATATTTCTTCACCCTGTGGTAAGTTTTTAAAAATCCTAAGTGTCCTCCTAATGGAGAAGTGTGCAATTCCAAAATAATATTTTTTTTTAGTTGGGAATTCTTACAAATATATAAGCGAACTTTGTACCACAAGTAATAATTTTTCCAACTAAATGTATCATATGTATTAGGATGTTGCTGCAAGTTTTGAATGAGTTTCCACACTTCTTTTTCCTTCTTCCATTCATTCCTTGCTTTGGTTATCCAATCTGGTTGGATAATAGAAATGGAACAAAGCAATGCTTCCACCTCTTCATCCTTTCTTGAGAGTGCATCTGCAACAACATTTATCTTCCCTCTTTTGTAGATGATTTCAAATTAATAACCCAAAATATTTGTGACCCATTTTTTCTGCTCTTCTGAAGATATTCTTTGTTCCAAAAAGTGTTTAAAACTATCATGATTAGTTTTTACCTTGAAGTGTCTTCCCATTAGGTAAGGTCGCCATTTCTTTAGTGCATGTAGTATTGCCAACATTTCCTTCTCATAAATAGATTTCTGTAAATATTTTCCTTTGATTGAATGACTTTCAAAAGCAATGGGTCTTCCTTCTTGCATTAAAACAATACCAATTCCATTTCATGAGGCATCAAACTCCACAGTAAATTTTTTTGTGAAGTTTCGCGTAGCTAAGACCGATGCTAGGAACATTGCCTCTTAAGATGTTCAAAGGCCTTATTTGCTTCAGGAGTCCACGAAAATGCATCTTTCTTCAATAATGTTGTTAGAGGTGCTTCTATTTTCCTATAATTCTTAACAAACTTGCGATAATACCCTGTTAACATAAGAAATCCTCATAATTGCTCTATGGTTGAGGGGACTTTCCATTCCTTAATGGGTTTAATTTTGTTAGGGTCTACCTTAACACCCTCATGAGATACAATATGACCCAGATATTCCACCTCTTGTACTCCAAATAAACATTTGGAGGTTTTTTCATATAATTTTTTCTCCTACAATAGTTTGAGAACCTTGTCAACATGTTGAACATGATCCTTCCAAGACCTATTGTAGATTAGTATATCATCAAAAAATACTAGCAAAAATTTTCTAAGGAAGGGTTTGAAAATGGAATTCATCAACCCTTGAAATGTAGAAGGTGCATTGGTAAGGCTAAAAGGCATGACTAAAAATTAATAATGACCCTCATGAGTTCGAAATGATGTTTTTCGAATATCTTTAGTCTTCATTCTAATTTGATGATATCATAAATGAAGATCCAACTTGGAAAAATAAATTGCTCCATGTAATTCATCCAATAATTCATCAATCACATGAATGGGAAATTTATCTTTAATAGTGAGCTTATTGAGCTCCCTATAATCTAGACACATGCACCATGATCCATCCTTCTTGTGCACCAATAATATTTGGCATAGAAAGAACTTTGACTAGGTTGAATTATACCAGCCTCTAACATTTCTGCAATCATACGTTCAATTTCACTCTTTTGGACATAAGGATATCTGTAAGGCCCGATGTTTGGAGGAACACTTCCTCGAATCAAATTAATAGAATGATCATGATCACGAGTAGGTGGGAGTCCTTTGGGAGTTTCAAACACCTTGGAATGATTTTTCAAGACATTTTGGAGATATGGAGAAGTAGATGATTTGGATGTTGGAAATTCTAGTGATAATAATTGTGCAATTACGCCTCTTTGTTCTTTCTTCAAAAGCTTTTTCATGACATTAGAGCTTATTATATTTCCCGGATTCCCTATGATATCCCGTAATTTGACTTCCTTTCCTTCTGAAAAAAATTTCAAGAAAAGTTCTTGAAAATTAAAAGCTACCGTCTCCAAAGATTGTAACCATTGTACTCCTAGTACAACATCAACACCTCCCATTGGAATAGAAATCATTGGACTATTCAATACATATTACCCCATGGTTAGCTTGATATTATGCCATTTTATAGAGAAATTTATAGTTCCTCCATTTGAAACCATCACTTGGCATTTTGGTGATGGGTATATGAAGCAATTCAATTCCTTGGACACCTTACAATGAATAAAATTATGGGTACTACCTGAATCAATCAACACTATTACATTTTTCTTCTTGATATTTCCTTCTATCTTGAGAGTTTGAGGAGTGGTAATTCCTTCCAATGCATTACACGATATGGTAAAACTAATTTATTCTTTCTCTAGGGTTGTTCCAGGTGTATATCCTCTTCTTTTGAATTTTATTGTTCATTTTCTTCCTCCTCTTCACAATCTATGTAAAATAATTTATTCTCAACACACTTATGACCTTTAGTGTATTTTCTATCACAACTGTAACAAAGACCTTTTTATCTTTTTTCTTACAATTGTTGTGGTGTCAACCTTGTAGGTTGTGGAAGTCTAGAAGTAGCAACACTTCCATCTTTATATATGTGAGTGGTAGGCTTCCTTGTCGCCATAATTTTACATTCAATTTTTCTTTCCAACCTGAATGCCTTCTCTAATGAATCAGGTTCCAAAGGCGAACCTTATGTTGGATGTTATCCTTTAAAGTCCCTATGAAGACATCAAACCTGTGTTCCTTTGGAATATCAGTTACCCTTATATTCAATTTTTGGAAGACCTCAATGTGCTCCACAATTGAACCCTTTTGTTTGAGATTTATCAATTGGCTAAAGAAGGTGTTTCTCTTTGTATCCTCTGAATGTGCTATCATTTCCTCCATAAAAATTGACCAAGTGACAATTTTTTTATGGGAGCAAATCCATCGATACCATAAAAATGTATTTTGCTCTAAATATAAAGTTGCAATGCGTACCTTTTGTGTGTTTTTCACATTATTGAGTTCAAAATATTACTCCATCTGTAGTATCCATGTTACGGGATCCTTGCCATCAAACTTCCTCATATCGATCTTTGGAATATGGTGGGTCTTCCATCCAAAATTCAAATTTATGAAACCACGATTAACATTTATTTTGTTCTCATCATGAGTTTCCTCTACTATCAGAATCATTTCCTGTATCAACTTTGTCAAGCCTTCCATGTCTGCTTTTATATCATTTTTCATGCCTTCCATTTTTTCTTCCATGTCTTCCATGCCATTCTTCAAACCATCAATCTTAGCTTCGACACATTTCTTCAATCCTCCATATTAGCTTGCACGCCTTTATTCAAACCATCCATCTTCGCTTCCACTCATTTCTTCAAAACTTCCATTTCATTTTTGTTGCTCTTTGTAAGAGTGAAATTTGGTGCACTTGGTCTTGTAATTTTGGTATATCATGTTGCACTTCTTCATCTTCATGAGTCATATTAGAGTATTATGAGGGCTTACTAGGTGTTGAATTATTTTTAAGGGGGATTTTAGAACCCAATAATGATATGTATGCTTCAATATGCCCTTGGAATCACTTCAAATTGGTTTTACAAACAAGACTTATGCAATTTGAAAAAAATACACACATTTTTCTTGCTTTTGAGGAGCTCAATATTGAAACTGAATTATCTCTGTGATTGCATATCTTCAATATCTGAAATTCAGTCCTGTAGTAGCCCTCTGAATCTTCTTTCGAATCCCATAGGTCCGAACTAATTTGGATGATTCAAGACAAATATATGCGCAATCTCCCACAACGACCTAATTATGGACTGGTTTAGTAGTGTGAACTTGTATGGCGTTCCATGTGTCACTTTATCCTCCTTCAACTTTAAAATTGATACACAGGAAAGTACAATTCATTTAATTTCAACCACTTTTTATATAATTCCAATCTGATGTTCAAAGAGAGAGTTATTCCTATTTTCCTAAGGTCACCTCTTTTAGATGAAATTCGGGAGCCTAAAAAAACCTTAACTTCCACATATCATATCTCTGAAAATATTGTGAACCAAGATCTGCAATTTGTACATGTAGTTCCTCAGGATTTCAACTTCGTGTGATAAAAATTTCAGCTTTTGAACCTTCGTAGAAAAAAAATTATAGAGAAATTTCCACGATGATCTGTTTGGAGTAGGGAAACCCTAGAATCCAAATCTTTGATACAAAATGTTATGAAATCAACTCCAAAAATAGCATAAAAGAGAGATTAATTCCTTATAAATAAGCCACTTCGAGGGGGCAACCTCCTTTACATTACATAAATGAAAAATTCTTGGATGATACAAATGACAATAACCTCCTTCTATATATAGGAGTCCATGGGGTCACAATATAATCCTAGCCAACCTAACAATAATAATGTAAGGGCACAATAATAAAAATATGGGGGTTGCAGGGGTACAATAATAACAATAATGGGGCTACACTAACAACAATAAGAGACTACACTAGTAATATAGGGACCTAATAGTTGCGCTCTCCTTGGGAGATGTGTTGGTCATGTATTCAAGTTGGTTGCATATGTGTTTAGTATTTTGTGGTCTATATGTGCTTGCTGCATCTGTGTTTTGTTGGCCATGGTGGCAGTTGTGTTGCCATGGAAGTGATGATGGTGTGGTTGTCAACATGTTGTCATGAGTGTATGACTAGTTATGTGTTGTTCATGCTTGTGTATTTCACGTGCACAATTTCTTACATGTTGCTACATGTTGTGTATGCATTTCTTGTTTATGCTAGGTCACATATTAGTCATGCTTGTGTATTGTCTGTGTATGCTTTCTCGTGTGATGTCATATGTGGAACATGCATTGGTCATTCACGATTGGTTATAAATGTCAATTGGATGCATATGGTCAAGTGTGCATTGGTTTCATTGGGTTTCTTGTGCATAAGGTCATTGTATGCAATTAGGTCACCATGATGATATTGGTATGCTTAGATGCTAATGTGTTGGCTAAGATAGAGCAGGAGATTTAGATCATTAAAGTGAAGTTGCAACAATGGAATTTCAAGTAAGAGAAGATCATCATACAAGCTTGTATGCTTAACATGTAGGTATGTGGTTCATGGTTGTTGTAAGAATTAGGGTTACTTATATGTTTGTCATTCTATTATTATTATGGTTACATAGGTGATAAATGCTAGTTGATTAGTGTAGTCATATGAATTATGGTTATGTGTATGCCATTCATTCTATTGACATCATGGTTACGTGCATGATAGATGTTAGTTAACTAGTGTGATCATCTGTGTTATCACTTAGAAATATGTGGAACATTACTTGACATGGTCATACAGTTCATTTATCAAATATCTCCTTCAGTCATTCAAGTTGGTATAGGAAAATTTCAATTTTTACATGTTTAATCTATCCTAAGGTTCAAAACCACCTCCATTTAGGTCATGTCATGTCCGATTAGTCATCATCAGGTGTCGTTTTTCATTTCCCAAGTGTTTAAATTTGAAAAGGACATTTAAGCCAGTTTTACAATTTTTCGTAGCATTTTATATTGTGAAATAACAGTTTTCGCTACGAAAATGCATAAAAGTTTCGTAGCGAAACTGTCAGGGAATAAATTAGATATGCTACGAAAAACTATTTTTCTATTTTTCTTGCCAAATCCGATGCAAACCATTAGTTCATGATTGGAGGAGTTAGGGTGGAGGTCATTCGAGTCTGTTGGGGTTAATTCAAATGTACAAAGCCAACTCTGAGGTCATTATTACCCTTTTTTAACATGCATGTGTCATGATTAAGGCATGGGTTATCATTGAAATCATAACATGTTACCCATTTAGTCTTTTTGTCATACTCCGCTTTATTTTGCATGTTATTGGATTTATGGAGAGCTGCTTCATCGAGCCAAGCAAGTTGCTGGAAGATTCAAAGGTTGTAGGTGTCATCAAGCAAGCGAGGCTGAGAAGATATAAAGTCACCATGGTTTCAAGGAAGAAAACAAACAAAGGTGGTCACTGCCACAGGTATGAGCCCATGGAAATGAATTTTATCAATGAAGACCCAAAAACCATGGAGATTTCTAGAAGAACAGGCTGTTTGCAATTCTGTAAAATATTGTAGGGTTTTCATCTACAGGTTTCTAAATATTTTTCTAAAAGTTTCACTGGAACAACTTCAAAGGTGGGAATGCTAAACCTCACAGCAACACCAGAAAACATTTAAACAGTAACAAGAATCCCTAGAGGAGGGGAACAGTGGTTTAAAGGTATCAACCTCACCATGCAGGATTGCAAAGAGTTCATCAAACTGTAGCATAGTGAAATTGATCTTAAAAATGACATCCCTAGGAGTTTCATGAAGGAAAAATATTCAAAGCTGTTGATGATCATTTAGAAGTATTTCACCCATGAAGGAAGATTTCACATGGTCTAATCCTACCACCTTAGGCTTCTTCTACATTTTGTGGGTAAGAGGTTACTTGAATTGCCCTTTTATTTATATAGAAGCCTAAGTAAAATGTCAGCTAAGGTTCAAGTTAAAACAGAAGGCAATGAAACTTCTATTTTTCACCATGGTTTGATTAAGTTGTTGGTGTTAGAGGAGTTGAAGAGATTAGATAGATATTGGACATCCTTTCTGTTCATGAGTGGTTTTGAAGTTGATGTTGTCACTCCTAAAAGAGTTTCCAAACCTAGAAGTATTTCATCACAAACAGTAGCAAAGGAAGTTGAAGAAGGGAATAGATCATCCCCACTAGGACCAGTGAGCATGGAGGCAAAGCCTTTTCAGAAGACTGACACACTTAAAACTACACCTGTTAGGATGAATCCTTATTGTAAGTGTATGAAAAAAGACCCTTTTAGTTTTGCATAAAAAACAGCCCTAACAGCAAAAGATGGCTGCTAATATCTTCAAATATGTAGTTAGTTGATCAAGACAAATGCTGCAAAAATCTAGATCTATGCATAAAAGGACATTAAGCAGTAAAAATAAGGTTTTTCTCCATGCATCCAATAGACAAGACAAGAACAATATTTTTTGAAGAATTTTATATTAATGGCACCTGGGAGGAAAACAAGAAAGGTGTTTCCAATTCTCCTCAATGGGATGGGTTCTTAGAAGTCCTCAGCACTTCAGATCTAGAATTTCTCTCTCTTGTTGGTGTAGAAAATCCATACAAACATAGAACTCAAAGGGAGCTCACAAAGCAAATAATAGAAAATATGGCAATGATAATGGCTGAAAGTCAGACCAAGAGTATAGATCCAGAGTGATCTAAGAGGCAAAAAAAGGTGATGAATGGTAGGAAAAACCCTTCTATTTATAACAAAATATTAGGTCATTATAGATCTTGGTGCATGATTAAAATAATATTAACCAAATCTAGATCCACCTTTTATGGAATATTTTATTATATTTGTTGGAGGGGAAAGGAATTTGACTTGGGTCAAAGCCCTTTATTTGTAAATAATAAATAAATAAATGATTTATTTATCATTTTAAGGAAGTGGTTGAATGATAATTAAATAAATAATTATTTATTTAATTATTTATAAATGATATAGTCAAATTTAACAAGGAATATTATTTAAATAAGGTTTAAATAATTATTCCTAGAAAATAATAAGATAAATAAGGATTTATCTAATTAATTTCCTTGTTTTGGGTTAAATATGACCAGGAATAATAATTAAATTACTATTTAATTAATTATTCTATGAGGAAAACCAAACAAATATAGATTTATTTAATATTTCCTCTTGGGGTTTCCTGTTTAGACCATAAACAACCTAATAAATGTGTTTTATTAAGTTATTTTACATAGTGAAAGAAATTTTACTTAGGGTAAAATTGGTCTTACATGGTGTACCTGGGTCCATCTAATGATAATAGGTTAGATGACCAAAAATTGGTGTAACAGATTGCCCCCCAACGTGCGAGTGTTAGGAGAAAATCGTATGACCGAAGTACGTTGTGAGAACTCAATCACCAGATATCAAAAGGGAAGTTAGAGAGAGGAATGTAAGGTAGACTAATGCGCTAAAGAACTGGACCCTGAGGAGACGAGACTTACAGGTGTGACAAGTCTCTTTTTATGAGTGGGTACTTGTGCTAAAGTTGGCGGGGGAGGCATACCTATGCCTGCCGAGACAAAGTACAAAAGAATAGTGCATCCAGTATACAAGGGACCGAACCATAAATTACAGGTTGGCATAAACATGAGCCAGATAAAATATATAATGATGAATCCCACATACATGATGTGCCTGGGATAACAGTCAGGACTTATACAATGATGTCTGAGTACATGAGATACAAATACAACCCAAATGCCCCTATAAACGGGGAAGGGCTCACAAAATCTGACTGATACATGAAAATCATAAAGGCGCTGCAAGCGGCTAAGGCCGAAATCATCAAATATATGGAGCTGCATCGAAGGCTGCGATGAAGAGGTCATCTGGGCATGTGGGGGGCTACCCGTAGGGCCACCCCCTCATGAGTGCTGAGACATCTCACACACACCTGGGAATCACTGGTATCAACTGCTGCATCACTGGACCATCAAGTATACGGATCGCAATCATGCTGAAAGGAGCTAGAGCTGAGAAACAATCAAGTCAAAGGGTAATAAGGAGTCCCTTTGCCTGATCTTAGGCACCGAAAAAGAGTGGAAGCTGGAACCAAGGTACACCGCCCTCTAGACCTATTTTCTGGAATGAATGAGCTGATGTCAACAGAAGGAGGTTTTCCATAGGTGAGGCAATAAGAGAACCTCAACTAAGGCATGAGAGAAATAGAAGAGCGACTGACAAATTGACACCAGGGATGATGATGAAATGGGGGTACTGAGTAGCGGATGGATGATTTCCTTTGTTAGAGCATAAAGAGAATGGATGACCTGGAAGCAACTGACACAATATCATGAGGATAGGGGACAGTGGGACTAAAGGCCATAATATGCGACACAAGAGAGGAACCAAGAAATGAAGGATGGAGGACTATAATGGGATACAAAGGGACTCGAGATAGACTCCATGAATGTAATGATGACTCAGCTTGGATGCTCTAAACAAGGGAGACTCAATGATGATGCCACATAGTGAAGGTCCAAAAAGGACCGTAAAAGCATGAGTACAAGATGGTATCTCATGAAGAAAATCAACACGAACAAGGACAAGTATGGAGGCAAAGTGGTGCCCCAAGTACGAGTGTTGTAAGTGAGGAAATCTGATTTTGAGGAGAGGTGAAGTGACCCTTCGTGGAAAAAATGTGTCTTGGTGAATTATCAAATCATGAAAAACAAACAGATGCTGGCTATCTAAAAGAAATAAAACATGCATTTCGGGAGGGAAATGCTAAGGGTAATATTTATTAAGATAGAGTGCATTGTGAGGATTAGGAAGGGGGTGGCCTTCGAAGTCCTCTAAGAGGTATGCCCCCTTACTAAGATCCTTACTGATGATGTAAGGGCCTAGCCATAATGATTCAAACTTCCCATGACTGAGGACATCATGGGCCTGGTCATATACTAGAACAAGGTCACCTTCGTGAAAAGTACGAGGGTGGACTTTTCGGTCATACTGAGCTTTGGTGTGTTTCTTAGCGACTTCAATGGTTTTCAACGCAAGACGACAGTCTTCGGAGGCACGCTCAAGCATGATAAGTCGGTTTTCTAGAGGTTGGGTATCAGGGAGAAGCTCAACGGCCAGATGAAGGGAAGGGATTTCACACTCGATTGGTAAGACTGCCTCCTCTCCGAAAACAAGGTGGAAAGGAGTAAACCCAGACAAACATAGAAATCAAAGGGAGCTCAAAAAGCAAATAATAGAAAATATGACAATGATAATGGCTAAAAGTCAGACCAAGAGTATAGATCCAGAGTGATATAAGAGGCAACAAAAGGTGATGAATGGTAGGAAAAACCCTTCTATTTATAAAAAAATATTAGGTCATTCTAGATCTTGGTGCATGATTAAAATAATATTAACCAAATCTAGATCCACCTTTTATGGAATATTTTATTATATTTGTTGGAGGGAAAAGGCATTTGACTTGGGTCAAATCCCTTTATTTGTAAATAATAAATAAATAAATGATTTATTTATTATTTTAAGGAAATGGTTGAATGATAATTAAATAAATAATGATTTATTTAATTATTTATAAATGATTTAGTCATATTTAACAAGGAATATTATTTTAATAAGATTTAAATAATTATTCCTAGAAAATAATAAGATAAATAAGGATTTATCTAATTAATTTCCTTGTTTTGGGTTAAATATGACCCAGAATAATAATTAAATTATTGTTTAATTAATTATTCCATGAGGAAAACCAAACAAATATAGATTTGTTTAATATTTCCCCTTGGGGTTTCCTATTTAGACCATAAACAACCTAATAAATGTGTTTTATTAAGTTATTTTACATAGTGAAAGCAATTTTACTTAGGGTAAAATTGGTATTACATGGTGTACTTGGGTCCATCTAATGATAATAGGTTAGATGACCAAAAATTGGTGTAACAACACCTACAAAACATAAGAAAATAGTTAGCAAACAGAGCAACAAGAGAGTTATTAGGATCCAAACAATGGTTAATGGTAACTTAGAGGACATCTTGCATGCAATTGACATTGAAGAAACTCCCATTGTTCAAGTTGAAGATGTTGAAGATGGAGGAAGAAAGAAAAATAAAGGCAAGACAGCTAAAAAATTAGAGTTTTCAGCTGATGATGCTGGTTTCATGTTTCAACCTAGAAAGCCAATGACCAGGCATGCAAGAAAGGTCATGGAAAGCAACAAAGAAACTTATAAGGTCAGTGAAATTTCCTAGCCACCAAACATCATAGATCTCTCCTCACCTACAAAAGAAGAACTGGTTATCAAACAAAATAAGGGTAAAGAGAAAATCACTGAAAAATTAGAAATTGAAACCCTTAAGGAGCAGTTGAAAGAGGTAGGCAAGGAGATATCATTCTTGAAGCAAGAAGCAAAGAAGCATAGAGCTGAGAAGGTTCAGTTTGAACAAATGAGGAAAATCTGGGAAGATCAAGTCACAAGTGTCTCAAAGACCTTGGACAATACAGAAAAGCTGAAAATTTGGACTCAGCCACTAAGAGGAGAGGTCAATCACATCAGAAAGGTCAACTTTCACTTACAATCCAAGAACAGGGCATGAAAGGACAAAGTGAAAGATCTTGAAGAACAATTGGAGCTGATTCATGAGGAATTGGACAAGAAAGGATTGAAAATGACTGTGGTAGAAGAGCCCATTAGCCAACTGATTTTTAATGAGGAAGAAACACCACAGGAGTAATAAATTGAGATGAGATATGCCTTAGGAGGTCCATAACATGCAGAAAATCAAAGTTTCACAACTGAAGGTCAGTTTTTGAAGACAATTTTAAAAGGGGCAATTTTTGGGTTTTTACATAGTTTCATAGCATACCTCAGGCTTGAAGCTGGAAATATGCTATGAAAAAACCTGTAGGTGTATTTTTTCTTTTAAAGTCAGTTTTTGCATGATTAAAGGAGGGGGATCCATGGTGGTAAAGTGTCATGACATGATTAACATGATGGAACAACAAAGAAGTAAAAAATATGGATGGAGAAGCCACTTTTCCCACGCTACCAAAACTCACTACGAAACTGTCTTGTTTTCGTAGCGAGCAATTATTGAAGGTTTTTGAACATCTAAAAGGAAGTTTTGGCCATCTGGAGACCTCCAACATGTCAATGGAGATTTTTATCAAATATTTATGACTCAAAGGGATTTCTATGAAGACATATCATCAGTAATAACAACGTTGAAGATAAGGGTCATCCATTCCTAAAAAGCAGGGTTATGCTCCACAAATCTAGGGATGACTTAAATATGTAAAGTGGTGATGAACTTGATCATGTGTCCTTTGAGAATGCGATATTTATTTTGTAACAATCGTATAACTGTTTCACAGATAGGATAGAGGAATGTAATAAATAGGAGATAAAGTTATATTAGGAGATGGTTTCTTTAAAAGGTAGCTATTAGTTTTCTGTTGTAAGTTATGTATTTCAGTTATGATAGGTGTCATAGGAGAATTCGAGGATCTAGTCACAAGGAAAATCATCCTTGTTGTAAAGAATGCCTATTTAAAGACAAAACATCGAAGTAGTAAAGGGCTGGAGAACATTTTCACCAAACTGCTGCTTTTATGTTTTTGACCAATATCAGTAATAAAAAGTGACATTCTTCTTGACAGACCTGAGATTCTCATGAGGTATTTTTTGATGTCTTATTGATCTATATCTTTATGTTTTATCACTTGCATTAGATTTCATCTCTATTACTTATAATTCATAATTTTATGCTCTGACTTCCTTTAGTGATGAAATGACTGTGTTTTCCTATGTTTTTTGTGTGAGTTTCCTCTGTTAAAAACCTCTATCTACCTCAGCTCCCATGTGAAGAACCATTGTCACTGAAACTACTGATTTTTGACTCCATAAGCCCAATGGTAGCAAGCCTGCATTTTTCAACCTTCAATCATACAAAACAAGTTACAATTTCATAGAGTTATCCATCTAGTACTATCATTATTCAAAATCATAAACCCCCCTTGAGAGAACCCTCTCAAACTGAAGAGGCTAATCTTCAGTTAGAAGTGGTTTGAAATAGTCACAATGAGTTATTTTATGAGAAACTAATTAAGTACAATTTTGTGATAAAAATATGTACATGCGTTGGTTAGTCAAGCATGGTATTAACTTGATGACTATGTTATATATTGTTGATGAGCATGTTATATGTTAACTTGTTGTTGTTATATGTTAATTAAATTTATTATTAGGGATATAACATTGATATATTGATGTTATATGTATCATGTTAAATTGGATTAGCCTAGGTAGATGGTTAGGGTTATGAAATTCAAGTATGAGTCAACTTATTTGTGACATTGTGTTGTATTAATCTAAACTAACTGTGCCTATGTAATTATTTTTCATGAATGACAATTGGTTATGAGTTTATGATGTTAGCATGTTATATAGTTACTATTATGGATATCATGACCTTATTTAGGTTTTAGTTGATTTATTGTGAAGTTATATTGTAGTAATGTATATTTATTGTGCAAAAAAGATAGCCTCCCCTGATATGCATTAAGGTATGATTTTGCTTATGTCGTCTACTTAGTGCTTGAATGTTCGATTATGTTGTTTATTTGGTATTTGAGTGTTTGGTGTTTATTATGTCATCTATATGTTGTTTGCATGTTTTATTAGTTGTATGACATGAGTTTGTATCTATAATATTGCATGAAGGAATGATCATGTTTTGAGATGGTTGCACTAACACACTACGTGTTGAGGTAGTTGATGTGTACTTGAGTATAAACAGGTGATAGTGGTAGCATTATGTATTATGACTGTTAGTTGATTATGATATGTTTGTTAATCTTGGAAAAGATTTATTTTAGTTAATAGATATGTTGTATTGGTATTTGGAACATGTGATTGGTATGTGTGAGTAGTTGCAGGGAAACATGCTTGGTATTAACATGACAAGGTAATAGTTGAATGGTTTATATAACTAACAAAATTGATAGAATATGGTAAGACTCAAGAGTATCAAGTTAAGATAATTGGTATATTGTTATATTTATTTATGCATTGACAATTATTTTTTTATGAAATTATGATGCAGGGGATTGCATGGAAATGAGATTGCCATGAAATCGTAAAGAAGGCTCAGTTTAAGCTTTCACTTGGAGGCATTAAAAACCATGAGGATTGATTCATGGTGTTTGTTTCTAGTATTTTGATTTCGGTCTTTTATGATTTGTGGTTCTTGATTTGTGGTCTTGATTGCGTCTAGTGCATGGACATGCCACTTTATTTTTGGTGTTGCATTGCTATTGGTTTTCATGATTTCTTCTTGTTTATTTATTGTCCTTGCTTTTTTTTTTTAGAGTATTAGGAATTGGTTGGGAAAGAGGGAAGTCAATGGAGCTCAAGAAGATCTAAATGAAACCCCAAAAGGTAATGTAAGACACAGGTGAAGCCCGGTGCATGGGTAAGCACAACCGAAGGTAAGACTATGACAGTAAGTTGGACTGGCTGGGTCCATTGTGGTAAATGGATGGTGGCATTAGAGTCACAAGAAAGGTAACACGAAAGGTAAAGTGAATGGATCTAAGGTGTTAGATGCCTTGGATATGTTGGGAATTTTTTTTCTCAACGTTGTGCATGTTGTGCACAAATAAAGGAATTTCTCTTAACCTAGAGCTTATGCTATCTGGTAATTATGATGTGATCATGATTATGTTGGTTTTTATATAGGTATACATATATCTATGTATATATGTCACTGTATGAAAAGATGATGATTTAGTATCATGTATTTCATATTAATCACATCATTAGGATTTGGTCAACATTTCAAACCAACTAACGTGGTTCATCCTCAAGAAAAGGTGAGAAATTTAATTTATCTTCATGAATAAATAGTATGGATTCATCATTTCCCAGAGATAGCCGTTAAAAATTAGCCGACTAGTTTTTAACGGCTATCTCTGGGAAATGATGCATCCACACTATGTATTCATGAAGATCGATTAAGTTTCTCACCTTGTCCCGAGGATGAACCAAATTAGTTGGTTCGAAACATCGACCAAATCCTAATGATGTGATTAATATGGAAGACATGATACTACATTATGGATTACAAAAGTCTTATATCTTACAAGATGATGATTTTTTTAGGCTAACGATTATATATGTATGTATGTATGTCACTATTTGAAAGGGTTGTCAGGGATCATTCTTATGGAGGAATGATTTATTATGTAGGTGAATGGCATGAATAGGTTCCTAACTATGAGGAATCAAGTGGAAGAGTATCCTTGACATATATAAGAGGTAAATATCATGTGGATATTATTTAATGTTATGTGCTTGTACTATTCCTATTTTTATGTTATGGACATGTAATGTTGAGGGGTAAATAAGTGAAGTGAAAGTAGTGTGATCTACGACATGCTAGGATAAGCGTGGATAGTGGAAAAACACTAGAAGAAAGGTTTCTTATGGGGTCAGTGTGTGGTCTATGTATGTGTCGTACTAATGTTGTGTATATGTTGTGCATGTTGGATATTCAGTGATTGTACCTATGGTGATGTGTACATGTAACATATGTAGAATTGTGTACATATGATGTTGTATGTATGTTGAATATATGGTGCTGCGTATATTTCATAAGCAACGGACAGGTATAGATGGTGCTATGTACATGTTGGAAATGCAGTGTTGTGTACCTAACGTACTATACGCGTAATGGATATGCGGTGTTGTGTGCATGTTGGATATGTAGTGCTGTGTACGTATGGTGCTATGTACATGTAGTATACGTAGTGCTATGTACATATGGTGTTGTGTGCGTGTTATACATGTGGTGCTATGTACATATGGTATGGTGTGCATAATTGTATGTGTGGTGCTATGCGCATGTGGTTTTGTGTATATGTTGTACATGTGGTATTGTGTTTAGGTGGTGCCATGTGCATGTCATGCATGTGGTGTTGTGTACATGTGGTGTCGTGTACATGTCGTACATGTGGTGCCATGTACATGTGGTATTGTGTACACATTGTACAGGTGGTGCAGTGTAAATTTGGTGTTGTGTACATGTTGTGTAGGTGGTGATGTGCACATGCGATTCTGTGCACATGTTGTTCAGGCAGTGTTGTGTACCGGTGGTACTATGTACATGTTGTGCATACGGTACTAGTATAAATGTGGTAGTGTGTGCATGTCACACGTGTTGTGTTGCGGGCATGTAGTAATATGTATGTGCGTGGTGTAGTCGCGGTATCATGACATGTGTATTCGTTGTGTTGTACTCTCTATATGTATATACGCTGGGTGTAGGTGCATGTTTTGTATGCTAGAGTAGGCATATGTATTGTGTTGTATTATACACTATGTGTAGGTGTATATGTCGTATGCCAGTGTGAGTGCGTGTATTGTATGGTGTTGTATCTCGTATGTGTGTGTACGTGTTATGATGTAAAATGTGTGTATGTGGACGTGATTGAAGGGAATCAAAGAGATTGGGTGTTTTTCGGGTGTGGCAACTGATTTGGTGTGTGTACAGAAAGGACCCGTTAAAGGATAAATATCAACATTTGATTTCAGTTTTATTATGCATGAGATCTATGGTTCCCAACATTTTATTATTACAATGTTTTTCCCAACATTTAGATGTGATATTTTTATACATGATGATTTGATCAAACAACTAGTTTGACTTGTTGTGACAGGAAGTTAACATAATTGTAAGTGTACCTTATTGATGAATTACCAATAAGGTATGATGTGAATTTATTTCAATTTATTTCTAATATAATGGAAATTATGTGCTTTGAACAAGAAATCATGTAATTCCCAGTTTCGGTGGTTAAAATCAACTACAAGCATTAGCAACGACAAAAAAATAATTTGGACATGCAAAAATATGATGGTAAAGCACTTCAGGAGTAGGGGCATCATGAGACACTGTACCCAATAATGTCCATTGATTTCCATGAGCATTCTATGACTGGTATGATGGTTTTGAGGCAAGTATATTCCTTGGTTTTTATATCTTGTGATGTGAGGAAGCCTTGCCAAGGGATGGATTGCCTAGGATAGGGGATGTCGGGGAATGTAGAAGGTGAGTGACTGCATGGAAGGGGATTACCAGATTTCCCGAGGGACTATGTATCAAAGAAGGAAAGGGAATGATGGATTTGTTTTGGTCATTAACATTTAAAGATGGAATCAGATGCGCATTAGGGGTGTGCCTTGGAACAATGAGCCATTAACTATTCACTGAGGGTAAAATAGCGCGTGATTGTAGCACTAGACATTGGATGCAACTTTGATTTTGATAGTGGATTCTGGAATTCTTGGGAAGGAAGTGAATGTAGGTACTACTTTTAGGGTGGAGTGTGAGCCTCTGGATTCCCTTGTTGCAGATACTAGCATTGTATCCTTTTATTTGCTAGTTGAGAAAATGTGCATATGTGTATATTATTGTAAATAACATAATGAACTGTGTTATAAAGCTCCAGTTATGGTATGATTTTCATGATTATTTTTTCTTTTGAGCAGGTTATTCATTGTAAATACTGCAATAAGCTGTGTTATAAATCTCCATAGGAAGTATGATTTGTTTTTCAGTGGGTTTGTTGATTTTAGGTGTCATTGAACACCGAGGATGGTGTTCCCCCAAGGCGGAGGGTTCTGTAATAGCCTTGGAGAAAATTCCATGTAATAAAGTTAAAATAATAACCGTGGTTGATGGGACACTTATTCCAAGCTAAATGTTGGGAAAAACATTGTAATGTTCCAAAATTTTCATGAAGATAATTGGAACATTAATTTTTGTTTATTTCATATAGGAGGTGAATAAAATGGGTAAAAGGCCCATGAGTAGGAATAAGATCCTTCATAATGTGAAAAGGATCATTGGAGCAGCTTATTTTGCACCTTCCAATGTGAAAAGGGGCAATTTGCATGAGGACAAGGTCAAGTTTGACCAAGTCAACAGCGCTGCCTAGGAGGTGTAGCTTGCATGGGAAGACATCGCAGTTTTGGAGGGAGAAAGATTCTTTGTGGAAGAAACCATAATGTGTGGGGTCCAGGGCAAAGAGGAATTCACTTGCATAAAAGGCGGAATAGGTAGCCATAGTGAGACATCTTTGAGCATTTTATCATTTGTCTGCTTAGACATATTTGCAGTCCCGATTGTTCAGCTGAGTTGCAGTGCTGCTTAGCACAAGGGATTCCTGTTTAGGATTTTCGATACTTCTTGAGAGGCCTCTTGAAGGATTTCTCTTCATTTTCTCCACATCATGGCTCAAGGCCAAAGCCACTATTCAGTCACTGCGTTATTTCTACTGAAGTATAACATAGTGTTGCTGGGTGTTGTAGTGGAGGGTTCCAAAACACCTTTCCTTGGCTTATCTTTTAGAGGAGGGAGTTCATATTTCTCTGGGAGGTCAGTGAAGGAGGTTTTTGAGCTGATTTCACATCTTTGGCACCAGGCCAAGTATTCTCTATCTCCTACAATGCAGTCTAGTGCCTTGACTATGTTATTTTAGAGTGCACCTATAGTGGGGGATTGTACCACTAGTTTGGAGGGAGAGATATTCAAGGATTGGATTAGCCTTTCTCCTGAGAGATCAATTGGATGAGATATATGTACCATATGTAGCATATTCATCTATCTTCATCCATTTCTATTTTATGAGTTGCAGCTGCTACCCAACAACTCCGACATTTCTGCAGATTTTCCAGTTTCATGTATATTGTAGCCAATCTTTCCAAGGATTGTGTAATTTTTTTGTATCATTGTTTTTAGGGGTTGAGAGCTTGCTCCCTTTATTTATTTGAGTTGATATTGATATATAATTATATTATCATGTATTTTTTTTTATTATCTCCTATAAATTGTGTTATTTTAGTCATATAACATTCTGCATAACAATATTGCTTCATTGTATTGTACATGTTTCATTGAGGCTTCCATTGCCTAGCTGGAGTGATTGATTCCTCCACATATCGTATAAATTTTCTGCTATATCAGATATTTTTTGGCTATATATATCTTCATGTGCTCACAAATATAAGAATAATTTTGTCATTCCATTACATGTGCTTACAATTGTTGCAGTCCCTCATCGGGCATTTTTAGAGGACATCTAGGAGTGGTAGATCTTTTTAACCATTCTAGAAGGATTTATTTGGGGCCTCCTCTTGGATTCAGGTCTTAGATGCATTTATCTAAGGGATCCAGGTGCTGGTTTCAATTCTTGTAGTAGCCATAACTGGAAAATGTGTTTTCCAGTCATGCGTTGCTAGCTGTTCCAGATTTGGAATATTACAGTGCTATCAAAGCAACTTTCTTGGCTCAGCCTGTGAGTCTAAGCCCAAGAAGATCAGAATATTGAAGAGGATGAGTTTTATCTCATCATATTTTAGATCCATGAAGAACCTCCCCAAGGAGGATAAGCAGAAAGAAGAGAAAGAACCCTGCACTTCCTATTCCCATCAAGGAGATAGAGAAATAAGCAAGAGAAAGACTCCATATTTTGGAGAAGAAAAAGAGAGAGGGGATAAGCTTACAAAGCTTCTTCCTAAATCTGTACATATGATTAATGAATAGTTCAAGGAGATCTAGAGGGAGATGTGTGAAGAATCTCCAAGAGGGTTTGAACCAAAGGCAAACTCTAGATTTGCACATAAGGAGTGTGAGCAAGCAGCTACACACCATCTTGTACAGCATAGTCACATGCCCAAGATTTCTGGGAGAGAGATAGAAAGAGAAGAAGAGGTTACTAGGAGGGAAACCCTTATTGATTTCTTTAAAGAGTATGAGTTTCAAACTCAAAAATTCCGAGATCATCTTAGTTTTTCAGAGTTTTGCAAGATGAAGGTGAAGGAAAAAAAGCAACAGGATAGATTTCATCTATCTACCTTTGAAGAAGCACCTTTATGTTCAGCCAAATATTGGGTGGAGGAGTTAGATACCTTCTTGCAGCAGCACCAAATGCCAGAGGATGAAGCCATCAAAGTTGCAGCTTTGCATTTGAGAGGTAAGGCTTATGATTGGTGGATCTTTGAATCTTTTTCTTTAATAAATGTAAACATTACATCTTATGCAAATTTCACTAAGGCATCAGTGAAATATTTGATAAAGAGATTCATGAGACACACATGGTAGAAGTAAACAAGAAAACTCAAGAAAAACCCTTGCATGAAGACTTGTACCATACTTTTTCGGAAGAAATATTTTATTCTCACATCCTTGAGAAAGAAAGCATGGAGATCTCTTTTTTCAAAAATGGATCCAATCATTGGAGGATTGCCCATTCATGTTGCAGAGATTGAGGGAAAAAACGCTGTTAGATCTAGATTTGATCTAGCACCTCATGCATAGGAAGGAGTAGCTCTTGCTCCAAATAGAGGGATGCTTGCATCTTTGCAAGGAATTCCCCAAGATCTCATGTGTGGAGATCAAGGCACAACTCACATTCTACCTATGCCATTGTTGAGGAGGAGTGAAACCATAGAGACCCAAAGAGGAGATAGGGAGAAGACCCAACATTATGAGAGGTGGAATACACATCTGTATTCATTTCTGGAGGTTGATGCAGCTAAGAAAGTGATTGGATTGTGCAGTGGAAGCATGGACATATTTTTTCATTCATACATGCAGTCACCTCTTGAGGATGATGTCTCATTGCATGGAGACATTTTTCCAGGGAGACCACTGGATTAGTAGAGGAGGATGGATGCTTCACCAGTTGAGGCAATACTTAGTGATTTCATAGGAGTGAGAACCTTGGGAGAAATTGATACAACGCTGGGAGTCTGGGGTAGACTCAATGAGAGAGGGATCATTCCATCAACATAATTAGTACCCACTTCCATTTCAGATTCTTCACTGTGGCAGAAGCAATAGGGGAAGGACATCAACCTTCCAAATTTCATCTTTGGCATAGGAGATGTTAGAGAGGAGGATGACCATATGAAAGATGCTCTTCATGAGAGATCATCAATGCTATCATTATGGAGGATAGATCCATATTGGAGCTCCCAGCTGTTGGTGGAGTATTCCAAGGATCTTTTCACTTGCATGATCTTGGATGACCAGTTGCATGAGGAGGGATAATCAATTAGAGATGGGGTCATATTTTATCATGGTAGGATCTTCTTTCCTAGAGCTTCCAAGATCAAGGAGAAGTTGCTACAAGCATCTCAAGAGGATTTCCTTTTCAGTCCCACTTGTTCTATGAGAGCATACCACACCATCATGGAGGGGTATTTTGGATGGGCTTTGAGGAGGAGATATATCAACATATGAGAAGATGCATGGACCAGATGGAGATGGAGGAGAGACATGACTCTTTGAGAGAGTTAGCACAACCAACTCTTTTCCCTTTGGAGATGAGAGGAGACTCACTTATGAGCCACTCCACTTGTATGAGCAGGAGATATGGTAAGGGTATTCATTATTTTTTCCATATTGTATGATTTATGTATGCATCCCTTAACCATACATGTGCAAGATGATGCTCCAAGGAGGAGCATTCTTTTTTCTAGACCACATGGTTTAGATGAGGCCATAAGCATGATTGATTGCCATTCCCTAGGAGGACTTGGGGAAGAGATATATCATGGATGACATGCTCATTGTACACCTTACATTATTCAATTCCTCCATACTTATGAGGATATTGGAGCAGCAGGCAAGTGGTTAAGAATCCACTCATTTTATCAGTATCTATTACAGTTTAGGGTCAAGCTTCGTTGGTTGCACTTGAGGGACCATTGTCCTTCTCACTTATTAAACATGGCAGCAAGTATGATTCTCATATTTTCTCCCTATGGCTCTACTGTTTCTGTCTTTATGAGGAGCATGCTTGGGAGAGAGAAACATTGGGTGAATGTGTCCTTTGAGGGAGAAATTCCTCACACTTTTTGCACTAAATGTTCTAAGGGGAATATGGGATATGATATGGTTACATTAACAACACAGTTGTCACTTTATGAGGTGAGCCATATGATGGATGAGATGCCATATGTTGATGACTTCCAACTCATCATATATGGGGATATGTGGGCCAGCATGATTTGCAACATTGGAGGAGAGATATTTGGAGGTCTATTCCTCATCTTCCACTTGAGGGAAATCTTATTGTAGCCCAGGATTAGTAGAAACTCTACACTTATCATAAGTGGAGAGATGGACAACGTGGGGTAGGCTACATTGTCTATCATGAGCATATTTTTATCCCACCTACTTTTCCGGAGCCAAAGGTGGAGGAAAGTTTTCAGAAGTTTCCTAGTTGGAAGGTGACTCATTTTGCATGGCTCATAGCTTGGAGATGGAGGATCCATATGGGAAATATAGTTCCCATTCTATTTCAGATCCCATTCTTCAAGGGGACCTCTAGACATCACTTTGCTATCTATTGAAGCCTAGAAAATCTCTGCTTCAAACATTGGGGAAAACCACCCGGTCGGGACCTTAGGATAGCTCCTTTTCCGTTTGGTATGGTGGCTCCGACTGGATTTAAAGGACCAGTTTCCTTATAACTAATGGGTTGGTGATGGGTTGATTTGGATGAGTGAAAGTGGGACTAAATTGACTGAAATAAAACTATCTAATTTAAACTAAATACTGATAAATAAATTCTAACACTAACCCGGGCAATTATATGTGAATACAACTTAAGATTATTCCAATTTAACAATAACCATAAAAATGTATTATCATTTAAATCGAAATGTGCAGAAACAAATAAAGATAACTTTGTTTAAGAAATTAAACAGAGTTGTATTAACATATTGCATTCATCATAATATATCATCTACATATACTTATGAAAGATAACGTTTCAATTATACTCAGAAATGATATATAAAAAGAAACATTGTGAAAACCAGATATATATAAATGATAGAAAATTTTAAAGTGAATATCATAAAACAAAAGAAATCAACAGTGGACAGATAGAAATACCTTATTCATCTTGAAAGCTTTCAAATGAAATCTGATACTCTAATCCAGTAATTCTGATGCAAAATCAAATTCCAAGGCACAGAGATGCAACACTTCAAAGATAATTCCGCATAAAATCACCAGATGTGATCCTTTTAAATAATATATAAGTCAGTGGAGTACAGAAATGTAATCTCCAAGTCAAAAATATTAAAATCCAGGACCCTTCTCTAAATGCATGAGAAGGGTTTAAATACTACTTAGCTAAATCTAAAAATAGTCTATTACAAAAATTAAGGATTCGGTTTAATGACCGTCCTTTTCCTAGGCTAAAATACAGTAAAATTAAAACTAAATCTAAAAATAAAGACTATTAACTAACTATTTATGAACTTGATCTTTAAACTTGCAAGCATCTAGTATAGTTTTGAGAGGATGTGGTTGACCGACTTCAGAATTCAACTGTCTTGAAAAGATAGAGTCGGCTAGTGTAGGCGCAATCTTCTCTGTATAATTGATGATACAATTAAGCGCACTGTGCTGACTGTGTGGCTTCACTAAGTATGTCCAGTAAGAGTCCCAATTTAATCTTGTCAGCCCTTGGATTGATCTTGCTCTTTCTTCTTCTTTTTGCCTCCATTCCGTTTGCAGTTGATGTGCCTGTGGGAGATATCCTGGAACAGTTTCTAAAATCAAATTAGCTTTGTGTAAATTATCATTTACACAATCAGTAAGAGTGTTTTCCGCTGTAGCCGCCTCCTCTGCTGCCTTCTCTGCTCTTATGATTTGTGCATTCTCCTTTATTGGAGCTTTTTGCTCTGCTATTAATTTTGCAATTTCATCTCGATTTCGCTTCACCATTTTCTCCTTTTTCTTTTTCTCATATCATACTTCAGCCAAGGTAGTTTCTTATTTATAGATTCGACCTTTCGCAGTATTTTTTTTCTTTGCCGAACACGCTCCACATATTTTTCTCGCTCAGCATTAAGTGCCTTGAATTTGGTCAATGTTTTCTAATTTTGCTTTACAGTTATTTCAAGTCTCTTCAACTCCCGACTTTTCTCAATAAGAGCTTTATGTTTCCCTGAGAGCTCCTGATCTCCAACAGCTTTTTCAGTAACTTCTAAAAGCTCTATAGGGGATAATTTGGCAAACTTACATACCCTATCTTATGGTAGAAACTATGTCAAATTTTCCACTTGGATATTGAACTTGTGAACAGCATCTAAAACATCCTTTTTTTGGTATTTTCTGCCCGTGTTTGTTTTTCTTCAACGGTTCATCTCTTTTGGTCCACTCCTGTGTGCATTCTGACAAATTCGCATGTTATTTGGAAAAATCTTCCATGAATTGCTTATTATAAGTCGCCTGAGGTTCCGGCAACTTATACATTAGCCTCAAATCTTTCGTGGTGAATGACCTGATTAGCTCTTGAGATGGAGTTCTAAATTTCCTGTCTGAAATATCGGTGCTGTCCAGCACCCATTTCACCATGTCCGTATATAGGAGAATCCTCGGCCTTGCCGCTATCCTATGCAGAAATGAGCAAGCCAATTCTTTAAGAGTTGCTTCAGATGTATTACTGGAACCTGCTGTAGCCGCAAATTTCACCACCACAGGATTCGAGTAAATTATACATCCCTTCCCAGGTGGTTACACCGGCATCCTTATTGCAAGCGGTGTCTACATACAGTGAAGCCATTTCTCTGTTTTCAGAATTTGAGCTCTTCTCTTTCTAACCTATAATGTTCTGTGAGCGCTTTGTATAGACTTTTGCTCCTTCGTGCCTGCGTTTTTGGAGTTAAATGAGAGTAATGGCATGAGAAAGGTGATGAGATTGTTTTAAATGCAAAGGAGGATGAAATATATTATTTTATCGTGAAACGACTTTCAATCAAAACAAAATCTCTTTTACCATTAATTGACAATCCATTCATTTAATCCAATCATTAAAGCACATAAAAAATATTGATAGATGGGAAGATTTTCTTTGAAGAACGCGCTTTTATGAATCCGCGACATTGCGATCTGCACAATATCGCAATATCGCAATATCGCAAAACGTAACCATCGCAATTTTGCAAATAGCGCAAAAGTGCAAATTGCGAAATAGCGCAAAAGCGCACATCGCAAATATCACAAAAGCGCACATCGCAAATATTGCAAAAGCGCAAAATTATAAATAGCGCAAACAGTATTCGTTTAACATTTTTGTTTTCTGCGCTATGCGATCTGCGACCAATATGTTATTGTATAGGCTTTTGGGATCGCGTTATCGCAAAATCGCAATTTCAGTTTTACAAAAGATATCTACCATTTTGCGATGGATGCGCTATTTTGTTTAAAGAACAATTTTATTGTAATCTATCATAAACTTAAGTGTTTCTTAAGGTTATTTCTAAGGGATTTCTCTAAGTTTATGATAAAAATTTTTATTTGAAAAGGAAAACAAATCCTAATTGATTTTTTTGGATTTTTTAACTAAGGGTCCCCATTTATTTAGTATTATTACTAATATCAAATAAAAAGGGGGGTTGCTGGTCACAACAATTGGCGATTCACTGAAAGAAACAGTTATCTCTGGAAAAATAAAATGAACACTATATTTCTAGTAAATAAATATTTTTAAAGATAATGAAAACTATCTTAAGATATTTTAAATAAAATCTAACTATGAAAAAGAAATAAAAATCATTCATAATTTCTTTCTAATTCCTTAAGAATAAAAACATTTTTTGGGTTGTCTCAAGCTTTGATTGGTGTTAATAATGAAGTAAGTGGATTTCTCCAAGTTTTGGTTTTATAATATACTATATTGCCATAGGTATTGCCTCTGCTGCCTGCAAACGTTCATAGTCTCGACAGGGTTACCTTTAAACCATTAACCATTCATTGTCCCATCCAACTAAAATTATGAATTTTTAAAAGATAAATTCATAAGACCTATTATCTCATGTTTTTGTCTTTTACTTATTTTTTATTTTTAAGAGCCATTTTTCTGGTTTGGTAGCTAGTTAATAACAATGCCATTCACTAGTTATAATTAAACTGAACAAGCTGGCTCGTGATGAGACCCCTTGTCTTATATTTATAAGCCATTACCCTGTTTTGGTATGCAGTATTGGTAATGTCAGTTTTATTACTCCTTATTAACATGGTAAGTCGGCTCATAATGAGACCTCTTATCTCTTAAATTTTCATATAATTTCTTAGAATTACATTCTAAAAAATCACAACTTAAATGGATGGGGTGAAATAGTTTTATCTTTAAGAATCAATGGATGACAATTTTCAGAGTTTCTTGAGTACCAAGACTTTGAAAAATCTTTACTTTTATAGATAACCTTTCCTTGCTCAATAAACTTATAATGATTTACATTCTCCTCAAGTTTTCCAAAGATTATGCAAATGATTAGAATAATATTTCAAAGTTTAACATCTTATTTTAAACTATCCAAAAACTGTGATCATCTCTTTAAAAATTCTTATTTACACAAAATAAATATTTATAATATTTTTCCTAAGAAATTTTCCTAAATAGTAAACAGTCAATTATAGACTTATTAACAACCTTTATTTGTAAAAACAATCAAAAACTTTTCAGAAAGGAATATGTATAGTTTGAGAAGGGGTTACCTCCTTATGAAAAGAATTTCTTCAAGATAAGCCCATTTACAGGAAGAGATTCTCTCTTACCTGTTAGATCTTGGAGTATGAATGTATTTGAGCCTATCTTTTCAACGATCTGAAATGGTCCAAGCCACATTTTCTGAAACTTGATATGTTTACCTTTTTCTTCGTGTGCTTTATCCCATTTCAGAACAAGATCATCAATTGACAAAATTTTTGAGCCGGTAGAACTTGCATCAAAAGAAGATTTTACAAGCTGTTGATGTTTTTCATGAATAATTTTTGCTTTATCTCTATCTTCTTCTAGTTTAAGGATTTGATCATATCTCAATTGAATGGATGAAGAAGGATTTTCTTCAATAAATTGCACTAGGGCTAATGATGGAAGAGTTAAATTTGATGGTATCACAGCTTCTTTTCCATAAACTAAATTGAAAGGTGAAGTTCCTATTGAAGCTTTTTCAGTGATACGATCAGCCCATAATGCAAAGATTAAAGACTTGTGCCAATTCTTTTGATTTTGATCAACGGTCCTTTTAATGATTTTGATAAGATTTTTGTTAGTGGATTCAGCCAAACCATTACCTTGTGGATAATAATTTGCTGAATATTTCAATTTAAAACCTCTTTTGACTGCAAATTCTATTAAACTATTTCCAGAAAAATAAGATGCATTATCAAAGACAAGAGCGTTAGGTACACCAAACCTGGTTATGATGAATTGATCTATGAAATCAATAATTGCATCAGAATTGGCTACCTTCAACGGGATTGCTTCTACCCATTTTGCAAAGTAATCAGTTGTAGTAAGGATGTACTTGTGCTGTTTGGAAGAATGAGGTACTATCTCACCAATAATGTCAAGCCCCCATTGTTCGAATGGTTGCTCAATAGTCACTGGTTGCAAAGGAAAAGCTGGTTTCCTTTGTCTTCCACTTGCAGTTTGACAAATTCTGCATTTCCTTACATAATCATGCGTATCTTTAAAAAGGGTAGGCCAGTAATAACCAACACAAATTATTTTGTGAGCTGTGGTATCACCTCCAAAATGACCTCCTGCTGGTCCATCATGCAACTCCTGCAAAACCTTTTCAGCTTCAGTCTTTTCAAGACATCTTAATAAGATTGAATCATAATTTTTTCTGAATAACACATTATCAATGATCTCATATTTAATAGCCTTTAACCTTAAAGCGTGTTTACTCTTATAACTGAGATTAGAAGGAGCATACCCATTTTTCAAGTAATAGATAAGATCAACATACTGAGATTCAAAATCTGTAACACTTATCTGAATTACTTGAATATCTTGATTTGAATCTTGATTTTCTGGTATGTTATGAGCTCCTGCCAATAATCTGCAAAAACCTTGTCCTCTAACAATCTTAGCTGGTTTAATATCAATATCATATTCTTGAAAGGCTGTTACCCAGTTAGCTCTCTTTTCTCCTACTTCTTTTTGAATTAATAATTGCCTCACTGCAGAGAATGGGACAATGATTTTTGTATGTGTTTTCAAGAGAAAAGGTCTAAAATGTTTGATTGATTTAAACACGACAAAGGCTTGTTTTTCAAAATCAGAATAATTAAGCTCAACTCCTTGCAGATTTGAGCTAAAGAAAGAAATTGGTGCCTCAATTTTCTGATCATTGAGCTGTGTTAAAACAGCTGCATAAGATGTTTCGGTGGCCAAAGTATACAAAGTAAAATCTTTAGAAAAATCTGGGGTATTCAATGTTGGTGCATTAATGATCTCTTGTTTGATTGCCTCAAAGGCTTCTTTCTCTTTATGCCCCCATTTGAATACTGAATTCTTCTTGATCATACTTTGCATAGGTAAAACAATTAAAGAAAAATCAGGCATGAATCTTTTAACAAAATTGATCTGCCCAAGAAATGATTGCATGGATTTTTATTTATGAGGTAAAGAAATATCATAAATTTCTTTGACTCTATCTGGATCAATATATATACCATCTTTTGACACAACAAATCCTAAGAGTTTTCCTTCATCCAAAGCAAAGAAATATTTCTTTGGATTCAAGGAAATACCAAACCTTCTACATCTTTCAAATATTTGCTCTAGATCATGTAGATGATTGGCTCTCTTTTTTGAAAATACTGTTATGTCATCAAGATAAACAACAACTGATTTATTGATCAGACCTTTAAATGCTATGTCCATGGCTCTTTGGAAAGTTGCTCCTGCATTTATTAGACCAAAAGGCATTGTCTAATAAGCATAAGTTCCCCATTTTGTTCTGAAATTTGTTTTCAATCTGTCATCCGGATGAACTAAAACTTGATTATAGCCTGAAAATCCATCAAGAAATGACATAAGTTTAGAACCAGCTACCTTTTGAAGTATCTGTTCCATGGTTGGCAATGGGAAATTATCTTTTAAACATGCCTTGTTTAAATTTCTGAAATCAATACATATTCTTATATCACCATTCTTCTTCCTTACAGGTACCATATTGGAAACCCAATTGGAGTGCCTTACAGGAAAAATGATTTTCGCATTTAAAAGTTTATTAAGTTCTGATTTGATTTTTCCTTCGAGATTTGGATGAACCTTCCTTAACTTTTGTTGAACATGTTTAATATCAGGAAGCATTGGAATAGTGTGTTGAATAACCGAAGTATCATACGTTTTTAAATCATCATAATTCCAAGAAAAAACGTTTTTATATTTTTTCAAGAGTTTAATGAAAGCATTCCTTTCCTCTGGTGTTAAATTGAGTCCTAAATTAACGTTTTGAGGTTTAGAATCAAAACCAATATTTACTAATTCAAACTTCAAAGTGGAACTTTGAAGTTTAGTATTAGTGACTTTCTTGAATCTGTCTTTAATATCATATAAATCCTCTAATTTAACAATAGATTTTGGAATGGGATTTTCATTACCTTTTGAAGCAATTTGTAAATCATGATCATTCTCATCAATAATTTGCTCATCATATGATTTCTCTGAAGTCATGAAATTTAAAATATCTTGATCATGATAGAAAACTCTCCAATTTGTGACATTATCTGGGACAGATGGTCGAAAAATCAATTCTACAGAAAACCTGTCAGGACTGCAATCTTCAGCAGGCAGGAGTTTAGATGCAACATTAGCTAACAAGTCAGCTGATGTATTTTGATTCCTAGGAATAGGAGAAATATTGAATGCTAGAAAATGAGTGGTAAGATCTTGTACTAGGGTTTGATAGTGTTTAAGATGTCCTGAAAGGCAATGAATAGTATTCCTAACTTGTTTTATGACAATTTCGGAATCACCAAATACTTTCAAGTATTTAACATCTAACCCTATAGCTTTATAAAGTCCTTGAACCAAGGCTTCATATTCTGCGGTATTGTTCGTACATTCTAATTCTAACCTACATGACATCATGGTTTTCTCTCCATCTAGATCAATTAAAATGCATCCTGCTCTAGCTCCATCACTAGACTTTGATCCATCAAAATATAACGACCAAAATAAAGATTTATCTATTGGCTTATCTACAATTACATCAGAAACATTTACAATTCTGGAAGAATCAGATTGTGAAAAATTTTCTATTTGAGAAACAAAAGTATTTACAGAAAAAGGTGATTGAGGTGCTTTGAATTTTCCAAGAAATGACTCAGCAGAATAACCTCCAAGAATATTGTTGTTGAATGCCACAGGTTCATTAGGTTGTTCATATTCAGTGACAGTGTGCGTCATATGTTTTTCTCGTTCAACTTTGATTTGATTTGGTTTCCCTTTGTAGGGAAGCCACATATGTGAATAATCAGTTGAAATATAACCATTAAGTTTCGCAGACCAGTCCCTGTTTAAAATTAATCCATAGAATTCAGGAATATCTGCAATCAAAATATCAATTCTTTCGACAATCCTAGGATCGGAAGCTAATCTGATAGTAGCTGAATTGATTTCTCCTACAACTTGAACTTTAGAGCGATCCAATTGAACAATATGAACTGCCGATTTCTATGGTTCGATATTCAATTTAGCACAAACAGAAGTAGGCATTATATTAGAGGAAGCTCCATAATCAATTAAAAAATTATGCAGATTTTTATTGTACATTTCATAAGTCAAAAGAAAAGGAGGAGTCTGAGAATTTGACTTTTCTCCAATGAGCACGGTATCATTAGAATCTACCTTATCTGGTGGCTTACCAGCTCCCCTAGCTACTTTTGCAACTACACCACTTGGTAAAGGAGCAATTGGTGTAGTGTTTAATTCTTTCAATAGAAACTTCTGCTGGTGTTTTAGTTTGTTGAGTTCATGTAAGGAAATGTTGGCTTTAATCTTTTTCATGTCTTCAACAATGTTATACTCCATAGGATCTGACACCACTAAAGTCTTTGTTGTCGATGAAGGAGGATTAGAAGAAGATGGCTGATTTTGAGTAGGTAATGGAGAAGATTTCTTTGCAGGGGATTTGTCTTTGGTACTTGGAGTTGTAATTTTCTTTTTAGGAGCTGTTTGTACAAGCTCTGATGTAGATTTACTCCTAGTACTTACAGGCATAGCTTCTTGTTCTACCTCACTATCAGAATTAGGGAGAATAAAATCCCACATTCCATGCAATTAAGCTATTTCTTCATTCTCATCTTCCTCATCTGATACTAAAGATGTATCTTCTTCTTCTTCCTCTTCCTCTGATTCTGCATTAGAGATTACATTAGGAGGTTTAGATTCAACTTGGTTTCTTCTGAAATTTCGAAATGGTTTTTTGGTGGAAGTTTCAGCTACTTTTTTTTTTAATTTCAACCATTTCATTTGACATGGTTTTAAGAACTTTCTGTAAACCTTCCATGTCATATGGATCTTTGGCCTTTTTCTTTGAATCATCTTTGAAGCTGACTTTCTTTGATTTTCTTTCCTCAATAGCATTTTTCTTTTCTAGAGAAATAATTCATTTTTCTACTGCAATAGCCTCTTTCATATTTTCGGCTAATGTAGGTTTTGCAGCTCTATCTACAAAAAATTTTATATTTGAGGGTAAGGCAGTTATGTACCATTCACTTCTGACTTGTTCACTAGGCCTTGAATCTGTGTGAATTTTGTTCAAAAGTTTGTTGAATCTAGCATTGAAATCTTTAATGGGTTCCTTGGGTTCTGCTTTCAAATTTGAGAGATCGTTGATTAAAGTAGCTATTGATCTGTCATCTCCAAATTTGGTTAAAAAATGATCTGCAAAAATGGCCCAACTTGTTATGGATCCTAATGGTAATGAAAAGTACCATGATCCTGCAGCTCCTTGAAGAGTATAAGGGAATAGTCTGACTACAACATCTTCATGTACGACTCCATTCAAATTTACAGGCAGCATAAAGTTATTGATATGTTCTTCAGCTTGAATGTTAAGATCTGGACTAAACTTTGGAAGCCATTTTCCAAGATTGTCAGGTAAATCATGTAAAGGTGCAGGCATGTTGACAGCTCCTGGAGTAGCCCATGGTCTAGCCATTATTGGAACAACTATTGGAGGAGTAGTAGAAGCTGGTGGTGTTTGAATAGAAGCTGTTGGAATAGATGATGTTGAGATTGATGATGATTGAGGAGATGGTGTGGAAACAACTGTACTTTGTTGAGTTGGGATTTCGGAAATAGGTAATTGAATATTAGATGAAGAACTTATATCACTTACTGATTCTGATTGAGTTTTTCTTGTCTTGACTCTACTAGGTAAAGGGAATTCTTTCGGAGAAATACCAAGTTTTTCACTTTGAAGCCTAGTAAGAGGTTTTGAAGAAACAAATTTTGAAGTTACACTACCTTCAGATATTTCAGACTCATCTAGAGATAATGAGAATCCTTTCAATTTATGGATTAAATCTTGAACTTTAGGAGACTCGGGATTTTGATTGTCTGAATGTTTTGAGATTTTGGTAGTGGGTGTATGAATATTCTTCTCAATTCCTTCTATAGGATTTTGTATTTCAGAAGAAATTGAAGAAGTTGATGAGGGTGTTTTGCTCTCAGAATGGCTTGTGGGTAAAGATTTACTTTCCATTCATAGCTCAGGCCCTCCTTCTAGCGCCAAAAATGTTGAAGCCTAGAAAATCTCTGCTTCAAACATTGGGGAAAACCACCCGGTCGGGACCTTAGGACAACTCCTTTTTCGTTTGGTATGGTGGCTCCGACTGGATTTAAAGGACCAGTTTCCTTATAACTAATGGGTTGGTGATGGGTTGATTTGGATGAGTGAAAGTGGGACTAAATTGACTGAAATAAAAATATCTAATTTAAACTAAATAATGATAAAGAAATTCTAACACTAACCCGGGCAATTATATGTGAATACAACTTAAGATTATTCCAATTTAACAATAACCATAAACTCCTTAGGACAACTCCTTTTCCGTTTGGTGAACATTGTCAGAAACTATGGAGGATTGATTGATGAGATAACATCACTTTCCTTGCAGGAGATCATCATATAGGGATGCTACAGGGAGAGAAGAAGAGAACTTAGTCTATCCTTCCACTTGCTTGAGGACAAGCAATCTTTGAGAGGGGAGTAATGTAATCTTCCAAAATTTTCATAAAGATAATTGGAACATTAATTTTTGTTTATTTCATCTAGGAGGTGAATAAAATGGGTAAAAGGCCCATGAGTAGGAATAAGATCCTTCATAATGTGAAAAGAATCATTGGAGTAGCTTATTTTTCACCTTGTAGTGTGAAAAGGGGCAATTTACATGAGGACAAGGTCAATTTTGACCAAGTCAACAACGCTGCCTAAGAGGTGTAGCTTGCATGGGAAGACAACATAGTTTTGGAGGGAGAAAGATTCTTTGTGGAAGAAACCCTAATGTGTGGGGTCTAGGGAAAAGAGGCATTCACTTGCATAAAAGGAGGAAGAGGCAACCATAGTGAGACATCTTTGAGCATTTGATCATTTTTCTGCTTAGACATATTTGCAGTCTCGACTGTTCCGCTGAGTTGCAGTGCTGCTTAGCACGAGGGATTCCTATTTATGATTTTTGCTCCTTCTTGAGAGGCCTCTTGAAGGATTGCTCTTCATTTTCTCCACATATTGGCTCAAGGCCAAAGCCACTATTCATTTACTGCATTATTTCTGCTGAAGTATAATCTAGTGTTGCTGGGTGTTGCAGTGGAGGGTTCCATAACACCTTTCCTTGACTTATATTTTAGAGGAAGGAGTTCCTATTTCTTTGGGAGGTCAGTGAAGGAGGTTTCTGAGCTGATTGCACATATTTCCAAGTATTCTCTATCTCCTATAGTGTAGTACAGTGCTTTGACTGCGTTATTTTAGAGTCCACTTGCAGTGGGGGACTGTACCACTAGTTTGGAGGGAGAGATCTTTAGGGATTGAATCAAACTTTCTCCTGAGAGATCCATTGGATGAGATCTATGCACCATATGCAGCATATTCAGCTATATTCATTCATTTATATTTTCTAATTTGCAGTTGCTACCCAGCAACTCCAGAATTTCTGCAGATTTTCCAATTTAATGTACATTGTAGCCAATCTTTCCAAGGATTGTGTATTTTTTTGTATTAGTGTTTTCAGGGGTTGAGAGCTTGATCCCCCTCATTTATTTGAGCTAATATTGATATATCATTATATTATCATGTATTTTGTTGTGGTATCTCCTATAAAATGCATTATTTTAGTCATATAACACTCTGCATAGCAATATTGCTTCATTGTATTGTACATGTTTCATTGAGGCTTCTATTGCCTTGCTGGAGTGATTGATTCCTCCACATATTGTATACATTTTCTGCTATATCAAATATTTTTTGGCTATATATATCTTCATTTGCTCATAGCTATTAGAATAATGTTGTCATTCCATTACATGTTCTTACAATTGTTGCAGTCCCTCATCGGGTATTTTTAGAGGACATCTAGGAGTGGTAGATCTGTTTAACCACTCTATAAGGATTTCTTTGAAGCCTCCTCTTGGATTCACGTCTTAGATGCATTGATCTAAGGGATCCAAGTCCTAGTTTCAATTCCTGTAGCAGCCATCACTAGAAAATGCGTTTTCCAGTCATGCCTTCCTAGTTGTTCCAGATTTGGAATATTACAAACATCCTAATGGGTATTCATTTCAATTATTATGGATAAAGGAAATTGGCAAAGGCAAAGGCAAAGGATTTGGAGAGGAAAATGTATTTTTGGCACACTTATTTACTAAAATAATGGAAAATAGGAGAAAAGGGAGATGAAAGGCCACAAGTTGCATACGAGGAGGAAAATAAAGGAAAATAATGGAAAATGAAGAAAATAGAGGCCTCGTTGATAATAAAAATGCTTCTGAGGATCAGTTGGAAAGATATTTTTCTAGTTCATTTTTGGAGCTCTCTCATTATTCTCTCTCTCTCTCTCTCACACACACACACTCTTGGAAACTTAGATTTTTTGGAGAACTTTGGCATTGGAGAAAGAAAGGCAAGAAATAAATAAGTAGGAAGTAAGCATGGAGGAGTAGGAATCAAGGAACTAAAATAGGATTCTTTGTAGGTATCGATTTGCATGCATGTTTTCCTTGTTATATTTGGCATGCATGGTATTGCATGTGGTTCTTTTATGTCCTGGGATGGGTTTTTTCCAGGTGTGAAAATGTATTCAGCCTTGCCTTTCCATTTCCAGTTAACCATGGTGTTGTGGAGTTATCATGTTTTGGTTTAGCTGGATTATCAGATGGATTTGAAGCTGAGTGAGGTGGATCTATGAATGGTTATGGAACCGGTTGATGTGTTGCCTCGGTTTAGGGCCTAGTAATCTGGGTTTGGATTGCAGTAAACCTTGAGAGGTGGTTTTCTCTCCATTCATGCCTAGGAATCTCGGGTTTGGGATATACAATAAAGCCTATAGATTATGTCTTGGTTTAGGGCCAAGTGACCCCTGATTTAGACTATGGGTTGCGGTAAAGCCTGAGAGACTAGGAGTCAAGAAAATTCCTCATGGTTTAGGCAGAGAGAATCCATTGATATCCATGCTTGTTTTGGCCTAGTGATCAAGTGTAGATCACGGTAAATATGGTTATGACATGTTTATTGTGTTGGCTTAGTGATCCAGGATGGATCATGGTAAATCTAGATTTTTGTTGATGAGGGTGAGGTGGTTTAGCCTCAAGATGGCCCAGTTGGTTCTTTCGAGTTGAGTCCCACCTTCATTCTTGTAATATGGCATGGGGGTGATTGGCTGAAGAGAGATTTGGCTCAACCAATCTATGGTTGGGTGGAATGTGGGAGTACCATCTCTAGTTGGTTTTTACATTCATTAATGAAGAGATCATTCCTTTTGTATTTGGTATGAAAATGTACTGGTTATTATGTGGATTCTTTTGCTGTTGTACCCACTCTATTTATGTTGTTAGAATGATGGTTATAATTATGTATTTTATCAGTGATGATGTATGTTTCTATCCATTTTTTTTCTTGTAAATGAGTGCATAATGTATCTATGATAAAATAGATTGTATTGTAGTTAATGATGTAAGGGAGCGATGCTTCTTAGCGATTCTCAGATAAGTAGGAGACCCCTATGTTTAAATCCGTTGTTTACACCTGTAGATTCGATGTTGTCTTAAGGAAAACCTATAGGCGGGGTGGTAAAGAGCCTTGTTGTCGGACTTGAGGTCGTAGTTTCAAACCCCATGAAGGCTTGATCTGGCCTATAATAAAAAATTTGTATGTACGAAGAGGCCACGTGACAGCCATTGGTTGTTCCATGTGACACTCCTTTATTTGACCATTAAAAAAACCCATATCCAATCAAATAACACCACATTCGACCTGATCACACAGTGCCAAGTGTCGACCCATCATTGGCCAATAGAGTACAGGTAACCTTGCCAAGTCATGGTCTAGTCAATAGTACAGACTACTGACTAGGAAACCTTGGAGCCCAAGTCCAATTTTTTTTATTGTTTCCCAATCCTGACAGAAGGCAATATCGGGAGAATCCAATGTCGGATTTGAGTGAAATAAGTTGCAACGGATTCAAGGCGACGAGATATATGCTTTGGAGTTTTTTTTGAGTTAATTTGAGAACTTTGAATTTTGAGCGTTAAACTAATCCACTAGATCATTCCTCCCCAATGGAAGCTTTTGGACCTACAAAATCTCTTTACCAATCAAAAAATAGATGAGGGTACAACTCCCTCACCCTTCTAGTCTCAATCTAATGAACATTGCTTGAATTCAACACTTTGATTTTTTCATGAAAATACATCATTTTCCTAGATTTTGGAGTCCTTGTCTTGCTATTATAGATGACATCTTGCTGCAATTTCCCATAATATGCAGAACACCAAACTTTCCTTTAAGGAATAAACACATTCCCACCTCGGTCTTCAATCAAAGGAAACTTGAAAAATATCAAATTATTCTCACCTTGAACACTGTCGATATGACGATGCTTAACATGTCTAGCCTTGCACTTGGATTGAATCCTCACCAAATGTGATTGCCATCACCATGCACCATCCCTTTTCAAATACATCACATTATGAAACCCACAAGAAGAAGTTTTGGAACCAATTTCCTCTTTGTAAAATTTATTTTTCTTTTTCTATTTGACCCCTGCATTCCTTAACACTAGCATCTTTTTCAAATCACTATTCAACAATGATGCATGTTGCTTCCAATTTACTTCATCTCATTTACCTATTTTAGGAGGAAACATGTTAGACTCCTGAAACATATTATCAAATCCATTAGAAACCTAAATGAAATCAGATTTTACATTTGATTCATATCCTTGAAAGGCCTCATTCACAACATCTTTATGCTTGAACACTAACAATGCAAAATTTTGACTAGCATTAACAATTCTCTTTATTTGTCTAACATTCATAAGAGAAAAACTCATCTTCTTACTATGCACTCTAATGAAGTACTCAATCCCAATCTTGAAAAAGTGATAATTATTCTCATGGCAATGAAATACTTCTCTCCTATCATAAATATATGGGCTTCCCAAAACTATACCACATATATCAAGAAGAACTACATCAAATTCAACTTCATCAATAAAGTTTTTAGGGATTGAAAATCTAAGGATGCACTTCCCTGTCACCTGCAATTTTTCATTCTCACATACCCAACTTAAGGATAAGGTCTACGATGAGGAATGGTATCTAAATTTAAGTTCTTGAAAATGTCTTCAGAAATAATATTTTCTTGTGAACCACTACCAAACAGTGTGTCTATCTTGGTATGCTTTGAAACAACTCTAATATGGAAAAAAATAATTCTTGTTTTTTCATCTTGAGTATAGTTGAGACAACTTGAAGAACTAGTACTTGCAATTTCCTTACCTTCAAACCCATCGTTATGATATTTGTTTCATCTCCAGAATCAAAACCTAAATCATGTTGTGTAGTTGTAGCTATTTTCTTTTTCTCTTTGTTTCTAAACTTCTTGGGTCTCATCTCTAGATGGAGTTTCCAGAAATTATCTTCATCATGGCCATCTTTGTAACAATGTTTGCATATGAGTTTTTCTTTCTCCATATTTATGGAAGCTCTTCTTTCCTTTTCCATTGAGCTTAACCTTTCATTTTTCTCCATACTCAAAGGTATTCTCACTTATTTCATTAGAAACATGTTTCCCTCATGCTTCTAGATGTGTAGCCTATACAAAAACTTCATCTAAAATTGTGGGGTTAAAATTGAGAATTGTATGTCTCAAATAGCTATGAAAACCTCCAATGTCTTTCAACAAAGTAACTTGAGATGACAAATCTATACCAATATCAATGCTCTTTTTCTAAACCCTTGAGTATATATTTGCACACTTTGTCCCTTTCCTTGCCCAAATTTTTGCCAATCCATTATAGCTTTCTACATGTATGCTAATGGATATAATTGTCTTCTCAATTCAACAGCAAAATAATTCCAATAGTTTAAGACCTTACTATGTTTCTTTATGTCCTCTTGAGTTTTGGCTTCCCACCTAATAAGTGTTTCACTCTCAAATCTTAATGAAGCAAGTTGAATCTTGCTATTATCATCCTTGATCCTTTGTATCCTACAATACATGACTTCAAGCTAACAAACCAAATTATCTAATGTCTCAGTAGTTACCTCTCCATCATAATTAGTAAAATCAAACTTTATATCAAGTTTTAAAAATGGAGTTTTACCATGACCCTTTGGAGAATGTGGAGGTGCTTATGAAGGGGTTGTTGTGGAAGATGATGATGGTGAATATGGTGGCGAGGATGGAGGTGAAGAGAATGTTGGTGTCAAAGGTGGTTTGGCGCCATTCCCCCCATTACCTTTTGGAGTCTTGTCCCCATATCATCCTCCTCTTGAAGAATTATCTCCCTTTTTAGGATTGGAGCTCTCACCTTGTAACCTTGTGTTTATCTTTTCATAGAGAAATTTCACCATTTGTGTCATGTAAAAGAATTATTTTCTAAAATTATTTTCATCCTATGATATATTGACAGACTCTCCTTCATGTTACATGATTGTTGAAGCTTCAGGTAACTTGAGGTGAAATTTGTGGTGGAGATTGTGGAAATTGTGCTCTCCTTTTCCTTGACCTAACTTGAGGACTTGCATCCACAAGATTTCCTTCTCCTCTCTTGAGCATCAACCTTGTAAGCCTCAAAAAAGCTTGCAAACAAAATAAAGCCTCAAAGCAACAAAGAACCAAAGTTGTGATACCAAAATGATCTGTATATGAAAGCTTGATATTTTATGGTAAAATTTGCAAGTGAATATATTAGGGTTTTTTAACGCTTATGTCAATTTCATTAACACATTAACATGCTTTAAAACTTAGTTTTGTAGAAAATAAAGAAGACGTCAATACCATAACAGTATACACAAAACAAAAAATGATGAAGGAGTTCACCCCTCCTTGGCTACATCTTTTGGTACGAATACCAGTGGTTGGGCCTCTTTCATTATGCTAAAAAAGAGTGTGTTTACATAGGGTTACAATGCTCATAATGCTAAAAAAAACTCCAATGGCTCCAGAACAGTAAAAAACCCCTAGCTGGGATCTTTCTACTCCAAAAAGGTCAAATACTGAATGAGTTATCCTCCAATGAAGTTTTCTTCTAACCGTCCTACAATTCACACCCACGTGCAATATGTCCTACATTTTCTGCCTTTTTCAACCACTTGGAGGCAAAAATTTGCTCCACATCACCAAGATTCCCATCACATCGGGTACAATTTTTTGAACAATTGAATTCCCTATGTCGGCCTTAAACTCATAAAAATTGTGCGATGGGGCTTGGTTGAGGCCACCGATCTCGAGGTCGTTTGAAAATCCCGCCAAAATTATAAACCCCACCTGTGACTAGAGTCAGTGACGGAGCATGGTAAGGTTTCATATGCGCACCGAGACTTAAACAAAACTCTACCTACCGTGGTTTCTAAGTAGTTGTGTTTCGGGACTATGATTTTCCTCCAAGGTTTCAATAACTATACCGTGACATAAAACTTAACTTCAAACTTTTTGACATGTCTTGGCTCCATAAAACCGCTGGTGGTAATGGTAAATTGACTCAAATTGTGTGCCATGTTCTTGAACCAAAACTCGCTCCAGAATTGAACTGTGGTTCCACTAGTGGTATGGCTAACTTCTGACATTAAACTTCACTTCCCACTCATTCACATGTATTGTGACTCATGTTGACCATCGAGTTAATTAGCATGAACCAACCTATCAACATAACTCTGCACTAACCAAAACCATGGCATAAAATTTTGCAGGACCATGGCATTTGCCCATTGTTGAACCCTAACTATCGGCGTCTAACCATCATCTGCTCTAGACTTTGGAATACAACTATAATATAAGGTTTGAATGGCATACAGACCATTATTTCCATGGTTTAATATGTTTTATTCGACTTTGGATATGAAATAACTTATAGTTTTGGGTTATATTCACCCCTGAACCAATATTTTAATAATTTGTCCATAACGCACATATAAAATAATGTTTGGGGATAGATTTAACCCTGGACCTTGTCTTCTTGCCACTTGGCTTGGTTGGGTGGACTGAGGTCGAGGGTTAACCCTGGTCCCAACTCTTGAATCCACCATTCATAAAACTAGGACTTTGAACCTATAGGTATTAAGGAACACATGTAGGCGGGGTGGTAAAGAGCCTTACTGTTGGACTTGAGGTTGCAGTTTTGAACCCCATGGAGGTTCGCTCTAGATTATAAGAAAATTTTTCTATGTACGAGGAGGCCATGTGGAAACCACTTGTTTTCCCACATGGCTCTCCCTTATTCGACCATTAAAACAACATATAGAAAATGAAACAACACCACATTCAACGCAATCACACAATTCCAAGTGTTGACCCCTCATTGGTCGATGGAGTACAAGTCACCCGGCCAAGTCATGGTCTAGTTAGTAATACAAACTACTGACTGGGCATCCTTGAAACCAAATTCCATTTTTTTTGTTTCCCAATTCGGATTTGAGTGAATCTAGCTGCTCCATATTCATGGCAACGATAACTACGCTTTGGCATCAATTTCAAGCTAATCTGAGAAATTTGAAATTTGAGCATTAAAGTGAACCACTAGATAATGATAACATGTAATGAAGCCTTTTAAAGGCTTGATAATACTTCATTATAATGTGTAAAGGAGGTGAGTCGTGAAGGATTAATTTTCTATTTTGGAGAAGGCGCTAATAAAATATTTTGTTAGCTAGTTTTTTTTTTCTCTTGATTGGGATTTTTCTAGGACAACATTGTGTTTTAATTTTTTAACTTTTAGTGGTTGTTTTTAATATTCTCTAAGTAAATTTATATTGTTCGTTAGTAATATTTATCTCTCTCTGTCTCTCTCTCTGAATATATATATATATATATATATATATATATATATATATATATATATATATATATATATATATATATATATATATATATATATATATATATATAATGTGCATTCATTATTCAATTTTTTTTTCACTTTTCCAAATACCTTAGGCATATACAATTAGAAAATACCACGAGATTCCTACACCATGGGTTTGAAAATACCCTTACACTTTTTATTTTGACTTCACCTTTTTCCATGAGCACCCATTTTTAATATACTTAGATATCCAGGTATATTAAATGGGGGTGCTCATGGAAAAAAGTGAAGTCAAAATGAAAAGTGAAAGGGTGGTTTCTAACCATGGTGTAGGAATATATTGATATTTTATAATGGTATATGCCGATGGTATTTGAAAAAATTGAAATAAAAGGGAAATTAAATATTTAATTAATGAATTGACATGGTTTTTTGAATTAACATGTATTTTCATGAAGGATTATGATAATGAATTAAAAAAAAATTATTGGAAGGAAAGTATCTGCGTGTGTGTGTAATTTATGGAGTGAATGAGTCATTTATGAATTTTCACTATAATTTTTTTCTGGGATGCTTCTGTTAGTTCCCTGTAATCAACAAGATTGGAAAAAGTCTAATCATAGGGAGAAACATCGTTTCAACCACTTTGGGATTTTAGGATCTAGCCCTCCTGAATCTGGAGAAGGATCTCTCCAATAAGTGCAAATATGGATTTGTCTTTGGAGTCTTGGGTAATGATATTAGGCTAGTTATGAAAGTCGAGGGTTTGTTTTGTTTTTTGGATGGTTGAGCATGATTACTGTTTGAGGTGGAAAGTTCTAAATGCAAAGATTTTCAAAGGTGTGAAGTTGCAAGCATATAGAACAAGCTTTGGCCAGGAAGATAGATAATTGCAGGTTTTAGTCCATTGGGCTATGGAGTCATAATAGGGTTTAATTGAAACAACAAGAGGCAAGAGTGGTCCATAGGGCAAGTCATCTATGTCTAAGGGTCTCTTTAAGGTTTGATTTATGAAATGAAATGATACAACAAGAAGGGAAATTTAAACAGATGAAGAAAAAAGGGCAACCCAAGATCTGGTAAGTACTTTTAAACTAGCCAGCTTTTGACATACACTTAAGAAAGACATAAAAGAAAACTAGGATCTTGTAAGTACTTTTAAACTAGCCAACCTTTGATACACTTTCAATAGAAAACATTTTTAAAACAAAGGGGAACTTGAAGGCAACTGTTGGAGTAGAAACTAGAGGGCCGGGCTCACCACAAATCCTCTCCTAGCTCTGCTTTACTTGGTTACTTTCAAGACAAACATAAAGATAACAAAGAATGGCCTAAGATCTGGTAAGTACTTCTAAACTAGCCAGCTTTTAACACATTCCAAGGGAAACATTTAGACAGTCTTTGGGGATAAAACTAGGACCAGGGCACACCATATCTTCCTTAGTTCATCTCTACTTAACTAATAATGAACATAACATTCAAGAATAATATTCAGCTAAGGCAATAAGACAAGGGAACGCTAGCATTCCTATGCTTAAACTGAATTAAATTATTCCTAAATAACACAGATTTGGAAGAAAACATGTAAATAAAGATTTTCAGTCACAGAAGGGTACTGATATACATTAGGTCCTAACTCTATGCATGTTGTTCTTTATAAGAGAAGATGAAACACAGTGAAAACAGAAACAAAATAACAAGTTACAATGAGAAAAACATCACCGTCAACATAGACCAAGATCCCATAAATCAACTTGTACTGATGCTCCAAACCAGTTACAGCTTTAAGTCCAAGGCTTTAGTTTAGCAATACTCTACACATCTTAGCCTAACTTATCTATCACAAGAAGAGCTCCAAGAGCTAGTGAACACTATTTACAGATAGAAGTCTCAAGCTCAATTACATTTCAATGTTCAGCAACTACATCAACCAACATTTTCTCATCTTCTACAACGGTATTTATAGAAGAATGAGGAGGTGAGATCTGATAAAAGGTCTCTCAGGACAATTAATACAGAGTGATGACTTCTCAGCCTTTGAGGGGCTCGATGAAGAATTTTACAAGTGTTTTACTGCATTAATTGATTTACATTCATGAATTAAGCTCGGTGGGAGCTTTTGTTGACCTGTGAGGCTCCGTATGATGTCAAAGTAACTCTGCTGATATTTGGTCATTAAGTTTTTTTGCAGAATTTACTCTGGCCGCGTTGTGAGACAGATATCTGATGAACCTTTATGATTTTCTCCTTTAAATGAATTTTAATCTGGGATTAGGCTTTTGATAAACCATCTTAGACGTAATCCTCGAAGATCTGTCTTCAACCTTCTGTTCTGGTGCACTCTTGTCTTCTTCAGTGATACTCTCTGATTGTGCTCGATTCATTGTGTTTTTGCTGGTGTGCAGGGTTGTGCAAGGGTAATATGGCATCAATGCCTCATGAATCATTGATGAAACATGGAGCTTAAAACCCTATGAATGATTCTCTTTAATGGATCAAAGGTAGGAGGATCATCACCCTGTGCTTCTGAATTTTCTTCAGACAGCGAAAAAACCATTAAACCCTGCAAAATACGAACAAATGTTATAAAATCCTGCATGTACAGGTCTACTGTTTCAGAAGGCACGTGGAGGGAGCATGGATGTTGGATGGCATCATCCGACAGTCGAGATTGATCAGAGGAATTCGAAGGGAAGGCAGAAGAAGAATTTGAATCGGAGCCGTCGATCACACAGAGATCGACGGTTAGGAGCGGAGGTGAATAAATAATGTGAAGGGGTCACATTATTCAAAAAAATAAAAATGGAAAAAGGTTTAAAACCTTTTTTTTGGCGAAAAATGGTCTAAGATCAAGTTCAGGGTTCGGGACAAATGTGGGCCATCGGATGAGATCGGCCCACATGATCAACGACGGAGAACAGGTGCTAATAAACCTTATAAAAAGTGACCGGACATAAAACCTTTAATTATACCATGCTGAATAAATTTCCCGTGTCTGGATTTTTTGACTGGACGAGGAACCAACGAAGAGCCGCCCGAATTAAATTCGCCGCGTGGACGCTGATGTGGTGCTGGGGGCCATCGGCGATGGAGTGTGGGCCGTCGATCTGCAAATCAGATCGACGGTGGAAATGCTTTTAAGGACCGTGTCGTACCTGTGGTTATTGAACGGGCATCTTCAGCGAGTGATCACCGTCCGATGAGCGGCCTCAGATCGAACGGTGGACGTCAATATCGCGTCGGGTCCATGTCTGATCTTTACCATGCAATGAGGGCGATATTTGAAAATGGGCCCAAGACACGTGTCGGCTGGTGTATGGAATCGCTGTGAAATAGAAAAAACCGCCCCCCTCTCAAAAGTGGTGCAATGAAATCCACTTGGCTTTGCAACAGTAAGTGGCTAGAAGGGATCACCAGGGCGATGGATTGCACGCCGTCGATCTGCAGATCAGATCGACATTGGAGAGCGATTAGAACCTTGTACCGGCGGAAAAAATATAGAATATAATAAAAACGAAAAATTTATATAAATGAAGGTTTAAAATATTATTTTACAATGCGGCTTGCCACTTGACTGCGGGGCCTTTGGGTGTATAGAGGATAATATGAATGGGGGTTTATGGAGGAAAGGGCTAATCGCAATCGGGCGATGCGATAAGCACTTGGAAGGCTGGCGCTTGGTTCTAGCACCAAGACGCATGGAGGGGAAGGGTTAAAGACTTAGCCCAAGGGAGATTAAGTCTATAATATATAAAAATATATTTTTTATAGATTTTGAATTATTTTCAAAGGAATTTGAGGGTTTCGATAAGGCAAGAGAGGGTCTTAAACCTTATCAAAGGGATTTTTGATAAAGGGAAGGGGAAAATATGAAAATGAAGGATTTAATAGGGAATGAAAGGGTTAAGATGAGGTTAGTTTTGGATGAAGGGAAAGGGGAAAAAGGAGTTTGCAGCAGTATTCTTTCTTAGGAATCAGCAGGATTTCTGAATATAAAATAGGAACAGCAGTGAAGATTTGGACAGAGGCATGAGGCCTTCAAGAGTCTTCAAGAGCCAACACTTTTTAGCAATAAAATTTGTTCCTTGAAGGCTCCAAAAATTTTTAGCCACCTTTTTCTATAACAAATTTTATAGGTGGCTAACAATGGCTCCACTTGGGGATGGTACCTTCTTGAAGGCATCAAGAACTTCAGACTTGCATTATATGGGAGGCTGACCTGTGCCACATCCATTGTGTTCTCTCGGAGGCTGAACTGTGCCACATCCATTGTGTTTCCCTTCCTTTGTTGGGATGATCTTTCTCTGAAAACATATTAGCAGCCATAAAAACAACGGATCTTTCAGATACAAGCTTTCTACCTACCCAATCCTACAGATCTAACATTTTTTCTTCTTTAGAGTGCACTTGGATTGGAAAACTCTTTTACAACATTTTATTCTTTTGAAAGCAGGAAATATAATCTATTTCTACTTCTTATTCCTCCCTGAACTCAGATTAAACAGTTGAGTTCAGATGCTTCTCTACCTAATCTACTAATCTGTTAGGATTAAACAGTCTAACAAATTTTTATTTCTCTAATTTCTAAAACAGAAATTTAAAAGCATACAAGTCAGGATTAAACAGTCTAACTTGAAGCTGGTCTATGGCATAGAAACAAGCTACACATAGACATTATTTTTCACAAAATTTAAAACAAAATGGAAGGTTTGAGATCTGAAATTTCACAGCACTTCCTTCATTCTCTTATAGCTTTGTTTTGACTTTTGTTTGAGCTATTGCTTCTTTGTTCTCTGGTTCAAATTTTGAGCTAATTAGAACCAGATTTACATATTTTTGATTCATAAAATAAAATAGATTTGAGTCATCTCTCTTTGGAAACTTAGGTTCATATTTTGAGCATGTTTGAACCTTTAATTTCTATCCTAATCTATCTACTGATAAGCCAAGATTAAACAGTTTGGAAAATCAAATTCACTATCCTATCAGTAGAAAATTTAAAACTAATTAGTCAAGATTAGGCTGTTTGAATAACTAGAAGTGTGTTCTTTAGGAGTGGCTTTTGAGCTTTCATACTTTCAGATTTTTTTCTCTTTTTTGGTATGGGGCTATACCTTTCTTGTTTTCACAATCTGCCCTCTTTTCTTTCTTTCTTTGTTTTTTTATTTTTTATTTTTATAACTTTGAATGCAATGGTGGATGAGATATTTATAATGAGAAAAAAAATAAAAAGGCTTTTGGAACATAACATGGATCAAGAGAAGTAAGGCTTAAGCATCCTGCCATTGACAGGACCCCCAAACAATTTTGCTCCATTCAAATCCTGCAAGAAGAATGCATTGTTGCCAACAACTGAATGAATAGAGTAAGGGCCAAACCATAAGTTGTCAAATTTTCCATGCTTGCCCTTGTCTTCCCTCCTTGAGTCCCACTTTAAAACTTTGTCCCCAATTTTGAAATTGTTGGCCTTTGTTCTTCTGTCAAAAAGCTTTTTGATGCTGATCTGCTTCTGCAATGCTCTGTTATAAACCTCCTTCCTGGTTTGCTGAAGATGAATGGTCTGATTTATTCTTCTGATCATGTCATTATCTTCAGTTTGAAACTCTTGAATCAACTTCATCACTGGTACACCAAGGTTGTTTGGAAAAATTGCATCAGTACCATACACAAGCTGAAAAGGTGACATGCCAATAGATTTCTTCAATGTCAATCTGTTAGCCCAAAGTGCATGAACAAGCTTTGTGTGCCAAGACTTCTTGTTATCCTCCAATAGTTTCTTGATTATGTTCACTAAAATCTTGTTTGAGGATTCTGCAAGTCCATTACCTTGAGGGTAATAGGCCGTGGAATGCCCCAATGTTATCTGATATTTGTGACATAATTCAATCATCTTCTTTGATCCAAATGCTGCTGCATTATCAGTGATGATCTTGGTAGGACAACCAAATCTGGAGAGAATGTTAATCTCCATGAATTTTATAATAACTGAATCATTGTCCTGCCTACAAGGAATGACTTCTATCCATTTAGTGAAATAGTCAGTGGCAGTGAGAATCCATCTATGCTGGGCAGAAGATGGTGGATGGATTTCTCCTATGAATTCAAGTCCCCAATGTTGAAATGGGGCTTCAACAGTAATTGGATGCAGAGGTAGGGGTAGCAGTTTTCTTTAGCCTTCAAAAATTTGACATTTATGATATGCAATGATCATCTTGTGTATATCAGGAAAAAGAGTAGGCCAATAGAAGCCAGCCCTCAAAATTTTGTTGGCTGTTGTCTTCCAGTATAAATGACCTCCACACTCTCCTTCATGGAACTCGTGCTTAACCTTCTATGCATCAAACTCAGGAAAACATTTAAGAAATAGACCACTTGCATTTTTCCAATAAAGACATTTATCTATAATGCAATAGTTTACAACTTCTAACTTTAGGAATCTTGCCTTTGTCTTTGTCAAACCAGGAGGTGTATTCAAATTAAGAAAAACATAAATAATATCAGCATACCAAGGAGAATTCATAAAATGGTCTTCAATAATAGGATTTGAGAATCCTTCTTGGTCATCCAAAGCATTAATCATATTAATATCAAGAACTTCAAAATTGGATTCAACCATTAATCTAGCTAGACCTTGGCCTTTGATGAGTTTAGTGGGTTTTATCTATAAATCATATTCAAGAATAATAGCAATCCACTTACCTCTCTTACCATCGGGGTCCTGTGTTAGAATGTCTTTAACAACTGAGTTTGGGACAAAGGAAATGATGTGTGAGTGAAGGATGTACACTCTGAAGTCTTTCAAAGCTTTAACCAAAGCAAAAGCTTGCTTCTCCATAATGTTATACTTCAAAGGGGCATCCCTCAATGCCTTACTAAAGAATGCAATAGGCTGCTCTTGTCCTTGTGGATTTTCTGTAAAAGGACAACAACTATGGTATGTTCCGATGCAAATGAAAAAATATAAAAATCTTTTGAAAAATCAGGACCTATAAGAACCGGTGTTTTGGTTAACGCTTGTTTCACCAGTTCAAAGGACTTCTTTGCTTCCAAGGTCCATTTTACCCCTTGCTCCTTCTTTAACAGGTTTGTGATATTCCTAAGGAGCTTAGCCAAGTTGGGGATGAAACTTCTTAAAAATTTAATATTTCCAATGAAAGATTGCAACTCCTTGATGTTTCGCGGATGAGAGATTTGCAATATGGCCTCAATCCTCTTTGGATCTATCTTAATACCCTCTTATGAAACAATGTGCCCAAGAAGTTTACCTTCTTGGAGATCGAATAGTGTCTTCTTAGGGTTTAAGGAGATCCCAAACTTTCTTCATTTCTCGAAAACTTTTCTTAAATGTTCTAAGTGCTCTTCATCTGTTTTTGAAAATACAGTGACATCATCAAGGTATATAATGATGAAGTAGCCCAGTTATTCCGAGAATGCTATGTCCATGGCTCTTTGAAAAGTTGCTTCAGCATTCATTAGACCAAAAGGCATTTTCACATACATGAAAGTGCCCCATGGTGTAGTAAAGGTTGTCTTTAATTGATCAGCAGGGTGAACTAAAATCTGATTGTACCCTGAGTAGCCATCAAGAAAAGAAATTCTTCTAGACCCTACCACCTTTTGTAAAATATAATCCATCTTAGGTAAAGGGTAGTTGTATTTTAATGAAGCTTTTTTTAAGTCTCTAAAGTCCATACAAAGCCTGATATCTCCAATTTTCTTCCTAACTGACGCCAGATTAGACACCCACTCAGAATATCTAATAGGGACAATAATACCAGCATCGTACATTTTCATGATCTCCTTCTAAACCAAAGGCAACTGCACAAGGTTTATTCTGTGCAGTTTCTGCTTTAATGGTTTTTGGTTTTCTTTGAGAGGGATCTTGTGCTGTATTATTTCAGTGTCATAGGATTTAAGATCTTCATAACTCCATGCAAAAACATCAAAAAATTCTTTAAACAACTCTATGTATTTAAGTTTAATGTGAGTTGGCAAAGTTTTAGACAGTTTAATCATTTTCATTTTAAGACTGCCTATATTGCACTCTTCCACTTCAGTCTCTATAAGTTCCAGTTTTCGCTTTTTGGCCACATCGTTAAAATCAAACAACTCTTCTAAAGGTGCCAGACCCTTTGGCAAACTTTCATCTTCAGAGTGCAGAGTTTCTAACTCCTCTGTCTCTAACTTTGCATTCAATCCTATTTTGTTTTTTAGTTTTCTATTCAGAATATTAAGATTGACAAGCTTAGGAGAGGGCTCTTCTTCACCAAGAAAATTTTCTTCACTGCAGTTTGTCTCATAGTCTGAGTCCGAACTGTTTAGTTCGAATTCATTTCTGAACTGCATGAAGTCTTCTATTTGTTTGTCTCCGTCAAACACCAGCCAATACTTTTCGTTATCAGGCACGACTGGTATGAATTTAATCTGAGTTGTGCAGTCTTTGGTTTCATATGGCGTTAAACATGTTCTAGCTGCAAAGGCTAAATTGTGGGAGGCAATATTTCTTTTTCTTGGGACAAAAATCAGTTTGGACTCCTCGAATGTTTTCAAAAGGTCCATGACATCGTTTTGGTAGGCCCTAAGTCTAGGATGATTTGTGTTATACTCCCCATTGACTTGCCTAATGACTAACTCTGAATCCCCATACACATTGATTCTTCTGGCTCCTAACCTTTTCAACAAACGTAAGCCTAAGAGAAGGGATTCATATTCCGCTATGTTTTTGGAAAATTGAAAGTTTAATTTACAGGAACCGCATTCTGTGTGGTTGTTTTTAGTGTTGCAAATCCAGACACCTGCACTAGCGTTAGTTCTAGTGCATGACCCGTCAAAATACATACTCCATAGAGGATTGTTTTCAGTTTCATCTGTTTGGTGGTTGTCCTCTTCAACTAAAGTGATTTTCGACTGTTGTTGAATCTCAACACCTAGTTGTATTTGTTTTAACTCCTCAAGTCTTTCACTGTGTTGAGGGTTGATTTCTTGATTGTCAAGGTTTAAGAGCAATGGATGAATGACTTGTAGCTCAAGACCTGTTTTTGGTTTGCTAACATTCACAGGTTCATCAAAATGTTCTAACACTTCTGCGTTGTGATCCTCTTCCTCCCTATCATCCATTAATCCTGCTAAAGTGACTTGTTCACTAAATGTTTCATCGTTAAACATAATAAAATAATCAAGGCCTGTATTTATAGAATACAGAGGAGATTTTTGTGGTTTGTCTTGACTTGTAACTATGTATTGCATATGGGATTCCCTGTAAAGTCTTCTAGTCTGATTGAAAACAGGGATAGTCGCATAGGTCATGTCCATTTGCATAGTCCCTTGTAACTTAGCCCCCCAAGATCTTGATAATAACATTCCATATTTTGGGGGTACATCAGCCACAAAAATATCCATGACCAAGCATTTGGCTAGAATTTGGGCTAAGTTAACGTAGAGATCTTTGATTAATCCTAAACATTTTACTTTGCTTGAGTCAAAGGAGTAAAGATCTTTGTAAGGTCTGGTGATTTCTAGACCCAGGCTCTCCATTACAACTTTTGGCATTAAATTATAAGAAGTCGCAGAATCATGTATAGCGTTGTGTAAAATTTTGTCATGAACGTTTAAACTCACATAAAAGGGAGGAACAGGTCCCTCTTGAAATATACCTTCAATATCAGGACCAAAAATAAGCTTGGGATGGTCATAATTAATATTGACTATATCCTCATTTTCCTCTATATGTAAAGCCTTCAAAATTTGGGTCCTATATATATTTTGGGCAGCTAACTCAGTGAGGGGAACAAAGATTTTAATTTTGGAAATTTCCTGCTCCAGGTTGAAAGGAATTTGACTCTTTAAAGTGCTGGTATCAGCCTTATTAGCTGTCACTCTATCAGCAATATCAGCTTGCTGATTTGTCCTATTTACATTTGACAAAATGGTTTTAACAGGAGTACTAGCTGAGATGTTAGTACTATTAATGTATGCACTCTGTTTTCCATTGTTTTGAGTGCCTTTATCTTTACCATTATCAGAATTTACAGTGACTGTTTAATCCTTTTGTTTGACAATTTTAGGCTTGGTTTTGTGAAGATTTGTCAGAGGTTTTGGTGTTGGGAGTTTGTTGACTAGTTTTTCTTCTAAGGTCATATTCTCTTTGAGGCTCTATGATGACATTTTCCATGTCTTGATAATAATTTTAATCATCATCTCTTTTTTCATCATAAGGTGTGTATAGACCTTGTTTCCTATCATAATGAATCTCAAAGTCATCATTATCTACCCCCAGCATGTTGATATCATCTTCCTCTGTTATCGCATCTGTTTCCTCAATCTCACTTACATAGTTTTGATGAAAGGGAGGAGTGATCTGTTGATCATCTTCCCTAGGTCTGTTTGGAGGTTGGTTCCTTCTAAAATTCTGGTTTTGGTTCTGGTTTCTATTTTGAGGAGCAGTTTGGGTTTGGCTTGCTTGTGCTCTCTTAATTATGCTCATCTATTTCATCATTTCTTCCATCATTTTCTCCATCTTTGAGCTGGAAGTAGAAGGTGTGGATTCCTCTCTAAAAGATACTCTCTTTTCATTTTTCATTCTTTCTCTCTTCTCCATCAAGTTGACTTCCACAGAAAGAGCACCCTTTTGCATCTCTTCAAAAGTTGCAGGATCTCTTTCTCTCAGTTGATAGGCCATCTCAGGGTTGAACCCTTCAGGAAACTTGTTTAAAGCTGAGCCTTGCGGAGGTTTTAGCTCTAGGGAAAGTGCATTATATACACTGTTGAATTTGGTACAATAAGCTTTTACACTTTCCCCCGTGTTTCTATGGAGGTTCTTGTAGTCAGAAAGGACTTAGAGAGGATTCTTCTTCATTTCCCATTTGTTTAAGAATGTTTAATGGAAGGCTTGGAGATCATTGATACTATGGGGGGCTAAGCCTTTGAACCATTTTCTTACTTCTCCCTCTAAGCTCTGAGTAAATAATATAAGCTTGACAGAATCATCATCAATTTCATTTCTGTGAAAGTAGTCGTTCATCTTATCCACATGTTGTGATGTAGTTGTAGCATTGCTAGCATCATATAATGGAATTTTGGACTGATAGTCCTGTGGAAGATTGACTAATGGTACAGGAAGGACTAAGGGAGCATACCATGCTGCCATGATATGTGGTGGGGATGGATTCACAAGGGGTGGATTAACAAAAGGGAAAGTGGGTTGAAATGGGGTGGTTTGAACAGTGGATGTAGGGTGAGCAGAAGTGGATGGACCAGGAGTAGATTGCTGAGCTGATCTTGGGTGAGAGACACCTAGGTTGTGAAGGAAATGTAAATCAGGAGGTGTTGTTTCTCTTCTACCAGGATTTTCACTTTTTTCAGAAGATGAAAGTGAAGAATCAGAATCTAACTGATCTAAATCACCAAGAGACCTAGTTCTAAAGGGATTTACCAAGCCAAATTGTGATTTTTGTAGAGCTGAAAGATTTTCAGGGACTGAATTGGCTCTCAAGGGTGATCTAAAAATAGTTGACAATTTAATCCTAGGAGACTTCCTAAGGATACTTTCTGGGTTATCAACTATCTCAGGTGGATCAGGGTCAGGATGGGCTCTAGTGTGAATCTTTCTAGGAGCCACTATGCTGTGTTTTAGACCCAACTTTAAACAATAAAAGTTCAACCAGATATGACAGTATTTTGGAGGTCAACTGATCTATTTCACAAATTCATATTCTACAGTCCTCTAACTGAGTTTTCAACAATGTTATAATGACAAAGGTTCTTCCCAGTGGAGCCTTAAGGTCTGTTAAGGATTGTGGAGTCGCCAAGTGGAAGTTTTTAGCTCTTTTTCAGAGGTAAAAGGTTTTATGGTCCACCACCATGTTTATTGAATACCAATCTGAAATATTTTTGGTTTTCTAAGTTATTTTTCAGTTGTGTGGTTTCTAAGAATATCCTAACTCTGTTTCACAACTTAGCTACGGTTATGAGACAAAGACAGTCTACTCTTATGGCTAAGCTAGCTGATTTTTCAAGGTTAGATAAAGTCTTATGAGAATCCTAGGGTTTGCCTAGTTTTTCATTGATTAAAACAAGTTTTATCATGATTACCATTCTTTGGTAGTGCTTGAAAAGGTTGCTTTTTACTCAGAAGGTTTTATTTATTTTAACGGAAGTTTCCCCAGCAGAGTCGCTAGAAATGTTAGTTCCCTGTAATCAGCAAGATTGGCAAAAGTCTGATCGCAAGGAGAAACATCGTTTCAACCACTTTGGGATTCTAGGATCTAGCCCTCCTGAATCCGGAGAGGGATCTCTCCAATAAGTGAAAAGATGGATTTGTCTTTGGAGTCTTGGGTAATGATATTAGGTTAGTTACAAAAGTCGAGGGTTTGTTTTGTTTTTTGGATGGTTGAGCATGATTACTGTTTGAGGTGGAAAGTTATAAATGCAAAGAGTTTCAAAGGTGTGAAGTTGCAAGCATATAGAACAAGCTTTGGACAGGAAGATAGATAATTGCAGGTTTTAGTCCATTGGGCTATGGAGTCATAATAGGGTTTAATTGAAACAACAAGAGGCAAGAGTGGTCCATAGGGCAAGTCATCTATGTATAAGGGTCTCTTTAAGGTTTGATTTATGAAATGAAATGATACAACAAGAAGGGAAATTTAAACAGATGAAGAACAAAGGGTAGCCCAAGATCTGGTAAGTACATTTAAACTAGCTAGCTTTTGAAATACACTTAAGAAATACATAAAAGAAAACTAGGATCTAGTAAGTACTTTTAAACTAGCCAACCTTTGATACACTTTCAATAGAAAACATTTTTAAAACAAAGGGGAACTTGAAGGCAACTGTTGGAGTAGAAACTAGCGGGTCGGGCTCACCACAAATCCTCTCCTAGCTCTTCTTTACTTTGTTACTTTCAAGACAAACATAAAGATAACACAGAATGGCCTAAGATCTGGTAAATACTTCTAAACTAGCCAGCTTTTAACACATTCCAAGGGAAACATTCAGACAGTCTTTGGGGATAAAACTAGGACCAGGGCACACCATATCTTCCTTAGTTCATATCTACTTAACTAATACTGAACATAACATTCAAGAATAATATTCAGCTAAGGCAATAAGATGAGGGAACGCCAACATTCCTATGCTTAAACTGAATTAAATTATTCCTAAATAACACAGATTTGGAAGAAAACATGTAAATAAATATTTTCAGTTAGAGAAGGGTATTGATATACAGTAGGTCCTAACTCTATGCATGTTGTTCTTTATAAGAGAAGATGAAACACAGTGAAAACAGAAAAAAAAATAACAAGTTACAATGAGAAAAACATCATCGTCAACATAGACCAGGATCCCATAAATCAGCTTGTATTGATGCTCCAAACCAGTTACAGCTTTAAGTCCAAGGCTTTAGCTTAGCAATCCTCTACACATCTTAGCCTAACTTATCTATCACAAGCATAGCTCCAAGAGCCAGTGAACACTATTTACAGATAGAAGTCTCAAGCTCAATTACATTTCAATGTTCGGCAACTACATCAACCAACATTTTCTCATCTTCTACAACAGTATTTATAGAAGAATGAGGAGGTGAGACCTGATAAAAGGTCTCTCAGGAAAATTAATGCAGAGTGATGACTTCTCGGCCTTTGAGGGGCTCGATGAAGAAGTTTACAGGTGTTTTACTATATTAATTTATTTACATTTATGAATTAAGCTCGGTGGGATCTTTTGTTGACCTTTGAGGCTCCATGTGATGTCAAAGTAACTCTGCTGATATTTGGTCATTAAGTTTGTTTGCAGAATTTACTTTGGCTACGTTGTGAGACAGATATCTGATGAAACTTTATGATTTTCTCCTTTAACTCTGTTTTAATCGGGGATTAGGCTTTTGATAAACCATCTTAGACGTAATCCCCGAAGATCTGTCTTCAACCTTCTGTTCTGGTGTACTCTTGTCTTCTTCAGTGATACTCTCTGACTGTGCTCGATTCATTGTGTTTTTGCTGGTGTACAGGGCTGCGCAGGGGTGATATGGCATCAATGCCTCATGAATCATTGATGAAACGTGGAGCTTAAAACCCTGCGAATGATTCTCTTTAATGGATCAAAGGCAGGAGGATCGTCACCTTGTGCTTCTGAATTTTCTTCAGACATAGCGAAAAAACCATTAAACCCTGCAAAATATGAAAAAATGTTATAAACATCCTGCATGTACAGGTTTACTGCTTCAGAAGGCACGTGGAGGGAGCATGGCCATTGGATGGCATCATCCAACGGTCGAGATTGATCAGAGGAATTCGAAGGGAAGGCGAAAGAAGAATTTGAATTGGAGCTGTCGATCGTGTAGAGATCGACGGTCATGAGCGAAGGTGAATAAATAATGTGAAGGGGTCACATTATTCGAAAAAATAAAAATGGAAAAAGGTTTAAAACCTTTGTTTTGGTGAAAAATGGTCGAAGATCAAGTTCGAGGTTCAGGACAAACGTGGGCCGTCGAATGAGATCGGCCCACGTGATCAACGACGGAGAACAGGTGCCAATAAACCTTATAAAACATGCCCGGACATCAAGCCTTTAATTAAACCATGCTGAATAAAGTTCCTGGGTCTGGATTTGCTGACTGGACGAGGAACCAACGAAGAGCCACTCGAATTAAATTCGCCGCGTGGATGCTGATGTGGCGCTGGGGGCCATCGGCGATGGAGTGTGGGCCGTCGATCTGCAAATCAGATCGATGATGGAAATTCTTTTAAGGACCGCGTCGTACCTGTGGTTATTGAACGGGCATCTTCAGTGAGCGATCACTATCCGATGAGCATCCTCAGATCGGACGGTGGACGTCAATATCGCGCCGGGTCCATGTCCGATATTTACCTCACGATGTGGTCGATATTCGAAAATGGGCCCAAGACACGTGTCGGCCAGTGTATGGAATCACTTTGAAATAGAAAAAACTGGCCCCCTCTCAAAAGTGGTGCGATGAAATCAGCGTGGTTTTGCAACAGTAAGTGGCTGGCGGGGACCACCGAGGCGATGGATTGCGCGCCGTCGATTTGCAGATCAGATCGACGGTGGAGAGCGATTAGAACCTTGTACCGATAGAAAACTATAGAATATAATAAATATGACAAATTTATATAAATGAAGATTTAAAATATTATTTTACAATGCGGCTTGGCGCCCGACTGCGGGGCCTTTGGGTGTATAGAGGATAATATGACCGGGGGTTTATGAAGGAAAGGGCTAATCGCAATTGGGCGATGCGATAAGCGCTTGGAAGGCTGGTGCTCGGTTCTAGCACCAAGACGCATGGAGGGGAAGGGTTAAAGACTTAGCCCAAGGGGGCTTAAGTCTATAATATATAAAAAATATAATTTTTATAGATTTTCAATGATTTTGAAAGGAATTTGAGGGTTTCGATAAGGCAAGAGAGGGTCTTAAACCTTATCAAAGGGATTTTTGATAAAGGGAAGGTGAAAATATGAAAATGAAGGATTTAATAGGGAATGAAAGGGTTAATATGAGGTTATTTTTGGACGAAGGGAAAGGGGAAAAAGGAGTTTGTTGTAGTATTCTTTCTTGGGAATTAGCAGGATTTTTGAATATAAAATAGGAAAAGCAGTGAAGATTTGGATAGAGGCATGAGGCCTTCAAGAGTCTTCAAGAGCCAACACTTTTTAGCAATAAAATTTATTCCTTGAAGGCTCCAAAAAGTTTTAGCCACCTTTTGCTATAACAAATTTTATAGGTGGCTAACAGCTTCAAAGGGTGAATTTTCGAGCATATTGAGGAGAGATCGAGGGGAACATCTGGTTAAAATTTCATATTTTGGTTCACTATACTTTCATAGATATACACTCTGGAAATCAATATTTGTGATTGGTCCTAAAATATGTTTCAAATAATTCATCTTGGTATTTTCACCATAATTTCTTTTCAGGGATGTTTCAGCCCATGAAATTTGTATAAGATTGAGACGACATTGCAAGGTACATCTATTGGTAAGCTAAATTGATTTATTTTTAACCCCTTTCCTACTTCAAACTCATGACCTAAGACCTCTGTTTTAACCTCGGAACCTCCTCATTCCTGCACTATTCCAAGGATTGTGTCCATTCCTGCACTAGATTTGTATTTTCATATTTAAGGTTTGCAATGGACTTAATTAATTATTTTATGGATTTTATACCTTTAATTTATCTTTTCAACTAATATTTTATTTCCTAAAGTATTTGGTAAGCAACGTATTAATCATTTCATTAGTATGGCTGAGTGCAGGTAGGATTCATGCACCACTGGCAGTTCCTACACTCCTGTGATAGCTCACTACCTGCGTGGATATATCGTTCAGGATCGATCATCTCGAGTTGGGCTCGGAGCGGAAATAGATTAGCAAGATGTTAGAGATTAAGATGCCGACCAAATTCTTAGATTATTATTTCTTTACAGCAGAAAGGCTTAGTTTGTAACGTTATTGTAATTTTGTTACGGCCGCAGGCCTAAAGGGATGTATATAATTAATAATTCTGATAGAGGTAGCTAGCGAAGCTATTGTAATTTTGGTGACTATAATTTTGCTGGTATCGCCTTCATTATGGGATAGATTTGACTTCACTATGTACATTTCTTATTCGAAATATAATATAAATGGATTGCACCATGTTGTTTCAATTTTATGTTTTAACTTTATGATGATGTGTTGATGAAGGCTAAGTTTCCAAGTTTCTTAAACAGGGAAGCGAGCTGGTTGGCTAGGGCCCAGCCAACCTAGCTTGTTCTCCCTCTCGTTTTCTCTCTCATTAAAGTTGTGTTAATTTCTTTTGAATTCAAAGTGTGAATTAAATAGTTATTTCAATTCTTTTACAAGTACATGTTTGATTTCATTTACAGTCATTGTGTGACGGATCCGTCGTGTGCATGCTTAATTAAGTTTGATTTTAACTTGTGTATTTTTTTCCTCTTCAAAGCTTAGTTTATTTATGCATAGATCGTGCAAGCATGTTTCCTGTACTAGTGCATTTCTAGTTCTACAAATCGATTCCTTTGGCTCATTATAGAAAAGTATTTTTGTTTCTTTTCTTTCATAAGATCTTGATGCATTTCTGCAAGTGAGTGTTCATTTCTAGACATAATTATTTTTAATATTAGGAGTTAAAACTTAAGAATTAAAGGTGATTTGAAAAATAAGGAATACACGTTTTTATAATGCACAGATCTCTACCTACACTTTACACTCTTAAGGAAAGGATCGAACATCATATCAAATCATTAGGTGAACCTTTTGAATTAAAAAGATTAAAGAGGCATATCTGATCTATATGAATAATCCATCAGAGGAACAAGCCCGCTATCATAACTAAACGATTCCTTTAATTGCATGAAAGAGTTCCTTTATTGAATAAAAGTGTACCTTGACTTTCCATGTTAGTTCTTGTTTTCAGACTAAGTTTGGTTGAAGCATATTTCTACTTGTGGAAGCTATTTTTGAGTTCTGTTCACCTTTGCAAATTCTTTTCTTAGTTAACATGGTATTTATTATTTTCTGAAATTAATTTGAACAATTGGTGCAAGAATCTCTTTTTTGGTACATGAATCGATATCCTGATATAGGAACAAAGTGCTATAGTCCTGAGACTTAGAGCCCCTGCATGAGGATTAAAATCTTCAGTACAAGTACATAATATACTTCCATCATATGAAATTTATTCCAATACTGGTGCAATAACATTGCTGAAGTATGAGAATAATAGTTTACTGCAGGAAGGAAAATATTTAAAGAAGACAGGCATCTTCAAGGGTCCAACTATTAATATATCATACAACTATACTGAAGAAAAACATAAATATTCATTCCATCAATTAGGATTGTAGAAGTTTGAGAGTTATTTTTATTTATTTATTCACAAAGTAATTTCTTTCATATTCCAGCACTACAATTTCCTTGGTGTTATTTTACGTGTGATATTTCATTTTGACTCTACAATATTGTAATTAGGGAAGTAAGAATAGAGTTAGGAAAATTTCATATCATTTCTGGAATTTCCTGTGCTTTGCCTCTAAGTTTTATGAGACCCTCAGGTTGACAATTAAGTGTTAAAGGAGTCTGTTGAATTGCAATTCTTTCACCCAACATTTTGGTGTTGTTTTCGGGGAGGCCATTTGAAATTGGTAAGAAATTTTAATTTTATGCAATAGGGGTAAGTCTACTATTATTTTTTTGCACTATGATTCTATTGTTTGAAGGATTTTATAGGTGTTGATGTCTTATTTTAAATTTGAAACATTTTATTGAGTTTTTGTTTGTCATTTTTTGAGATGAATGCCAAAAAGGGGTAGGGGTCCGAAACCCAATAGGGGATGAGGAAATACTAATAAATATGAAAATTTTTCTGATATTGGGTCTTCTCTTGTAGGCAAAAAGTCCAAATAGACACAAACCCATCACGCAAGAACTGTCCACTTTGACTTTAGTCATAGTAGTCAGGTGTGATACAACCAACGAAGGGGAAGAAGGAGTCTGTTAGACTTAAAAGAAAATCAACTCATATTAGACCTTCTCAGCCTGTTCAGAGCAGTTCATCTAGAGGTACAAGAATGGATGATCATGAAGATCATGCCGAGGGGAGTGGAGAAAACCAGGTAAATGAGTATAAATCCACCTTTGGATTTCTAATTGTGGATCCATACATAGTTGTGAAAATGAAGAATATTCCTCCATTAGCTCTTCCTCATTTATATGGTAAGGTACACGAGGACTCAAGTTATTTATTATTTGAGTTTGACATATTATGTATAAGCTATGATTACTCCTCAGATTCTCAGAAGTTAAAGTTGTTTCTTGCAACTCTAAAGGACTCAGCATTACACCGGTTCATGGTATTAGGAGGAAACAATATAGCTTCTTGGGAGCAGGTGAAAAGAGTGTTTTTATTAGAATATCGGGAATATTGTAAAACTAGAGAGATGCAGGATGAAATCTTCACCATTATGCAAGGTGATGATGAGACCTTGGAAGATTATCTGGAAAGATTCTTGTATATCGTCCAAAGGTCAAAACACAAGTTTTATCTATGTACTATTACAACCTTATTCCTACGTGGGCTTACTGATGATTCTAGAAATAACTTAAATCTGTTAGGACAAGGGTATATTTCTCAAAAACCTTTTGATAATATTTGTGACCTGTGCAGGAAATTCTCAAGGAATCGGTCCAGATCTGGTAAAGGAACTAGAAGTAGAAATAACAAAGTTGGATGTACAGATGCTATGATAATTGGTGTGGAAGCAACAAGATCAAGTACCACACCCACTGTACCTGGAAGGTCCGGTAGATGACTCCGCTGAAGATGCTGCCTATGAACTGCAAGATGCAAATCTTGCTTTCTCTAACAATGATGAGGATGAATGCCCATTGCATGAAGAAGAGGAAGAGACCAGAGACCCAGAAGATGAAGAAATTGATCATTACTGCAAACAGTTTAATGATTTCATGCAAGCACATTTTAACAGAAAATATGATCTGAGATCTTCAAGGAAGAGAACTCAGACTCAAGATCAAGAAGAGGAACCTCTCTAGAAGGAAGCACCTGCTCAAAAAGAATCCACAGTGCATAAAGCCACAGACAAAGGTAAGAGTCCTCTGAACAAACCTTTGCAATCTAATGATCAAACTCCTTCTTCTTCAAAAGTAGTCACTCCTCCTTCTAATACTGAGCCTGTATCAAAAGAAGTTAAATTTCTAGCTGAAAATAAAGAGTCAAAAGAAGTTGTAATAGAAAATCCCCCTCCTGCTTTTAATCTGCAAAAGGAACTTGAGAAAGTCAAAATCTCAGTCCCCTTGAATGAGTTGTTGAAACAACCTGCATATCAGTCTCAAGTTACTTCTTTCATGTTCCCTCCTAAAGCACTGGTAATTCCAGATAGTCTTAACCTCCAAGAAGAAAGACCCATGGTATTCTTTGGCCCCCATGTCGAGGAGATAGACCCCTCTACTCCTCCTTTCTATGTGTCTCTAGTTATTCATGACCTGCTGTTACACAACTGTATGTTAGATTCTGGAGCTTCCCATAATCTTATGCCTTTGTCAGTCATGGAGCAACTAGGTTTTCAAATCACACGTCCATATAAAGACCTCTATTCATTTGATCCCAAAAGAGTTAAATTCTTGGGGATGATTAAAGATTTAGTGGTCAATCTCGTCCAAATTCCAAAAAAAAGTGTAGTAATGGACATTGTGGTGGCTGATATCCTAGCTCGCTTTGGCATGCTGTTGTCAAGGTCCTGGGGAACAAAAATTGGTGGGTCACTCAAATTAGACCTAACATATGCCACTATTCCAATTTTTGGTGGCTAGGAGAGGAGGTTATATAGAGAAACCAGATTTGTCAAGATGGTGACTAAAGCTGATAGCTCAGAGAATTCACCAATCTACAGCAAAGAAGGAGATTTCTCACGTTTGATGCTAGAAGAAGATCAAAATTTCTCTCATGAACCTTCCTTCTGTCAAATCAAGACTGAGCAGCCTCTAGAAGACCATGAAGCAGGAGTATGGACTCTACATTTTGATGGAGAAAATTCAAGAGAAGGTAATGGGGCTGGAGTATTGTTAATTTATCCTACAAGCAAATGGATCCCACTATCTTTCAAATTGGAATACGAAGCTACAAATAATGTATCTGAATATGAAGCACTGCTATTGGGGTTACAAACAGCCAAGGGCATGGGCATAAAATGTTTAAAGGTGCTGGGAGACTCTGAGATGGTGGTCAGACAGGTCAGAAACAAATGTCAAACTAAACATCCACGGCTGAGAGCTTATAGAAATGAAGTATGGGACATGGTGGAGAACTTCTTCTTGGCATTCAATATCCAGTTCATGCCCCGGGAGCATAATAGAATGGCGGATTCTCTTGCTGTGGCTGCCAGTACATTCCGTCCTCCCCAGAAACCTCTCTTGAGGTATGAAATCGAGGTACGTTATAGACCATCTATCCTAGATAATATCAAGCATTGGCAGGTATTTGAAGATGATGAAAAGATGAAGAAATTTCTGGAGACAGTGGGAGAATTCTCTAATATGGAGATTGATGATTGTGAAGAAAAGAAGGCTGAGAATGTTTCAGAAAAAAACTGGGAAGAGAAAATGGCAGGCAGTAAAGTGCTGCAGCTGAAAGGAAATGTCATCCCTAGAGGGCTGGTGCCCCTAGAAAGATTATTTGATAAAAATTATGTCCCTTTCCAGCCTAGTAAAGTAATAGAAGAAGATCAGGTAGAAGATCTGAATTTGGGCACTGATGCTGAGCCCAAAATTGTAAAATTGTCCAAGAAGATACCAGAGGAATATAAGAAGAAATACCTGAAATTGTTTTAATCTTATAAAGATGTATTTGCATGGTCCTATCTGGACCTTAAAAATTTTTATATTAATATAATGCAGCATAAAATTCCTCTGAGGGAAGATGCAAAACCTTATAAGTAGAAGCTTCGACAGATAAATCCTCTGCTGCTTCCCTCCATTGAAAAAGAAATCAAGAAGCTGCTAAAGGCCAAAATAATTGTGCCCTTCAGATACTCAGAATGGGTTGCTAATTTGGTCCCTGTTCGAAAGAAGAATGGAGAAATAAGGATGTGTGTGGATTTCAGGAATTTAAACAGAGCATCTTTAAAAGATAATTATCCACTCCCCAAGATGGACCACATCCTGCAGAAAGTGGTGGGAGCTTCTAGAATGCCAATGATGGATGGTTTTTCTGGTTATAATCAGGTAGTTGTACTCCCATAGGATCAGAAGAAGACAACTTTCATCACACCATGGGGTACATTTATGTATGCCAGGATGCCTTTCGGCCTGATCAACGCAGGAGCTACTTTTCAGAGGGCGATGGACATAGCCTTTGTTGGGGAGCAAGATAAATTTCTGGTGGTGTACCTTGACGATATTACAGTGTTTTCAAAAGGTGATGCTGAACACATTGAACATTTGCGAAGAACCTTTGAAAAATGTAGAAGGTATGGTCTTTCTCTAAACCCACAAAAGTCTTTATTTGTATTAGAGGAAGGCAAACTTTTAGGGCATATTTTAACTAAAGATGGGGTAAGAATAGACCCTAAAAGAGTAGAGGTTATAAATAGCATCCCTCTCCCCAGAAGTAAGAAAGAAGTGCAAGTGTTTTTGGGACGAATAAATTTTCTGAGAAGATTCATCCCTAACTATGCTGAGATAGTTAGGCATATAACAGATATGCTAAAGAAAAATAATGAGGTGAAATGGTCACAAGAATCACGGGAGGCCTTTGCTAGAATTAAAGCTGCATTTGCTGAAGCCCCTGTGCTATCTGGACCAGATTATACAAAACCTTTTATGATCTTTTCATTTGCTTCACCTCATACAGTAGCTGGACTGTTGTTATAGAAAAACGAAGATGGATATGAGCAGCCTATTGCCTTTTTCAGCCAAGTGCTCCATGATGCAGAACTGAAATACGGTATATTAGAAAAGCAGGCATATGCCCTGGTGAAGTCCCTCAAAGCCTTTAGAACGTATGTTTTGCAGTCTCACGTTACTGCATATGTCCCTACAGCAGCTGTCAAAGACATTCTCATTCAGGGAGATAGTAAAGGAAAAAGAGGAAGGTGGATTGAAAAAATACAGGAATATGACTTGGATATCAGACCTACTAAGCTGATTAAAGGATAGGGGCTTGCAAAAATATTATTAGAATCAAATTATCAAGATTTGGGCATAAATTTGTCTATGGTAGCAAATGAAGAGTTTGAGAAAGAAGAAGAGCAGCAAGGGCTGGAGATGGCTATTCATAAAATACACATGAAATATCTCACTAGTCCATGGTATAAAGAAATAGTAGAATATCTTTTGACACTTAGCTGTCCTCCAAGTTGTGATAAAGTAAAATACAGGGCTCTAAGATTGAAATCACAAAAGTACATAGTTGCTAATGGACAGCTGTATTGGAGGGACCCTTCAGGCATTCTGTTACTGTGCCTCACAGAGGATGAAGTAGAAAGTATAATGATGGAATTTCATGAAGGAATCTGTGGAGGACATTATAGCTGGAGGGCTACAGCTCATAAAATCCTAAAGGCTGGTTTCTACTGGCCAAAATTATTTGGAGATGTTTTTACTTGGGTCAGAGCATGTGATAAGTGTCAGAAATTTGTTGAGAGACAGAAGTTGGCAGCTCTGCCCCTGATTCCAGTTCATGTGAATGAGCCATTTCAACAATGGGGAATAGATTTTATAGGTGAAATTCACCCACCCTCAAGTGGAAAACATAAATGGATATTAACTGCCACAGATTATTTTACAAAATGGGTGGAAGCCATACCTGCAAGGAATGCTACTGACACTGTCATCATAAAGTTCATGGAAGAAAACATCATATCCAGGTTTGGCTGTCCTGCTAGAATAGTAACTGATAATGCACAAGCCTTCAAGTCTGCAAAATTTGTAAATTTCTGTCAGCAGTATAATATTACATTGAATCATTCTATAGCTTACTATCCACAGGGGAATGGTCTGGCAGAATCTTCCAACAAAACTCAGGTGAGGGCCCTGAAGAAAAAAATAAATGAAAATCAGAAAAATTGGGATTCCCAATTGAAATTTTCTCTATGGGCGAATAGAATAACCAGCAAGAGAGCAACTGGGAAATCCCCATATGAACTGGTATATGGACGAGCAGCAGTGTTTCCTGTGTAGCTGGCTTTACCAGTGGCACATTTCATGCAGGAAAGTCAGGAGGAACCTGATGATATGATCAGGAGGATCAATCAATTGGTGGAACTAGGGGAAACACGAAACCAAGCGAATCAGAGATTAGCTGAATATCAGGAAAAAATGAAACACATATTCGATCAGCATGCAAAAGACAGGAAATTGCAGGTTGGCGATCTGGTGCTCAGATGGGATGTCCGGAGGGTTGAAAAGGGAAAGCATGGGAAATTTGATCCCCTGTGGTTTGGTCCATTTAAAATTGTGCAACAGGGAGGAAATAACACATTTATATTGGAGAATCTATAGGGTGACGTGCTGGATGCCCCTGTAAACGACCAATTTCTGAAACCCTACTTTCAATTCTAATTCATGTCGTGGTGACCTGACTGTACCATATTGTATATTAAATTTTGTTTTGTTACTGACTGGATGATGTGGGTGTTATAATGAATCATGAAAGGAAAAGGCTTTTGAGAGCAGAATCCACAGGGTTTACATAAGATTGTGATCTGGAGGTCTGCAAGTTCTCGACACATCCAAGTATGAATGCGCCATCCCTAGTTGGAGCCGATGTTGTCCATGACAGCCCCTCATTTAATTTTTTGGTCTTCAATTCCTCCCCCCTTAACTTTCAAGTCCCTACCTTGGCCTAATACATTCATTTTTCCGACTGTTGCTTATCCTGCCCCCTGGAACGCATCAGAAAACACTACAGACGCACATTCGGAATCATAAGAGGTCTAGCCCCTTTAGTCGCGGCCCCCTGTATCTTATTGTCCACATAACCGTGTCTCAGGACTGGGTGTCAAGCCCCAAAGGTGCTTATCGTATATATCCATCGGGCGCTTTTTGCGCCGTCCGATCAGGCCACAGATCAACGGTTCATAATATTCCCTCCATGGTGGACCCTACACCTGCACTCATTTTAAAAACCAACCTGTAAATTTCGCACCACTTTTGAAGGGCTGGCGGTTTTCCGCAAAGCGCAACGATTCCATTAATCGCGTGACGCGTGTCTCAGCCACTGTTCCAAAACTACCCCCATTTCGCGCATTATCCTTCGGTCGTGGATGTGCAGCAAAATTTATGTGAACCGTCTGATCTTGGGCGCTCAATCCAACGACGACTATTCTCCAAAGTTGTGCAGCTTTTAACTCCCGTCTACATCACCCGTGGCCCGCCACCTCACCACCGCCCGACACAATATTAACCGTCGATCCAGTTTTTGATCTTATGGCCCAGAATTTTTCGCGCACCCCGTCGGCTAATCGAGTTAACCTCCACGTCACCCCTTCCGTATAGTCTCTCGTACGCCCACGTGTCATTCGCGTTCACCTCCACCATTTCCATGCATCGTTTACGTGTCTATGTTGTCTGTTTCCGCCTCGTCCACACATCGTTGTCTCACTGTGTTTTTCATTGTCACCCTTCATTCCTCCGTCACCCTGCTTCTCCTCATCGTTTCACTCAGTCCATATCACCAGTCCGTGGTCGCTGCCTCATCCATTACCTTGGCACCTGGTTTTATTTAACCATTTTGTGGGTTTTGCAGGTGTCTCGTGCCAGAGAACTATCATAACTTGCGGCCACCATCACAGAAGTCGAGAAAGCATGACAGGACCAGGTTTCAGGAGAAAAATTTGTGAAGAAAGATCTGGGAGCCGCTATGATATGTCAAACATTAAATGAAGCAGGGGTTAAAATTTGTTGATCCCTTCAGAGAATTTCAAAATGCAGATTTTACGGATGGAGGTATTAATTGTCGCGGCAAACAATATCAATGAAAGATCCCAGGAATGCAGTGTCTGGCATTGAAGAATTTAAACTCCAATTCAACTTTCAGAAGGCAAAGAGTACAAGTGCACCAAAATCATATCCTCCAGGTTTAATTTCAATAGATTTTTCTCTCGAGGAGGTACAGAATGTTACATATTTTATTCTTCATGTCTTATCCCTGAAGAAATTTGCACCCACAACATTTATTCCATAGAGCAGCAGCAGAGTACTTATAGCAGTCTAGAGCCGTCAAATCGTATGGGCGCGAAATTTTTCCACCATCTGATTTTAATGGAATAATTAACTGTTTTCGCCTACCTCTTTTATTAACTTCTCTACTCCCTCTTCTATAAAAGGGAGGAAAAGGGACATTGTAAGGGTTCCATATTTTTATCAGAAATTGGTGCTGTGAAAGGAATTTTTTGTATACATTTTGTAAAAACTTCTGTATGAGGGCTCAGAGCCCGTAGGGTCTCAGTGAGGAGGAGTTCTATCTGTAATGAGGATTCTGGTCTTTGATATCTCACAGTGTGTAAACTTCTTTTACATGCTTAATACAATATTTCATTTCATATATCTTCTTCTTGTATCATGATCCTGGAATGCGAGTGGCTCACTGATTTTAGGTAAGGATTAATCTTAGTTGATGCCCATACTTGAAATAGTCTAGCACTTTAAATTGGCTCAGACATGATATACTGTTTCATATTCATTTCATCCGTATTTCTGCTATATTAGTTGCTTGAGGAGGGTGCTTTTAAAACGCCATTGTCATGTATGGATTCTTAGATTGATAAGCCCATATGTGGTTCTGTTGTGTATCTGGGTATCAGCCTCATGTTAACTAGTATCTTCTTGATATTTTCTTTACGGCACACACCTTCTGATACTTGATTTCTGTGACATATTATTTGAATCGGCCCTCTTTACAGTAAATTTTCTCTTAACTGTCTGACGCTTTTGTGTTGGAGCTTTGCATCTTGGCTTTGCAAGATTACTTCCCCTGTGGCAGTTTCTGTAAGTTCTGGTCCCATTTAAATCCATTTCCTTTTTTTACAAGAGATAGTAGGAGAGCCCTTTTGGATTGACAACCCAGCTTTATTATGCACTCCTTGCTATGCTAAGATGTCCTAGGCACTGGTCTATGGAAACTCTAGACTGTCTCTAGGGAAGACAACAATTGTCGACAACAGGATGTAGTAGGAAAAATGCTTCTAGCTTCATTACCCAAGTCTCTGCTACACACTTGAGTGATCCATCAGATGTAGACAACAAAAATATGTTGCCTCTTATCATTCTCTCACTGCATGGTCTTCTTTCTTCTCTCAGTTGAATAAACTGAGGAAAATCTAGGGTCTCTTTGAAAGCCCTAGGTTGGCACTTGTATTCTGCAAAATACCCACTCAGGATCTCATGTTCTAAGTGGAAATATTTCTCTCCACTTCCTCTATGAGAATAGGATGTGCATGGATCTTCTTCTGTCTCTTGAAACCTTCTAGAGGTCTCACTGCAACTTTCTTCTTCTTGAAATCCTCTAGGAGTTTCATTACTTTCTTCTTCTTATCTCTTATTAGATCTGAAAATTGATGAGAGAAATATCATCCTCTTCATAATTTTGTTCTTTTCTACTTCTATTTGTAGCTCTTTGGCTTGAAGCCCACAGGCTGAGCCAATGATCTTGCTTTGATACCACTGTAATATCCCAAAAGGGACTGCTCAGCAAAACAGGCCTGAAAAACACATTTTTCAAGGATGTGTGGTTTAGTAACCAAGATAATCCCTTGGATTCCTTATATCTGGTAATCTAAGAACCAATTCCAAGAGGAGATTAGAAACAAAAAAAACTAGGTCAGGCAAACATGCCTCCCACACCTAGTATGGCTTGTTAAATGTCCAATGAGGGACTGCAACAATATAAAAACATTGTATTGGGGTAGAAGTAGGCTAATAACACATTTTATGTGTTAATAAACCTTATACTAATATTAATATATATAGCAGCAAGAAAATTGATCTATCCCTTCAACCCAAAGTGGGGAAAAGTAGTGATTTAAGCCCTAAAATGATTATTTTCAGAAATATGCGTAAAATTAGAGGACAGTGATGGTTGGATCTATTAGCTTAGGTCATCAGGGACCCCCACACAAAATTTCAGCATAAAAAAATCACTATAGCTAAGTTAAACAGTTCCCCCACTCCCGAAATGGCTTAAAATTACTGATTTCCCATGACCTAGAGTATGAAGAAATTACTGAAGCACAGACATCGTGATTTTATGAAGGTGTTAACTGTAATAGGATATAAAAATCATTAAATTGGATCAAGGATATGGATCAAACAATATACAAGAGAAAAACAGAGATTTAACATGAATAAACCCTCAAAATAGAGGTGTTGCACCATGTATTAAGACTGAAGAACTTGACAACGTAATTTTCAGAGGGCTGAAGAATTATTTCATTATATTTAAGATCTAGGGTAGATACTTACATTAAAATATAGATCTATTACAGATCCATATGCCAAAGAGTCTCATCTTTACACTCCCCTTAGGGATCTCAACAAAACATGGATATCAATGAGTAGATCTGAGATCTAAGCCACAGATCTGTAGTAATATTTAGAAATTTCTAAAGAATATGATACAAAGTAGATTAGATCTGAAATGAACATGGATTTTTTGGCCAATCCATGGTTCACCACAGTGAAGGGAAGGGTCCCTTTCACGAGAGATATTTCCTCCAAGCTAATACAAAAACCCCACTGCAACTTTTCCTACCAAAAAGGATGTAGTCTCTTCAAGGAACTGCGTATTAAAGGATAGAGAACAGTATGGCCTGATGCCAAGATCAAAAACTGAATCTCTAACAGTGGATGCACTCTTCCAGGAGGTTAAAAGACACAATCACTGAGAAGAGGCTCCAATACAAGCTAGATCTGAGCATATCTAGAGTTCCACTTGCTGCAGCTTACAAAAGCAAGCAAACCCTCACTGGATCTATGTTTTAGTTGGAAGTAGAAGCTTGGTCTCCAACCAGATACTAGACAAGAAATACAAGGTCTCCCAAGAGCTCCTTAATGGGAACAGATGGAACTCCTAAACAGGAAATCCTAGTGCAATCTAGGCTAAGCAGCCAAGAAAGCTGTTTGTCTAAACAGACAGCAATTCAGAAATCAAATCATGAACAACCTCCATATGTTGCCTTCCTCTTCCTTTTATAAGATGAGAGCTTTCCAAAACCCTAAACCACCTTCATTCATTTAACCCTTTTCACATGGAGGACTTCCTTCTATAACTGCGCTAATCATCCATGAGGTTCAATGTATCTAGACTGTGTTGTGATTTGATCCTATTGACCCAGTCAAATAGCTCAATCTTGTTTCACACACAAGTGGACTTTATCAAGACAAAATTGATTTACCTCTGTTCACATTTGGGCATGTATTTATTCTTTTATTAGGAGTTTTTGACCCTCCTTTACATAATTATTCTTTGAACAAAGAAAACAAAATGAAATTGAATATTCCTATTAAAGTAGGAATATTACAATTTTTCTCTTGAAATGTGCTTGACTTATTGAAGCTTTCATTGTAGGTATTGTTAATGGTGGATCAAGATGCTTTTTTTGGAGATGATAAATGACCTTGTTGTAGCCTTGTGTAAGTTTTGTGGTTGCCTAATATCAAGTATATGACCCTTCAATGCTTCACGATGATCAATTCTTCATTCTGGTGCTTCCAAGTGTTTTTTATTGTGGTTTTGGAGGGCTTCTGTAGACTGCTACAGGACCGTGTGTCTTCCTGTAGTAGTCACATATACTCTCATAGGATCATTATTTCCTTTTGGTGATACCTTTAAAAATACTAATAATTCATGAGTAATCAGTTAACAAGGAACAAAGACCTTTTTTGTGGTGGAAGGGATGGAAGAAGGGGTTAACATGGGTTCTTTTCATGGAAAAAGGTGAAAATGAGAGTGGAGAAGATGTCAAGTGGTGTGGAAAATGAATGACGAGGATATGGTGGACCTCTATCAACATTTCCTAAAGGATACATGATGTTTTAGCCTCTTTCTCCAATTAGATCCACTTCTTGTAGCATTTCATGAAATCCCCCTTGTAGCAGAATTGTTTTATTCTTATCTTTAAAATGATAGACTGTATTGACTTGAAATTGTTTGAGAATATTACCACCATACTTATGAACATCCCCATAAAAATATTTTCCAATGGATGCATGAATCTCAAGAAAAATTAAAAATGGTTGTAGGTGATGAAGGTCGATTTCTCAAAAAGTGTGCACCGAAATTTGTTGAAATTTCTTGATCATGTTACCATCATCCATATGCATCTCCCCATGAAACAACTCAGCCAGTGGATGCATTATTTTCATGATATAATAAAACATTTTTTTTCTCTGTGTATTTAGGACTTCCTATAGAAAAATATAACTACCTTTTTTATGACATCGGGGTAAATGAATGAGAAAATATTGGAAATGATGGGTGGATGTTGGAAATGGATGAGGGTGATGGATTGGCATGAACTTGGTCATTTTAGAGCATCTGAGCAAAGGAAGAGAAACTCCAAGTTTGACTTCCTTTGACTATATTTTTGACCAACTTTTTCTTTTGGTGCCAACTTGTTTTTGTTTCTTGCAAAGGTTGGAAAGAACCTGAATTCATTAGAGAGAGATACCTGGAGAATATATATATATATATATTCATTTTTTCATTTTTCTTAGGCCTACTAGCTGTCTCATTGAGGTTTTCAACTAGTAGGTTTGCCTAGGCACCTCAAAGGAGGTTTTCACCTAGGATATTTTCATTTTCTCTTATTTTATTATTTTTTTAACCCATTGACTACCTCATGGAGGTTTTCATTCAGTGAGACAATATCAGGCACCTCAAAAGAGGTTTTCACTTGAGATTTATTCTTTTCTTTTTTCTCTTTTTCTCTTTTTTTATTATTTTTCTATCTTACTGTACTTGAAAAAAATAAAATCTCTTTCAAGAATAGGAATACTTCCATTAGATCCATGTGAACATCAAGATGACAGATAAAATCATGTGTAGGCTTGAAAGATATGCTTTGACATGTACCTGAATATGAGAGACAAACTTCTTTGAGTGAGATGATATTAAGTACTGTTGAAGAAGAGTGTGTTGCTAGAACTTAATGATTTTCTGGAACCATATTTCAATATAGTTGTGATGCCCCTGGTTCACTTGCACATTTGGATCTCTTTTTATGTCTTCTTCTATCATGACATTCAAATCTTCCTCTTTTTGTTGATTGTTTCCTTTAACACGTGAAGGATCTGATGGTAAACATGAGGGAAATTTCTCAATATCTGATTTTGATGTATGATCTTCATCAAGTGCAACCCATGATTCTTTGGTATTCTTATTGGGATCTTCTTTTTCTAAATGTTGTCCTTCAATGACATGAAGAGAATCGTTTTTTTTGAAATACTCTTCCTGAGCTAAGATGGATACCATTTAGATAAAGAGTATATGTTTGGTGGTATTGTACCTCAATAGTGTAAGTGGGATGATCTAATTCATTTTGTGGGTTTGGAAATGGCGGTACAGGTAGTTGAGTCGAAGTGGATTTTTGAGATGGATGTGGTTGGGGTTGTGGTTGTGGTCGAGGTGGATGGTAGGGATAAACTGTAGTTGGGTATGGAGGATATTAAGGAAAATATTTAGGATATTATGGATTTTTCCGATAATGTCCTTGCAAATATTGTTGCCAAGATTGGTTTTTGGGTTGAGATGACCAATTTTTCCAAGGAGGGAGTGTGTTCCAATTACTTTGAGATGGATGTGCATAGGATTGAAACTATGAATTAGGTTCTTGAACCATATCAAATTGAATAATATGCCATGGTCCTCTTGGAGCTACCTAATAGAGTTGCTTTGGTGATTGACTTGCTCCACTATCTTCTTGGAACAATTCCTTCAACCTTGGTAATGATGGACAATATTTAGTAGAATATGATTATGCATGGATAACAAAAATATCAACATCTTCTTTTTTCTCATTTTTCATTCTTAACATTTCTACTTGTTCACTTAGATTTCTAAGAAATATTGTTTTAAAGTTATGAAGCGAATTTCCAAGTCGAGCTTGACTTATGAATGTTGATGCTGATTTACTTACTCTTTCCCTTCCTATTGATATGTGCTTGCATGTTTCACAAATTTCTTCAATTTGTAATCGATATACATATCCTCTACTCATGATATCAAGGAGATCAATCCACTCATCCCTAATTGTTCTAATTACGATGGTTTTTAGTGTATCAAATCCTAAATGATGTAAATTTTCCCTCTTAACATTATACATGAACCTCTCTATTAGATCCTCGAGGCTCACATATTATTTTTGAATTATTCTAAATATTTATTCTTTAAGATTATGATCTTTATATTTTCTAGAAATATATTTTGCATATCATTCCATGATCTTATTGAACTAGTCCCTAAACTCATGAACCATTTAATATCTTTATTCTTCAATGTTACTGAAAACAATCTCAATTTTTGAGTGTTTAATAAGTAACCATACTATCTAAAAAGGATTTCAAATCTAAAGAGAAATGTTTCCGGACCCTCTAACCTCATACCACAGAAGTTGGGAAGGAAGGATGGAGGGGTGTTCTTCATATGGACACTGATATCAATATCTTGAATGGGAAATCCAAGAGGATCTTCTTCATTGTCATCATATCCATCCATTTCTTCTACCTTCTTTGCCACCTCTTCTTCTTCTACTTGCAAAAGTGGATGGTGATGTGGCTCTTACTGCACCACGTGATCAAAGGGGTGGGGAGTTGGTGTTGGAGAAGTAATTTTTTTTATATTAAAAAAAAATGAATAAGAGTGTTAATTCAATAGAATTTTATAAAATGAAATATTGCTTCTTCTTTTTTTCAGAAATCGATCAACTAGTGAATAAAACAATTCATACTTTGATACCTCCCCAAAAATGGCTCCATAAAGTGATGATTCTGAGTATTGCAACAAGAATGTTGCAACTACCAAGGCTGCCAACTTTAATTATCAACCCGGGGTTCATACAAACTTAAGAGGTGTCAACACTATATGTGCAACATACAATGTGTACTTCTTTAGTTGATCTGATTTAATGGAATAAATAGTAAATTAATTGCCGAAAAGGAAATGTTACTTCGAAAATAAATTAATCCTAGGTAAGAACAACAATTTGTAATTGAAATCCTAAGAGCATGAATTCAAATAAATAGGCCTAATATAATTTCTAAAAATGCATGACCTAAGTGGTTTTTATTCTTCCTCCATCTTGGTTTTAGATCCTAGGGGCCATGATTCAAGCACAAAAGATAAAAACCAAGTTTTGGGAGAAAATATGGTCAAGTTTACACGTTCTATAGGAGTGCTAAAGGAAGTTATGTAGCTGCTACATGAAGTCATGTTTTGCTACAAGAGGAGATAAATCACCTAATGACCGATTCAATCAAATGAAAATATGATGGGATATTTTTTTTAATTAATTAGGGTGTCTTAGGACTCCATTCCAAGTGGAATCACTCAAAAATACCCTTGTCAACACGTGCTAAAAAATAACAGAAAATTACTAGTCTAAAAACTGGAAATTCAAGAGCTAGTGAGCTAGTTAACCTATCAAATGCCTAATCTAATAAAGTGAAAATTAAATAGGGTGAATTTTTTTATTAAATTGAATTCTTTTATAACCTAATACAATTTTAATCAACTCAAATGAAACTTATTAACACGTTCTAACAGATAACATAAAATCACTAGTATTTTGCTAAAAGGGAGTTCCATAAATCCTAGATTCGTAAACTAGTAACCCAATCCAAGTATCTCAATGATGAAGAATAATTTTAAAAGATTTTATAAGGATGAACCATTCTTGTGAATCTGTGAATAAATTTTAAAAAAAATCACTTCAACTATTTAACCAATATAACCTACAACAAAAGAATCATGAATAATAAATGAATAAACAAGAGATGCTAGTGAAAAAGTCATTCAAAGGACATAAATAAATTGTGCAAGAGGGATCTGAGGCTCCTGGGATGACCAATCCCAAGGAGAATCATATTCATATGGAAGAAACCAAGCTTTAGAAACTAAAAATGGCACCAAAATTCATTATTTGAATTGATTTAAGTACATCCCTGCTAGAAATAAAAGTGGAGCTGCAAAGAACAAGTTTTCTCCACAAGAAGTCTAATAAACACATTCATCTAGACGCCAATTCGAATTGTTACTTATAAAAAATGATGAGGAAGCATTCTCCTTGAAAGGAGGATTTTTTCCCCTCCCAATTCCATTAAATAGTGGATCTGGTTCCCAACACTAGGAATCTGCATTAAATGATAGGGAGCACATTCCTATATTTTCTCAATCACTGGAACTCCAGAATTTCTAAATAATTTCATGATATTTTTTCATTTATTATCCAATCTGGATCCTCCTGTAGTAGGGAGAAATACCTATATTATTCCCCCCTCCAATTTTTCAAGATCTACCTAATATTCTCACAATATTCTTCAAAAATAAATAATATTAGGCATAAATATGAAATTATCTCTAAACTTTCCTAAGAACATATTAAAGCTAAAATAAATTATTAAGTGTAGAAGGAGAGATTTAATATAGCCTTTTTGTGCCCAAGAAAGGTTATAAGGGCCTTAGTTTGTGTCTAATTCAGAGGCCCATCAAGAATTATGTGCATTAATGTCACATTGACTAATCGAGGGATCACTCTTCACCACAAGCTCCATGGATTTATTAGAGCATTCAAAGTTTTTCTGGATAAGACCTTGACCATGGGAAGGAAATGAAGGTGGGATAATTAGATCAACTATTTTATTTTCATATTTCCCAATGTCAACACTGATATGAGGGTACAATTTAATTGGTAATGTGAATGAAATAAGAGAAGGGAAAAAAGAGGTGGCAGGTTCCTCCTTCGAAATCGGAGATGTCTCATGGTTGATGTAATTCGTAAGGGAAAATAAATAGGGGATTCAAATTCAATTTGTTTCAATGATATTAGAACCAAACACTGAAACTTATCACTGATGGAATCACAATCCACATCTTCTTCAGAAAATTCATAACAAAGGTGGAGAAACAGGTCAAGAAAATCCTCTAATGATACATTAGGTTCCATTCTAAGTTGAATTATCCTTTCATATACACCTTTATAATCATACATGTTAAAATATTTAAAAATATCCTTAAGAAGTTGTTCAAAGGAATGTGTTATCACTCAGATTTTCCTTGAAGTTGTGGAAAAGGAAAGTAAATCTGAGGTAACCACAAACCAACCTTCAGATGCAGAATCTAGCCAATCTGTATCCAGAGAGGGCTCTCTCTTTAAAATTTAGCTTTTGTTCTTTGAAAATATTAGGCTAGTTATAAGTCCAAGAGTTTTGTTTGAATTTGAATGGTGGAATCCGCTAACTAAGGGCACGATTGATTATTTCAGGCCATTGGGCTATGGAGTCGAAATGATGGCTTTACTGGATTAAGATTCTACACACAAGATGGCTTTGCAGGGCAAGATAGCCAAACAGAGAACAATTTTAGAAATTAAAGTGAATGGAATGGATTTTGAAGGGATGAAAGGCAATTAAGAATCTTTCAACATGTTCAAAAGAAAGAAAATGAATGATTACAAATAAAGAGCAGTTAAGAATTCTTTACTATAGTAATCAAAATGTTTAAACCAGCGAAACAAGAGCAATTAAGAATTTGTTGCTTATAACCAGTTTAGAAGAAAACATTTAGAATAATCACAATTGAAATCAGAGTACACTTAAGTAAGTTCTGATTTATTCTTTTATGTCAATTATTCAGAAATGGAACACAGTGATATTATAAACAGATATAAAACTTAAGACATAGGATAGAAATGACTTATTGAACTGTAGTCTGACACATGAATCCTGCAAAAAGTCTTGAGCTTCAATTCATCATCCAGCAAGCCACAAAGAAATTTCTCCAAAAGCACTTTATTCCAAAAGTCAATGTTACAGCAAAGTAGAAGAATCCACCCTCAATACTCCAATTGAGGGAGTATTTATACAAATTCTAAACTAAAATATCTTGAAAAAAATATCAAAATTGGTTCACAAATCTCTCCAACTATTTTACATAAATAGAACTTAAGTAAAAGACACTCAAACTAATGCATATATTTGGCACTATTTTGTATGGATAGGTGATGACAAATAGGAGAATTCGAATTTGATTCAACTCTTAGTTGATGATAAGGCATCCAAGTCACTAACTGCTTCTTTTCTTTATGCATTTTGCTCCAATAATTCTGCAAACTTGGGGTCCAATGATATATTTGTATTTCTCAATCCGTAATAGATATGTAAAAATTGAAAGAGGTTATTGTAGAATAACATGTTGGTGAGATAAACCTCTTTCAGTTTCCCAAAATTCCTCTCCAACTGTGTACAATAGACTCTGTAAACATATGTGTAAAACAGAGTTTTACAGAGTCTGAAAAATAGCCTGTAAAGATGTGCATGTATCTCTCATTCTGAAATCACTGTGCAAAAAGTGAGATAGGTTTTTGTAGATGACCCTCTTAGGAACAAAACCCTCCTTCAGTTTTGTATGATGTATTTTTTATTTACCACAATATTCTCTGTAAAATGATGACTTAACTGGTATTTTCTGCAAAAAGTGTTTTCCAACATTGTTTAATATTTCCAAAACCATAATAGCTGTTAGAAAAGTGATAGAGGTTTTTGTAGATTGTTCTCTTAATAAAATAAACCTCCTTCAGTTTTTTTAAATTCATCTTGGATTGATCACAATATTTTCTGCAAAACTATGACTTAAACATGAAATTTTTGAAGAATGTACCATTTTTGCTCTAATTTCATCTTTTAACCTTAAACTTCTTTTCACTGTTTTTCACTTTTATTTTGGATAAACTTCATTGTGGCTGGTGGATGTGTTTTCATCTTTGTTTAACCCTTAATATCTTCATGTTTACTTTCACTGTTTATAGTTTACTTTTTACTTTTTACCGCTCTATTTTTTATCTGTCTTCATTTTGTCATGAACTTGTATGTTCTGTTTTGTAACTGTCTTCCCTGCTGTTTATCTTCATGCTAGCTGATTTACTTGACTTGGTATTCAATCTGATACTCTTTAATCCTGATACTCTTTAACTGTTCTTTACTGTGTCCTTTTACCTTCAATGTGTAGTTTAGGTTTTTACTGTCTGTTTCAACAGTAAATCGTTTAATATCCTGTTTCCTTTGCTTGTCTTTCAACTGTATGTTTTATCTTCCATCTTTGTTTGAATAGATTTGATAACACTCTTGGAGTAAACAAGTCTTATGACTAGTATTAAGACTGTTTATCCAAGGATGTGGTCTTCTGATCACCTGTAAAACAAAACAAATTGTTAAGAAAGCATTGGTTTGTAGGGACGGTCGAAAAGGTTTCATTTGATTTTGAGAGGTCTGGAGTGAATCTAGAATGATTTTTGGGAGGTAAACCATGCTTGAATTGGTTAACAGAGGCTTCAGGTAGCGCAGCTGGGTTACAAAGGGTTTTACTGCATGGGAGTCTAGTCGTTCACTGTGCAGGATATAATAAAAAAACGCAAGTTCTTTTCGTTTTATTGGAAAAGTCAATGGGTGGTGGAAATTTTATTAATTTAATGAATGACGTCATCCTGTACGATGGATGAGTCACGGGGAACAGTGGAGGCGGTAAGCGGTTTATTTTGCACCACTTATGCGGAAAGGAGGTATCGGGCGGAGAGGCAGCGAAGCGATACAATGCTTGACACGTAGCCAAGGTACTATTTGAAAACCATTTTGATTTCACGCATTAACACTCGTACAGGGGATGGCTAGCGGAATCAATAGGAGCCGTCGATCTTGGGCGGATCGATCCAACGGTTGACGAGATATGGAGTTGACGGATATTTAATGTGCGGGACCGACATGATTTAATATAAATTAATCATTTCGGGAAGCGATTGATTGGAGGGTTTGGTTATTAATTAATCTTAAGGATTAATTAATCCCATATATAAAAATTGTCGAGAAATGGAAAATGGCGTGTGGACGAATTATTTCAAAGTTTGATTTCGATTAAACTTTGGATTCATTTTTATTTCAAACATATTTTCATATGTTTAAACCTTTTTTCATATATTTTTTAATATATGGTAATTAAATCAATATGACTTTCTTACCATAGGGGCGGGAATAAAAATAATGTTATTTTTTTAGCCAAAGGGCATATAAGGTGGGTTTTTATTTGAATGTATTAGGGCTAAATACTTTGGCTAAAAAGTGTAATATAAGGGTTTTGGGGGTATTAGTACAAAGGACTTATATATAATAGGAAAAGGTGATTTTTATGGGAGTTAATACATAAATTAGAGTTAATATGACCTAGGGACAATGTAAACTCAAAACACTTAAATATAACCAAGGAAGTGAAGATTTACAAGCAAATAGCATTATAATCATTTCATCACTTAAACTTAGAATAAAAATTGATTTTGAGGGTTGAATGAATGTGATAGTGGATGATTTCAAGTACTTAGGTCTTTTCAATTATTGGGTCGAGGGTCCGGTCCCTCCAAAAGTCAAGGAAATGCCTTGAGCCCCTCTAATTTTCAAATACCTTAGCACTTAGGGGAAATTAGTGAAACCTTTAGGGAAAAATGAAGGGGAAGTTAATAATCTTGACCTTGCTTTGCTTTGAAATTCTGCCAATGTAGTGTTCTGCCTTTGCACTTGTGATGAAAGTAAATTCTTAACACATTTTAACACCATCATTCATCACATGAAAATTTGTAACATCATCTACCTACCCTATCTACTTTACTCTACCATTTTTTCTCCTTTAGTAGGGTGCACTTAGACTGGCAAACCCTTATCACACTTTTTCTTTTACATGGAAAACCTATCTAAGTCTACACTTATTACATCCAAGGGCTCAGATTAAACTATTGAGCACCTTTTATTCACTCTACCTATCTACTTATCTGCCAAGATTAAACTGTTTGGCCAAATATTTATTCTCTATTCTACAACATGAAATTGAAAGATGAATGAGTCAAGTTTAAACAGTTTGACTCTTCATAAATTGTGGAAAAAGTTTAACAAGCTACACACAATTTCTTATTATAGAAAATGAAATAGTAGTGGCATTTAGACTTGCACACTTTCTTTGGCCTTTCTTTAATGGGGTTCATTTTCTTTCACTTTTTTGGCCAATTTTATTCTTTTACCCTTTGATTTTTCTTTTAGGGTATACCCTCTTTACATTTTTTAAATTTTTTGATTTTTTGATTTTTTGAGAATATGGAACACCTTTGCAATAAGAAAAAGGTTTGAACATATTGCATAGTTCAACAAGTCAATAATGAAAAATGACACCTATTGGTATAGGAGTCTAACACTGGCTCCACTTGGGGATGGCTTTTCCTGGCGGAAAGTCAAGAACAACATGTCAGATGCCTCAAAATGTCTTCAACTGAACCATGTAATCTTCCTTTTCTGGTGGCTTTATTGTATATATGATAGTAAAACTTCTGAAGCTTAGGGCCTTCACTTCGGGCTTCAATTCCAATAAGTTACTATCCACTCAAAACTTAAAACTTTGTTGCCCAGTTAGGAATTTTCTGCCTTGTTCCAATCCCAAACATGCATTTGCTGTGGTTGAAAATCTTGAATTGAATATAGTCCTTTTTCTGCAACCTGAAATCTGATCTGAAACTAAAACAACACACAAAAATTTTCAAACCAACTTAATGAAAAACTAGCTGAAAATTGAAAACTAAAAAAAAATGCTCAAAATTCTAAGCTTATTAGCACTCATTTACCTACTCTAATCTACTAAAAATCTTATTGAATCAGGGAATACAAAAATGCCAATGAAGCCAATCAAGTAGCTGTAAAAATAAATGGATAACTTGATTGCTTGTGATCAAAATTGGAAGTATGTTATGATCATGTGCCTTTATAATAAATGATATGATGTGTAAATGCCACTTTTGATGTATTTGATCCTTATAGAGAAAACATGTTTGCAAATTTGGGCTCAAAATATTCTCCATATAATCTGATATAGGATCAATAAAAGCATGATGTATGTTATTTACTTCTAGGCCTTCAATGACTAGTTGCTCAGTTGTATTCTGAATATTAATCCTTGAAACTATTTCTTTAGTCTTGTGTTTGAAAGAATAATCATTCTCAATATGCAGGTCAAAAGATAGTACAATTTCCTCTTGCTTTGGAGAAGGAAGATTTTCAAAGAATTCTTTAGGATTTCGGAAATGGTATGACTAAATTTGAGAATGCAAAAGTTTGATTTCATTTTCATAATTTTCAGAAATTATATCAAGAAGCCATTTTTTAACTTGAGGAGAACATTTTCTTGATTTCAAAAGAAGAAAGAAAGCTCTTATAAAATCCTCATCAAGCTAAAGTTCTAATATCTCATCCCTCAAAATAGCTAGTGATTGTTTTGTGAAATTATCATAATTATCATCATACTGATCATATTTAGGCAAATCTTCAGAATAAGGAATGTCATCAATTATAAACATTGGATCAGCATATTTCTCTTCCAACAATCCCAATATGTCTTGATTAGATTGGTTGCATTCTTTTTGAAAGTCATTATTTTGCTCAATAGGAATGCTATCAAGCAATGGGCCTTTTTGGGAAAGTAGAATAACATGAGCATCAACTTGTTCTTCTATCCCTTCATGGATAAAATTTTTTGTACATTCATCAACATTAGAAGAAGTAGAAACAATTTCTTCATTGTGTAAATATTTTGAGGATGGTTTCATGTTTAGAAGCAAATTGATTTCTTCTTCGGTGAGGGGGGGTGGGAATCTCTGAATTCTTAGATTGAAATGACAATTGCTTTTCCTCTTATCGAAAAGTTTATCATGAGCTTGATTAATTTCTTTAACTCCATTCAAAACATTAAATGAAACATCATTTGTTAATACAGAGGGGTTTTGTGGAACTTGATTTATCTCCTGACATATTTCATCTTTGTTTAACTCCTCTTGATTATTATGACATTTAACTTGAGAATGAAAGTTTTGGACTTCTTCTAATAAATCTTCAGGATGCCAATTTTCAAAAACTTCATCAATATTTTTAAGGTAATGTATAAGATCTTCAGCTTGATCACAACAATTTTCAGGTAATGATAAAGATGGAAAATCTTCTTTGTAATGCTCATAAAATACCTTATGAAAATCTTTTAGAGAAAACAAACTTGCGGGTTTGAGAGCTTCATACCATTCCCTTGATTTTCCTTCTAAGGTTCCCATGAATATCTTCATGAGGCAATCCTCATGCCAATCGCCCTTCAATATTGATGAGTGTATATGAAATTTAATGAGATGTAGTAAAGGATCATCAATATTCTCATCTTGAAACATGGGCAGATTTTCACCCCAATTTACCTTCGGTAGTTTGTATGGAAATCCCGGTATGTGATCTCTGCTCATGGGAGCATATCTTCGTTTTCTTCTTGGATTATCTTGAAAATCAGCCATAATGAAAGGCCACGATATCGGTAAAACCAAGTTAGATCCTTATATAAAATACAATACATATTGAAAACCATTCTTAACGAGAAAGAACATAATGTCTTGGATTAAGATCCAAGTTGAAAGCCTGATCTTTCCATATTGTTCTTCCAGGTTCATTCCTCCAGTGGAGTCTTGATTGTGAAATGGATTTGGAGTTGCCAGGTGGATGATTTTAACCTTTGTGTGTTTGATCCCTGTCCACCATCATAGATCAGATCTAAACCTGTAAAACAATTCTGAAGAGAAATTTAGTTCTTCAGGAAACTAAATTTTTGTGAATTTTCAAAACAACTTCTACAAACTCTTCAAGAAATTTAAGATTTTGGATTAAAATTTTCTCAAAGATTTATTAAACTAGAGAATCTGATTGAATGTTTCGAACCCAAAGTTCATTTTATAAGCTAAACCAGAGATAGACTAAAGCAACATTTGTTTACTATGCAGTTGCAGAGAAAAAGCATTTCAAAGGCTACCTGGCTGATCTTCAGACTCTGTCTATAGCTTATAAATCAAACAATAGTACAAATAATATGATTCAGATCCCCAGTATGGTTGCCACTATGTTATCACTCATATTTTCCTTGAAGTTGTGGAAAAGGAAAGTAAATCTGAGGTAACCACAAACCAACCTTCAGATACAGAATCTATCCAATCTGTATCTAGAGAGGGCTCTCTCTTTGAAATTTAGCTTTTGTTCTTTGAAAATATTAGGCTAGTTATAAGTCCAAGAGTTTTGTTTGAATTTGAATGGTGGAATCCGCCAACTAAGGGCAAGATTGAGTATTTCAGGCCATTGGGCTATGGAGTCGAAAGGATGGCTTTACTGGATTAAGATTCTACACACAAGATGGCTTTGCAAGGCAAGATAGCCAAACATAGAACAATTTTAGAAATTAAAGTGAATGGAATGGATTTTGAAGGGATGAAAGGAAATTAAGAATCTTTCAACATGTTCAAAGAAAGAAAGTGAATGATTACAAATAAAGAGCAGTTAAGAATTCTTTACTATAGTAATCAAAATGCTTAAACCAGCGAAACAAGAGCAATTAAGAATTCATTGTTTATAACCAGTTTAGAAGAAAACATTTAGAATAATCACAATTGAAATAAGAGTACAATTAAGTAAGTTTTGATTTATTCTTTTATGTCAATTATTCAGAAATGGAACACAGTGATATTATAAACAGATATAAAACTTAAAACATAGGATAGAAAAGACTTATTGAACTGTAGTCTGACACATGAATCCTGCAAAAAGTCTTGAGCTTGAATTCGTCATCCAGCAAGCCACAAAGAAGTTTCTCCAAAACACTTTTATTCCAAAAAGTCAATGTTACAGCAAAGTAGAAGAATCCACCCAAAATACTTCCAAGAGTGAAGTATTTATACAAATTCTAAACTAAAATATCTTGAAAAAATATCAAGATTGGTTCACAAATCTCTCCAACTATTTTACATAAATAGAACTTAAGTAAATGACACTCAAACTAATGCATCTATTTGGCACTATTTTGTATGGATAGGTGATGAAAAAGAGGATAATTCAAATTTGATCCAACTCTTAGTTGATGATGAGGCATCCAAGTCATTAACTGCTTCCTTTCTTTGTGCAATCTGCTCCTACAGTTCTGCAAACTTGGGGTCCAATGATATATTTTTATTTCTCAATCCGTAATAGATATGTAAAAAGTGAAAGAGTTTATTTTGGATTAACATGTTGGTGAGATAAATCTCTTTCAGTTTCCCAAAATTACTCTCCCGCTGTGCACAATAGACTCTGTAAAAATATGTGTAAAACAGAGTTTTACAGAGTCTGAAAAATATCCTATAAAGATGTGCATGTATCTCTCATTCTGAAATCGTTGTGAAAAAAGTGAGATAGGTTTTTGTAGATGAGCCTCTTAGGAATAAAAACCTCCTTCATTTTTGTATGATTTATTTTTTATTTACCACAATATTCTCTGCAAAATGATGACGTAATTGGTATTTTCTGCAAAAAGTGTTTTCCAGCATTGTTTAATATTTCCAAAACCATAATAGATGTTAGAAAAGTGAGAGAGGTTTTTGTAGATTTTCCTCCTAAGAACATAAACCTCTTTCATTTTTTCAAAATTCATCTTTTAACCTTAAACTTCTTTTCACTTTTTTTCACTTTTATTTTGGATAAAATTCATTGTGGCTGGTGGAAGTGTTTTCATCTTTGTTTAACCCTTAATATCTTCATGTTTAATTTCACTATTTACAGTTTACTTTTTACTTTTTACCGCTCTATTTTTTATCTGTCTTCATTTTGTCATGAACTTGTATGTTCTATTTTGTAACTGTCTTCCCTGCTGTTTATCGTCATGCTAGCTGATTTACTTGACTTGGTCTTCAATATGATACTCTTTAATCCTGATACTCTTTGACTGTTCTTTACTGTGTCCTTTTACCTTCAATGTGTAGTTTAGGTTTTTATTGTCTTTTTCAACAGTAAATGGTTTAATATCCTATTTCATTTGCTTGTCTTTCAACTTTATATTTTATCTTCCATCTCTGTTTGAATAGATTTGATAACACTCTTGGAGTGAACAAGTCTTATGACTAGTATTAATATTGTTTATCCAAGGATGTGGTCTTTTGATCACCTGTAAAATAAAACAAATTGTTAAGAAAGCATTGGTTTGTAGGGAAGGTCGAAAAGGTTTCATTTGATTTTGAGAGGTCTAGAGTGAATCTAGAATGATTTTTGGGAGGTAAACCATGTTTGAATTGGTTAACAGAGGCTTCAGGTAGCGCAGCTAGGTTACAAAGGGTTTTACTGCATGGGAGTCTGGTCGTTCACTGTGCACGATATAATAAAAAAAACGCAAGTTCTTTTCGTTTTATTGGCAAAGTCAATGGGTGGCAGAAATTTTATTAATTTAATGAATGACGTCATCCTGTATGATGGATGAGTCACGGGGAACAGTGGAGGCGGTAAGTGGTTTATTCTGCACCACTTATGCGGAAAGGCGGTATCGGGCGGAGAGGCAGCGAAGAGATACAGTGCTTGACATGTAGCCAAGGTACTATTTGAAAACCATTTTGATTTCACGCGTTAACGCTCGTACAGGGGATGGCTAGTGGAATCAATGGGAGTCGTCGATCTTGGGCGGATCGATCCAACGGTTGACGAGATATGGAGTTGACGGATATTTAATGTGCGGGACCGACATGATTTAATATAAATTAATCATTTCGGGAAGCGATTGATTGGAGGGTTTGGTTATTAATTAATCTTAAAGATTAATTAATCCCATATGAAAAAATAGTCGGGAAATGGAAAATGGCGCGTGGACGAATTATTTCAAAGTTTGATTTCGATTAAACTTTGGATTTATTTTTATTTCAAACATATTTTCATATGTTTAAACCTTTTTTCATATATTTTTTAATATATGGTAATTAAATCAATATGAATTTCTTACCATAGGGGCGGGAATAAAAATAATGTTATTTTTTAGCCAAAGGGCATATAAGGTGGGTTTTTATTTGAATGTATTAGGGCTAAATACTTTGGCTAAAAAGTGTAATATAAGGGTTTTGGGGGTATTAGTACAAAGGATTTATATATAATAGGAAAAGGTGATTTTTATGGGAGTTAATACATAAATTAGAGTTAATATGACCTAGGGACAATGTAAACTCAAAACACTTAAATATAACCAAGGAAGTGAAGATTTACAAGCAAATAGCATTATAATCATTTCATCACTTAAACTTAGAATAAAAAGTGACTTTGAGGGTTGAATGAATGTGATAGTGGATGATTTCAAGTACTTAGGTCTTTTCAATTATTGGGCCGAGGGTCCGGTCCCTCCAAAAGTCAAGGAAATGCCTTGAGCCCCTCTAATTTTCAAATACCTTAGCACTTAGGGGAAATTAGTGAAACCTTTAGGGAAAAATGAAGGGGAAGTTAATAATCTTGACCTTGCTTTGCTTTGAAATTCTGCCATTGTAGTGTTCTGCCTTTGCACTTATGATGAAAGTAAATTCTTAACACATTTTAACACCATCATTCATCACATGAAAATTTGCAACATCATCTATCTACCCTATCTACTTTACTCTACCATTTTTTCTCCTTTATTAGGGTGCACTTAGACTGGCAAACCCTTATCACACTTTTTCTTTTACATGGAAAACCTATCTAAGTCTACACTTATTACATCCAAGGGCTCAGATTAAACTGTTGAGCACCTTTTATTCACTCTACCTATCTACTTATCTGCCAAGATTAAACTGTTTGGCCAGATATTTATTCTTTATTCTACAACATGAAATTGAAAGATGAATGAGTCAAGTTTAAACAGTTTGACTCTTCATAAATTGTGGAAAAAGTTTAACAAGCTGCACACAATTGCTTATTACAGAAAATGAAATAGTAGTGGCATTTAGACTTGCACACTTTCTTTGGCCTTTCTTTAATGGGGTTCATTTTCTTTCACTTTTTTGGCCAATTTTATTCTTTTACCCTTTGATTTTTCTTTTAGGGTATACCCTCTTTACATTTTTTAAATTTTTTGATTTTTTGATTTTTTGAGAATATGGAACACCTTTGCAATAAGAAAAAGGTTTGAACATATTGCATAGTTCAACAAGTCAATTATGGAAAATGACACCTATTGGTATAGGAGTCTAACAGAATGAATAGAAGCAACTGGTAATGTATGGCACCAATGTTTGACACAACCTTCAAGTGTGAGGATGAAGGTTGTGAGGATGAACAATCTAGTCGTGACATCCTTACAATGAATTCCATTAGAAATATAGAAATAATATAGTTGAAGCATATGTCCGCTCATAGTTATTTCGTCTTCGCTATCGAATTTAAATTGAGAAATTTCATGAATAATTTATGTGAAGATTGAAATATCAAGTTCTTTGGAAAGAAATCCTAGGATTATGATTTGGAAATGAGCCATTTCAAGATGAAGATTTAAAACATACTCAGTGGGCTTAACTTGTCATCTAGCCATCCTTTTGGCACCAAAATGTTGAAGGCGTTGAAAATCTACAACATACATGGGGTTTTCATGATATAAAGTCCAAACTAGATCTCACATCATTTGGGATAGGAGCCACATCTGGAATAAATGCTCAACCACCATTTACACTTAGAGATTTTCATTGGATGCAATTATGAACATAATTGATCATACATAAAATTTGAGATAAGCAAGTAAGTTGACACTATAAAGCATACAGTTTCAAAGTATATAAATTTCTTTCGCGAATGGAGTACGAAAAGTGAGCCTTTAAGAAAAAAATAATAATACTATTCTAGTAAAGGCACACAGGAACATAGAAATAATCGTTAGTTACCTTGAAAAATAGTTCATAAGGTAACACCAATCATAGAAATAAAGTAACAACACACATTCAACAAGATGTATACCAAAGTCAATGAAATAGTTCATTTTATTTAGTATGTATGAACACAAACATATACCACAAACATTAAAATAATAGTGTTACAACATCCATGATACATGCATGAAAGTTCACTGACTCCGAGAGCTTCAAATATTAAGTGAAAGTTCTGAGATGCACAATTAAAATGATGCAATAATGCCCAAATAGTGGAACATTAATCCAATAATTTCTCCTCCAAATAATTATATTCTCTCCTATTCCAAGATATAGAAGTCGAGTTGAAAATTCAAAGTCATTTTTCTTAGTTATGAGGGTTTATTTATAATAAATGAGGTGACTATTCACATCCCATGTGACTCTTAACCTCCCTCATGAATCTTGAGCTCCTATTTGAATTTTGATATTATACATGACCTTTGAGCTCTTATATGACTCTTGGAATTCCTAGTGACTCTTCATATTCCATGTGTGACTCTATGGATTCCACACAATTTGCATTTTTCCAATTTTTGAAATTACATAATTACATTTTACCAATAATGTGGAAAAATATAAGAAAAAAAACAGCACTCTTGTGTTGACACTTTTAAGGGATACAATTTGGCAACCATGACATAAGAATTAATTGTAATGTATCAATGCCAAGTTCCTCTCTTTGTTTCTATGTCTTCAATTCTTCATGATAGATTTTTATTGTACTTCATATTCACCATCCAAAGGGTCTACATAAGTATTGGAACCTTCTATGTCAACATGAGTTGACATGTCTCCGTTGTGGTCCATCATGGAAAGATGATGATCAAGGAGGTCAGAAACAGAAGCTTACAAGAAGGACATTTGTGGATATGAGGCACAAATATGCTTCTCTCCTATTCCAAGATATATAAGTAAAGTTGAAAAGTCAAATTACTTTATCTTAGTTATGAGGGTTTATTTATAACAAATGAGGCGACTTTTCACATCCCATGTGATTCTCGACCTCCCTCATGACTCTTGAGCTCGTATTTTAATTCTGAGATTATACATGACCTTTGAGCTCTTATATGAATCTTGGACTTCCTAGTGACTCTTCATATTCCATGTGTGACTCTTGGGATTCCACACAATTTACTTTTTTCCAATTTTTTAAATTACATAATTACATTTTACCAATAATTTGGCAAAATATAAGATACAAAAAAAACCCCTTGTGTTGACATTTTGAAGGGATACAATCTAGAAACCATGACATATGAATTAATTGTAATGTATCAATTCCAAGTTCCTATCTTTGTTTCTAGTCTTCAATTCTTCATGATATTTTTGTCTTGTACTTCATCTTCACCATCCAAAGGTTCTAGATAAGTATTGAAACTATGCCAACATGAGTTGGCATGTCTCCGTTCTGGTCCAATATTACTTTACTCCTACATGATAGCATATTTGTGCCTCATATCCACAAATTTCATTCTTGTAAGCTCCTCTTTTTGACCTCCTTGATTATCATCTTTCCATGATGGGATGATAACACTTGAAAATGAACTTCACTCATGAAAAGGAAATATCAGCCCCAAAATAATCTATTCTATCTTTGTTTTCTCATGTGAGTCTGATTATGATGGGAAAATGCACAAGGATTGAGAGAGAGGCCTTCTTGGGAATAAAGTGCAGAGTTAGAAAGTAGGGAGTGCAGGAATGGGCACTGGGGATGTGTAGTGTGCAACGACAAGAGGTAGAAGAACAAATTTATGTAGTGGGAAAGTCAAGGATGCAAGGATGTCAACAAGTTTGAGCACTGATACTACAAATTATACAACCATTAAGGAGGAAGCTCAAGGTATTGTTCAAGTGATAATTGCAAGGTTTAAGAGATGGACTTACTTTCCACTTAGAATGCACAATGCCCAATACAAAGTAGGTTTGATTGAGGCTTGCTCAGTGACCAAGTGGAAGCAAAAAGAGTTTGGGTCATTGTGATATAGGAATGCTCAATATGAAATGAAGGGAGGGAGGCCTTGTAGCATCCCATTTTTCCTAGTACAATTTTGTGACCCCTATTTAGGGTGATTTTTTGACGGATTATATATGATAGAATTATATGTTATGGACTTGGATCGATCACTTGATTGAGGAATGAGATTATGATTATATATATATATATATATTACATACATAGTTATATTTCCTCTTGTGTTTGTTTATGTGATTGATTATGTGGATCATATCTATGTTTATTTATGTCTCATTTTGCTTTATATCTAGCTTATGACATATTATTATGAAATATGAATCGAGGATACTATGTTGGGTAGTTAATGGACCATAATGTTGTTGATTATTTATGATGTATAGGATTATACATGCTTGACCTGGTATTTAGCAGGATTTGGCAGGGAAATTATTTAATGTCGAGAAGGATGCTCAGATGACTGTGGAGGTCATCTATATATTTTGGTAAAATGGGATTGAATTGATTTCATTATGAATTTTTTTGATGCATTTAATCTATGAGGTTATGATGTGCAGTTTGGAGAAACAAGGCCTTGTCAACAAATCATCATATGCATATGAGCTCACAATGAGTACCTTGAGGCAAACCATATAGCTTCACAGAAGAATAGATGAGAATCTATGGGAAATATTAGGGCGAGGAGTCCTAACTCTCGAAAGATCAAGGTATGGAGTCTTGGATATTTGGAATAGATCAAGGTGTGGAGCATTGATTCTACTAGGACGTGGAGTCCTAAGTACAAGGCAAGGGCACGAAGTCCTAACAAGTTAAGAGAGGTACAAAATAGGGGTGTGGAATCCCTATTCTATGACTGAAAAAAACCACTTAAGGGCTTCCATAAACCAGGTTAATTAATGTAAGTTAAACTTTAATTTGAATTAAATCCAATCTACCCACTTTAAAGGATTATTCAAAATAAGTATTATTTTAATGCAAAATGTTAGTTATCTACTTTTGAAAAATAAATAATAATAAAAATCCTTAAGTAGACACATGGGTGGTGAATATTACATAATTTATGTACCTAAATAAATAAAATAAAAAGGGGAAAATTTGGAGAGGTGCCACCTTAGGGGGTGGTGAATAATACAAAATTTTATAAATAGATAAAAAATTGGTTAATTTTTCATGAAGGGGGTGAGGTGTCACTCCACTCCATGTGTTACACAACATTTTGTCACTGTCCTTGTACTCCCTGTTTCCAAATCTTGGAGGACCCTTACAATGATCCCTGTGTTCTTTTTCCACCATGAAAATATGCCTTTGCATCCCTTACAATCTGAATAAAAATCTCTCTTTAGATCATTTCTGGAGTAGCTTCCTAAAAGCCCATGTCTTTGGTGCAGCATGACCCTTCTATGTCTCACTAGCACTGATGAACCATCCTTAGCTTGTGAGAAGCACTGATCGACACTAGTATGGGCCTCACACCCACGTCGATCTACTTCTGGAAGATTTAAAAAAAAAATTGAAATGTAGCTTCATGGCCTAGAAGCTTCGAGGGCGGAGATTTGGATATTTTTTTATCAGGATATGGCCAAGCTTCCTCCTTTGGGCCTCTTATTCCTACAAAAAAGGAACATCCCAAAGAGATAAGCCCTTTTCCCATCATAAGTGGATCCATGTCCCCTCCTCCATCTTTATAAAGTGATCACCTTTCAATGCCTCTGATAGTTAGAAAATAATAGAAGAGAATAATAGAGAAAGGTTGAATATTGTTATAAGCTTTGAAGGAGAGAGTTGAGGCCCTTAGCCTTCTCAAACTGAGTTGAAAAATAATGCTTTGGAGACATGCCCGGATTTGGACTCACCAAAGGAGAGCTTTGACATCAAGGCGCAGGTTGTAACTCCTCTTTTAGTAATAATATGATACAATTGATATTTATTTCCCATCTTGTCCATGGTTCATGATAAAGATTCTATCATTCCTTGATCAGTTAGATAGGTTATACTTGTATATGCAGGTTTCACTTTTATGTTTTCTTGTTGTTTCTTGGTCACTTGTGTAGGTAATTGAACGCAAGTAGCAGCGAAGATCAAGTTTGGAAGAGTGAAGGACCAAAGAGCTTCAGCGAAGAGTAGCATCACAACATCAGATCGAGGTGGGCCATCTCCTTTGATCTATGTTTCATTTATAATCTAGGAAAGTAGGTATTTTTCTTGTTCCCCTTGTTGCTAGACCCACCCTAGGGCTAGACGGATTATCTCTTTCCGCAGAGATAATTTTACTATACAACAAGTTGGTGACGCCAATGGGGAGTCATTGCCTCTAGTCTCTTTCCACTCTTTGAGTTTTTTATTTTTTTGTCCATCTTTTGTCGAATATCTATCTCTCCTTCGTTTTTGGATTTTGTGACTGCTTATAGTCATCAATATTTGTTCTAAAGTGATAAGTTTGGATTTTGATTTTTGTCATAATCCTTGATCGGCACCATTAATTCTTTGACATGCACACCGATCAACGTGAAATGTTGTAGCATAGATGCACTTATCCCCTTCTAGCACGAGGTGCAACCTCACAGAAGTGTTGGTTCCTGTGTGAATGCTTTTAGGGTTTCCCTTCATGGATTGCCAGCGTGTATTACCCTTCTAGATTTCCTTCTCTACTCAATTTTCTCTTGTTTCTCTTCTGTTCATCGTCTCTATTGTCTCATCAGTTCATATTTGGTCTTCCTTATTTTGAGATGTACATCCTCATAATCCTAGGGTTTCTAGGTTCTTTGAGTCATTTGAATGGTTGTGTGCTTCGTTGGATTCTAGACTTGCTGTTGAGTCAGTTTTGTCATCTATCTCCAACCTTTTGGTTTGGTTCTCTTTCATTTTTTTTTGGTTGATCTCCGTGATTAGGGATTTCAAGTGTCCATTCCGTGTGCATTTGACTATATATTCCATCAACAAGCATAGATCACATTTCTTATTTTCAATTGAAAGATATTTCTTTGTGTGTTAGTTAGCATGAAAAGCGAAGAATGTTTGTTTTGAGAAAGAGATTTAGAATATCTCTTTAGTGCTTTGACTCCCTAAGTTGTTTGGCATTTGGAGGAATTCATTTGGAATACTCAAAAAAAGTGTTTTTGTTCTTCCATTTTGTGTCTTTTTGCATTTTGTTCATACAAAGAAAAATAATTTTGCATTCATTTAGTTTTCATATAAAAATTTTCATTTCGTTGAAAGTGCATTAGATAAGTTGCATTGAGAAGTCATTTTTTAGGTTTATCATTGAAATTAGATTACATTGTTTAATGATTGAAAGCTGAAACCTGCATTGAATGCATTTCTAATTCATTGAAATGAAAGGAAATTGTGCATAGATTACAATTGCATAGTTTTTGAAAAAACAGTTTTTCATAGATTACATTGCATAGTTTACATCTTTGAATGTTTTGATTTCGATTGGGATAGGGCGAGTGATCTAGTTAGGAAAAGATTTTTTTGCTACATGATTGTTTGTTTCATCACTATTTGAAACTCTTCCCTAAAATAGATAGTGTTCATCAAATCAACATAATCATTTTCTCATGTTAGTTGCATATAGGTCTTCAGGTGACATCGTTTTAAACCTTGAAATCGAGACTTTAATCAATATCAACTTAAAAATAACGTCAATTAAGAATTTTTAAGTTAACAAAAAACATTTGTAGGTCTAGGCAAGAGACGTGTTCTAGAGTCTATAAACCTAGTAGTTGTCGCTAACATCTTGTGTTGCATTCCGAGAGTGAAAACCCATCCCACATATGCAAGTATATAGAAATTGCGGAACGTATGATTAGTATATCGGGACGCTCTCACTGAAAAGTTACACATTAAAAAACACCAACACAGACTTGTGCTCCCCGTACCATCATGTATATAACAGGAGACACCACTAGGTTGCTATCCTTTAGCCACAAGTAACCGAGTCTACTGCCTCATAAACGTGATACACTGAACACAACATTCGAGGAGATTTCCTACCCATACTTCTTGATTTTCCAAGAGGGATTCTACAGTTCACTGATACTTGGTAAACTCGTTGGCCTAATTTACCTCTTTTTGGTTTATTTCGTGTTTAATTTCTAAAATTTATTGTCCACGATAAAATTTTACCCGTGCTCATCTCATTAGCTGATCTTAGGTTGGACTAATGGAAACAGTTCCTGAGTTTACCAATCAAGGAATCCCTTCATATGGGAATCTTGGTACTTTTCATTCTTTTGAAAATGATGGTGCTCCCTATATGGAAATTTTTTCCCTCCTGGGATTAACCATTGGTCTACCAGTTTGGTTATTTTTGACCATTGTGGTTTCGAACACCCAAACTACTTCTCAACCAAGTTCTCCTCTGCCTGAATAATATCAACCCCATTTTTATCTTAAGGTTTACCCCTCACCTTCTTCGCCCATTTATTCACCTCATTCTACCTCTTCACCTGGTGAAAGTATGGATTCTAGTACCCAGGTGGCTAAGAATAATAATAAGAATTCTGTTAGCCACCTATAAATTTTTTTAGACCAAAAGGTGGCTAAAGATTTTTTGGAGCCTTCAAGGAAGAATTTTTTTGCAAAAAGTGTTGGCTCTTGAAGACTCTTGAAGGCCTCATGCCTCTGTCCAAAATCTTCCCTAATATGCCCATTTTACACTCTGGAATTCTGCTGATTTCATGAGAAGAAACTGCTACTAACACCATTTTCCCCCTCCTTCCACTTCCAAAACTAACCTCATTTTTACCCCTTTATTCCCCATAAAAATCCTTCATTTTCATATTTTTCCCCTTTCCCCTCCCTCAAAACTCTTTTTATAAGGTTTAAGACTCTTTCTTTGCCTTATCGAAACCCTCACAACCATTGAAAAACTTGAAAGTTTTCATAAGAAAAACACATTTTTGTATTACAAACTCAAGTCCCCTTGGGCTAAGTTTTAAGCCATTTCCCCTCCACGTGCCTGCACCCTAGAACCAGGTGCTAGACCCACAAAGCACTTATCGCATCGCAAAATCTGAGCGCATAAGTATGTTTGCCGTGTTTAAAACTCTGATGCTGATTAGCCTTGTATATTATAGCCCCTGATCATATTGCATTCCATATAGACCAGGGCCCCGCAGATAGGCACCAAGCCATATTATAAATATATTTTCCGGCCCCGAAACCATGAAACCTTAGTTTTTATTAATTTTTTGTGTTTTTGCAGGGTATGAAAAGGTTTCCGTCGGTGCAAAGCTTAAATCGTTATCTGTCGTCGATCTGATCCGTAGATCGATGGCCCACAGATCAATCGCCCCAGTAGTCCCCACGGTCAATCATTGTACAAAAACCGGAGCAGTTTTCATCACATCGCCTTTGAAGGGAAAGTTGTTTTCCCCATTTGGTTGCGATCAATGCCACAGGCCAACATGTGGCCTTTAGCGGTTTGGAAATACCACCCCCATCGTGCATTAAAAATCGACTACGGGCTCAATGCGATATTAACATGCGCCATCTGATCTGAGGTCGGCTCATCGGACGGTGATCGCACTCAAAAGAAGCTTGGGGAATGAAATAAGGTACAACGCATTTATCAAATCATTTCCGCTATCGATCTGAACTGGAGATCGACGACCCACGATTAGTCACCCTGGTCCCCACGTCCACGACAACAGTCATCAGTCCCACAGAACCAGTGGTCTCCGATGCCTAGTCAACATACACATTAGCATCCACGCGGCATCAACAGATTGGAGCTGGTCTTCATTGGTTCCTCGCACAGTCAACAAATCCGGACCCGGGGAGCTTTATAAAGCAGATTTGAAAGAAATTTCGGGTCACACTCACCCTGACATCAGCAGGCTCCAAAATGGACCCAATAAGCTTTATAAAGCGGATTTCATAAAAATTTCGGGTCACAAACACCCTAACATCAGCAAACACCTTTTGTGACCCGAAATGGTTTACAGCTTGGTTTTATCAAGGTTTTTAAGTCCGGTTATATTGTTTGGTAAGGGTGATTATATGGTTTTTCCATTATATATTGAAGAAAGTCTGAAGGCTGGGGTTTAATTCTCACACCTTCGATTCTTTAAAAGGAAGCCATCCAGGGGTTCAAATTTCCGCGCCTCGTCAATACTCCAAAGGCATTGATGCCTCACAACCTCTGTGCAGCATTGCACACCAACAAAACACAGTGAATCAATCACAAATCAAAGAGTATCAGGGTCGAAGATAGAACACACCAGCATGGAAGATTGAAGAAAGATTTATGAGGATTACGACTAAGATTGATTATCAAAAGCCTAATCCTCCCAATTAAAACACAGTTTAAAGAAAATCATAAGTGTTTTATCAATAGGAAAGCCTCCACCGCCACATCTGAGGCAAATCGATTTCTCCCAGCTATCAAATTTCCACCTGTGCCTCAAAGCATGCAAACAAAGGCCAAAGTTATTGATCAAGATTAGATATTTGCCTCAAGCACAGCCGAATAGTTATTTCTGCCAAGGAACTTAATGTAAAAAATATCAACAGAGTGACTATTACATAACAGAGAGCCTCAAAAGTCAAAAAGAGCTCCCACCGAGCTTAAAACTTAATGTAAAATATTTAATACAGAGGAAACCTATGTAAGCTTCTTCATTGAGCCCCCCAAAGGCCGAGAAGCCATTAAGTCTGTATTAATTATATTTGGAGATATTTTATCAGATCTCACCTCCTCATTCTCCTATAAATACTACTGGAGAAGATGAGAGAGGGGTTGGTTGAGTTAGTTGCTAAAATTTGAAATGTAATTGAGCCTGAGACTTCTAATTGTAAATAGTGTTTACTGGCTCTTGGAGCTTTGCTTGTAATAGATAAGTTAGTCCGGGAAGTGTAGATGATTGCTAAACTAAAGCATTGGACTTGAAGCTGTAACTGGTTTGGAGCATAAATACAAGTTGATTTATGGGATCCTGGTCTATGTCGACGTTGATGTTTTTTCTTATTGTGAATTGTTATTTTATTTCAGTTTTCACTGTTTTCATCTTCTCTTATAAATAACAACATGCATAGAATTAGGACCTACTGTATATCAGTACCCTTTTCTGACTGAAAATCTTTATCTGAATGTTTTCTCAATTTGCGTTATTTAGGAATGATTTAATTCAGTTCAAGAAGTAGGAATGTTGGAATTCTCTCGTCCTCCTGTTTAGCTAATTGTTATTCTTAAATGTTATTTTCAGTATATGTTAAGTAGAGATGAACTAAGGAAGATATGGTGTGCCCTGGTCCTAGTTTTATCCCAAAAGACTGTCTGAATGTTTCCCTTGGAATGTGTTGAAAGTTGGCTAGTGTTGAAACTCTTACCAGATCTTAGGCCATTCCGTGTTATCTTTGTGCTTGTATTGAAAGTTACCAAGTAGAGCAGAGCTAGGAGAGGATTTGTGGTGAGCCAGGCCCGCTAGTTTCTCCTCCAACAGTTGCCTTCAAGTTTCCCTTTGTTTTTAAATTTTTTCTTTTGAAGGTACATCAAAAGCAGGCTAGTTTAGAAGTACTTACCTGATCTTAGATTAATTTTATGTCTTTCTTAAGTGTATGTCAAAATCTGGCTAGTTTAAAAGTACTTACCAGATATTGGGCTGCTCTTTGTTCTTCATTTGTTTAATTCCCCTTCTTATTGTTTCATTTCATTCCATAAATCAAACTTTAAAGAGATCCTTAGACATAGATGACTTGCCCTATGGACCACTCTTGCCTCTTGTTGTTTCAATTAAACCCTATTATGACTCCATAGCCCAATGGACTAAAACCTGCAATTATCTATCTTCCTGGCTAAAGCTTGTTCTACTTGCTTGCAACTTCTCACCTTTGAAAATATTTGCACTTAAAACTCTCCACCTCAAACAGTAATCATGCTCAACCATCCAAAAACAAACAAAACCCTCGGCCTTCATAACTAGCCTAATATCATTACCCAAGACCTCAAAGACAAATCCATCTTTGCACTTATTGGATAGATCCCTCTCTGGATTCAGGAGGGCTAGATCCTAGAATCCCAAAGTGGTTGAAATGATGTACTCCCTGTAGTCGGGCTTTTGCCAATCTTGCTGATTACAGGGTGCTAACATTTCTGGAGACTTCGCTGGGGACTAAGTCGAATTTTCATCTTAGGTTCCGTTTAAAATTTCATAAAACCTTGTGAGTAAAAAGTAGCCTTTTCAAGCACTACCAAGAAATGGTAATCATGATGAAACTTGTTCGAATCAGTGAAAAACTAGGCAAAACCCTAGGATTCTCATAAGGCTTTATCTAACCTTGAAAAATCAGCTAGCTTAGCCATAAGAGTAGACTGTCTATGTCTCATAATCGTAGCTAAGTTTTGAAACAGAGTTAGGATATTCTTAGAAACCACACAACTAAAAAATAACTCAGAAAAACCAAAACTATTTTAGTTTGGTATCCAATAAACATGGTGGTGGACCAAAAAATCTTTTACCTCCTTAGGAGCTAAAAAATTTCACTTGGCGACTCCACAATCCTGAACAGACCTTAAGACTCCACTGGGAAGAACCCTTATCATTGTAATATCTTTCAAACTCAGTTAGAGGACTAAAGGATTAAACCTTGTATAAACAGATTAGTTGACCATTTAAATACTGTCATACATGGTTGAACTTTTCCTGTTTATTTGGGTCTAAAAAACACAACATAGTGGCTTCTAGAAAGATTCACACTAGAGCCTATCCTGACCCTGATCCACCTGAGATAGTTGATAACCCATAAATTATCCTTAGGAAGTCTCCTAGGATTAAATTATCAATTGTTTTCAAATCACCTTTGAGAGCTAATTCAGTTCCTGAAAATATTTCAGCTCTACAACAATCACAAGTTGACTTAGTAAATCCCTTTAGGACTAGGTCTCTTGATGAGTTAGATTAGTTAGATTCTGAGTCTTCACTTTCATCTCCTAAAACAAGTGAACATCCTGGTAGCAGAGAAACAACACCTCCTGATTTACATTTCTTTCATAACTTAGGTGTCTCTCATCCAAGATCAACTCAGCAATCTACTCCTGGTCCATCCACTTCAGCTTACCCTACATCCATTGTTCAAACCACTCCACTTCAGCCCACTTTCCCTCTTGTTAATCCACCTCTTGTAAATCTACCCCCACCACATATCATGGCAGTATGGTATGCTCCCTTAGTCCTTCCTGTACCATTAGTCAATCTTCCATAGGAATATCAGTCCAAAATTCCATTGTATGATGCTAGTAATGCTACAACCGCATCACAACATGTGGATAAGATGAATGACTACTTTGATAGAAATGAAATTGATGATGATTCTATCAAGCTTAAATTATTTGCTCAGAGTCTGGGTGACGCAACAAAGCCGAATCATACCCTTCTAAGGAGATATGGTCACTGTAGTCGTGACCCAGTCAGCGTTTTCCTGGTCAAACCCTATCCTTGACTCCACGTGGTCTACTCACAGTTCTTAGGGAATTTAATTATCAAATTCGTGGAATTTGATAAATAAACCTTATGCACAACCTTTGCAAATTTAATTAAATCTCTCTGCTTTATATTATACCACCAATCTTATAACCAATGTTTAATCTTCGGAACTTTATATTAAACCCATTCACTGTGTAATAACCCTCACGTCGGGCCCCACCTCTAAGCTTGATGGCCCAATCAACTACATGCATCATACCAGTTATCTTCCGTGCGTCATTGTCCAACGACCACTGTCTGATGGCCCTCTCCCAAATCAACGGCCCGTACACATATCGCTCAGCATCCTGGTACGAACATTAACATGCAATGGCGCACTCTGAACGGTGGTTTTCCGTGGTTCCACCTCGCCACGCGTCAACAGCTCTATGGAATTGCTCCGCGACCGGGAAATACCACTTACTCACCAAAAGTGGTGCGATATGGGCAATCCACCTCTGCAAATCCACTCGTGGTTTTGTACAGTGCCTTACTAGGGTTTGTCCAGGGTTACGTTATTCCTTTTGGTTTTTAACTCACGTCTAATCCTCGGTCAGATTCTGAAAGAAAACGACTCTGTCTCTCTTTATTAAGCGAGAAATTTATATTTGAACAGTGTTTACGACCATGGGTTCTCTACACAGACCTCACCTGCGAGTGGGGTGAATTCACAGGGTTATCCAAACAATTTACGGGAATTCAAAGACATAGAAATGGAATTTCCGGTGCACAATCCCCTCATAGTTAAACAATTCTTCACAATTATCAATTCAGACAGTTTGGAAATCAACAAGACTCGAAGTCTATTCAACCGGAAGCAATTGCTCAATACACAGATTTTATTGCAGAAATTTCTCCTCTCTTATTCTCTCTTTTTTTTTCAATACATCCGAGGATTCAATTTATATACATTATAGAGTCACTCTTCAGTTCCTCTGCGAGGGCCATTTTAGAAAACCAAAAGCCTAATTACCATTATTCAACTAACTGAAATGTAATAGATGGATCGAACTGAACTATTCGACTTCTACAAATCTAACAAATCTAAATGATACAATCAGCTGAGGTATTGACACCTAGCTGTTACAATTCAAATGTTTGAACCCTACTAGCCACAACATGTGGACAAACTTCCTACATTGCTGGCTAGTGTCTAATGCCCCTGCATCAGACTCCCGAGGGCAATTTTCTTCATGGGCTCCTGTCCATGAGCTCTTCCACTGATCTGCCTGTCTTTTGCAACATCCCTTCAGTCATCCAAGTGGCATCTGCTTCTGGCTTGTCCTTCCATTTGATCAAGTACTGAAAGTACTCTTGTCCTCTGGTCCTTCTGAATGGTCTTTTATCCAATATCCTCTCTGGTTGCAATGGTTGTGCTGGAGGTCATTGTTCCCTCCACTCAATCTATTCCTTGTCTGCTGCTCTTTCTTTTGCACCATCATCTTCATACTTGTACAAATCTGCAACATTAAAAATCGGAGATATTCCAACATCAGGAGGTAATTCAATCTCATAAGCATTTGCAGAAAACTTCCTAAGTATCTTTCATGGCCCAATATTTTTGAACTTCAATTTGTTGTACTGCTTCTTTGGAAACCTCTCGTTTCTCAAGTGTGCCAAAACCAAATCTCCTACTTCAAAGTGAACTTCTTTTCTGCTCAAGTTTGCTCTGCTTTTGTATTTGATGCTGCTGCCTTGTAGTTGTTGTTTCACTTGTTCATGTATGGCCAGGATCTCTGAAGCAAATTCCTCACCATCTACACTCCTTAGCTCTGCCTTTCCCAGATTTCTTAACTCTGATATTCATCTGGGGTGCATTTCGTAAAAAACATGGAATGGACTCTGCCCTGTGCTTCTGTTTGGTGAGTCATTTTATGCATATTCTGCCTGGGGAAAAATATGATCCCACTACTTGGGATGTTCTCCTGCAAGACTTCTCAACAAATTTCCCAGACTCCTATTCACTACCTTAGTTTGTCCATCAGTCTGGGGATGATAAGCTGAGCTGAAACTCAGTTTGGTACCAAGTTTCTTCCACAATGTCCTCCAAAAGTGACCCACAAATCTGGTTTCTCTGTCTGAAACAATACTCTTGGGCAACCCATGCAATCTAACAACTTCTTTGAAAAACAAGTTAGCAACATGGGTGGCATCACTAGTTTTATAGCATGGAATAAAATGTGCCATTTTGGAGAATCTGTCCACTACAAAAAAGACTGCATCATTACCTCTCTGAGTCTTGGGTAATCCTAGAACAAAATCCATACTCGCCATGTCCCAAGGCCTGTCTGGAATAGGAAAGGGAGTGTACAATCCTGCATTCTGGCTTCTTCCTTTAGCATACTGGCATATTTTGCAATTCTTCACAAACTTATCCACTTCTGTTCTCATCCTGGGCCAGTAATAGAAGTGGCTCAGCTGCTCATAAGTCTTATCAGTACCAAAGTGTCCAGCAAGTCCACTACTATGCTTCTCTTTGATCAAAATTTCTCTCATGGAACATCTTGGTACACACAATTGGATTCTTCTGAATAACAAGTCCTCCTGCAGGAAATAATCTAGCCATTGGCTTCTATCTGTTAAAACTGGGTTACTACATGCCTCAAATTCTTCTTTAAAATCTGGATCTGTTTTATACAATTCTTTGAGAAAATCAAATCCTACAACTTCAAAATTTGTTTCTTGAACAAGCATGTGCCTCCTACTCAAAGCATCAGCTACTTTATTGGCTTGAAAACTTATATGTTTCAAAAAAAATTAAAACCTTGGAGATACTCAACCCATTTAGCATGCTTATGTTTCAACTTGGGTTGCTGTACAATATACTGCAAAGCATGACTGTCCGAATATAATACAAATTCCCTGGACATCAAATAATGTCTCCACTTCTTCAGCGCCTAAACAATTTCATAGAATTCCTTCTCATAAGAGGAATACTTTCTTCTAGAATCATTCATATTTTCATTGAAATATGCCACAGGCCTATCATCACTAGCATCACATTTTACTTGAAATGGTTTAGTAAAATCAGGCAGAATCAAAACAGGCTTCTCAGTTATCTTTTGCTTCAAAAATTGAAAGTTTCTTTCTGCTTCAAAAGTCCACTTAAATGATTGTTTTCTCTTCTTTATTGTCTCAATTATGGGTGCATTGATCTTACTGAAGTTTCTTATAAACTTTCTGTAAAAACTGGCAAGTCCATGGAAACTTCTTACCTCAAAGACATTCCTGGGTGAAGGCCACTCCATAATTGCCTTAACCTTTTCTGGGTCCATCTTAAATCCTTCTGTAGAAACAAAAAACCCCAAAGACACCAACTCTTCCTTCATGAATGAGCATTTCTTCAAATTTATCAGCAGTTTCTCTTGGTGCAGCTTCTTCAAGACATGATTAAGATGCCTTAAATGTTCTTCTTTAGTTCTGCTGAAAACTAGTATATCATTCAGATACACTATCACAAATTTACCAATGAAATCTTTCAATACTTCATTCATAAGTCTCATAAAATTACTAGGTGCATTTGACAACCCCAAAGGCATTACCATCCATTCATATAGTCCTTCATTTGTTTTAAAAACAATTTTCCACTCATCACCCTCTCTTATTCTAATCTGATGGTATCCACTCTTCAAATCTATCTTTGAGAAATATTTAGCACCACTCAAACAGTCCATTAAATCCTCGATTCTGGGCAAAGAGAATCTGTACCTGATTGTGATCTTATTGATTGCTCTGGAATCAGTACACATCCTCCAGCCTCCATCTTTCTTTGGGCTCAATACTACTAGCACCGCACATGGACTTAGACTTTCTCTAATCAGCCCCTTGTCTACCAACTCCTGTACTTGTCTCCTGATTTCCTCATTTTCTTTGGGAGTCATTCTGTAGGTTGCCTTATTTGGCAGATTTGAACCATGGATAAAATCTATTTGATGGCTGATCTTTCTGACAGGTGGCAGCTCATCAGGTAAATCATCCACAATAATGTCACAATAATCATCTAACATTTCTTGGATTTCTATTGGCAAATCAGAAATATTAGTAGAAGTAAGAACTACTTTAGGTTTGCAAAATAAAGCAAAAATTACCTCTTCTTCTTCTATTTGCTGCAGATATTCCTTCCCGCTCAGCAACAAGGTCTTTGGATCAATCACTCTACTGGATGGCTCTCCTTCTTCCATGGGTATCAATGTATGATGTACCCCATCTTTGAAGAACTTGTAAGTGTTCTTCTTGCCATCATGCACTGCTGCTTTGTCAAACTACCAAGGTCTACCTAGCAGTATATGACACACATCCATGGGCATTACATCACATAGGACCTTATCATTATATTTTCCCATTTGCAACTCTATCTCACACTGTTCTTTTACAACCAGCTGATGCCCTTTATGCAACGAGGACACCCTGTAGGGAGTTGGATGCTCCCTTGTCTTCAACTTCATCTTCTCTATTACCTCAGTGGAAACCAGATTTTCTGTGCTACCACTATCAATGAATAGCTGGCAGCATTTCCCTTGGACTTTGCATATGATCCTAAACAAAGTATTCCTTTGTGCAGGCTCAGTGACCTCTTTGGCTTGCTTCAACAGGACCTTATTTACCACCAAGGATTCTCCCCTCTCTGGAAGAATTTCTTCTTCAATTTCTGCCTCTTCTCCAGCCTGGGAAACAACATCATTCCTTGGACTAGCACCCACATTCTATGGACACGCATAGTGCTTATGTCCCACTTGTTGACATCTATAGCACCTTAATTCTCTACCTCTGCCTCTGTCTCTTCCTCCTCTTCCTTTTCCTCTGTAAGAACCCCTTCTACCCCTTGCATCATCCTCTGCAGATGCATTCTAAGGTGAGCTATTGTTAGCTCCATCCCTGGGTGTAGTAGGCTTTCCTCTACCACCCTGACTTCCCTTCCAACGGAAATTACCTCTCTTCTTCGTAGACTGTTTCCTCAGGAGTTTCTCCTCTGCTTTCAAGGCCATCTGATAGGCCTCTTCCACTGTCTTAGGAGATAGGAGACCAATCTCATCTTGAATCTCCAGCTTGAGACCATTCACATATCTGGCAGTCTTCTCTGGTGTGTCTTGGAATTTCCCAGCTCTTATGCTCACTCTGTAGAATTCCTCTGTGTATTCCTTTACTGTCAGCAACCTCTGTCTCAGGTTCTGCATTTGCTTATACACTGTCAGCTAGTAATCACTAGGCAAGAATTTACCTTTTAATTTAGCCATCATTCTGGTCCATCTCTTGATAGGTTGCTTGCCAACTCTCCTCCTTTCTGCTTACACTCCATCCCACCAAAGTGCAGCATGTCCTTTCAGCTTTGTCACTGCAAACTTGACCCTTTTATATTTTCTTATTTCTTCATAATTGAAGCATTTATTCATCTCATTTATCCAATCCACCAGTTCCTCTAGATTCAGTCCCCCTTCATAACTCGACACTTCAATTCTGGGCTTAACTACAGACCCCAGAACAGTTCTAAGGAGCCTCATGTCAGGAGGAATCTCAATGTTTTCTTCGGCTTCTTTTGTTTCAGGTTCACTGATGTCTTTCGGATCTCTGGGCTGTCTACGCTCCATGGCATTCATTCTGGCCTTGACCCTCTGCAACATCCCCAACACCTCAGCGTTGGCAACAGGTCTCCTTCTACCAGCACCTCTACCAACCCGGATTTCCATGTCATCTCTTCTGCAAAAAAATCTTAAGACAATGGCTCTGATACCACTAATGATGCAACAAAGCCGAATCGGACCCTTCTAAGGAGAGATGGTCACTGTAGTCGTGACCCAGTCAGCATTTTCCTGGTCAAACCCCGCCCTTGACTCCACGTGGTCTACTCACATTTCCTAGGGAATTTAATTATCAAATTCGTGGAATTTGATAAATAAACCTTATGCACAACCTTTGAAAATTTAATTAAATCTCTCGGCTTTATATTATACCGCCAACCTTATAACCAATTTTTAATCTTCGGAACTTTATATTAAACCCATTCACTATGTAATAACCTTCGCGCTGGGCCCCACCTCCAAGCTCGATGGTCCAATCAACCGCACGCACCATAACAGTTATGTTCCGCGCGTCTTTGTCCAACGACCATCGTCCGATGGCCCTCTCCCAAATCAACGGCTCGTATGCATATTGCTCGACATCCTGGTACGAACGTTAACGCGTGATGGAGCACTCTGAATAGTGGTTTTCCGGGGGTCCACCTCACCACGCGTCAACAGCTCTATGGAATCGCTCCACGACCGGGAAATACCACTTACTCACCAAAAGCAGTGCGATATGGGCAATCCGCCTCTGCAAATCCGCTCGTGGTTTTGTACAGTGCCTTACCAGGGTTTTTCCGGGGTTATGTTATTCCTTTTGGTTTTTAACTCACATCTAATCCTTGGTCAGATTCCGAAAGCAAACGACTCTGTCTCTCTTTATTAAGCGGGAAATTTATAGTTGAACGGTGTTTACGACCATGGGTTCTCTACACAGACCTCGCCTGCGGGTGGGGTGAATTCACAGGGTTATCCAAACAATTTACGGGAATTCAAAGACAGAGAAACGGAATTTCCGGTGCACAATCGCCTCACAGTTAAACAATTCTTCACAATTATCAATTCAGACAGTTTGGAAATCAACAGGACTCGAAGTCTATTCAACTGGAAGCAATTGCTCAATACACAGAGTTTATTGCAGAAATTTCTCCTCTCTTATTCTCTCTTTTTTTTTCAATACATCCGAGGATTCAATTTATATACATTATAGAGTCACTCTTCAGTTCCTCTACGAGGGCTATTTTAGAAAACCAAAAGCCTAATTACCATTATTCAACTAACTGAAATGTGACAGATGGATCGAACTGAACTATTCGACTTCTACAAATCTAAAAAATCTAAATGATACAATCAACTGAGGTATTGACACCTAGTTGTTACAATTCAAATGTTTTAACCCTACTAGCTACAACATGTGGACAAACTTCCTACATTGTTGGCTAGTGTCTAATGCCCCTGCATCACTGGGGGAGAAGTAAGAAAATGGTTTAAAGGGTTAACCCCCCATAGTATCAATGATCTCCAAGCCTTCCATCATACATTATTAAAAAAATGGGAAGTAAAGAAGAATCCTCTCCAAGTCCTTTCTGATTACAAGAACCTCCATAGAAACACGGGAGAAAGTGTACAAGCTTATTGTACCAGATTCAACAGTGTATATAATGCACTTTCCCCAGATTTAAAATCTCCACAAGGCTCAGCTTTAAACAATTTTCCTGAAGGGTTTGACCCCGAAATGGCCTATCAGCTGAGAGAGAGAGATCCTGCAAATCTTGAAGAGATGTAAAAAGGAGCTCTTGCTGTGGAAGTAAACCTAATGGAGAAGAGAGCAAGAATGAAAAATGAGAAGAGAGTGTCTTTTAGGGAGGAAAACACACCTTCTACTTCCAACTCAAAGATGGAGAGAATGATGGAGGAGATGATGAAATAGATGAGCATAATTAAGAGAGCACAAGAAATCCAAAATCAAAATGCTCCTCAAAATAGAAACTAGAACTAGAATTAGAATTTTAGAAGGAGCCAACCTCCGAACCGACCTAGGGAAGATGATCAACATATCACTCCTCCCTTTCATCAAAAATATGTAAGTGAGGTTGAGGAAACAGATGAAATAACAGAGGAAGATGATATGAACATGTTGGGGGTAGATAATGATGACTTTTAAGTTCATTATGATAGAAAACAAGGTCTATACACACCTCATGATGACAAAAGAGACGATGATGAAAGTTATTATCAAAACATGGAAAATGTCATCATAGAGTCTCAAAGAGAATATGACCTTAGAAGCAAAACTAATCAAAAAAATCCCAACACCAAAACCTCTGACAAATATTCACAAAATAGCACTGCAACCAAGCCTAAAGTTGTCAAACAAAAGGAAAAAACAGTGGCTATTAATTCTGATAAAGGTAGAGGGAAAGGCTCTCAAAACAATGAAAAACAGAGTGCAGACCTTAGTAGTACTAACACTTTATCTAGTACTCATGTTAAAAAAATTTCATCAAATATAAATAGCACTAATCAGAAAACAGATTTTGATGATAAAGTGAAAGCTAATAAGGCTGAGACCAGCACTTTAAAGAGTCAAATTCCTTTCAGCCCGGAGCAGGAAATTTCCAAAATTAAAATCTTTGTTCCCCTTACTGAGTTAGTTGCCCGGCATGTATATAGGACCCAAATTTTGAAGGCTTTAAGTATTGAGGATAATCATGACAGATTCAATCTTAATGATGACCATCCAGAGCTCATTTTTGGTCCCAATATTGAAGGTAGATATCAAGAGGGACATGCTCCTCCCTTTTATGTAAGTTTAAACGTTCATGACAAAATTTTGCACAACGCTATGCATGACTCAGGAGATTCTCACAATTTGATGCCTAAAGCTGTGATGGAGAGCCTAGGTCTAGAAATCACCAGACCTTATAAAGACCTTTACTCCTTTGACTCAAGCAGAGTGAAATGTTTAGGATTAATCAAATACCTCTACGTTAAATTAGCCCAGATTCCAGCCAAATGCTTAGTAATGGATATTGTTGTGGCTGATGTGCCCCCAAAGTATGGAATGCTATTATCTAGGTCTTGGGGGGCTAAGTTACAAGGGACTATGAAAATGGACATGACCTATGCGACCATCCCTGTTTTCAATCAGACTAGAAGACTTTACAGGGAATATCATATGCAATACACAGTTACAAGCCAAGACAGACCACAAAACTCTCCTATGTATTCTGTAAATACAGGCCTTTATTCTTTTATTATGTTTAACAATGAAACACTTAGTGAACAAGTCACTTTAACGGGATTAATGGCCGATAGGGAGGAAGAGGAACACAACGTAGGAGCGTCAAAACAGTTTGCTGCATTTGAAAATGTTAGAAAACCAAACAATGGTCTTGAGCTACAAGTCATGCGTCCATTGCTCTTAAACCTTGACAATCAAGAAAAAAATCCTCAACCCAATGAAAAACCTGAGGAGTTGAAACAAATACAACTAAGTGCTGAGATTCCACAACAACCCGTAAGCACTTAGTTGAAGAGGACAACCACCAAACAGACAAAACCAAAAATTGTCCTCTGTGGAGTATGTATTTTGATGGATCCTACACTAGGAACAATGTTGGTGCAGGTGTTTGGATTTCCAACACTGAAAACAACCACAAAGAAAGCATTTCTTGCAAATTAAACTTTCAGTGTTCCAACAACATAGCAAAATATGAATCCCTTCTCTTAGGCTTACGATTGTTGAAGAAGTTAGGAGCTAGAAGAATCAATGTGTATGTGGACTCAGAGTTAGTCATTAGGCAAGTCAATGGGGAGTATAACACAAATCATCCAAGACTTAGGGCCTAATGAAACGATGTCATGGACCTTTTAAAAACATTCGAGGAATCCAAAATGATTTTTGTCCCAAGAAAAAGGAATATTGCCCCCCACAATTTAACCTTTGCAGCTAGAACATGCTTAACGCCATATGAAACCAAAGACTGCACAAATCAGATAAAATTTAGACCAGCCATGCCTGATTATGAAAAGTATTGGCAGGTGTTTGACAGAGACAAACAAATAGAAGACTTCATGCAATTCAGAAATGAATTTGAACTAAACAATTCGGACTCAGATTATGATACAGACTACAGTGAAGAAAATTTTCTTGGTGAAGAAGAGTCATCTCCTGAGCATGTCAACATTAATCTTATGACTAGCAAACTTAAAACCAAAATAGATCTGACTGCAGAGTTAGAAACAGAGGAGTTAGAAACTCTGCACTCTAAAGAGCAGATTTTTCCTAAGGTTCTGGCCCCTTTAGAAGAGTTGTTCAATTTTAACGATGTGGCCAAGAAACCAAAACTGGAACCTGTAGAGACTGAAGTGGAAGAGTGCAATATAGGCAGTGAGAAAAAACCAAAAAATGATTAAATTGTCTAAAACTTTACCAGCTCACATTAAACTCAAATACATAGAGTTGTTTAAATATTTTTCTGATGTTTTTGCATAGAGTTACGAAGATCTTAAATCCTATGACACTGAAATAATACAACACAAAATCCCTCTCAAAGAAAACCAAAAACCATTCAAACAGAAACTACGCAGAATAAACCCTGTTCAGTTGCCTCTGGTTGAGAAGGAAATCAGGAAAATGTATGAAGCTGGTATTATTGTCCCTATTAGATATTCTGAGTGGGTGTCTAATCTGGTGTCAGTTAGGAAGAAAACTGGAGAGATCAGGCTTTGTATAGACTTTAGAGACCTAAACAAAGCTTCATTAAAGGACAACTACCCTTTACCTAAGATGGATCATATTTTACAAAGGGTGGTAGGGTCTAGAAGAATTTCTTTTCTTGATGGCTACTCAGGGTATAATCAGATTTTAGTCCACCCTGATGATCAATTAAAGATAGCATTTACTACACCTTGGGGCACTTTCATGTATGTGAAAATTCCCTTTGGTCTAATGAATTCTGGAGCAACTTTTCAGAGAGCCATGGACATAGAATTCTAGGAATAACTGGGCTACTTCATCATTATATACCTTGATGATGTCATTGTGTTTTCAAAAACAGATGAAGAGCTCTTAAAACACTTAAGAAAGGTTTTCGAGAAATGCAGAAATTTTGGGATATCTTTAAACCCTACGAAAACACTGTTTGGGCTCCAAGAAGGAAAACTTCTTGGGCACATCATTTCAGAAGAGGGTATTAAGATATATCCCAAAAGGATTGAGGCCATATTGCAAATCTCTCATCCTCGAAACATCAAGGAATTGCAATCTTTCATTGGAAAGATTAACTTTTTGAGAAGGTTCATCCCCAATTTGGCTAAGCTCCTTAGGAACATCACAAACATGTTGAAGAAGGAGCAAGGGGTAAAATGGACCTTGGAAGCAAATAAGTCCTTTGAACTGGTGAAACAAGCTTTAACCAAAACACCGGTTCTAATAAGTCCTGATTTTTCAAAATATTTTTATATTTTTTCATTTTCATCAGAACATACCATAGCTGCTGTCCTTTTACAGAAAAACCCACAAGGACAAAAGCAGCCTATTGCATTCTTTAGCAAGGAATTGAGGGATTCCCCTTTGAAATATAACATTATGGAGAAGCAAGATTTTTCTTTGGTTAAATCTTTGAAAGACTTCGAAGTGTACATCCTTCACTCACACATCATTGCCTTTGTCCCAAACTCAGCTGTTAAAGACATTCTAACACAGGACCCAGATGGTAAGAGAGGTAAGTGGATTGTTGTTATTCTTGAATATTATTTAGAGATAAAACCCACTAAACTCATCAAAGGCCAGCATCTAGCTAGATTAATGGCTAAATCCAATTTTGAGGTTCTCAATATTAATATGATTAATGATTTGGATGATCAAGAGGAAATCTCAACTCCCATTGTTGAAGACCATTTTATAAATTCCTCTTGTTATGCTGATATTATTTATGTTTTTCTTAATTTAAATACACCTCCTGGTTTGATAAAGACAAAGGAAAGATTCCTAAAGCTAAAAGCTGTAAACTATTGTATTATAGATAAATGTCTTTATTGGAAAAATGCAAGTGGTGTATTACTTAAATGTTTTCCTGAGTTTGATGCAGAGAAGGTTAAGCATGAGTTCCATGAAGGAGAGTGTGGAGGTCATTTGTACTAGAAGACAACAACCAACAAAATTTTGAGGGCTGGTTTCTATTGGCCTACTCTTTTTCCTGATATACACAAGATGATCATTGCCTGTCATAAATGTCAACTTTTTGAAGGCAAAATAAAACTTCTACCCCTACCTCTGCATCCAATCACTGTTGAAGCTCCTTTTCAACAGTGGGGACTTGACTTCATGGGAGAAATCCATCCACCATCTTCTACCCAACATAGATGGATTCTCACTGCCACAGACTATTTCACTAAGTGGATAGAAGCCATACCTTGTAGGCAAGCCAATGATTATGTTATTATAAAATTCATAGAGAATAATATTCTCTCTAGATTTGGCTGTCCTACCAAGATCATCACTGATAATGCAACAACATTTGGATCAAAGAATATGGTTGAATTCTGTCACAGATATCAGATAGCATTGGGGCATTCCACGGCCTATTACCCTCAAGGTAATGGACTTGCAGAATCCTCAAACAAGAGTTTAGTGAACATAATCAAGAAACTGTTGGAGGAAAAAAAAAAGTCTTGGCATACAAAGCTGGTCCATGCACTTTGGGCTGACAGATTGACTTTGAAAAAATCTATTGGCATGTCACCTTTCCAGCTTGTGTATGGTACTGACGCCATTTTTCCAAACATCCTTGGTGTACAAGTGATGAAGTTGATTCAAGATTTGCAAACTGAAGATAATGACATGACCAGAAGAATAAATCAGACCATTCATCTTCAGCAAACCAGAGAGGAAGTTTATAACAAAGCATTACAGAAGCAGGACAACATTAAAAAGATTTTTGACAGAAGAACAAAGGCCATCAATCTCAATATTGGGGATAAAGTTTTGAAGTGCGACTCAAGGAGGGAAGACAAGGGCAAGCATGGAAAATTTGACAACTTATGGCTTGGCCCTTACTCTATTCATTCAGCTGCTGGTAACAATGCATTTTTCTTACAAGAGTTGAATGGAGCAGAATTGTTTGGGGGTCCTATCAATGGCAGGATGCTTAAGCATTACTTCTCTTGATCCATGTTATGTTTTGAAAGCCTTTTTATCCTTTTTCTCATTGTAAATGCTTCACCCAACATTGCATTCAAAGTTATAAAAAATCAAAAATACAAAAACAAATAAAAGAAAAGAAAAGAGGGAAGATTGTGAAAACACGAAAGGTATAGCCCCATACCAAAAAGAGAAACAAATATGAAATTGTGCAAGCTCAAATTCCACTCCTAAATAACACACTCTAGTTATTCAAACAACCTAATCTTGACTAATTAGTTTTAAATTTTCTGCTGATAGGATAGTGAATTCGATTTTCCAAACTATTTAATATTGGCTTATCAGTAGATAGTTTAGGATAGAAATCAAAGGTTCAAACATGCTCAAAATATGAACCTAAGTTTCCAAAGAGAATGACTCAAATCTGTTTCAATTTCTGAGTCAAAAAAGAGGTAAATCTAGTTCTAAACAGCTTAAAATCTGAACCAGTTGACAAAGGAAAGATAGCTCAAAACAAAAGCCAAAATAGAGCTGTAAAAAGGATGAAGGAAATGCTTTGAAAATTCAGATCTTAAACCTTCCATTTTGATTTAAATTTCTACAAAATAAGATCTATGTGCAACTTGTTTTTTATTCCATAGATCAGCAACAAGTCAGACTGTTCAATCCTGACTTGTATGCTTTTAAATTTCTGTTGTAGAATGTAGAGAATAAAAATCTATTGGACAGTTTAATCCCAACAAATAGTAGATTAGGTAGAGAATCATATGGGCTCAACTGTTTAATCTGAGTCCATGGAGAAATAAGGAGTAGAAATAGATTAGATTTCCTGCTTTCAAAAGAATAAAATGTTGTGAAAATATTTTTCCAATCCAAGTGCACTCTAATGAAGGAAAAAATGTTAGATCTGTAGGATTGGGTAGGTAGAAAGATTGTTGATGAAAGATCCATTGTTTGTATGGATGCTAACCTGTTTTCAGAACAAAAGAAGATCATCCCAGCAAAGGAAAGGCAGCCCAATGGATGAGGCACTGATCAGCCTCCCAGAGAATACAATTCTGAAGTTCTTGATGCCTTCAAGAAGGCACCATCCCCAACTGGAGCCACTGTTAGCCACCTATAAAATTTGTTATACCAAAACGTGGCTAAATATTTTTTGGAGCCTTCAAGGAAGAATTTTTTTTGCAAAAAGTGTTGTTTCTTGAAGACTCTTGAAGGCCTCATGCCTCTATCCAAAATATTCCCTACTATGCCCGTTTTACACTCTAGAATTATGCTGGTTTCATGAGAAGAAACTGCTGCTAACACCGTTTTCCCCCTCCTTCCACTTCCAAAACTAACCTCATTTTTACCCCTTTATTCCCCACAAAAATCCTTCATTTTCATATTTTTCCCCTTTACCCTCCCTCAAAACCCTTTTGATAAGGTTTAAGACTCTTTCTTTGCCTTATCGAAACCCTCACAACCATTGAAAAACTTGAAAATTTTCATTAAAAAACACATTTTTGTATTACAAACTCAAGCCCCCTTGGGCTAAGTTTTAAGCCATTTCCCTCTACGTGCCCGCACCTTAGAACCAGGTGCTAGACCCACAAAGCGCTTATCGCATCGCAAAATCTGAGCGCATAAGTCTGTTTGCCATTTTTAAAACTCCGATGCCGATTAGCCCTGTATATTATAGCCCCCGATCATATTGCATTCCACATAGACCATGGCCCCGCAGACGGGTGCTAAGCCATATTATAAATATATATTCCGCCCCCGAAACCATGAAACATTTTTTTTTATTAATTTTTTGTGTTTTTGCAGGGTATGAAAATGTTTTCGCCGGTGAAAATATTAAATCACTCTCCGCCGTTGATCTGATCTGCAGATTGACCGCCCACAGATAAATTGCCCCAGTGATCCCCACGGTCAATCAATGTACAAAAACCAGAGCAGTTTTCATCGCACCGCCTTTGAAGGGAAAGTTGTTTTCCCCATTTGGTCACGATCAATGCCACAGACGAACATGTGGCCTTGAGCGGTTTGGAAATACCGCCCCCATCGCACATTAAAAATCGACTGTGGGCTCAATGCGATATTGACGTTCGCCGTCCAATCTGAGGTCGGCTCATCGGACAGTGATTGCGCTCAAAAGAAGCTTAGGGAATGAAATAAGGTACGGTGCATTTATCAAAGCATCTCCACTGTCGATTTGACCTGCAGATCGACGATCCACAATTAGTCGCCCTGGTCCCCACGGCCATGACAGCAGTCAGCGGTCCCACAAAACCGGTGGTCCCCGATGCCTAGTCAACATACACATCAACATCCATCCGTCATCAAAGGATTGGAGCGGGTCTTCATTGGTTCCTCGCACAGTCAGCAAATTCGGACCCGGGGTGCTTTATAAAGCAGATTTGAAAGAAAATTCGAGTCACACTCACCCTGACTTCAGCAGCCTCCAAAACGGACCTGATAAGCTTTATAAAGCGGATTTCATAAAAATTTTAGGTCACAAACACCCTAACGTTAGAAAACACCTTTTGTGACCTGAAATGGTTATACAGCTTGGTTTTATCAAGGTTTTGAAGTCCGGTTATATTTTTTGGTAAGGGTGATTATATGGTTTTTCCATTATATATTGAAGAAAGGCCAAAGGCCGGGGTTTAATTCTTGCGCCTTTGATCCTTTAAAAGGAATCCATCCAGGGGTTTTAATTTCCATGCCTCATCAATACTTCAAAGGCATTGATGCCTCACGACCCCTGTGCAGCACTGCACACCAACAAAACATAGTGATTGAAGACAAAAGCAGGGTCGAAGACAAAACGCACCAGCATGGAAGATTGAAGAAAGATTTATGAGGATTACAGCTAAGATTGATTATAAAAAGCCTAATCCTCCCAATTAAAACACAGTTTAAAGAAAATCATAAGTGTTTTATCAATAGGAAAGCCTCCACCGCCATATCTGAGGCAAATCGATTCCTCCCAGCTACCACATTGCCACCTGTGCCTCAAATCATGCAAACAAAGGCAAAATTTATTGATCAAGATTAGATATTTGCCTCAAGCGCAACCGAATAGTTATTTCTGCCAAGGAACTTAATGTAAAAAATATCAACAGAGTGACTATTACATAACAGAGAGCCTCAAAAGTCAAAAAGAGCTCCCACCGAGCATAAAACTTAATGTAAAATATTTAATACAGAGGATACCTATGTAAGCTTCTTCATTGAGCCCCCCAAAGGCCGAGAAGCCATTAATTCTATATTAATTATATTTGGAGATCTTTTATCAGATCTCACCTCCTCATTCTCCTATAAATACTACTGGAGAAGATGAGAGAGGGGTTGTTTGAGTTAGTTGTTGAACTTTGAAATGTAATTGAGTCTGAGACTTCTACCTGTAAATAGTGTTCAGTGGCTCTTGGAGCTCTGCTTGTAATAGATAAGTTAGTCTATGAAATGTAGATGATTGCTAAACTAAAGCATTGGACTTGAAGCCGTAACTGGTTTGGAGCATCAATACAAGCTGATTTATGGGATCCTAGTCTATGTCGATGGTGATGTTATTTCTTATTGTGAATTTTTATTTTATTTCAGTTTTCACTGTGTTCATCTTCTCTTATAAATAACAACATGCATAGAGTTAGGATCTACTGTATATCAGTACCCTTCTCTGACTAAAAATCTTTATATGAATGTTTTCTTCCAATCTGTGTTATTTAGAAATGATTTAATTCGGTTCAAGTAGTAGGAATGTTGGTGTTCCCTCATCCTCCTATTTAGCTAATTGTTATTCTTAAATGTTATTTTCAGTATATGTTAAGTAGAGATGAACTAAGGAAGATATGGTGTGCCCTGGTCCTAGTTTTATCCCAAAATACTGTCTGAATGTTTCCTTTGGAATGTGTTGAAAGCTGGCTAGTGTTGAAACTCTTATCAGATCTTAGGCCATTCCGTGTTATCTTTGTGTTTGTCTTGAAAGTTACCAAGTAGAGCAGAGCTAGGAGAGGATTTGTGGTGAGCTTGGCCCGCTAGTTTCTCCTCCAACAGTTGCCTTCAAGTTTCCCTTTGTTTTAAAATGTTTTCTTTTGAAAGTACATCAAAATTAGGCTAGTTTAGAAGTACTTACCTAATCTTAGATTAATTTTATGTCTTTCTTAAGTTTATGTCAAAAGTTGTCTAGTTGAAAAGTACTTACCAGATCTTGGGCTGCTCTTTGTTCTTCATTTGTTTAATTCCCCTTCTTATTGTTTCATTTCATTCCATAAATAAAAATTTAAAGAGATCCTTAGACATAGATGACTTGCCCTATGGACCACTCTTGCCTCTTGTTGTTTCAATTAAACCCTATTATGACTCCATAGCCCAATGGACTAAAACCTACAATTATCTATCTTCCTGGCTAAAGCTTGTTCTACTTGGTTTCAACTTCTCACCTTTGAAACTCTTTGCACTTAAAACTCTCCACCTCAAACAATAATCATGCTCAACCATCCAAAAACAAACAAAACCCTCGGCCTTCATAACTAGCCTAATATCATTAACCAAGACCTCAAAGACAAATCCATCTTTGCACTTATTGGAGAGATCCCTCTCCGGATTTAGGAGGGCTAGATCCTAGAATCCCAAAGTGGTTGAAACAATGTTCTCCCTGCAGTCGAACTTTTTCCAATCTTGCTGATTACAGGGTGCTAACAAAGTCGAAGAAGAAGAAGGGAACTAAGCAAGGGGGCAACCCAACGACCAATGCTACCCATGTGAAAGATATTGAAAAACCTCCCACTTCATCCCACAAAGTAAAATTCCCTTTCAATTTATGTAAGGGTAACCACCTTCTTTAGAGATTGTCTTGTTATTCCCAAGGTGTTAGAAATGTGGTCCGTTGGCTCGAATCACCTTTCGTCATTGACCTCTGGAGATCATGTTGGTAACACACCCTCAACTGGTGATAATATGATTCATGGAAAAAGGGGTAAATTCAAATTCCCCTATAGGTTATGTGAATGGAATCATCCCATTCACCTTTTTATTATATGGATGAAGCTTCCAAAGTGTTGGATACCCTTATGAACTATGAGTCTTGTCTTCTAGTTCGTTAGCAGAATTTTTCTCTGAGTCCTCCACCAGTTGACTGAGTGATTGATCAAGGTTCATTTTTGGTCAATCCCACTCTCTCCAAAATTAAATTTCATCAGTCCATTCCCAACCAACCATTGGTTGAGAAAAAGGTCGACCTGATTCCACCTACGGTTAATCAAGCCTTTCCAGTAGAGAGTAAATATTATACCACTCAGATTCTCTTTATTTCCTCAGATTCCCTGAGATTGGAGGGATATCCTCCCATTCCTATAGTCTATGAGGGTCATACTCTTTCTCCCATAACGCAAGGGGATATTCTTCCCATTCCTATGGCACCCCCTCCATGTAGTTTGATCGCTTCTTTTGATTGGAGTCGATTGACAAGATATCATCTTCCTTCTTATGTTCCCTTTGAGATCACAATAGAGGCCTATAATGTGGTCATACCTAGCATGATAATAGATGAAGGCGTATATGTTAGTATTATGTCCTCAACTACCTGGAAATATTTCGGTTCTCCACAGCTTCTGCCTGTTACCCATAATCTATTGGCTTTTAATAGAGGAACCAATCAACCGTTAGGGATCCTTCCGAAGATACCTATTAATTTGGGAGGAAATATTGTCTATATAGAAGTTACGATTGTCCAAGGCCCCTTGGATTTTAACTTACTCTTGGGGTGTGAATATACTTATGTCATGGGAGCGCTTGTCTCTGCGCTCTTTCGTGTGATCTGTTTTCCACATGAAGGTTGAATTATGACCATTGATCAACTTTCCTTCATTGTTTCTAATATGACACCTAGTATGCCATCATCCCTTAACGGTCCTTACACATCGATGGTATCTTCCTTGCCCCAGGTCAATTACGTAGAAACTTGTTCCATGCTCGCATCCATTGACAGTTCCGTCAGTGATTTCCTGTATCGTGTTCTGGGGGCATTGGATCTCGATTTCCAAAGTGTTGTTATCCCATCAAATGAGACCCTCTTGGAAGCCATGACCTCTTATGTATCATGATCAAGTCTACGGATCATAGTTCATTTTCTTGTGTCAAGCTCCTTAAAAAATGAAAAAAGCCCGTCGGAGCATAGTTCCTTTTTCTTGTGTCAAGCTCCTTAAAAAAACAAGCCCTTCAAAGCATAGTTCCTTTTCTTGTGTCAAGCTCCTTAAAAAATAAAACAAGCTCTTCGGAGCAATGCTACTTTTCTTGTGTCAAGCTCTTTAAAAAATTAAACACAGTGTCATGAGGATAATTCTTTTACTATGTCAACCTCGTTAAAAAATGAATTAGGCTTCTATGTGGATATTTTTTTCTTGTGTAAACATCGTTAAAAAATGACACAAGTTCCTTCTCAATTTGAGCTTTTGATTGGATCTTGTAAAATACTAGCCAATTCTTTCACTTGATCTCATAACTGAACCTTCACTCCATTCACCTGTTAGTAGCCAACAGTCTACTCAGGCAAATGCACTCAAGATTGGGGGCATGTACCTCGAATTGAGTCACCATGTTGTGGGCATCCAAAAAAATTTCAAGCAGAGTTTCCCATTTTTCAAGCTTGTGTAAAAATGAAACCATCCTCATTACATTTTTGTATAGTTTGGTTTTGGTATGCTTTTTGTGAACTATTTTCCTGCTTATCTTGTTTTACTTAACGAATGCATTGTTTTATATAGACATTTGCAGAATTTGTAAAACCATGATCATAATCACATGATACATTAAACAGTATATATATATATATATATATATATATTTGTGTGTGTGTGTCAGTAGTATTTGCAAAGTTTTATTACATCATAATCCAAAAATATGTGTCATGGTACACAAGAGATTCGCAGGTCGCAAAAAAAAAAAATAGTAGAAATAAAAACTAAAGTGGACTAATCACTATGATGCTCATGGTAACAACTTAATGCTCAAATAACTCGAGTCAGCAACCGATGGATGTAGTCTGACACCCCCACAGTGTGCCTATGGTAGGGGAAAGGGATATCATGGAGATGGGCGTACTCTGAAATCTCAGTGGTCAATGCATCCAGGTTTCGAGCTATTTCCTCTTCAACATTTGCTCCTTCCTAATAAGGAGCAGCCTCGAATTCCCTCATCACTATTCTCGCTATGGGGGACATTCTAGTAGGTCTTCGCAGTCCAACATTTGCAGCATACAAGTTTAAACATCATAACACGTATATATATAAACATGCAAAAATTAACAAAAACATCTTTTTACCTCTATCATCCCATTGATCACCCTCTAGAAGCGGAAGGTTGGGGTTGCCTCTAAATTCAGTCTTGGAATACGACCAATATTCCACAACGATGAATTGGTGCCTCAGCCATACAAATAAATCAGGTTTATACGACATGTGTTGCCCACTTCCTGAGCAAGGCATCACCTCGCTCCATAGGATCATACGTAGATCTCGTGTTGCCGGCATGGACACTTCTTCCCACTGAAATTAGAACAATGACACTCATTCCAAAAAGAATGCTGCTAGAATTGAACCATACCCGAATTTCTTGAGTCAACCAATTTTTCATTTGGTGAGTTGTTTCTTCATATTGGCCAAAACTACTTCTAACTAGTTAAAGACCGTGGGTGCCATACAGTCTATGACAGTTCAGAGTTGACAATTGGCAGCCTCGTGTGGAGCTTGTGCCCCAGAAGCACGTGTTATAATATAAACGACTACCTTTAGAGGCATGCTGTTTATGGTTATGATGTCCACCTTCCCACTGGAAGACTTGTTTGCCTCTGGAAATTGCCTCCATATTAATATATCCATGCTCTCACCCATAATTCGGCTGCCTACCAGATGAACTCGTTCCCCCCTCCATGATAAACCAGTGATGAAATAAATGTTGGAGACCTAGTTTTATGACTCCTGGTCACCGATTATAAACATTTCTTGTAATGTGTCCCATATGCTTACCAGGTATTGTAGCAACTCATGCTGAGATATTAGTCCTAGAGTTAAGGAAGAACTTAAGGAGCCCACAATTCCTCCAGGCAGCTAGAATTTCTCGATCCTTCATGGCTTCTCTGTCCACTTCTTCATGCTCTCTCTCCCACCATTCAATCACCATTTTTCTTGATGATTTCTTCCTGTCACAACAATTTTGCAACTTATTGTTAAAAATCCAAGCATAAAAATCCAGTTTGGATGGTGATTTTTGGGAAAATATTCATTGCTTTTCGATCTCTATGATCAGCGCTCTTGTTTTAAAAACATGGGCGTCGATTGGCATGCAGCCTATGCGGAAAAATGCCAATCGACCCGATCATGAAGGGAATACCCGCGTCAGTCCGCAACGAAAAAAAATTTAAAACTTCTTTCCAAAAAATCAAAAAACATCATGAAAAATTCTAAAACAGGTATGAAATTAAAGAAAATGGGCATGGCTTTTACCTGGCACAAACGGTTTGTCGATTGACTTCTTGGATCATCCGTAGTCAGCTCCTAAAGATCAAAGTAAGAAGGGTAAAAAACTTCTCCAATGACTTGTGAAAGTGAAAAGAGAAAAATGTTTTTACTTTTTGGTTTTTTATTAAATTTTAAGTCATTGTTAGGGTTTTTTTCAATTTTTAATTATTTTTTCCTTTAAAATAGACAATGTGTTCAATTTTGTGCAACAACAGGGTAAACATTTTTTATGGATGATAAGATAACGAATTTTAGTTTATTACTTTTTTAGACTCGGTAAAAACAAATGAAAAAGTCACCCCCTTGGAGTCATCTTTAAGCTCTTTTCTGACTCTTGAAAAATGAAAATATTGTCGAGTATTTGTCGTTTTGAACTTGTTAAAGTAAAAAATTGTCATTTACCAAGTATTCGTTTACCCCCTTTTCGGGTTTCGATAAAATATTTACGAAAAATGAATACCTTAGTCAATCATGAATAAGAGGCTCTCTCGAACTTTGTTTTATACCTTTTCGGATTCGAGGGACTATCTACGAAAAGGGCCTTGTTTTCTTTTCAACCTTTTTCAAACTCTCTAAACATGAAAAGATGCCGAGTTTCACCTTTTTTTAACTCATTAAAATTTAATTAAATTGGACTTGTCATCATGATGCTACCAAGTTCCTCCTTCCTAGGGCTCGTAAAATGTATTAGGATGGATTTTTTGGAAGGAAAAACTTATACAACAAGCATATGCTATCCCCTTCAAGCTTGTATTAAGAAATAATTGGGGTACTTGCCAGAAATGGTGGGGGAAAAATGGAAGTATTTATTAGTTGTGTTGGCAGTATGTCATTCTTGAACATGATACTTATCTGCAATTCTTGTCAGGTTGGGGATATCCTAAATTCATCACTTTGCCTCCATGGGGTTGGGAAATCTATTTGCCTCTCATTCAATTACCGATCTTGTCAACATGACCTCTGATTCCATTTGAGTCAAATATTTCCAAACTCCAGAGTTGTGTCGCCGATATGTTCAAGAGTAGTTCCTTCTGCAGTTTTTCATTACTTGATTCTCTATTCAGTCTTGATTCACAACCATCTTGTTCCTTTGTCTCATGTCGACGATGTGAGATACGTCATGGCCCTCCTTCGATGGATCGCTTCTTGTTGAATTCAGCTCATTATCCAATATTTTGATCTAGAGACTCCTTTCAGTACCTTAGAGCATGCATGCCTTAATGACAACTTTTTCACATTCGACGACAGGTTCACCTCATTGGCCTTTGATCAAATGATTTCACGAGTTTTCGACTTCAGTTCCTTATTCACATATTGTGGATTGTACTGCTAGTACCTTGAGGACGAGTGTGATTAATTGGTAACAATTTATACCATTGATTGGTAATCAAGAAATTTTATTGTAGTTCAAATTCATCTCACTCATTCACATGAATGAATTTGTCCTTGATCGGGTCATGACGGAGCACAAGACCCTGGAATTTGTCTGATAAATTCTAGGTTGCGAGGAGATATGAGTTATTAATGACTGTATACATGACTCTTTTTTATGGATGGCTGCGATCATATTTGAGTCTATATTTGTGATCCTTCTTATTGCTATATGGTTGTGTCCATGCCATGGATCCTATTACATGATCTCTTCTATGGATGGTTGCGTCCATGCCTTATGCTCATGTATTTATATCAGAGATTTAAGTTGTATATGTGTACTTGATTCAAAGGTTTTCCAACGAATACGTCTTGGTCCTGACACGTACTCATAAATCATTTCACCCCTCACTCTCGTTATGCCTTCATGCTTTATGGGGCATCTGTTACACAACATTTTATCATTGTCCCTGTACTCCCTATTCCTGAATCCTGGAGGACCCTTATAGTGATCCTTGTGTACTTTTTCCATCATGAAAATATGCCTTTTCTTCCCTTATAGTCTGAATAACAATCTCTCTTTTGATCATTTATGGAGTATCTCCCTAAAAACCCATATTTTTTGAGCAGCATGACCCTTCTATGTCTTACCAGCACTGATGACCCATCCTTGGCTTGTGAGCAACACTGATCGGCACTAGTATGGGCCTCACACTTGCGTCGATATACTTCTGGAAAATTTTTACAAAAATGGAAATGAAACTTCATGGCCTATAAGCTTCAAGGGTGAAGAGTTGGGTGTTTGTTGATCAGGATGTGGCTAAGATTCCTCCTTTGGGCCTCTTGTTTCTACAAAAAAGGACCCTCCCAAAGAGATAAGACTTTTTCCCATCATAAGTGGATTGATGTCCCCTCCTCCATCTCTATAAATTGATCACCTTGCAATGCCTCTGTTAGTTAGAACAGAATAGAAGAGAATAGCAGAGAAAGGTTTGAATATTGTCATAAGATTTGAAGGAGAGAGTTGAGACCCTTAGCCTTCTCACACTGAGTTGAAAAATAATGCTTTGGAGTCTTGCCCGGATTCAGACCCGTCGAAGGAGAGATTTGACATCAAGGCACAGGTTGTAACTCCTCTTTTAGTAATAATATGATACAACTGATATTTATTCTCCATTCTGGTCCATGATTCATAATAAATATTCTAGCATTCCTTGATCAGTTAGATAGGTTATACTTGTATATGCATGTTGCACTTTTATTTTTTCTTTTTGTTTCTTGGTCACTTGTGCAGGTAATTGAACGTTGGTAGAAGCGAAGATCAATTTTGGAAGAGTGAAGGACCAAATAGCTTTGATGAAGAGCAACACCGCAACATCAGATCAAGTTAGGCCATCTCCTTCAATCTATGTTTCATTTATAATATAGGAAAGTAGGTATTTTTCTTGTTCCCCTTGTTGCTAGACCCACCCTAGGGCTAGAGGGATTGTCTCTTTCCACATAGATGATTTACCTAGACAACACCATGATTATAAATATCTAAGTATTTCTCCCCATGGGAGGGGAGAGACGAGAAAGAGTAGAAAAATGCTGCCAAAATGACTACCCAATTCCTAAATTAAAATACCATTAATTGATCCTAGTTGATTGAGACTAAGTGGTGTGAGAGGAAGATAGGATATCTTCCTCAGTTTTCCCAAAATTTCTCACTATTGTTGAACTTGGTATTGTTTGTGAGCTCATAAAGCTCGGGGGTTCCAAGGAAAATGGTTTCCTTTGATATGGTTGGGTGGTAAATGTGATTGGCCTACTGGAGTTGGTGAGCTGATTTGATGAACAAAGTAGAATGACTGAGTATCAAGTTGGATTTGGTGAGCTGAGCTACTGAACAAAGTAGGACTGAGGACTGAGTACTAGGTAAAATTTCCAGTTTGTTATATTTTTCTTTAATTAAACTTGCTTGGATGAAAATGTAGCTAGTTTACCTTTAAAATAGTGGTTTACCATTTATTTATTTTGGTTATACATATGTTTAAATTACAAAACTACAAGAATATGTTTTTGTTTTAATTGATGGGTGAATAATGGCTTCAATTAGTAATTCTTCATTTAAATGGGTTGTGAGCAGAAAACATGGTAGTGTTAATTGTAGTTTCTATGCCTATTATCATCCATTATAAGTTTACTTACTGTTCTTATTTTCAATTTACATATCTCTGCTTCTTACTCTGCTTTATTGTACATTTCTATTTATGAAAGCATATGTTGAACACGAGTTACCATTTTGTTAATACATTTATGTTTATGAAAGCATATGTTGAAGAAGAGTTACTATTATGTTAATTTTTATGAGAGGATATGTTGAAGAAGAGTTACTATTCTATTAATTTTCTATGACTACCTAATTCTCTTAGTAAGTTTCCTTTAAGGTTATATATTTGTATTTTGTAGGTTTTAACCCTGAACAGAAATTATATACACACGAATCTTATAACAGAAAATAAACAATAGCGAGAGCATAAAACATAAAACAAATAAACACAGAGATTTTCCCCTTGATCCCAAATTGGGACGACCAGCTTGATTTTTCATTATATTCCTTTTAGTGTTACAACACATATATATACATGCCGAAGCATACATAAAACCCAATCCATTAACCCTGGATTAGAACATAACTGTAGTTCCCTTGACCGGATCTACAAAATACCAGGGGCCGAAAACCATCGTACCCCAAAACCATGTGCAAACTCATGCACAAAACATGGGTGGTTCCGCATATGAGTGGGACTGCATACCAAAAACATTTTCACCGGGGCACTGCCCTGGACCCCCCTGTGACCCCCCTACTCCGCCCGGCGCAACGTACAACGCGTGGGGCTAGTCGTGGAAAGAATATAACACATACCCAACATTCTCCCATTTGTTGTTTTCTTTCCACAGGGGGCCATAAGAGAGCTTAGTCATTGGGCCAATTCTTCAACACCCAATGTTTCTCTACACCAATAGAACTTCTGAGTGCTCATAGACTTCGTCAATGCATCTGCAACATTCTTCAAAGTGTCCACCTTTACCAGCAACACCCTTTTAGCCTCAACCATATCTCTAACAAAGTGATATTGAACATCAATGTGCCTTGTCTTTGAATGATAAGCAGGGTTCTTAGCCAAGAAAATTGCACTTTGGCTATCACAGTCTATCCTTATAGCTTGTTGTACCAACCCCATACTTGAACACAATCTCTGCAACCAAACTACTTCCTTTCTTGCATGAGTGGTTGCTATGTATTCTGCCTCTGTAGTTGAAAGCGCCACTACAGACTGTCTTTTACTCATCCAACTGACTGCACCTCCAAATAGGCTAAACACATACCCACTTGTAGATCTTCTTTGGTCCAGATCTCCAGCCCAGTCTGCATCAACAAAACCATGAATGTCCAACATTCTTTCCAATCCCGGTCTTCCCTGGTAGCACAAGCCATAATCACTAGTGCCACGTAAATATCTGAAAACCCGCTTCACTACTGTCCAATGCTCCTTCCCTGGGTTTGACATAAACCTGCTCAATACTCCCACTTCATGTGCAATGTCTGGTCTAGTACAGACCATTGCATACATCAGGCTACCCACTGCACTTGCATATGGAACACAGGACATATCCTCCTCTTCTTCTTGTGTCTTGGGACACTGTTCAGCAGACAGCTTTGCACCTACAGGAATAGGAACACTCACCGGTTTACTATCCTGCATATTGAACCTCTTCAATATATTCTCGACATACTTCCTCTGGTTTAACCAGAGCTTCCTCTTTTCCCGATCTCTCTTAATTTCCATGCCCAAAATATAGTTTGCAGCACCAAGATCCTTCATGTCGAATTTGGAGAACAGTTGGGTCTTCAAATCTTGGATAATTTCTTTGTCATTTCCAATTAACAACATATCATCCACATACAAGACCAAATACATAACATGGTCACCAATTAATTTAAAATAAACACAGTGATCCTCCTTGCTTCTGGTGAAGCCAAGTCCCCGTATATAGGTATCAAATTTCTGATACCACATCCTTGGTGACTGTTTTAACCCATACAGAGACTTCTTCAACCTGCATACCAGTTCTTTCTTACCCTTCACCATGAAGCCTTCAAGTTGCTTCATGTAGATCTCCTCTTCTAGATCCCCGTGAAGAAATGTTGTCTTCACATCCATCTGTTCTATCTCAAAATCAAATGCAGCAGCAACAGATAAAAGTAATCTAATAGAAGAAACTTTGGCAACAGGAGAAAAAATATCACCAAAATCAATTCCTGGCACTTGGGAATAACCTTTTGCTACCAACCGAGCTTTGTATTTCTCCACCTTTCCTTCTACATTCATCTTCTTCTTAAACACCCATTTTCTCCCGATGGGCTTCCTTCCTGCCGACAACTCCACCAGATCCCATGCCTCTTTTTTGTGCAAGGATGCCATTTCATCAACCATGGCCGCCTTCCAGAGTTTTCCATCCTCTGAATCTACTACCTCCCTGACAGTTCTGGGATCATCATCAGTTATAGTTAAGGAAAAAACTGAATAGAAAGCAGATGGACTATACCTTTCTGGTTGCCTTCTTTCCCGAACTGATCTTCTTAAAGCTAGGGTTTGTGGCTCTTCCTCTTTTGAATCTTCTTCTATTGTAGAGTCTGATTCATCCTCCTTTAGCTCAAACTCTATCTTCTCAGGTTCCTTTGGTAGGACTTCATGTGTAAAAACATCTTTCACCTCTCTAAACACCACATCTCGGATGTACACAACCTTCCTTTTTTCTGGGTTCCAAAGCTTGTAACCCTTTAAACCATCCTTATACCCAATAAAGATGCACCTTTCAGATTTATTATCCAACTTGGTCCTTTTCTCCTTTGGAACATGTACATATGAATCACATCCAAATACCCTTATATGTGAAAGAGAGGGTTTCTTACCAGTCCATACCTCATGTGGAGTCTTATCCTCCAACACTGATGAAGGTGATCTGTTAACCAGATAGCATGCAGTCTCCACTGCCTCTGCCCAGAATTCTTGTCCTAACCCGGTACCACTGAGCATGCTTCTTGCCTTTTCCATCAGTGTTCTGTTCATTCTTTCCGCAACTCCATTTTGCTGAGGTGTGTATGGAGTAGTCTTCTGCCGTGCTATACCACACTTCTTACAGAACTCTTCAAATTCCTTCTTGCAGAACTCCCCACCATTATCTGTCCTCGGCGCCTTTATCTTCTTCTCTGTCTGGTTTTCCACCAGAGCCTTAAATTCTTTAAATTTGTCAAAGACTTCAGATTTCTTCCTCAAGAAATATATCCATGGATTCCTTGAGAAGTCATCTATGAATGAAACATAGTACACAGACTTTCCCAGTGATGGAACTGACACAGGCCCAAACACATCACTGTGCACAAGTTCTAATATCTTGTTTGCCCTCTTAGCACCAGAAGGAAAACTCACCCGATTCTCCTTCCCATATACACAATGTTCACAGAAATCGAAATCCAGAGAACAATTAGACATGCCTTCTACCATACCATCTCTATGCAGTATCCGAAGGCCCTTCTCTCCAATATGTCCAAGCCTTTGATGCCATAGCATGGTCTTTTCTCCAGAGACAGCTAGACTTTCCGTCCCACTTTCAGGAACCACAGAACTGTTACAACCATCAATAACAGTGCTACCTTGTAGCTTGTACAGAGTTCCAGTCTGAACTCCTCGCATTAATACCAGTGCTCCCCGAACCATCTTGCAGGCATCTTTCTCGAACACTGTTTTTACACCTGCATCATCCATCTTGCTTACAGAAATCAGATTTCTGGCCAATGTAGGAATATGCAGAACACCAGGAAGTGTTCTAATCCTTCCACCTTGCAGCTTCAGCTTGAATTTTCCACGTCTGACGATTCTGGCCTTCCTATCATGCCCTAGGAAGACATCACCACCATCATATTTCTCATACTCGCAGAACCACTCCCTATGGGGAGTGAAGTGAAAGGATGCACCTGAGTCAATCAACCATGACTCATGATATACATGTGTATTTGAAGAAGAAGCCAAATACACATCTCCACCTTCATCCGAGGTGGTTTTTGCCTCTGTAGAAGGAGCTTCATCAGATCCCTTTCCTTTCTCAGGAGCTTTAGATCTACATTCCTTTTTGTAGTGTCCTTCCTTTCCGCATTTCCAGCACACCTTTACAAACTTTCCGGGAGATTTAGATCTCCCTCTAGATTTAGATCTCCCACTCGAAACCTTATTCTTGTTTCTGTTCTGGGACCTTCCTCGTACAGACAAGGCATCTCCATTCTGACCCTCCATATTTCTCCGTCTCATTTCCTCTGATAGCAAGGCTAAGACAATGTCATCAAAATTCAATGTAGTTGTATTGCTACCTATTGCAATAACCAAAGCGCTCACAGTGCTGGTAGATGACAAGCGACTTAACACGATGAAGGCATTTGGATATATACATCACCGAGTCTCCATCCTTCATCCTCAGGTTATACAACTTTTTCCACAAGAACAACTTATTCACCAGAGAATTAGATTGGTACAAAGTCCCAAGTTTTTCCCACAAATTCTTTGTCGTAGCTTCTCCAGATACATTCAAAAATACTGAATCTGATACACACAACCGTATTGTGCTCTTAGCCTTCCGATCTAGTTTCTTCCAGTCTTCATTTGACATTTTCGTTGGTTTAGTACCTGGATCCACTGCGATCCATTGATCTTTATCCACCAGCAGATCCTCCATCTTGAGCTTCCATAACTCAAAACTATGACCATTAAATTTCTCATTCTCTATCTCCCCACTGCTTGCCATCCTCTTTCACCGCAAGAATCGATCCCTCAGATCTCCCACTGAACAGGGTCTACCTCAGGCCTGAGAAAAAAACCCTTAGTAGCAAAGGCATCCCCTTGAAGCCGAAACAACTTCGATACCAAATATAGGTTTTAACCCTGAACATAAATTATCTACACATGAATCTTATAACAGAAAATAAACAATAGCGAGAGCATAAAACATAAAACAGATAAACACAGAGATTTTCCCCTGGATCCCAAATTGGGACGACCCGCTTGATTTTTCATTATATTCCTTTTAGTGTTACAACACATATATATACATGCCAAAAGCAGCACCCCTAATCCATTAACTACGGATTAGAACATAACCATAGTTCCTTAATTTGGATCTACAAAATAGGAGGCGACCATCGTACCCCAAAACCATGTGCAAACTCATGCACAAAACATGGGTGGGTCCGCATATGAGTGGGACCGCATACCAAAAAAATTTTCACCGGGGCGCTACCCCGGACCCCAACAGGGGGGGTTGCCGCCCCCTCTGTGACCCCCCTGCTGTGCCCAGTGCAACGTACAGCACGTGGGGCTAGTCGTGGAAAGAATATAACACATACCCAACATATTTCATCTATTAATGGTTTTCTGCATTGTTTTAAAGGCACCGACCAATGTTCCCACTTTATGTTTTCCTAGAAATAGAGAACTTATTCTTTTTATAGGAAATAAATTCCTCTTGAAATAGAACGTTTATTCTGTTTGTAGAAAAGAAAGTATTCTTTGAAATGTAATGCTTATTCAATTTGTGGAAAAGAAAAAAAAATATCTCTACTTAATTTTTTTGTTTACTAATGTCAGTGTGCTAATTTAGAGCCTCGTATCATTAAATGCAAAGATGGATAATGGGTTTATCTTGATGGGTGTATATATTTGCGTGTTACATTTACTTTGGTTAATGTGTGAGATAAATTTGTGTGGTAATATTTTGTAACTTTTACTACAAAACCTTATGTGGCTAGATTAGTGTAGGAATCCTCCCTTTTTAATATGTAGTTTGAAGTAAATTATTGCCAAAAGTATTGGTCCCAAATAGTTTATGAAATAGGTTAACCTCGGTAATATTTTATAACCTTGGTAATCTTTATATGCATTCTTGGAAAAATGATATTTTATGATTTTTTTCATTTGCATTATGTAGTTTGAAATAAAAATTTGTTTCCTTTGTAATATGCAGTTTGAAGTTTTCATTAGTGCCAAAATTATTGGTCCCAAATAGTTTCTGAAAGAGGTTAACCTTGGTAATATTTATATGCATTCTCAACAAATAATATTTTATGATTTTTCCATTTGCATTATGTAGTTTGAAACAACACTCTATTTTTTTTGTTTTGATTATCTTTCAAAAAGAATACTTTAAGTCTTTCTGTAAATTGGAAAGATGTACTTTGATTTTGTTTCGTGCAATAGGCAAAGGTAACAAGAAGAATATTTAGCTCATATAGTACAATTTTTCTAATTGTCACCAATTACTTATGGTCACCATACTCTATATACATATCCTTATCCTTCCTTGACAGGGATGTTATTTGAATACTAAATTGTATTTATTTTACTAAGTTTGAGATTCATGGGCATCACCTTATTTTTCATGCTTTTAAAGTAATATAAATATTACCATATTATTAACTAACTGAAATTGTATGAAATTTATTAAGTATTGGAAATTGTATAGCATGTTTTAAAAATTGAAATAAAGATAATTTTGGATTTTTCCTTTTGGGATATATATAAATTCCCTTGGAATATTTTGCAAGTAAAGCTATGACATTGAAGAAAATTTTTCAGACTACATAAAGAGGTTAATCTAGTTGTTTGGGGTAAATAAGATAACTAATTTGGAAGTTAGATAAATGGATTTGAAATTAGCAATATTATTGAAGTTAATAGTATCATAGATTTGAAAAGAAAGTATTCTAATGGGGTCAACAATATTTGAGCCAAAAGAAAATGAATATTTCTTTTCATCACGAGTAAGAATATTTGACCTCAATAAATAAGTTATAGAGAAGAGGAAATAGAGATGAATCCTCATGCCATGATGATTTAATAAAATGACAAAATTTTATGTTTAAAATATAGGGTATTGTTGCAAAGAAAGATTCTACAATATAGGGTATTTTTGCAAAGAAATATTCTGAAAAATGAATGGATCAAATGTTAACATCTGAAATTTGTGTTACAGGAACGAATGTTTAGGATATGATGGGTATAATTAATAAAATTTCATAATTTTATGTTTTAAATATAGGGTATTGTTGCAAATGAAGATTATGAAAATGAATGGATTAAATGTTAACATATGAACTTTATGTTACAGGAATGAATGTTTAGGATATTATGAGTTCTACTTTAATTTTGGAAGACTTAATAATTTATGTGAATTTTTTTGGACAGGATGATTTCTTATTCATTTTTGGAAGACTTATACTTTATGTGATTATTAATGTGTTTTGTTTTCATGTATTATGAAAATCCAAAATCCTGATAGAAATTATATGTAATGTATTGTTAACATACAAAAATTATATGGATCTATTTATTTTGGGTAACTTGAGTTACAAACCTAGTTGGTAAGTAAGGGATATTACATATGGTATTAGAGCTAGGTTAAGACTCTAGGCCCTAGGGCTTTCCTGCTAATATTTAGAGGTAATTAATTTTATTTACTTATTTGAATTTTCCTTGATCTGGTTAAGTAATCATGGAGAGAACATCAAGGCAACGAAGGAGGAGGGAAGTCTCACCCCCACCTTCTCAAGCTAGAGAATCTGAGCAAATATCTGTCAGGGAAGTAAGGGATGTGATGTTATCCTTCTAGAACATGACTGAAGTGTTGATTAGTATGGTTGGAGGGAATCCTTCAGTGCCTGGTTATTCATCTCAAGAAGAGAGGCATGAGGTACCATATGATGGAGATGTGCATAAAGAGTTGGAAAAAGTTAAGATTCCTATCTTTAAGGATACCAACAAAGGCGAGGCAGCATAAGCCTGTCTGGAAAAATTGCACCTTTGTTTTTAGTTGTGGAACTATTATAGCAACCAAAAAGGCAAGTTGGATCTATACCAACTTAAGGAGAGTGCATTATCATGGTGGATGAACTTAGAATCTCAATTTGGATATTCCATTTCTACCTTGACGTGGGAACGATTTGAAGAGGAATTTCGAGCAAAGTACCTTTCTAATGAATAGTTGGAGATAAATTTGAATGAGTTTCATGATCTTAAACAAGGAACTAAGATGATACTTGAATATGAGGCTCGATTCATGGATTTTCTCAAATATGCTACATATCTCAATACTGAAGCTCTCAAGGTACAAAAGTTTTTCTATGGATTGAATCCTATTATAAAGGAAAAGGTGCGCATTTTTATGCCTACTACATTGCATGAGGCAGTGCAAAAATAAATTATAGTTGAGGAAGAATGGCTGGGAAGAAAAAGTGGGGATAAAGCCCATAATCTATCCTTCCATGGGAAATATCCTAGAAGGGGAGGCCCAAATATAAGGGAAAAGACTAGTGGATCACATCATCAAGGATTTCAAAAGAATCATACTTTTAAGAACCATAGAAATAATCTAAGGCAACATATTCAACAAATTAGTACTCAAACTCAAGAATCATTTCATAGTTAAGTACAATCACCTAATAAAAGGGTCAAATTGATGAAAATTGCTCCTACTAATGGATGTTGGACTTTTGGAGGACTTCATTATGAGCGATATTTCCCTGAAAAGAAGATCGAGGCACAATCAGACAAGGAGTAGGCCACTATTAGAGATATGGGCAGAGCCCATAAGAGTCATGTATTTGTGCACAATTGTCAAATTGAGCATTCGTAAACAGTGCTTGAAGCATCCAGAAAATCGAATGCTATGTCGGTTACTATTTTAATTGATCTCATGCAACTGAAAGTTTTATTTCTTCTAATCCTTTATTAAAATTTAAATTGGTGGAAAAAGAGAAAAACTATTTTGATCAGGTTGAAATGGCCTCAGGGAATTCTCAAAAGGTAGAATACCTAGTGCAAGAGTGCCCTTTAGACATGGGAATGTGTGTCACACATGTGAATCTTTATGTGACATCACTTGGTCATTATGATGTAATAATTGGGATGGATTGGCTCTAAGCTCACTAGGTTGTGCTTAATTTTTGAAGTAAAACCCTTCATTTTTTTAGTGGTGATGGCCAATCTGTGGTTCTCCATGTGGAAAAGAGACCTGTTTCTTTAAGGCTTATCTCTGCCCTGCAGTTGAAGCAAAGTCTTAGAAAAATATGTAAAATGTATGCTATAATGACTCTAAATGAGGAAGAGCTTTCATCCTTTGAGAAACATCCTATCCTTTCGGAATTTTCTGATGTCTTTCCAAATATTTACCTGGTTTTCCTCCCAAGAGAGAGATTGACTTCTCCATAGATCTTAAGCCTGGAGAAGAACCAATATCCAAAGCTCCCTATCAAATGTCTGTTGTTGAACTTCATGAGTTGCAAGTGCAACTACAAGAATTATTGGATCGATGTATGGTTAGACCCAGTGTTTCACCTTGGGGAGCTCCTGTAATATTTGTAAAGAAGAAGGATAGATCTCTTTGACTCTGTATTGATTATAGGTAGTTGAATCAAGTAAATATTCAAAATCAATATATGTTTCCTCACATTGATGATGTATTTGATCAAATGAAGGGAGCCATCGTGTTCTCCAAGATCTATCTTTGATTGGGGTATCATCAGCTTAGATTTAAGGAAGAGGATATTCCTAAGACTACCTTTTAGACTCATTTTGGTCATTATGAGTTTGTGGTTGTTCCTTTTGGGTTATGTAATGCTCCAATAGTGTTTATGAGTCTGATGAATGGTATTTTTTATAAGTACCTAGACAAATTTGTACAAGTGTTCCTTGATGAAATCTTGATCTATTTAAAGACCCTTGAAGAGCATGAGAAACACTTGAGATTGGTGTTGTAATGTTTAAGAAAAAACAAGCTTTATGCAAAAATGTCTAAATGTTCCTTTTTCCAATAAAAAAATCAATTATTTTGGACACATTATTTCTAGCAAAGGCATTGTTTTTGACCCAACAAATATTGATGCAATTTCAGAATGGCCAACATCCTCCAATGTGCATGAAGTGCGTAGTTTCATGGGTCTGACAAGATACTATCGGAGATTTGTGGAAGGAGTTTTTCAAATATATATTCCAATAACTTATTTTCTTAGGAAGGGAACAAGATTTAATTGGACATATAAGTGTGAGAAAGCTTTTTCCAAGCTCAAGCAATGTTTCACTACAGCTCCAATATTGAAGGTTCCAGATATGGACAGAAAATTTATAGTATGTATTGATGCATCAAAGATGGATTGGGTGCAGTAATATCACAAGATGGTAGGGTGATTTATTATTCCTCTAGGAAGTTAAGGTTGCATTAATAAAACTATGCAACCCCTAATTTGGAACTTGCAGCTATAGTTCATGCCTTTTGGCTTTGGCGATATTACCTAGTGGGAAAGAAATTTGAATTGAAAAAATATCATAGAGGATTGAAATATATATTTACCAAAGTGATACTAATGTAAGACAAAGATGATGGCCAGAACTCGTGAGTGAATATGATTTTGATATAACCTAAGTCAAGGGTACATTAAACAAAGTAGCTGATGCACTAAGTGTAAGAACTCACATCTTTTCAGTGATACCATTGAATATTGGTTCACAGGAACACATATTGAGGGCACAAGATGTAGATGATTGGTGTAAGGAATTTAGATGTGAAATATGTGGGAAAGAGGCTAAAAAAGGAAATATGGATGGGTACTCTTGTGATGATGATGGTATGGTGAGATTTCGAAATAAGATTGTGGTTCCAGATAGAGATGGGATTCGTTAACTCGTTTTGAAAGAATATCACCGTGAAATGTATATGGCTCACCCAGGAGTCCAAAATATGTATGAATATTTAAAGAAAATTTTCTTTTGGGTTGGCAAGAAGAAGTATGTAGCAAATTATGTGGAAAAGTGTTTGGAATGCCAGCTAGTTAAGGCAGAACATGGTCGTCCAATAGGTTTGTTGCAACCACATAACATTTCTGAGTCCAAATGGGAAGAAATATATATGGATTTTATTTTTGAATTAGCCGAGACAAGAAGGAGACATAACTCCATTTTGGTGGTGGTAGATACGCTTATGAAAAGTGCCCATTTTACACTTGTTAGAGATACTTATAAAGCATCTGAAATAGCACAAGTATTTATCAAGGAGATCGTTATACTTCATAGTTTTCCTAAGAAAATCACATTAGACAGTGCCTCTGTTTTCATAGGAATATTTTAGACTAGCTTTCAATGATCCCTCCATACTCAATTAAAGTTTAGCACAATTTATCATCCAGAAAATTATGGTCAAACTGAAAGAGTAAATCAAGTTTTGGAGGACATGCTTAGAATGTATGTAATGGATCACTAATCTAAGTGGGAAGATTATCTTCCTTTAGTAGAGTTTGCATACAACAACAGTCATCATCGCTCCCTTGGTATGGCACCTTATGAGCTATTATATGGAAGACCATGTAAAACACCTTCAAGTTGGGATAGGTTGGAGGACAGGATTTTGGTAGGTCCTGAAATTCTTCAAGAAATGGAAGAACAAGTATGTCATACAAGGAAAATATTAAAGGAGGCACAGGATAGAAAAAAGAGCTATGCTAATATGCATAGACTGGATCGTAGTTTTAAAGAAGGAGGATTTTTCTTTCTTCGAGTTAAACCTCCAAAAATCTCTATTAAATTTGGAAAGGATCCAAGCCCTCTCCTCGATTTGTTGGGCCTTTTGGGATCATTGAAAAGATTGGACCCGTAGCATATCGTCTCGCTCTGCCACCAATATTTCATCGTCTGCATGATGTATTTAATATTTCATTATTGTGTAAATATGTTCATGATATTTCTCACATTTTAGATTGGAATCAATTACCAGTAACAAACGAGGGGGCTCTAAATGTAGAGCCAATTTTAATTTTGGACCATAGAACTCGACAGATCATACGTCGCATGGTGGACCAATTATATGTTCAATGGGACATGTATAGTCCTAGTTCTGCCACGTGGGAGGATGCATATTCTATGCATCTTGAGTTTCCATTTTTGGTTGATCAAACTTTGGGCCAAGTTTTCTCTAAGAGGGGGAGTATGTAGCATCCCATTTTTCCTAGTACAATTTTGTGACCTCTATTGAGGGTGATTTTTTGATGGACTTATATGCTATGGACTTGGATTGATCACTTGATTGAGGAGCATGATTATACATATATATATATATATATATATATATATATATATATATATATATATATATATATTACATACATATTTATATTTTCTCTTGTGTGTAGCTATGTGATTGATTATGTGGATCATATCTATGTTGATTTATGTATCCTTTTGTTGTATATCTAGCTTATGACATATGATTATGACATATTAATGGAATCTACTATGGAGGTTAGTTAATGGATCATAATATTGTTGATTATTTATGATGTATATGATTATACATGCTTAACCTGGTATTTAGCAGGATTTGGCAGGGAACTTAGTTACTTCCAAGAAGGATGCTCAAATGACTATGGAGGTCATGTATATATTTGGTAAAATGTGATTGAATTAAATTCATTATGAATTTTATTGATGCATTTAATCTACGAGGTTATGATCTACAGGTCTGGGGAAACAAGGCCTTACTAATAGATAATCATATGCATATGAGCTCACAACCATTACCTTGAGGCAAACCATATAGCTTCAGAGAAGAATAGATGAGAATCTATGGGAAATATTAGAGCGTGAAGTCCTAAATTTCGAAAGATCAAGGTGTGGAGTCTTGGATCTTTGGAATAGATCAAGGCACAGAGCATTAATTCTACTAGGATGTGGAGTCCTAAGTACAGGGCAAGGGCACAGAGTCCTAACAAGTCAAGAGAGGTGCACAATAGGGGTGTGAAATTGCTATTCTATGACTAAAAAACACCACTTAAGGGCTTCCATCAACCAAGTGAATTAATGTAAGTTAAAATTTAAGTTTAATTAAATCCAATTTACCCACTTTAGAGGAATATTCAAAATAAATATTATTTTAATGCTAAATGTTAGTTATCTAATTTTGAAAAATAAATAATAAGAAAAATCCTTAAGTAGTCACATGGGTGGTGAATATTACATAATTTATGTACCTAAATAAATAAATAAAAAGGGGAAAATTTGGAGAGGTGCCACCTTGGGGGGGGGGGGGTGGTGAATAATACAAAATTTTATAAATAAATAAAAATTGGTTAATTTTGCATGAAGGGGGTGAGGTGTCACTCCACTCCATTATTATAAATATCTAAGGATTTTTCTCCATGGTGTTACACAACAATTTGTCACTGTCCCTGTACTCTTTGTTCCTTGATCCTATAAAACCCATATAGTGACCCTTTTGTACTTTCCAAGCATGGAATACATACCCCTGAACCAAAATTTTTCTGCCAATTCATCTCCCTTTACAAATTTTCTGGAAGATCCCTATAAAAACCTAGTTTTCAAGGTCAGCGCTTTGTCTCAGTTTCTGACCCACGTGTTGGGAAAAATTAATTGCTTAATAAAAACAACTAATCACCTATTCATTTATTATAAACCAAGGAGTACCTTTTTATTTCAAGACAATCAGAAAAATATATGCATAGAAATACCAAGAGCTAACATTGGTTCTACATGATTATGTTCTACACTATCAAGCTCTTTCAAAAGGAAATAAAATGAAAGACTTGAAAAGAAATACTATGTCTCAAAAACAGAAAGTAAATGACGGGAAAATAATTATGCTAACTATATAAATTCTATCAATACTAAATTAAATCACACATTGCTGAATTGGAAATTTAACCTATTACACTCAACATAATTCAAATTCTAATCTACAACGGTGAAATAAATGAAATCTAGAAATTGCAAGAAATGGCAATATGGAAAATGCATCAAACAACAAATTACTTAAACGAAAGGAAATCAATTTAAAGGAGTGATAATTGAAATTCAAATAAACAAGAACACAAATAAACTACATTAGATGTTCAAGGCAGCAACTCGTCCAAGGTAGTGGACCCAACTGCCCAAGACTCAGTTCTTCCTTGAGAAGAAAATCAGATCAAACTACAAGTAACAGATGTAAAACTCAATAGATAACTTCCTTCATTAAAATATTTGAGAGAAATAATTACATAAGAATGAAGCTCTTGGTTCTGTCTCAAGTTCAACAATTATTCATATTGTGTTCAACCATTTTTCATTCGTTCATCCAACAATTATTCATCTGTTCATTCTCCCAACAATTGTTCATTTTTTCATTTCCAATTATCATATGTTCATTCCAATTATCCTCCTCTCCTTGATTTATATTTTCATTTAAATACACAGAGAGAAAAGGGAAATTACAACTAACTTGATTACAAAATGATTTACCATTACAATTGGAGATTGTCTACAACAAATTGATCAGTAAGATCAGATCTGAAATATCATGACTCAGCTAGAACAAGTCGAATCTGGTATTGCAATTGGAAGAATTTGGAAAACAGCCACAACAACAAATATGAGAAAATTGCCTTCAAAGAACCTTCTGTTTCTCTCAATCCAACCCGAATTTTGGAAAAATGCTTGGAAGAAAACTGAATTGGTCTGTTTTTCACAAAACCCATGTCTCGGATTTTCAATATTCATCTTCATTTGTCCAAAATAGCCAACGCAAAACATTCACTTTTTATCCCAACGAATTTATGAGTTGGAATAGTTGGAGATCGAATTTCGAATTTGGAAGAGATGTTGGAGGCTAAAAACGTTAGTGATGTTATAACAAATTAATAAACCGTATTTGACAAATTCATGCATAATAATTATCAATTTATTAGAAATAAAGGAGAATACGTATTAATTTTCCATAAGAGCATAAATTATTATAAAATGGAATTAAATGATAAATTATGATAAATAATGTGATAAAGAATGGTATAAATGGATGAAATAGATGTCAAAAAGTGGTAATAATAATGACATATTTTCAGCCTAGCATACCCCTAAACTGTATATGTTGCATGTCCTCATGCAACCCAGAGCCTCGGTATTAACCAAGTTGTAATAAATATTATAGTGATGGAACACATGACTTCTTTCTAAAAAAAATAAATATTCAATTTTAGCGATGTTGGTGAAGGCATAACAAATTTCAAGTTGACTTTCAACCGTATGTTAATGCTTCTCTAATCCAAAATTCAGATTGTTTTGATGCATGGATCATGAGAGATAAGAAAAATGGTTGTAGGTGAGAGTGCATTATTTCTGAAATTTTACAAACTAATTTAGCTTGATTTTTTTTTTGGATTTGTGTAGTTTAAAGATACTTCTTTGCTGTCCAAAAATCACAAGAATTCAGCTCATAGTTTAAAAGATATGCACAAATCAATTTTTGCACTGTATAAAAATGAAATTGTATGCCTTAAATGAGAAAGAAAGTAGAAAACATCCATCATGTGTAGCAATTCCTCCCCCAAGCTGGAGAATTAGCATGCTCTCATGCTATACTAGCAAACAGATTGAGGTAGTTGCTACAATCGTTATGCTTGGTGTACAACAACATGGAATAAGGGAGGTCTTGAGAATGAATAAGGAGATCGATAGATGATGGCATGGTCAAAATAAAGAAATGAAAGAAAATAACATTCCCCAAAACTGAAAGCTTTTGTGTCTTTGAAAAATGGGAAGTGGTAAAGCAGTGGAATGAATGAAGATAAATAATTCTCAATGGATTTTCATGGAATTCTCCTAAATTTTTAATAAATCAGAAATTAATGTTATTTTACCTAAAGCTTTACCTCCATAAAAATGTGGAATGGCATGTATGGACTGGCATTTGTTGAAGCTGATGTAGGCTGAACTGATGCTAAAAGTGATGCAAAAAGGTGGAAGCCATGGAAGTTAAAAGTAAGTACAAAGTGTGGCATGTTTTTTCTTCCCCCAGGGGTCCACGACCTGAAAGCATGGGAAAAGATGTTATGGATTCATAAATGTAGAAGAATAATAACCAGAATGACATATATTGGGCAGAAATCAATCAAAACAACACAAATCATAAGGATGGTGGGGAAATGATTAAAAAGGGAAAACGAAGAAATAATTTTTATGAAAAAGATTTTTGCTTTGATGGAAAATTGTGACAGAACATGATATGTGAAGAGTGGTAACAGCTGCTGGGATTAAATAATCAGACATAATTAAGTTAATTCATATGTAGTTTTACCATGCATACTGGTGTTTATAAAGATAACACTATTCAAATGGTAATTTCTCCCTTGAGAATGGGTTGGTAAGAATAAGTGAAAAATGATTGGTTGTTTAACATGAAACTCCAATGCCACAAGCAGAGCCACTGCTGCGAGCAGGTGTCCATAGCCTCGATAGGGTTGCTTTTTAACCCAAAAATGAGTTAGAATCCTCTATTTAGTATTTAGATAATTTATTTTTTCTTATAGAAACACCAGTGTGTTGGCATGGTAACCAGATAGCCACAATTCCATTCACTAGGATTTAAAAAAAGTAATCAGGTCGGCTCATGATGAGACCTCCTACCCTTCAGGTGGTTTTTACTTTGGCTAGAAGGTCATTGCCCTGGTGTGGTAGCCATTGTGGGAATGTTACTTGTTATCTCCCTATGATCATGGTAGGCTGGCTCATGATGAGACCCCCTATCATTTCTAAAATATTTGTATATTATTTTCATTTTTGTATATATATATATATAAGTTATAAATAGAGGGAGGCTCATTAACTCCTTAAGAGTTAGGGATGGTGTGCGGAGTGAAAATAAATACCAATTAAAGTCATACAATTATTCCTAAGTCACCCTACCCTAGAAAATTAGCCATTGATAGTGTAAAAAAATAACCCAACATGGTATTAAGATAATGAATTATTTATAATATGTCTGAAGAAAAAATATCCAACAAGCCATTACATGGTTAGGCCATATCAATGTCTGAAAATAAATATATCCATCAAAGGTAAAAGATCATAATTATTATTAGTGTCGCTGTTTTTCCCCTTCTTAGATGCACATTCCCCATTCACAAGATGATTTTCATGAGAAAATGAATAAAATAAATGGTTATATGGCCATAAAATTGGAAAAATTTCATTTAGACAGCCATTTATTACAAAAAACATGGTTGTTCAGTTGATTGAACAACAGTTGTTCAATTGATTGAACATAAAAAACACACCAAAAAAATTGCGTTGTTCAATTGATTGAACAGCAAAAACACACCAAAAAAATTGTGATGTTCAATTTATTGAATAACAACTGTTCAATTGATTGAACAACAAAAAAAAAACACGCCAAAAAAATTTGCGTTATTCAATTGATTGAACAACAAAAAAAACACCAAAAAATTTTGATGTTAAATTGATTGAACAACACATGTTCAGATGATTGAACATAAAAAAAACACTGCAAAAAAATTGCATTGTTCAATTGATTGAAAAACAGCTATTAAGCACATGCAAAAGAAACACGACTGTCGATTTGATCAAACAGAAACTACACAGTCTAAAATGAGACAACAAATGTCTAGTCAGGAATGGAACAACAACTCTTCATTTCACAAAACAACAATTGTTCTTTGGAGAGAACAAAAACTATTTATTTATAGCAACTATGCATTCACCAATGAAATGACAACCACAACTTTGAAGGAAGCAACACCTGAAACACAAAAACATAAGAGAAATCAGAAAAGAAACAATACTTTATTAAAAAGAGTAAATAAATAAATAAATTAAGTTACAACGATTGTGATTTCAGTTGCAGTAATGTTGTTTCCTAAGGGAAAATCAATCTGTTTACAAGAACAAAAATCTGTCAATGGTGAATGAATGGAAAAAAAATATCATTTGAAAAACAAAAATTCTTTGGTGGAAATGACTTGAATTTTCAATTCTTCATTTTTCCTGTTATGAATCCATCAAATAATGAGAATAACTTCACATCGTTTTCTTGTTGGTAGGTATTATCTGGACATTTGTGGAAATATCTTATAATATATTTTAGATCATGACACCTAAAAAAACTTAACATCATATGATATTAAACTTCTTAATAGATGTTTGGATGAAATTCCCTTATTTCATTAACATTATCTTCAAGAATCAATTTTTCATAAATGGACTTCCTTTATTCTCCTCGGACCTGCGAAAAAAATGAGTATCTACTTGCAATAAAATCATGGAAGAAGAGAGGTGTACAGGCTCTCTTAATCCAAGAAATATGAAAAAAAATAACAAGTAGCTACTCTGTAAAACAAATCCACAGAAAGATAAACAAAGCAGAATTTATATGTCACATGCGGGAGAGCATTGGTTGACCATACTAACCAGCAGTGTTTTAATCGTAAATTATTATTTTTTCGTCCAATTTCAGTGATTCAAAAGAAAAATTAAATTTGTTTCAAAGATATATCACCAATTGAAACATGTTATAAAAAATCCATGATATGATATGTCAAATTTACTTAGAACAACCTGCATAACAAAGTCATTTTCAATTTCCCAGCTTAGACCAACAGTTGATATTTTAGGTATAATTTTTTCGTTTGATGACGAATTAAAATGATTCAAATTGGAGATTAAATTATGTGCATTTATATATCTCCAATATAAATATTTTTCGAAGGAAATAATGATTTATGGGTCTAATATGCTAGTGAACAGTTGGAAAACAGAGTTTTGAGAATGATGATTTACGATAGGCAGTCAATATTTTGGTCAAAAATTTCTCATACGATCTCAAAATAGAGTGATTAGAATTGAAATGTAAACTAGATTCATAGGGGAATATACCATAGAAACATTTTTTCAATATCTAGTCATGTACGCCTCCAAAATATGGCTGTCCCAACTCTGTCCCTGAGCTGCCAAGTAGACACCCTATCAATGTTTTGGCTATAAATTTTTCGTTTCCAATAAAATTTGAGTGATTCAAATTGGGTTGGAACGTAGAAATAAATGGATACTTATTATCGAAACAAGTTTTAAAAATATTCCATCTTGGTCCCTCAAAACATGACTGTCCTGACTATGTTTGTAGAAATTTTATCAAGCCCGCAAGCCAAAAATATATGATATTCAAGCAATTTTTCCAAATTGCTGACAAAAATGAAAATGAGTTTCTATAGAAACATTATATTCAATATAATACATCAACATGCATAAATAAGCTCAAACATTTATCACCGGAGTTGATTTCCACAGCGTGTTGCAACAAAAACAACAATTTTTTTTTTTTAGATAAAGAAATTTATTTATTTATGTTATTATTTATTATATTTTCTACACTAACCTACTCTACTTTAAAAAATAAAATATAATTGTGTGTAAGAGTACTTCCAATGGAATCATTTTTGAAATAAGGCCTCAATTTTGTACATACCCAAATTTGAAAAATACATGTTAATAAATAATAGTGTATGAGATACCAACTTCCCTTGAAAGGATGGTGCCAAAAATTGTTGAAGTATGGAGTGACGCTGGAAACAAATGGTGGAGTGAAACCCATCTTCAATACAGCCTTGAATCTCTTGATTTCCCATGGTTTTCATATCATGAAGTTATTCCATGAATTCTGCAATTTTTGGATTTGAAGCCTTCCCAATCTCAATATAATTTTTTTGCAATGGTGCATGTGAGATAGAATGGGTTGGAAGGGTTGCTAAATTTTGCAGTTCAACACTGTAAGCATGCTGTACTGGTTTATTAATATTAGGGTGTGGAATGAATTGAATGGGAAATTGTGTAGGGAATGGAGGATTTTAATGATGTAGTTGATTGGGTTGTGTGGATGATTTTATAGGCAAGCAAGATGTTGTTGAAGAGCTGGTAAAGAATATGGATGATGTTCCTGTGCTACAAGATTAGGGAGAGTAGTCATGTAATCATAAGATGAACCATGCAAAACTTGTGGACAATATTGGTGCTGGTTATATTGAGATTGACATGGCTTCCCTAACAAAGGAGTATTCCATAATGGATTATGCAAGTAAGAAAATGGAGAGGAAGTGTTTTGAACCATACATGTAGGTCATGGTTTCCATGTTTTCGAGCTTGTAGATTCTCGATCTCTTTTATATGTTTCTTTAATCCTAGGTAAGAAAGAGAAACTATGCATGGGATGCTCCTTTTGGAAATGAGGGAAAAACACTTCAATTTTTTCCTGATTTTTCTTTACTTGCAAAACATGCAATTTGTGAATTTAGCGAGCTAACAAAAAATATTTTAATATGTTCAAATAAATAATTGATTTTAACTCTTATATATCTTGTTCTTGTAGTATATTTGGAAATGAAAGAAGAAAATTCTCTAGGATTCTTACCAGACTTGGAGATTCCTCTTGAACACCTTATGCATAAATCACAAACATCATCATATGATAGCTGGAAAACATCACCTTTTCCTATCAGATTTAAGAGTCCTAAAAATTTCTCTTTGATTCCTTTGAGTAGGAGTGTTTTCAAGACCTCTTTTTCCAAATGTTTAAACTTTGATTTTTGAAAGTTGTATTTAAATCGCTCCACATAGTCCTCCAAGCTTTCATATTTTCCCTGTATCATATTGAAAATTTCTTCAATGGCCTTGCAATAGTTTTGGTACTTCTTCAAGAATAAATTATTCATGTCCTACCATGTTTGAATGCAGTTCCCACCAAGGCTCATGTACCATCAGAGAGCTTCTCCTTTTAGAGTAAGAGGAAACACCTTCAAGCTTTTATCATGAGTACAATAATCATATCCTCTACAAAGTACTTCAAACTCAAATAAGAATGTATCTGGATCTTCATTTGCCAAACCATGAAAATTTGGGGGAATTATGTGCATTTTTGTCACTCCTCCTAGATCTTTGATAGGGAATTCAAAAGTAGCAATGTGAGCCATTTCTTACCATTATAGAAGATGCTATTCATGTGATACTTTAAGGCTCCTCCTTCAAATGTTCATGTCAATTGGTTAGTGGAATGGGTGGTGCTTACATCACCACTTAAGTGACATGATAATATTTCTTCAAATTTATACCTTTTTATTCTTAGTCATTCATAAAAACCCCTATTCCTATTTAACCTATATGCATTTGCTGAAAAGCAGGCTGTTGAGAAAGTGTTTTAGTCGTTGGTTACGTAGGTTCTTACCTCCCATTTTTAATACCCAATTCTTTTACGGCAAGAATATAAAAAGAAATTACTTTTAAACACCCTCCCCAGGATGAGGTATGTGTCTACAACTAGATATTAGTGTGGTAATGCTATTTGATTGCCTTCCCTGGAAATGGCGCCAAAATGCTGGGCAAAATTAATTTCTTAATAAAAATAACTAATCACCTATTCATTAATTATCAACCAAGGAACGTATTTTTATTTCAAGACAATCAGAAAAATATATGCATAGAAATACCAATAGCTAACACTGGTTCTAAATTATTATGTTCCACACTATTAAGCTCATTCAAAAGGAAATAAAGTGCAAGAATTGAAAAGCAATACTAAATCTCAAAACCAGAAAGTAAATGATAGGAAAATAATTAGGCTAATCACACGGCTTGAATCAAGACTAAATTAAATCACACATTGCTGAATTGGAAATTTAACCTATTACACTCAACATAATTCAAATGCTAATCTAGAATAGTGAATTAAATGAAATCTATAAATTGCAAGAAATAACAATCTGGAAAATGCACCAAACAACAAATTACTTAAAAGAAAGGAAATTGACTTTAAGGAATGAGAATTGAAAATCAGAAAACAAGAACACAACTAAACTACATTAGATGTTCAGGGTAGAACCTCATCCAAGGTAGTGGGCCAAACTGCCCAAGACTCAGTTCTGCCTTGAGAAGAAACTTAGATCAGAAAACAAGTAGCAGATGTAAAACTCAATAGATAACTTACTTCATTAAAATATAGGAGCGAAATAATTACATCAGAAAGAAGTTGTTGGTTATGTCTCAAGTTCAACAATTATTCATCTCGTATTCAACAAATTTTCATTTTTTCATATAGCAATTTTTCATCTGTACATTCTCCTAGCAATTTTTCATTTGTTCATTTCCAATTATCATCTATTTGTTCCAATTATCCTCCTCTCTTTGATCTCTGTTTTCATTTAAATATATAGAGAGTAAAGGGAAATTAAAACTAACTTGATTACAAAATATTTACCATTATAATTAGATATTGTCTACAACAAGTTGATCAGCAAGATCAAATTTGAAATATCATGACTCAGCTGGAACAAGTCGAATCCTGGTATTGCAATTGGAAGAAATTGGAAAATGGCCACAACAGAAAATCTAAGAAAATCGCCTTCAGATAACCTTCCGTTTCTCTCCATCCAAACTGAATTTTGGAAAACTGAACATAGAAAAACTTATTTGGTTCATTCCGCAGAACACCCATGTCTCAAATTTTCAAGATTCATCTTCATTTTTTTGAAATAGCCAATGCAAAACCATCACTTCTTATCCCACTAAATTTCTGAGTTGGAATAGTTGGAGATCGAATTTCCAATATGGAAGAGATCTTGGAGGTTAAAAACGTGAGTGATGTTATAACAGATTAATAACCATAGTTGACAAAATCATGCATAATAATTATCAATTTATTAGAAATAAAGGAGAATAAGTATTACTTATACATAAGAGCATAAATTATTATAAAATGGAATTAAATGATAAATTATGATAAAGAATGTGATAAAGAATGGTATAAATGGATGAAATAGATGTTAGAAAGTGGTAATAATAATGACATATTTGCGGCCCAACACTACGATGATAACAAAGATTTGCATTGAGACCCACGGCAATCGGTGATGTGTCTTAATTTCTGACTTGTGCCGATCCTCTTTTGGAAAGTTTTTTAAAATAGAAATGAAGTTTCCATGACTAGAAGCTTCGCGAAGCAGAGAGTTGGATGTTTTTTTTGAGGATATGGCTGAGGAATTCCCCTTTGGGATTCTTGTTCCCATAAAAAAGGAACTACTCCAAAGGATAAGCTTCTTTCCCATTATTTGAGGGCCCATATCCTCCTCCTCCATTGCTATATAAGGAGACCTCCCTCACCTCTGTTGCCTTAGTTAGCTAGTTAGAAGCAGAAATCATAGAGAGAAGAAGCAATTATAGTGTTTTAGGAGAATAGAGCAGAGTGTGATTTTTTTTGTGTGTTAGGAACATAGTGAGATCTTTTACCTTTGTGTATTATGGTGTTGCAAACATGCTTGTATATGGATGTGCCGAAGGAGAGCCTCAACATCAAGGCTTGATTGTAAAATCCCCTTGTATTTATCATAATAAAATGCAACTGATGTTTATCTTACAGTCTTGTTTACATTTATAATGAGATTTCTAGCATTCCTTAATCAGTTAAATAGGTTGTAATTGTTTTATGTTTGTTGTGATTTTATTCTTGTCGTGGTATCTTGATTGTCTATACAGGTAATCAAACATTGGTAGTAGTGTGTATCGAGCTTGAGAAGAGTGACGAATCAAGAAGCTTCGATGAAAGACGACAACATATCATTAGAACAAGGTAGGTCATCTTCCTTGCTTTGAATTTCATTTACAATCTAGGAAGTTAGATGCTAGTATGTTCCTGTAGTTGCTAGACCCACTCTAGGGCTAGAGGGATCACCTCTGTCTGCAGAGGGGATTTTCTTGCTCAACAAATTGGCGACTCCACTAGGGAGTTTCCTTTGAGCTTGTCACTCTTTGAGGTCTTAGTCATTCAATGAGTTTAGTCGAACAACTATTTCCCTGTTTGTTCCTATGTTTTTCATCAATTAAAATATTTTAGTTTTTTCTTGAAGTGGTGAGTCTGGTCCTGGTTAGGGGAAATTATTTTTTTTTTTTCTTTTTCATAAATTGGTTCTTTTATTTGTCTAACAATCGCGCCGGTCGGGCCAATTGGTGATATTTGTCAATTATACAGTCATGCCAATCGGGCTTTTGGTGCTAGTTTCAACCCCAAAAGTCACGCCCGTTCTTATGTGTGTGTAAACTTAAGGTTTTTTGCCGAAGTCTTTCACTAGTGTGTCTTGCCCTTCCGGTATTTTTCTTTGTATGATTTACATTTTATCCCCTTCACTCAATTTGGTTTGATTGGCTCGTTGGCTTGGTTTTGGTTGTTTTTTTTGTCCTTTCTATTGGTATGTGCATCCTAACATCCTAGGTTTTTCTAGGATTGTGCATCAATTTCCTAGTTGTATGCTTTGCAAGACATCACCTTGCTGATTGATTCAGTCTCCTTGCTTGGTGAACCATCTCTAGTTGATTGCCTTTTGCTTTTTGGTTGATTGAGTGATCAATTCTCAAGTGTCTGTCCGAGTTCATTTGGTCCGCTTGTTCGCTTGTGAGCATAGATTACATTGCTCATTGTTAAACTGAAAAGTCTTCTTTCTATGATTGCTTGATGTAAAAGGGAATGAATGCCTTGTTTTGAGCTCACATTTTGGAAGTCCTCTTTGTGCTTGAACTCATATGTCTTGTACCCTTTTGAGGAATTTCGTTACAAAGTGTTCAAAATAGGATTGTATTCTTAATGTTTGTTGCATCCTTTTTTCATTAAGGAAATTTGTGTTCATTTATTTTTCGTCTCAAAGTTTTCTTTTCGTTAAAATGCATTAAATAAAGTTACATTGAAAAGTCATGTTTGAAATTTATCATTGAACTTATATTACATTGTTTAATGATTGAAAACTAAAAGTCGCTTTGAGTGCATTTTATTTAATTAAAAGCATGAATTAAGTAGATTCTCATTTCATTGAAAAATTCATTGAGTGCATTCTTAGTCATTCAAAAGAAAAAGGAAATTGTGCATAGATTACAATTGCATAGTTTTCAAAAAGATAATTTTGCATAGATTACATTGCATAATTCGCTTCTTTGAATGTTTTAGATTACTTTTGGATAGTGAAAGTCATCTAGTTAGGAAAAAGTTTCGGTTGCAATATTACTGTTTGTTGCGTCATTGTTTGAGACTCTTCCCTTAACTAGATAACATTCATCGAATTGAAAGATTTATTTTCTCATATAGTTTCATATAGAATTTTTCAGATGACAGTGGTAAGGCATTGGAATTAAGACATAATTCAAGATAAATCGTTAAAATTTATTCAATAAATCTAAGGAAGCATTAAAAATTAATGCACACACTTAGAGGTTTAGGCTAGTGACGTGTTCCGACATCATTAAACATAGCACCTATCGATTTCTATCTGGCATTAGATAACACTAGTACGAATTTGTGCTCCCCATACCGTCGCATATATAAAGGGAGACCCCGGTAGGTTGCAATCCTTTATCCATAGGAAGTAGAGTCTGCTGCCTTGTAGTCGTGATACATTGAACATAGCATTCAGGGAGATTGGATATTGTACATCAAGTCCTTGGTCATTTCTCTTTCATTTGATCACCAATGTGTATATTGCAGTTCACGATTACCTGGTAACCCTTTATGCCTAGAGTTCCTAAGTAGTCATTTTGATCTTTTCGTGACTCTTTAAATTTGAAAATATCATCGAGAACTTGTCCTTTCGAACTCGTTCAAACTGAAAGTGACTAGAGTCACCTTTTTTCCTTTTCTCAACTCTTAAAACCTGAAAAGGAGAAGTTTTGTTTCAATGTCTTAAAATTGATTTCCCACGAAATATTCTCAGTTAAAGTTACATTCCTTAGTGATTCTTTAGGGTTTATTCCAATGGCACCATTTCCCAAGTTCATTAACCAAGGAATCCCCTCAGATGGGAATCCTGGTCCTTTTCCTTCATCGGGAATGTTGGTGCCCTGTATATGGCAACATTGTACCTCCCGGGATTAACCATTGGTCTATTGGTTTGGTTATTTTTAACCCCTGTGGTTTCGAACACCCAAACAGTTTCTCAACCAATTTCTCTTTCACCTGAATCATGTCGACCCCATGTTGATTTTAAGGTTAACCCCTCACCTTCTTCACCTATTCCTTCACCTCGTTCTTCCTCTTCGCCTGGTGAAAGTCTGGATTCTAGTAACCAGGTGGCTAAGAAGAAGAAGAAGAGGTCGTAGAAGAATAAGGAAAGTAATCTAGGGGGGGGAATCAACAACTATTTCTACCCATGCAGCTAATATTGAGAAACCTCCCACTCCCTCTCGCAGAGTCAAATTCCCTTGCAATCTATGTGAGGGTGACCACTTTTTTCGTGATTGCCCTGGTATTCCAAAGGTACTATAAGTGTGGTTCGTTGGCCAAATTCATCCTTCATCATCAACCTCTGGACATCATGCTAATGATGAGCCTTCAGCTAAAGATAATGAGACTCGTAAGAAACAAAGTAAGATCAAATTTAACTGTAGGTTGTGTGAACGGAACCATCCCATTCACTTCTGTCCTTATATGGATGAATCTTCTAAGGTATTGGATACCCTTTTGGCTTCTGAGTCCTATCTTCCCATTGGTTACCATAATTTTTCTTCGAGTCCGATAGTTGATCAAGTCATTGATCGAGATTCATCTCTGGTCAATTCCACTCTCTTTGAAAGTCAATCTCCCAAGCCCATTTCCAACCAATCATTGGTTGAGAAAAAGGTCGACATGATTCCACCTAAATTTCATCAGGTCTTTTCTGTCGAGAGTGGGTCTTATCCCAGTCATGTTATTTTTGTTTCCTCTGATTCCCTGATATTAGAGTGTGATCCTCCCGTCTCCATGATCCAAGAGGGTGATCCTCCAACTCCCGTTGCCATAGTTCCAGAAAGTGACCCTCCTTCTCTCGTTTCCATAATCCACAAGGATACTCTTTTTTCTCCCGTAATGCAAGGGGATAATCCTCTTATTACTATGGCACCCCCTCCATGTAGTTTTTCCACTTCCTTTGATTGGAGTCGATTCACGAGATATCGTCTTCCTTCTTACATACCTTTTGAGATAACTGTAGAGGCCTGCAATATGGTCGTACCAAGCACGATTATAGATGAAGGCACCTTGGTCAGTATTATGTCGTCAACTGCATGGAAATATTTGGGTTCCCCACATCTTGTGCCCATTACCTAGAATTTGTTGGCATTCAATAGAGGAACAAGTCAACCATTAGGGATCCTTCCGAAGTTACCTATTACTTTGGGAGGGAAAATCATCTATATAGACGTAATTATGGTCCAAGTCCACTTGGATTTTAATTTACTCTTGGGATGCAACTATGCTTATGCCATGGGTGCGCTTATTTCTTCCCTCTTTCATGTGATCTGTTTTCCACACGAAGGTCAGATCGTGACCATTGATCAAATTTCATTCTTTGGTCTTGATGTGACATATCCTCTACCGCCATCCCTTCTTGGTCCTTACCTGCTGGTGATATCTTCCCCGCCACATGTTAATTATGTGGCCACCTATTCCATGTCCGCATCCAGTGATAATTCAGTCAGTGAGGTAGTACACAATGTACTGGGGGCATTGGGTCAAAATTTCATAGTTGTTGTTCTCCCATAAGATGAGAACCTCTTGGAAGCCATGACTTCTTATTCGTCATGATCAGGTCTTCAGAGCATAGTTCGTTTTCTTGTTTCAATCTCCTTAAAAAATGAAACAAGCTCGTCGGAGCATAGTTCATTTTCTTGTGTCTAACTCCTTAAAAAATGAAACAAGCTCGTTGGAGCATAGTTCATTTCTTGTGTCAATATCCTTAAAAAATGAAATAAGCTCTTTGGAGCATAGTTTTTTTTCTTGTGTCAAGCTCCTTAAAAAATGAAACAAGTTCTTCGGAGCATAGTTCGTTTTCTTATGTCAAGCTCCTTAAAAAATGAAACAAGGTCTTCGGAGCACAATTCATTTTATTGTGTCAAGCTGCTTAAAAAATGAAACAAGGTGTCATGAGGATAGTTCTTTTACTATGCCAACCTTGTTAAAAAATGAATTAGGTATTGTGAGGATAGTTATTTTACTATGTCAACCTTGTTAAAAAATGAAATAAATTTCCTATTCAATTCGAGTCTTTGATTAGTTCTCATAAAATCCAAGTCGAGTCTTTCGCCTAATCTCGTAATTTAACCTTCATTCCATCCACCTGTTAGTAACTAGAAGTGTACTCCGGTGAATGTAATGAAGCTGGGGGGCATGTACCTCGAATTGAGTCATCATGTTGGGGGCTTGCAAACTTATTTCAAGCATAGTTTGTTTCCATTTCAAGCTTGTGTAAAAGTGAAATTGGTTTCAAACATATTTTTCTAAAAAGTTTCAAGCCTGTGTAAAAATTAAACCAACTTCAAGCAGAGTTTCCTGATTTCAAGATTGTGTAAAAATGAAACCATTCTTATTTTACCTCTCATGATTGCCATTTTATCAACCTGTTTTTCCAGATGAGCCTTGTTTTTCTCATTCCATCGTTACCATCTTCTTAACTGATCATATGCCCTCACTTGATTGTTTTATCCATTCTCAAGGAACTGCTGCAATGAGTGGTATTGTTACCCAACCTCTTGACCTTTACTTATTCTAAGAAATTCCACCATCATCGAGACCAATTGCTACCCTTAATGCCACTTGTTCCTCGAGGAGGTGTCAACTTACAACTCTTTTCTGACTCTCAAAACATGAAAATATTGTCGAGATTTTGTCATTTTGGACTCGTTAAAGGCTGTGAAACATCGTTTACTCAGTATAAATTTACCCCTTTTTAAGGCTAGGATAAACTATTTACGAAAAAGGAATACCTTAGTTGAACATGGCTAAGAGGTTCTCTTAGTTATTGTTTTCTACCTTTTTGGATCTGTGAGACTACCTACGAAAAGGGACATGTTGGAGTTTTGTTTTCCACTTCTTTTCAAACTATCTAAACATGAAAATATGTTGAGTTATTCATTTTTTAGACTCATTAAAACTAAATGACGTCGGATGCCGTCACCATGACATTACCAAGTTCATCCTTCCTAGGGCTAGTAAAATGTACTAGGATGGATTTGTCTGAGGGAAAAATTTATATGACAAGCATATGCTATCCTCTTCAAGATTGTGTAAAAATAAAGAGGTACTCGCCAGAAATGGTGGGGGAAATGAAAGTTATTTGTAAGTTGTGTCGGCAGTATGTCACTCTTAAACATGACACTTATCTGTAGTTCGTGTTGGGTTTGGATATCGCCATTCTGTCACTTTTCCTCCATGGGTTTGGGAAATCCATTTACCTCTCATTCGATTACCAATATTTTCAACATGACCTATGATCCTATTTGAGTCAAATGCTACCAAATTCGAGAGTCATGTCGCCGATATGTTCAAGAGAAAACTCTTCTGCAGTTTGTACATTCCTTGATCTTTTGTTTCAGTCTTGATTAACACTCATATTACATTCTTTGTTTCGTTTTGATGATGTGGGATTCATTATGACCCTCCTTCGATGGATCACTTCCTATAGAATTTAGCTCATTATTCGAGAAGTCAATCTAGAGACTCCTTTCTGGTACCTTAGAGCTTGCATGCGCTAATGGAAAGTTCTTCACATTCGACGACGGGTTCTCATCATTGGCCTTCGATTGAGTGATTTCACGAGTGTTCGACTCTAGCTCATTGTTCACATTCCATGGATTGTACTAGTAGTACCTTGAGAACCATTGTTATTATTGGTGGTCTCTCTCGTGCCTATTAACAACTTTCATCATTGGCTGGTAATTAGGCGACTTTCTTGTATGCTTGACTTTAGCTCATTCATTCGCATGCTTGAATTTATACTCATTTGGGTCGTGACGGAGCGGAAGACCCTAGATTTTATTCTCTAGAGTCCAGGTTTCAAGGCGATATGATTTTTCCAGGATTGGATACATGTTTCTTTCAGATGGATGCCTATGACCATACCATGAGTCTATATGTGATCCTTATCAGATGGATTGTTGATCATAGATTGTCATTGATGTCAACCCAAGCAGCACTAGGGGCTAACTCAATATTGAATGATACTTTTGACCTACCAAATTAATATATTCTAGGTCAATAATGCTTTTTATGGTTTCTAATTGTCGAGATGTTTCCGTTGATATATGGCACGCCATGTAATTCTTCACGGTTTGAGAGATATTCATGTTTGAAGTTTGTACCCCCAGTTAGTGGGCTAAAACCCCATGGGGTTGGGGCATGGGTCATTGAAAAGTCATAATTAATATTTTTTATGCTCCTAAAATCCCTCCCCGTTCACTTGTTGAAGCCCCTCTCAACTTAAGCATTCATATAAATTGTGATCTTCATTTCCTCCTTATGCAAGGGATTCGGCCATCTGAAATAGGTCATCTTGGATTTTTTGCTCTAAATTTTATTCTAAGAAGGTTCAGAAGCTAAAATTTGTATGTGGAAAAGCTGAAATCCCAAGGAATCTTCCGTAAAAATTTCAGATCAAGATGCGCAACATTTTTGGAGATATGATCTGTGAAAGTCACGGTTTTTGCAGGCTCCTGAAATTCATCTCAAAGAAGTGACCTTGGTAAATTCGTCATAAATCTCTCTCTGAGTATTGGATTGAAATTCCATAAAAAGTGACGGATACTACACAATCTGTACTTTTCTCTCTATCAATTTCAGAAACAAATGAAGAAACAGTGACACGTGGCACGTCGTACAAGTGCGATCTGCTGAAACAATCCATAATTAGGGCATTGTGAGAGATTGGGTATAACTCTCTCTTCAAGAATCCAAATTGGGTCAGACCTATGGCATTGGAAAGATGACTCAGAGGACTACTACAGGACAGAAAATCAGATATTGAGGATCTGAAATGATAGAGATACATCAGATTCAATATCGAGCTCCTAGAAGGAAAGAAAAAGCTATATCATGTGTTGTCAAGGGCTGCAAAGGACCAGAATTTCTATGACAGAAAAGAAAATCAAGGTGTAGCAGAGGGTAGCATGACAAGAGAAGCAACCAAGGTGCATAACAGCAGTAAGAAGTTCATCATATGAAGTCTTCAAGTGGGCAGCACTGCATACAATCATTGTAAAGGTATCATTGTACTTAGTCATTGTAAATACATTACTGTATAAATTGTACTAGTATCTATCTACCAAGGGTTGAAGAGGCAGTGTTGGGAGGTCTAGGATCATCATTAGGTGGTTGTGTTAAAGTTGGGTTATGGTCTAGTATATATTCTTCTTCTACATCATTCTATATCTTGTAAAGTGGACCATTTTCCCTGGTACGGGAGTCCATTCTTCTTTTATTCTTCTATAGGGTGGTAGTGTGGTGCTAGGGTGAGTTGTAGCTCATTGGGTGTTGGGGCATCCATTCAGTTGACTACTGAAGAATCTCGGGCGTTGGAGCGTCCATCCTGTGGGAGCTGGAGAAGAATTCTTTTCTAGATTCTAGGAAGTTGGAGCTTTATTTTCAATTGGAGTTGAATATTAAAGAATTATTAGAAAAGAATTAGGTGGTTTTTGTCCCGGAGTGGGTTTCCACCTTAAAAATTGTGTGCATTTGTGTTCCTTTTGTTTGTTGTTATCATTGTACAAACACTGATAATAATTGAAGATTAACTAATGCTCTAATTGAAAGGAATACTGATTCACCCCCCCTCTCAATATTTCCAACAATTGGTATCAGAGCTTGGTTCCTTCAATAGCAGTTTAATAGCTGGAAGGAGGTCATGGAGCATACCAAGAATGGTGTACCTCTATTCAATGAAAATAATTATGCACTCTGGAAAGGAAGAATTGAGGTCTATCTCTCATGCAGGTACATGTATATATGGGACATCAAGCCAAAATGGATTTACATCAATTTGTGATGAACAAGGTAAGAAGAATTTGGTAAATGATGCAAAAGCAAAAGAATATTATTATCATGGAATTATTGAATCTACTTATCATAAGCAGTGTTAAACCCAGTCCTGTATGTATGGGACATCCAAGAGAATATATATGCAAGTGACTAAATGTCAAAGAAAGCAAAAGCTTCAAATCTATAGAGCAAAAATTCTGAGCAACTCAAAATGAAAGAACACAAAATATTGCTGCATACTTCCAATACGTTGATGAAATAACCAATACTTTAGAAGGATTGGGAGAGCCAGTTGACACGAAGACTATTATACGGAAGATTCTTAGAACGCTACCAGGGAGATTCAACCCAAAGGTATCGGTCTTAGAATACAATGCAAATCTGGACAAACTCAGCAAGGAAGAATTACATGGAGTTCTCATAGCATATGAAAGGAGACTTGGTGAAGAAAAGGGTACTTCAAATCTAGAAACTGCGTTCGTTGCATAGAAGAAAACCAATAAGGACAAACAACCTTCAATTGAAATGACATGCACCTACAAGTGTGAAGAAAAGGGAGATGATGGAGAAGGTCTTTCAGATGAATAATATGCTTAATTTACAAGAAAACTAAAGCCTGGTAAGGGAAAATTCAAAGGTAAAATTCCATTGATATGTTTCGGTTGTGGTGAGGTTGGGCATTTCATAGAAAAATGTCCAAACAAAAGTGATGGCAACTCAAAAGGAAAGAAAGGCTTTAAGAAATTCAACAAGAAAGGCAAAAATAAAGGATCCAAAAGGAACTTTCTCTCTAAAGAAGATAGCTCCTCATCTGATGAAGAAAGTGACAGCAAAGAAGAAGCCAATGAAAAATTATTTTTTATGGCCAAGCACAATAAACAAGAAGTATCAAACAATGAAGAAGAAGGGTTTGCCATAGAAGAATTTCATGAGGAGGCAATCAGGCTTATAAAAGAGCTCAATGCTGAGAAGATCCGTTCCAACACTCTTGAAGAAAAATTTCAAGGTCTCAAAATTGAGGTTGAAGAACAAAAATGTATTGAAGAGTCACTTCAAAATAAGTTGGAAGAAAGCAACCAAGAAAGGGAAGCATTAGAAGCCGAAGTAGTCTCGCTACGTAAGGAAGTGAAGAAAGGAAAAACTGTCCAAAACTATGCCAACATCTCAAGGGCATTGGAAGAACTCATCAACAATCAGTTTGATCTAAGCAAACTACAAACTGCCTCTCACATAAAGAAGAAGAAGTGTGACCTTCAAGCAACAAAATACAATGAACCTATGAGATATGACATGCATGTAGACTTCACTGGACAAGATTCACAAGAACAGCCTTGGAAGACAATTCCTCGACGAAAATTTCCATCCAGATACCAACATATTTTTTATGGCTACTGTTATTCATGTGGAAAATTTGGTCATAAAGCTGTAGAATGTCGCACGTACCTCAGGAACGAATACAATCTAAAGAGATTTCTTCAAATATGGAACTCTCCTAGGCTCAACGAACATCAATAGATTTGAAAATTTGGTGTAATATGGAATGTTACAAATGTCGAACTTTGGAAACAAAGCTGCAGATCGTAGACTTGAAAATCCCCTCCGTAAGAATCTTCAAAGCTGCCGAATGAACGAACATGAACAAAGAAGAAGACCGTATAATCCTGTTTCCTGCCCTCAAGGCTCAAAAAAAGAACATGTGTGTGGTATGTCGGTCAGCCGGCTGCTCAACGCATATGACCGGAGACAGAAGGAAATTTGTATCTCTGAAAGAGAAGAAGGATGGAACCATATCCTTTGGAAATGATGGATCTTCAAATGTTATAGGATCAGGGACCGTCACTCTCAGAAGCAAAGATGTTATAGCCAAGAATGTTCTATTGGTCGAAAAAATGAATCAAAATCTGCTCAGTGTTGGACAAATGTGTGATAAAGGACACACAATGCTATTCAACTCCACAAAATGTGAAATCAGGAAAGGTAGGTATGGTAAAATTGTGGCTACAGCAAGTCGAGCTCCAAATGACATATATGTTCTAGATGAAGCAACTAAAGCATGTCTACTAGCTAAAGAAGATGAAAGTTGGTTATGGCACAAACGAATGGGTCACATAAACTTTGACAATCTTGTCAGGATAAGCAAAAAGGAAGAAATACGAGAAATGCCGAAAATCTCAAAACCTTCCAACACACTATGTGAGGCATGTCGGCATGGCAAGTAGACAAAATTCCAATTTAAAACAAAAGAACACTTTTCATCACATCCATTGGAATTGATACATACTGATCTATGTGGTCCTATGAGAACAAAAGGCTTAGATAGAGAATTATATTTCATGTTGATGATAGATGACTATACCAGGATGACAGTCGTCAGTTTCCTAAAGAAAAAATCTGAAGCATTTGAGTGCTTTAAGATCTACAAGGAGTTGGTTGAAAATGAAACTGATTTGAAAATAAAGTGTTTAAGATCAGATAATGGTGGAGAATTCACTTCCAAATTATTTCAGCAATATTGTGATGAAAATGGAATAAAAAGGCAATATTCAACAGCACAAACACCTCAGCAAAATGGAGTTGCTGAAAGAAAGAATAGAACTGTACAGTAAATGGGTAGAACAATGTTGAAGGACTCAAAATTGGATGAAAAATTCTGGGTTCAAGCAATTGATACAGTGGTCTTCATTATCAACCGAAGTCTTCTCAGAAATAATTGCAACAAGACTCCATATGAATTATGGAAAGGAAAACTAGCTAATGTAAAATATTTCAGAATCTTCGGAAGAAAATGTTATATCAAAAGAGAAGATCAAAATTTGGGTAAGTTTGAATCATGTGTTGATGAAGGTATCTTTGTTGGTTACTCATGCAAAATAAAGGCCTATAAATGCTATAATCTAAGACGAAAATAGATAGTGGAGAGCATAAATGTTACATTTGACGAAGATGGTGTTCTAGCGAGTAATGATGAGGATCTAGAATATTTGAAACTTGAGACAGAGGCTGAAAAAGACACAGATAAAATTGTAGAACAAGAAGCAACTATCAACGAGGAAGAAGTAAACAATGATCATCAAGATATACTAGAACAACAACAAGAAGCTCCTCCAAGGAGAAAAAAAGAGTGGATTCAAAAGAACCATCCATCAAATCAAATCATTGGTGACATAAATGAAGGTCGATAGCTTCGTTCATCACAACAAGCTCACGTTGCTTTTCTAGCAACCTTTGAGCCTAGTAGTTTTGAGGAAGCCAGCCAAAATGAACATTGGGTAGTAGCTATGAATGAAGAATTGGATCAAATTGAGAAGAATAACACCTAGGAATTAGTTCCATGACCAAAAGATAAAAATTTCATTGGGACTAAATGGGTGTTCAATAACAAATTGAATGAATATGGGCAGGTTACCAGAAACAAAGCAAGATTGGTTTGCAAAGGCTATGCACAAGTGGAAGGAATTGATTTTGACGAAACATTTGCACCAGTTGCCAGAATGGAAGCCATCCGAATGTTTCTCGCCTATGCATGTTCAAGAAAAATCAAAGTCTACTAAATGGATGTTAAGTCAACATTTCTGAATGGAGAATTAGAATAAGAAGTTTACATCGAACAACCTGAAGGTTTTCTACTATCACAAAAAGAAGACTATGTCTGCAGGTTAAAGAAGGCTCTATATGGTCTCAAGCAGGCTCCCAGATCATGGTATGCTCGTCTTGATGGATATCTACGTCAACAAGGGTTCAAGAAAGGTAATGTTGATAGCAATATTTATGTACAAATAGATAAAGATAATTTAACAATTGTTGAGGTATATGTGGATGATATAATATTTGGTAGCAATGATGATCGACTAATTAAGAACTTTTCTACAAAGATGCAAAGTGAGTTTGAGATGTCTTTACTTGGTGAGCTGACATAATTCTTAGGGCTTCAAATATCTCAACAAGAGAAAGGAATATTTATATGTCAAGCCAAGTACATCAAGGAAATGCTCAAGAAATTCAAAATGGAAGATTGCAAACATGTCCTTACTCCAATGATAACAGGTTGCAAATTGAGCATAGACGACTCATCTAAGGATGTGGATCAGAATTTGTACAAATCTATGATTGGTAGTCTTCTATATGTAACAACCTCTCGGCCAGATGTTATGCAAGCAGTTGGACAAGTAGCAAGATTCCAAGCAGCACCAAAAGAATCACATATTATTGCCGTCAAAATAATTCTTTGATATCTAAAGGGCATAGAAGAATATGGCTTGTGGTATCCCAAGGGTAACAATCTCATTATTCAAGCCTTTACAGATGCAGATTGGGCAGGAAGCGTTGATGATCGTAAGAGTACTAGTGCAACAGCATTCTATCTAGGTGGTTGTCTCGTATCATGGTTGAGCAAAAAGCAAAATTCAATCTCGTTATCTACAGTGGAAGCAGAATACATTGCAGTAGTATCATGTTGTACTCAAGTCCTTTGGATGAAACAAACTTTGCAAGATCTTCAAGTACAATTCAGTGAGCCTATTCCCATATTCTGTGACAACACTAGTGCCATTAGCATCTCCAAGAATCCTGTCATGTATTAAAAAACAAAACACATTCCAATCAAATATCATTTTTTTAGAGAACAAGTTGTTGAAAAGAATATCAAACTTGAGTATGTTTGTACAAAAGAACAAATTGCTGATATCTTCACTAAACCTTTACCTCGTGAAGCATTGGAATATCTTCGTCAAAAGCTTGGGATTCTCCCAAGTTCTCATTAGATTTTCCTTTTTCAAGAATATAAAGCGGGAGTGGAAGTGTGTACAGGTCTGCAGGACGATTGTGTGTTAGCGGGAGTGGAAGTGTGCACAGGTCCGTAGGATGGTTTTGTTTCAGGGGGATTTACCCTTTGCCATTGATGTCAAACGGGGAGATAATGTTGAAGGAAGAGGTGTCATGATCGCAGGGGGAGTACCTGTGTTGCCATCAATAAAAAAGGGGGAGATTTTTTATCAACGGTTGTCATTGATGTCAACCCAAGCAGCACCAGGGGCTAACCCAATATTGAATGAGAATTTTGACCTACAAAATTAATATATTCTGGGTCAATAATGCTTTTGATGGTTTCTACTTGTCGATATTTTTCCTTTGATATATGGCACGCCATGTAATTCTTCACGGTTTGAGAGATATTCATGTTTGAAGTTTGTACCCCGAGTTAGTGGGCTAAAACCCCATGGGGTTGGGGCATGGGTCATTGAAAATTCATAATTAATATTTTTTGTGCTCCTAAAATCCCTCCCCGTTCACTTTTTGAAGCCCCTCTCAACTTAAGCATTCATATAAATTGTGATCTTCATTTCCTCCTTATGCAAGGGATTCGGCCATCTGAAACAGGTCATCTTGGAATTTTCGCTCTAAGTTTTTTTCTACGAAGGTTCAGAAGATGAAATTTTTATGAGGCGAAGCTGAAATCCTGAGGAAGCTGTAGTAAAAATTTCAGATCAAGATGCACCATATTTTTGGAGATATGATCTGTGTAACTCATGGTTTTTGCAGGCTTCTGAAATTCATCTCAAAGAAGTGACCTTGGTAAATTCGTCATAACTCTCTCTCTGAGTATCAGATTGGAATGCCATAAAAATTGACGGATACTTCACATTCTTTAATTTTTTCTCTATCAATTTCAGAAACAAATGAAGAAACAGTGACACGTGGCACACCATACAATTGCGCTCTACTGAAACAATCCATAATTAGGGCATTGTGAGAGATTGGGTATAACTCTCTCTTCAAGAATCCAAATTGAGTCAGACATGTGGCATTAGAAAGATGACTCAGAGAAATACTACAAGACCAAAAATCAAATATTGAGGATCTGAAATGATAGAGATACATCAGATTCAATATCGAGCTCCTAGAAGGCAATAAAAAGCTAGATCATGTGTTGTCAAGGGTTGCAAAGGACCATAATTTCTATAAAAAAAAAGAAAATCAAGGTGTAGCAGAGGGTAGAATGACAAGAGCAACAACCAAGGTGCATAACAGCAGCAAGAAGTTCATCATATGAAGTCTTCAAGTGGGCGGCACTGCATACAATCATTGTAAAGGTATCATTGTACTTAGTCATTGTAAATACATTATTGTATAAATTGTATTAGTATCTATCTGCCAAGGGTTGAAGAGGCAGTTTTGGGAGGTCTAGGATCATCATTAGGTGGTTGTGTTAAAGTTGGGGTTATGGTCTAGTATATCTTCTTCTTCTACATCATTCTATATCATTGTAAAGTGGACCATTTTCCTTGGTACGGGAGTCCATTCTTCTTTTATTATTCTATAGGGTGGTAGGGTGGTGCTATGGTGAGTTGTAGCTCATTGGGTGTTGGGGCATCCATTTAGTTGACTACTGGAGAATCTCAGGCATTGGAGCATCCATCTGGTGGGAGCTAGAGAAGAATGCTTTTCTAGATTCTAGGAAGTTGGAGCTTTATTTTCAATTGGAGTTGAATATTAAAGAATTAATAGAAAAGCATTAGGTGGTTTTTGTCCCGAAGTGGGTTTCCACCTTAAAAACTGTGCGCATTTGTGTTCCTCTTGTTTACTGATATCATTGTACAAACACTGATAATAATTGAATATTAACTAATGCTCTAATTGAAAGGAATACTCCCCCCCCCCCCCCTCTTAGTATTTCCAACATGGATGGCTATGACCATACCATGGTCCCTTTTACGGATGGTTGTGTCCATACCTTGATTCATGTATTTTCATCAGAGAATCCAGTTATGTATATGTATCTATGATTGTTTTTTAAGTATCTTGACGACAGTATCTGGTTCCTTGCATGTACTCATAAAGCATTTCACCCCTCACTTGTGTTCGGACTTCATGCTTTAGGGGGAATTTGCTACACAACAAGTTGTCACTGTCCCTGTACTCTATGTTCCTTGATCTTGGAGGACCCATGCAATGGCCCTTGTGTACTTTCCAAGCATGGAATACATACCCCTAAACCACACTTTTTCTGCCAATTCATCTCCCTTTACAACTTTTTGGAAGATCCTTATAAAAACCAATTTTTCAAGGTCGGCACTTTGTATTAGTGTCCGACCCTTGTTGATAGTAGAGATTTGCACTAAGACTCGTGACGATCAACACTCTGTCTTAATTTCTGACCCGAGTCAATCCTCTTTTGGAAAGTTTTTTAAAATAGAAACGAAGTTTCCACGACTAGAAGCTTCGCGAAGCAGAGACCTGGGATTTTGTTTTGAGGATATGCTCGAGGAATTCCTCTTTGGGCTTCTTGTTCCTATAAAAAAGGAACTACTCCAAAGGATAAGCTTCTTTCCCATTATTTGAGGGCCCATATCCTCCTCCTCCATTGTTATATAAGGATACCTCCTTCACATCTGCTACCTTAGTTAGCTAGTTAGAAGAAAAAATCATAGAGAGAAGAAGCAATTACAGTGCTTCGGGAGAATAGAGAAGAGTGTGATTGTTTTTGTGTGTTAGGAACACAGTGAGATCTTGGACCTTTATAAAATTTTCTCAACCAGATTAGATTCGGTTATTGCTTCTCCTATATTTCTCATACAATTTACAATATCATCAAGACGTAAAAAGAAATTTGCAATGCTCTCCTCATTATCCATTTTCAGATTCTCATATTGAATTCTGAGAGTTTGGAGTTTAGCACTTTTTACCTTTGCATCACCTTCATTACTTAGAATGATTTTGTCCCATATTGCCTTTGCTATATTCAGCTGCATGACTTTGACAAATTCTGATTCAGTTAGACTTCCCAATAGAGAATTGAATGCCTTTGCATTGGTTTCATAATTCTTTCTTTCCGTCGAATCTGTTGGTACTACAGCTCGATATTGATATCCTCATTCAACAATTTCCCATACATCTGCTCCCAGAGACTGAAGATAGAATCTCATCCTTATTTTCCAGAAGATTAAATTGTTTCCGTTAAAGAGCGAAGGCCTGATAGATGTTGTTCAATCTTGATTTCTCATCTTGCTTGATCTTCCTTCTAGTGGCTAAGCTTTTTCAGAAGGACCTACTATGATACCAATTGTTGGGAAAAATACTGAGAGGGGGGATGAATCAGTATTTAGAGCTGACTGAAATTTTTTACTTTTCCTTTCTCTTTAAAACCATATGCTACATTACTGATTCCAACTTGTATGTCCAGAGATCTTATTGCATCATTCATTCATCAGATGTTTAGTAAGCAGTAACCATGAACAGAAATAACAGAACAAACCATCAAACATAAGTAACACATATGAACACCAGTATTTAAGGTGGAAACCCAATTCGGGAGAAAACCATCGCTGCTGTAATCTCAGTCTTCAATATTTATTATAAAGAAAACTTCTTACAATTTATGCTGGCGCAGACTTATACCAGCACACAGGCACCCACCTGCAGAAAGGCTACAACCTTTTTCTCGATCTCCAGCCACTAATGGAAGGGAGCTCCAACCCCCTGATTTTAACACCAGCTTTTATTCATAGGATACTTCCACTTTCATACAGAAAGCTTCAACCCTCAGATCCACCAGATTTCTTCAATTTCTTCATCAGACTTCCGTCAGGTCTTCATCATTTCTTTTTTCCAATCATCATAGAGATTCATCATTTCTAGATCATATCCATAGGTGAATCATCTATGCATATATCTCTTAAAGAGATTTATTTCTTAACAACCCTTCCACCTACACACCCTGAACCATAATGCACTTCTCCTTATATAGTTTTGCCTTTATCAATACCATGAGTAGAAAACCACTCAACTACTAATGGTATTCATATTAAAATTCGAACCAATCAAAATTGAAAATCCAATCTTCGTTCTTCCATGCACGAATTGTCCCAAAGGTAATATTTTTCTCCGCCAAATAATACTATAGCCAAGGTTAAGTAACATTAATGTGCCACTGAAGGTTTTCTTTCTTTTATTGGAATTTTATTTATCAAATTCGTGGAATCTGATAAATAAATATTATTCACAACCTTTGGTAATTAAATATATATAATAGAACTTTGTATTAACAATCCGCGCTTTTATCAAATGGCTTTTTAAATAGACATTTGGATCCGGCCCCACATGCATAATCGACGACTTAATCAATATTATTTAAAAATGGGGCCCATCGCTAACGATCATTTCTATCCGACGGTTGTTATCGCTTCGCGCCGCCTCATTTGATCAGATGGATATCACTCGGCGAAGACGTGCGAACAATAACGTGCGATGGCCGCCATACCTTGGTTAATCTTCGCGCATCTATAGCAAATGATCACCATCCAATGACCCCTTCCCAGATCTACGACGCTCAACAATATCATTGGGCATCCTGGGTTGAACAATAACGCGTGATGGCACGCAGTGACAAGCGGTTTTGTGGAGTCGTACAGGGATGCATGTTGCCTGTTCTATGGAATCGGAGCCAACCTCTTGAATACCGCTCAACCCGCAAAAGCAGTGCGATATGGGAAATCCATCCTCGCAAATCCATTCGTGGTTTTGGAACAGTGACCAACCCATTGTTAAGTCTGGTTACGCTATTCCTTTTGGTCCCTTAACTCAGGTTCAAAACTCGGTCACAGTTTTTCTCTTCCACGCTGGGTTCCGTCGCACTTTCTTTTGTTATGTTCCATCAAAAGTTTAATGCCAAATACTCTGTTTTAGTTCTTCCGCGTTATAACTAATTTTCTCTCGCTCCTTGCTCCTTTCTCCATGAACGCCAGTCAACTCCTTACTAATAGCGTAGACCCTTCCATGTGAAGCTTAAATTTTTTTTGATGGTTACCTGGTTGATCCTGCCAATAGTCATATGCTTGTCTCAAAGATTAAGCCATGCATGTCTAAGTATGAACTAATTCAAACTGTGAAACTGTGGATGGCTCATTAAAACCATAATTAGCATCGATTCCTTGAACAACATACAGAACACCATTAATCCCCTCATAGGGTTTCTTACTTATCACGGATTTCAATTATCCTCCATCAGGATGCATACATATGTTCACACCTGAATGGGACTCAAACATCCTTCCTATTGAATTCAATTTGCTTCTTGACTGATACTGCTCTCTGTAGATGCACTCTTTCTCTGTTCTTCTCTGTTACATGTCTTTTCTCTGTTCCTAGTTACTGTTTCAGATTCAAATTACTTTGCCACTTCCTTTACCATCAATGACAATATTTCCAATAGTATGAGGGTGTTGCAAACGTGCTTGGATACGGACCTGAGGAAGGAGAGCCTCAACATCAAGGCTTGGTTGTAAACTCCCCTTGTCTTTATCATAATAAAATGAAACTGATGTTTATCTTTCACTCTTGTTTACATTTATAATGATATTTCTAGCATTCCTTGATCATTTAGATAGGTTGTAATTGTTTTATGTTTGTCTTTATTTTACGCTTGTCGCGGTATCTTAACTTTCTATACAGGTAATCGAATGTTGGTAGCAGTGTGTATCGATCTTGATAAGAGCGACGGATCAAGAAGCTTCGACGGAAGATGACAAAATAGCATAAGAACAAGGTAGGTCATCTTCCTTGCTCTAAATTTCATTTACAATCTAGGAATTTATATTTTAGTATGTTCCTGTAGTTGATAGACCCACTCTAGGGCTAGAAGGATCACCTCTGTCCATAGAGGGGATTTTCCTGCTCAACACATGGGAAGGGAGAGACCAAAAAGAGTAGGGAAATGCTTCCAAAATGAATACCCAATTCCTAAATTAAAATACCATTAATTTATCCTTGTTGATTGAGACTAAGTGATGTGATTGGAAGATAATCTATATTCCTCACTTTGCCCAAAATTTCTCACTATTTTTGAAGTTGGTAATGTTTGTGAGCTCATAGATATGAGGGGTTCCCAGGAAAAATATTTACTTTGGATATGGTTGGGTGGTAAATGTGACTGGTTTGTTGGCACTAGTACATTTAGGGGAAATTTCGACACTTGGTTCTGACATTTTTGACCAAATGTAGGAAATTTCTTCAAATTTTTCAATCTCACCCGAAACCATCACTATACCAACGTTTAGAGAAAAGTGTCGCAATACCGACACTTAGAAAAAGTTTCGTAATTGCGACGTTTGGAGGAAGACATCGCAATTGCGACACTATGCCCCAAAGCGTCTCTATTGCAATGACTGCCTCCAAACGTCGCAAGTGAAACACAATGTCTAAGTGTCGCAATTGCGACGTGTGGAGGCATCCATCTGTTATCACTCAGGTTTTCCTTGAAGTTGTAAGAAAAGGAAAGTATACCCGAGGTAACCACAAACCAACCTTCAGATGCAGAATCTAGCCAATCTGCATCCAGAGAGGGCTCTCTCTTTATAATTTATCTTTGTTCTTAGAAGGTTTTAGGCTAGTTATAGATCCAAGAGTTTGTTTGAAAATGGTGGAATCCGCAAACTAGGGGCAAGGTTGAAGATTTTCAGTCCATTGGGCTATGGATTCAAAGGATGGCTTTACTGGATTTCTATTCTACACACAAGATGGCTTTGCAGGGCAAGATAGCCAGACAGAGGACAATCCTTAAAATTTAAAGTGGATGGGATGATTTTGAAGGGATGAAAGGCAACTAAGAATATTTCACCATGTTCAAAAGAAAGAAATGAAATGATTACAAACAAAGAGAAATGAAGAATTATTTATTATATTAATCAAGAATGTTTAAATTAGGAAAGCAAGAGCATTTAAGAATTCGTGCTTACAACCAATTTAGAGGAAAACATTAAGAATAATCACATCTGAAATCAGAGTACAATTAAGTAAATTTTGATTCAATCATTTATGTAAATTATTCAGAAATGGAAATAATGATATAATAAACAGATATAAAACTTAAGACATAGGATAGAAAGACTTATTGAACTGCAATCCGACACATGAATCCTGCAAAAAGTCCTGAGCTTCAAATTGTCATCCAGTAAACCACAAATAAATTTCTCCAAAACACTTTTTATTCCAAAAACATCAATGTCACAGCCAAGTATTAGAATCCACCCTCAACACTCTCTTTGAGGGTTTATTTATACAAAAAATGATTGAAAATATCTCACACTAACCTAGCCAATAATCTAGGGTGACTAATGAGTAATTTACAATAAAAAGGAGACAAATGGTCTCGTAGACAGAATAACAAGTAACTGCTGATGTGTTGTTTCCTTCCTTTGTGGATGTGCTGGAGGCAGGTGCTATAATAGGGCTTGATGCTGTCCCTTTGAGTAATTCTTTTGCTTGTCTGATACTCTTCGTTTCTACTTATACTCTTTCAACTGCCCAACTGATACTCTTTAACCTGTGCTCATTATTTATCCTTTACATGATAGTAAAAAGATAAAATTCTCAACCTGAAGATAAATTTCATAAAATGTCCAATAAGTCTTCCCACCATTGATCTTCTGCTATTATGGTTCTTTTAAGTTTTCTCAATGTCTCATCGGCCTCTGTGTATCTGTAAAAAGTGGGCTGACTAGGGAACAAATACTTTATTTCATGCTCCAGATGAAACAAATTCTTCAATCTATCATAGAGATTCCTCCCTGTTGGCAATGTTGCTTGTGATGCATTGATAGAAAGAACAGTTGTGTTATGAGCATGTATATCTATTTTAGTAACATAGGTTTCCAGGTCCATTATCTTGTCACCTGCTAGCATAGGACTAGGTAACCCATTGTCTAATAAAACCTGAAATTTCCCTTTAAAAACATTGATTTCTTCTAGCATATCTGAGCACTTCCTTTCCAAATTCTGCATAAGAGTTCTTTTGGTAAAAACTCTTTTTATTTCTAAGATAGTGCCTGTCCTGTCATCAATTCCTAAATCTGAAAGCTGTTGCTTAGTCCGGGTGTTCAGAAACTGTATAAGTTGATTGGCTTGCTCAGGTCTGCTCTTTAATTCATCTCTTGTTTTGGCTATTTCTTCCTGAGCTACTTTGATCAAGTCATTTTGTTCAAAGATTGTTTGAACAAAAGACCAAATACTTTTTATTGACTCAATTATATTATCCCAAAGAATTTCATTTATTTCTCTCAAAGGCTTTTCTAATGAAAGATCTTTTTCTAAAGCCTTAACCAATTTTTCCAATCTTTTAATTTCTCTGGTATTATCTGCAACAGTCCTTTTGGACATATCATATTTCTGCTCCAAGTTTTCTAACTGCAATTTTGTGGTTTTAAGTTCTGTGACCTTGAGTTTTAAACTTTCCATTTTTTTTACCAATTAATCAGAACTTAAACCTGAAGTGTCTACCTGTGCTGATTCTGTTTGTTGATCTGTTGTTGTGGTACCTGTAGTTGTAGTAGCTTCTGTGATGGATGCCTGCATGATAGCTTCCTTTTCTTGTAAAGCTTGTTCCAATTCTTTCTCTGTTTCACTCAGCCCCAACTTTATATGTCCTTGAAAGCTACAAAGTCTTCTTAATCTCATTACTGAGCCTTGGAGGGGGAATTCCTGTCAAAAAGGTAGTTGCAGGATATACAAAAAGATCGATGAAATCAGCATAAGAATAGGGAGAATCATAAGAAGAATGAGTTATGGCAGACCAAAAAATAACTGATCTAGGGTTTCCCTTGGCATCAAGCTTTTTAACAGGAAAAAGGAACTTCTCTGATTGATAATAGATGAGGAGATGGTAAATGACTGAGGAATATTTGAACACTTTCTCATTATCTAGCCTCATGAACTGGTCATGGATTTTATTGGAAATGAAGGATGCAAAATCATATTTTACTGCAGGATGTTGCCCAGGAGTAAAGATATACAGCAATACCAAGGTTATTTCATCAACATATTCACTTGTATTGAAACCCATGATAAAGGATATCATATTGAGGATGAGTCTGCCCAACTTATTAAAATAAGCAAAACCATATGGAGGGGACCCCTTAGGTTGATGTTCAGGCAACATAAAAGTATGGAAAATGCATTTTAGTTTTTCTGGGGACAGTTGGGTAGACTTTTCAAGTAGTTCTTCCATGGACAAAGGAGCAAGATCTTGATCAAGTTCAAAATGTAGCATTGTATTGATAGCTTGAGGAGTAATAGGGAAAAGAACACTCTGGTCAGGGGACATCACTGCTCTTTGAGTTGGATCATAGTTAGAATGGCAGTAGTGGATAATTTCTGGGAAAATACAGACTGAGGGGATGAGATATCTCAGGAAATTGGATTCCCACAATCCAATGACATCCAATCCCTTCGAATAATCGTCTCTGCAGTGGCAATAACTTCGAAGGGGGCTTTCATCAAACACTAAGTCTTTAATTTGAAAGACTTTATCCACTAAGGGCAAATATTCTAACTCTCTTTGGGGGGCATTTAATGGGGTTACATTTAGGGCCGCCGGAGCTTCCATTTTGGTTCTTGTGTGTTCAAAATGGAAGTTTCTGGGTTTTCTTCACAGAAATGATGTGATTTTAGTTTTAATGAGGGAAAATGGCACAGTTGCAGGTTTGGGGGAACAATTCACAGTTTTAAAAATCAGGGAATGATCTTAGCGATAAGATTTTAACACTGATCCAGTGGAAAAACAAGGAACACAGAGTTTCTTTTAATGTTCGGAGCGCAACAGAATAAATACCTGTTTTCGGAGGCAAACTGGGATTTAACATGTAACAAGTGGTGGCAAGAAGATGCTTGAACACTGGTCCGGCGGAATTCTCGAGCGAAATTGGATAGAACAGTAATTTTTAGTGAAATTTTGAATTTCGTAGTGGAAGGCGCAGTCGCTTTCAGCAATGAAAATGACAGAAAAAACACGAAATTTGTTTTATTTACAAAGTCAAAGGGATTTTTATTTTACCGAGGAATGACGTCATTGAGGTACGGGATGACTTGTGGCAGGGGTCAGGCGGTAAGCGGTAATTTCCGCATTGCTTATGGGCAATGGCGGTTTTAAACAGGGAGGCAGCGATTCCATTTAGAAGTCGACACGTGGACGGTGGACTATTCCAAAACCATTGTGCCCCCGCGCGTTAACTTCCGGATGCAAGACGGCCAGCGGAACGATCGTGGACCGTTGATTTTTGGAGGGGTGATCCAACGGTTGAAAGGATGTGTGGTTGGCGGGGTTTTAATGTGCGGGCCTGACGGATATTTTAAAATAATTAAAATTTCATTATTTATCCCGGGCGGCTTTCGATTGGAGGAAAGGTTGGTTATTAATTAATCCGAGTGATTAATTAATCCCATGGTTATAAGGGGTCGGGGTCGTAACAGAACTTTGGTTTTTTAACTCGAATTAGGGTTGGGGAATGGAATATATAGCGGGATTTTTAACCCAGTTAGTGCGTCGAAGGGGGAAACGAGGAGTCGAAGCTTTAGTGTTATTTTAATTAACCCTGATTTATTTTATTATTTAAACATATAAAATATATGTTTAAAAGTTTTTCACATATGATGTGAAGGAGTATGATAAATCAACCAATGTGTTTAACTTATCATGGGGATGGATATTAGATAACATATATTTTCAACCAAAGTAAATGTGGCATAATGTGTGTTTTTATGTGTGAATAACCTGAAAAAATTAAATACTTTGCTGTAAATTTATAATATATGGTTTTTGGGATATTTATTTAGAAGGAGTTATACAATATATAGGAAAGGTTTTTTAATCTCAGGGCATTAAACAAATCATGTTAGTATGACAAAGCACAAGGTAAATCAAAATACTTTAACTATAACGATTGAAAGTGAAGATTTCTGAAGTAAACCACATTATATCAACTTCAACACTTCAACATAGAATAGTAAGTGATTTTGAGGGATTATTGTGGAACTTTACATGATTTTCCTAAGTAAAATAGGATTTTACTTAGGAAAAGGTAAAGAGTGAATGATTATAATGACAAATGATCTCAAGTACTTAGGTCTTTTTGATCATTAGGCCGAGGGTCCGGTCCCTCTAAAAGTCAAGGAAATGCCTTGAGCCCCTTAAATCTCCAAATACCTTAGCACTTTGGGGGAAATTAGTAAAAATCTTAGGGAGAAAGTGATGTGGGAAGTTAATGATTTTGACTTTGTTTTCTTTGAATTTTCCAGTGCATTTCTTGTTTCAGTACTTGTGATGAAGGTAAAAGATCAAACATATTTAGCACCATCATTCATCATATAAAACTTTTCAACACCATCTACCTACCCTATCTACTTGACACTACCATTTTCTCTTCTTTATTAGGGTGCATTTAGACTTGCAAACCCTTATCAATCTTTTTCTTTTTACAAGGCAAATCTATCTAATTCTACCCTTATTACATCCAAGGGCTCAGATTAAGCTGTTGAGCACCTTTTATTAACTCTACCTATCTACTTATCTGCCAAGATTAAACTGTTTGGTCAGATATTTATTCTCTAATCTACAACATGAAATTGAAATCTGAGTAAGCCAAGTTTAAACAGTTTGACTTATTCATGAATTGTGGCAAAGATTTGACAAGCTGCACACAATTGCTTTATTACAAAAATGAAATAGTAGTGGCATTTGGATTTTCACACTTTCCTTGGTCTATTTTTTGTTTGGGGTTCATTTCTTTCACTTTTTTGACCATTTTATTTTTCTTACCCTTTGATTTTTCTTTTAGGGTATACCTTCTTTACATTTTTAAATTTTTTTTATTTTTTTGGTTTTTCAAGAATATGGAACACCTTTGCTTAAGAAAAAGGTTTGAACATATTCCATAGTTCAATCAAGACAATCATGAAATATGACACCTATTGGTATAGGAGTCTAACACTGGCTCCACTTGGGGATGGCTTTTCCTTGTGAAAAGTCAAGAACAGCAGGTCAGATGCCTCAAAATGTCTTCAAACTAAACCATGTAATTTCCTTCTTCTGATAGCTTTATTGTATATATGATAGTGAGACTTTTGAAGCTTAGGGCCTTCACTTCGGGCTTCAACTCCAGCAAGTCACCATCCAATCCAAACTGATGCATTAAAAAAAAGGATATATTATGTACAAGTTAAAAAATCAAAACATTCTAGTAAATAGGATCAAAATAGTGCTTCAGCATTCGACCATTGACTGGTCCTTCCTCAACTTCTGAATTGTCCAATTTCTTTAAAAAGTATGTGTTGTTCCCCTGTAAGGCATGAATGATGTAAGGCCCTTTCCATAAGAAATCAAATTTCCCATGTTTCCCTTTATCTTCCCTCCTGGAATCCCATCTTAGGACTTTTTCTCCTAATTGGAAATCTTCTGCTTTAGTTCTTCTGTCAAACATTTTCTTTAACTTTTCCTACAGGACTTGAGATCATTGATATACTTCTTCTCTGGTTTGCTGCAAGTGGATTGTTTGGTTAATTCTTCTCTGAATATCATTTGGTTCCACTTGAGCCTCCTGAAGTAACTTCATAACAGGAATTCCTAGAGATGATGGGAATCTTGCTTCAATGCCATAAACTAATTCATATGGACTAGTCCCAATTGATTTCTTAGTTGTAAGTCTATCTGCCCACAATGCATTGGTCAGTTTCATATGCCAATTCTTTTTATTTTCTTCCAATAACTTTTTGATTATATTAATAAGGCTTTTATTGGAGGATTCTGCTAGTCCATTACCCTGAGGGTAATAGGATGTTGAATGGCCTAAAGTAATATGATATTTATTGCAGAAACTAATCATTTTCTTTGACTTAAATGAAGCAGCATTATCTGTTATAATTTTCTCTGGACAGCCAAATCTTGAAAGTATATTGGTTTCTAAAAACCCTATAATTACAGAATCATTGGCCTGTCTGCATGGGATAGCTTCAATCCATTTGGTAAAGTAATCTGTAGCAGTTAAAATCCATCTGTGTTGCCCAGAAGAAGAGGGATGAATTTCTCCAATAAAATATAATCCCCATTGTTGAAAGGGTCTTTCTATGGAAATTGGTCTTAATGGTAAAGGTAACAACTTTTTTTTACCCTCAAAGATCTGACACTTATGACAAGTTGTTACAAATTTCTTAACATCTGAAAACAAGGTTGGCCAGTAAAAACCAGCCCTTAAGATTTTGTCTGCAGTTGATTTCCAGTAGAGATGTCCACCACAATCCCCTGCATGAAATTCATTAAGTGCCTTGTCAGCTTCATCTTTCAATAGACAATTCAATAAGATTCCTTCATGATTTTTCCAAAATAGAGTGCCATCTAAAATACAATATTTTAAAGATGTCATTTTCAAAAATCTTTGTTTTGTTCTGGACAACCCTGGAGGAGCTTGCAGGTTTAGCAAAACATGAATGATATCGGTGTACCAGGGAGAATCTAAGAAAGATTGACTGATATGTGGAGTCGCCATCTCTTGTTCGTCATCCAGTTCGTTAATGTCTAAGGCTTGGCAATTAGTTTCAGTCATGAGTTGAGCCAAAACTTGACCTTTTATGAGTTTTGTTGGTTTAATTTCAATATCATATTCCAAAATGGTAGCTATCCACTTACCTCTTTTGCCTTCAATACCATCTTGTGTCAAGATGTCTTTAACTACAGCATTAGGCACATAAGCTATCACATGAGAATATAATATGTAAACTCTGAAATCTTTAATTGCTTTTACCAATGCAAAAGCCTATTTCTACATGATATTGTATTTTAAAGATGCATCTCCAAGTGCTTTACTAAAAAAGGCAATTGGTTTTTCACATCCCTGATCATCTTTTTGTAGTAAAACAACTGCAATTGTATGTTCAGAAGCAAATGAAAAAATAATGAAATCTCTGTCAAAATTTGGACTGGTAAGAACTGGGGTTCTTGTTAAAGCCATTTTAATTTCCTCAAATGATTGCTTGGCTTCTACAGTCCAGTCAATGCTTGAATCTTTTTTAAGCATGTTAGTAAGCAATCTAAGTAATTCAGCTAAGCTAGAAATAAATCTTCTCAAGAAATTAATCTTTCCTATGAAAGCTTGAAGTTCTTTTATGTTTCTAGGATGAGGTATCTGCAAAATTTCTTGTATTCTTTCAGGGTCAATTCTAATGCCATCTTTAGAAATAATGTGACCTAGGAGCTTTCCTTCTTCCAAACCAAACAATGACTTTTTAGGATTTAAAGAAATGCCATATCTTCTGCAGTTTATAAACACTTGCCTTAGATGATCTAAATGTTGTTGATCTGTTTTGGAAAAGACTGTTAAATCATCTAGATAAATTACCAGAAAATCATGTATTTCTTTAGCAAAATCAATATCCATTGCTCTCTGAAATGTAGCTCCTGCATTCTTGAGTCCAAATGGCATCTTGACATATTTAAAAGTACCCCATGGTGTTGTAAATGATGTTTTATCTTGATCATCAGGATGAACCAGAATCTGGTTATACCCTGAAAATCCATCCAGAAGAGATATTCTTGAAGATTCCACTACCCTCTGTAGAATATGGTCCATTTTAGGCAAAGGATAGTTATCTTTTAAAGAAACTTTATTCAAATTTCTCAAATCGACACACAATCTGATTTCTCCAGTCTTCTTTCTTGTTGGTACTAGATTCGAAACCCATTCAGAGAACCTAATAGGAGCTATAATCCCTACTTCAAACATCCTTTTAATTTCTTTTTCAATTGAAGGTAGTAAAACAGGATTGATCCTTCTAAGTTTTTGTTTAAAAGGTTTCTGATCTGGTTTCAAAGGTATTGTATGCTGAATGATTGATGTATCATATGATTTAAGATCTTCATAACTCCAGGCAAAAACATCCTGGAATTCTTTAAAAATTTCAACATATTTAACCTTTTGATCTTCTGTCAGAGATTTCGACAATTTAACCATTTTGGGATTTTCTGGGGTTCCTAAGTTACACTCTTCGATATCAGCCTTAACAGGTTCCATTTTAGGTCTAAATGGAATATCATTTGAATCAAAAAGATCTTCCAAAGGAGTTAAACCTTTGGGCAAATGATTGTCTTTCAGATTAATGATTTCATTTTCATCTTCTATGATCTCATCGAATTCCATTTGTATCACATCCTGCATATCTTTTTCTGTGAATGTGGTTGGGTGAAGCATATGAATTGCAGTCTCTCTCGAAATATCTATTTTTTGTTCTTTTTCTTGATCAGATTCACTAATTGTTATGTCCTCATCTATATTACTGTTAGAAAACTCATTTTCTAATGTCAAAAAGCTATTGATCTGATTGTTATTTACAAATACTTGCGAATTCATTAGATTGTACGGTATAGTAGGTCTATGTCTAATCTCAGCTGAAAACTGATGATTAGGATCAAAAGGTAACTTACATGTGCTAGCGAACATTGCGAGATTGTGAGCATGCAAATTTTGTTTCCTGGGAATCTTGGCAAGTTGAGCTTGTAGAAAGGTGTTGAGAATTTCCACAACTGTTTCTCTGTATTGTTTCAATATCATGTCTTTTGTTGAACATTCTCCTTTAATTTGTTGAATAATTAGCTCGGAATCTCCTATGATTGATACCCTGATAGCTCCTAACTTCTTGACATGTTTAAGCCCTAATAAAATAGCTTCGTACTCTGCCATGTTGTTAGTGCATTTGAAATTCAACCTATAAGCATGACCTTCAGCATGATTATTTTCAACATTATGTAACCAAATCCCAGCTCCTGCTCCTAATTTGTTTACTGAACCATCAAATTCTAAATGCCACCGAATTTCATGTTCATAATCCTCATCAATTGTTTTAAAATGTTTCTTAACAAGAGCTAGTTGTTTAGATTTTTCTGGTATTTCTTGATTGTCTGGTGTTTCTTGGTTTTCAGAAATCTCTTCAATCTTAACAGTAGTTTTGTTTGTAGCTTCCTTTTCAGGTGCTTCTAGTTCAGTTGGAAGGTCCTTTTCAGCATTATAAAGGATAAAAGAATCCATATCATAATGTACTGAATAGACAGGGAAGTTTTCAGGCTTCTCATGACTACTGACTAAGTATTTCATCAAGGTTTCTCTATATAATCTCTTAGGTTGACCAAATACTGAAATAGTGGCATATGACATGTCCAGCTGAATAGATCCTCCAAGTTTAGCACCCCAGGATCTGGACAACAACATACCATATTTAGGAGGAATATCAGTCACTACTATATCCATCAAAACAGACTTCGCAGGGTATTGCACCAAAGTAACACACAAATCTTTAATCAAACCTAGACATTTTACCTGACTAGAATCAAAAGAAAACAAATCTTTATACGGTCTGGTAATATCTAAATTTAATCTTTCCATCACAGCCTTAGGCATCAAATTGTGGGATGCTCCAGAATCAAGCATAGCATTGTGGAGAATTTTGTCATGAACGTTCAAGCTCACATAAAATGGAGGAGTTCCTCCACTTTCTGGTTTTCCATTTACCTTGGGGCCAAAAAGGAGTTTGGGTTGATCATCAAGAATATTTACCGAATCATCCATTCCAGTAATATTAATGTTTAGGGATTTGCTGATTTGAATTCTATAGACATCATGTTTAGCCAATTCTGATAAAGGAACAGCTATCTTTAGTTTTCCTATTTCAGCCTCTAGATTGAAATATTTTTATGTTTGAGCTTTAATGTTTTGCACAGTTGGGTTTTCTCTATTTTTTGGGTCTTCAACATTTTTCTCTTTTTCATGAGTGAAATTTTGATTTGAAGGTGTTTCTGAACTAACTTCTACTGTTTCTTCTACATTTCCTACATGAGGAAAAGTATTAGATTGTTGTTTATTGTTTGGTTGGTTGTCAGACACATCTTCAATTATTGGATTTGAAAGGTTAGGAATTGTCCTAGACAGAATTTGTACAGGGGGAATGTTTTGTACAGGAGGGATGTTAACTTTACCTTTGACATTTTGTTTTGCAGTTTTCTGTTTGCTATTCTCTGGCACATCAATCCGTCTGCTTCTCAAATTATACTGTTTATGAACCTCATAAATTGTTGTGTCATAGCCTTCCTTAAAATCAAAAGTTTCTCCTGAATGAGTTTGGAATGTTTCAAGGATGTGATTCTCTTGATCATCCTGAGATAGGAAAACTTCTGGTTCATTTTTGTCCTCAGTTACATTGTTTATTTCAACATCCTCAGTAGGTTCTTCAGAAGTTGAACCTTCAACAAAATTTTCTTGGAAAGGTGGCCTGATATTTTGGTCAGGGACATTCTTCCCAATATTTTGGTTCTGATTTCTTCTAAAGTTTGGGTTTCTCACAACATTTTGATTATCACCAGTAGACTTTCTTTCGATTGTCTCCACTCTGTCTCCTAATATTTCCATACCTTTAATGATTGCATCCAGCTTTCTTTCAAAAGCTGAAGGTTCTTCATTCATAGGCATTCTTCTTTCTGCCCTAGCTCTGGCTCGTTTTTCTATAAGATTTGCTTCTACACTCACCACTATGCTTTGCATTTCCTCTAGGGTTTGGGGAGCTCTTTCCCTGAGTGAATAAGCTATGTCAGAGTCAAAACCATCTGGAAATTTGACCAATACAGAGTCAGGTGGGGGTCTGAGGTTCTGGGGAACAGCGTTATATGCTTCATTGAATCTTATTATGTAATCTTGCACTATTTCATTAGGTATTCTCTTTAATTTTTCAAATTCAGATAAGATCTGAAGTGGGTCTTTCTTCTTCTCCCATCTATTCAAAAATGCCCTATACAAAGCTGGTAAATCAGCAATACTGTTTGGAGCAAGGGCTCTAAACCATGTCCTAACTTCCCCAGTAAGACTCTGAACAAAAATTCTCATTCGAACATCATCAGTGTCAATTTCATAGAATTCAAAGTAATCAGTCATCCTTTTGGTATGTTGTTGAGCTGTATAAGTACCTGATCCATCAAAAGGTGTGATATTACTTTGATAATCCTGAGGAAAAGCAACAGGGCTATTAGGCAACCTTAAAGGGGCATATCGATTGGCCATTGGAAGATATAGTGGGATAACAGGAGTTGATGGTCTGGTAGGAGGGGATGGAGGAGTAGAAGGAGTGACAGGTGTTTGAAAAGCTTGAGAAAAAGTAACTGAACTTGGGGAAGCTTCGGTAATTACAGAGATGTTTGAACTTTCTTCAAAGGTTTGTTCAGATTGAATAGAGTTTTGTAACTGTCTTTCAAGGTGATATGAAACAAATCTGAATTGAAAATATTCAAAAAAAAATGGATCTGGAACTAATCTGGATAATTCAGTTTCAGAAAAATTTACAAATAAGGATGTTTCAAAACGCTCATCAAAAGGGATTTCGTCAAAATATATTATCTTGACAGGGCAGGACTGTGATCTAGAATGAGGTCTGGAACTTCCAGAACTCTCTTGACTTCCTCTTTCAGAACTTTCTTGACTTCCTTGTCTCCTAAGAATCCTAGGAATCAGATTTGGATTTTCAAATATTGGTGGTGGATTAGGGTCAGGATTTGACCTAGTATGACGAATCCTTTCTGAAGCCAGTTTTCCTAGATGATATATGTTTTTGTATTTTTCGTCTTAATTGGAATGAAGGTACAACTTCTACAAATTCTTCGAGAAATAATGATTTTTGATTAGAATTTTCTCAAAGATTGATTAAACTAGAGAGTCTGATTAGATATTTTGAAACTAAGGTTCAGTATATAAGCTAAATCAGAGATAGACTGAAGCAGAATTTATTTAATTTTGCAGTTGCAGAGCAAAAGCAATTTCAAAGGCTACCTGGCTGATCTTCAGACTCTGTCTATAACTTATAAGTGAACAATATTAACAATAAAAATGATTCAGGCTTCCCCAGTGGAGTCGCCACTATGTTATCACTCAGGTTTTCCTTGAAGTTGTAAGAAAAGGAAAGTATACCCGAGGTAACCACAAACCAACCTTCAGATGCAGAATCTAGCCAATCTGCATCCAGAGAGGGCTCTCTCTTTATGATTTATCTTTTTTCTTAGAAGGTTTTAGGCTAGTTATAGATCCAAGAGTTTGTTTGAAAATGGTGGAATCCGCAAACTAGGGGCAAGGTTGAAGATTTTCAGTCCATTGGGCTATGGAGTCAAAGGATGGCTTTACTGGATTTCTATTCTACACACAAGATGGCTTTGCAGGGAAAGATAGCCAAACAGAGAACAATCCTTAAATTTAAAGTGGATGGAATGATTTTGAAGGGATGAAAGGCAGCTAAGAATCTTTCACCATGTTCAAAAGAAAGAAATGAAATGATTACAAACAAAGAGCAATGAAGAATTCTTTATTATAGTAATCAAGAATGTTTAAATTAGGAAAGCAAGAGAATTTAAGAATTTGTGCTTATAACCAATTTAGAGGAAAACATTAAGAATAATCACATCTGAAATCAGAGTACAATTAAGTAAATTCTGATTCAATCATTTATGTAAATTATTCAGAAATGGACATAATGATATAATAAACAGATATAAAACTTAAGACATAGGATAGAAAGACTTATTGAACTGCAGTCCGACACATGAATCCTGCAAAAAGTCCTGAGCTTCAAATTGTCATCCAGTAAACCACAAATAAATTTCTCCAAAACACTTTTTATTCCAAAAACATCAATGTCACAGCCAAGTATTAGAATCCACCCTCAACACTCTCTTTGAGGGTTTATTTATACAAAAAATGATTGAAATATCTCACACTAACCTAGCCAATAATATAGGGTGACTAATGAGTAATTTACAATAAAAAAGGAGACAAATGGTCTCGTAGACAGAATAACAAGTAACTGCTGATGTGCTGTTTCCTTCCTTTGTGGATGTGCTGGAGGTAGGTGCTATAATAGGGCTTGATGTTGTCCCTTTGAGTAATTATTTTGCTTGTCTGATACTCTTCGTTTCTACTTATACTCTTTCAACTGCCCAACTGATACTCTTTAACCTGTGCTCATTATTTATCCTTCTCATGATGGTAAAAGACAAATTTCTCTGCCTGAAGATAAATTTTACAAAATTTCCAACAAGTCTTCCCACCATTGATCTTCTGCTATTATGGTTCTTTTAAGTTTTCTCAATGTCTCATCAGCCTCTGTGTACCTGTAAAAAGTGGGCTGACTAGGGAACAAATACTTTATTTCATGCTCAAGATGAAACAAATTCTTCACCCTGTCGTATAGATTCCTTCCTGTTGGCAATGTTGCTTGTGACGAACTGATAGAAATAACAGCTGTGTTATGAGCATGTATGTCTATTTTAGTAACATAGGTTTCCAGGTCCATTATCTTGTCCTCTGCGAGCATAGGACTGGGTAACCCATTGTCTAATAGAACCTGAAATTTCCCTTAAAAAGCATTTATTTCTTCTAGAATATCTGAGCACTTCCTTTCCAAATTCTGCATAAGATTTCTTTTAGTAAAAACTCTTTTTATTTCTAAAATAGTGCCTGTCCTGTCATCAATTCCTAATTCTGAAAGCTGTTGCCTAGTCCGGGTGTTCAGAAACTGTATAAGTTGATTGGCTTGCTCAGGTCTGCCCTTTAATTCATCTCTTGTTTTGGCTATTTCTTCCTGAGATACTTTGATCAAGTCATTTTGTTCAAAGATTGTTTGAACAAAAGAGCAAATACTTTTTACTGACTCAATTATATTATCCCAAAGAATTTCATTTATTTCTCTCAAAGGCTTTTCTAATGAAAGATCTTTTTCTAAAGCCTTAACCAATTTTTCCAATCTTTTAATTTCCCTGGTATTATCTGCAACAGTTCTTTTGGACATATCATATTTCTGCTCCAAGTTTTCTAACTGCAATTTTGTGGTTTTAAGTTCTGTGACCCTGAGTTTTAAACTTTCCATTTGTTTTACCAATTCATCAGAACTTAAACCAGAAGTGTCTACCTGTGCTGATTATGTTTGTTGATCTGTTGTTGTGGTACCTGTAGTTGTAGTAGCTTCTGTGATGGATGCCTGCATGATAGCTTCCTTTTCTTGTAAAGCTTGTTCCAATTCTTTCTCTGTTTCACTCAGCCCCAACTTTATATGTCCTTGAAAGCTACAAAGTCTTCTTAATCTCATTACTGAGCCTTGGAGGGGGAATTCCTGTCAAAAAGGTAGTTGCAGGATATACAAAAAGATCGATGAAATCAGCATAAGAATAGGGAGAATCATAAGAAGAATGAGTTATGGCAGACCAAAAAATAACTGATCTAGGGTTTCCCTTGGCATCAAGCTTTTTAACAGGAAAAAGGAACTTCTCTGATTGATAATAGATGAGGAGATGGTAAATGACTGAGGAATATTTGAACACTTTCTCATTATCTAGCCTCATGAACTGGTCATGGATTTTATTGGAAATTAAGGATGAAAAATCATATTTTACTGCAAGAGGTTGCCCAGGAGTAAAGATAGACAGCAATACCAAGGTTATTTCATCAACATATTCACTTGTATTGAAACCCATGATAAAGGATATCATATTGAGGATGAGTCTACCCAACTTATTAAAATAAGCAAAACCATATGGAGGGGACCCCTTAGGTTGATGTTTAGGCAACATAAAAGTCTGGCAAATGCATTTTAGTTTTTCTGGGGACAGTTGGGTAGACTTTTCAAGTAGTTCTTCCATGGACAAAGGAGCAAGATCTTGATCAAGTTCAAAATGTAGCATTGTATTGATAGCTTGAGGAGTAATAGGGAAAAGAACACTCTGGTTAGGGGACATCACTGCTCTTTGAGTTGGATCATAGTTAGAATGGCAGTAGTGGATAATTTCTGGAAAAATACGGACTGAGGGGATGAGATATCTCGGGAAATTGGATTCCCACAATCTAATGACATCCAATCCCTTCGAATAATCGTCTCTGCAGCGGCAATAACTTCGAAGGGGGCTTTCATCAAACACTAAGTCTTTAATTTGAAAGTCTTTATCCACTAAGGGCAAATATTCTAACTCTCTGTGGGGGGCATTTAATGGGGTTACATTTAGGGCTGCCGGAGCTTCCATTTTGGTTCTTTTGTGTTCAAAATGGAAGTTTCTGGGTTTTCTTCATAGAAATGACGTGATTTTAGTTTTAATGAGGGAAAATGGCACAGTTGCAGGTTTGGGGGAACAATTCATAGTTTTAAAAATCAGGGAATGATCTTAGCGATAAGATTTTAACACTGATCCAGTGGAAAAACAAGGAACACAGAGTTTCTTTTAAAGTTCGGAGCGCAACAGAATAAATACCTGTTTTCGGAGGCAAACTGGGATTTAACAGGTAACAAGTGGTGGCAAGAAGATGCTTGAACACTGGTCCGGTAGAATTCTCGAGCGAAATTGGATAGAACAGTAATTTTCAGTGAAATTTTGAATTTCGTAGTGGAAGGCGCAGTCGCTTTCAGCAATGAAAATGACAGAAAAAACACAAAATTTGTTTTATTTACAAAGTCAAAGGGATTTTTATTTTACCAAGGAATGACGTCATCGAGGTACGGGATGACTTGTGGCAGGGGTCGGGCGGTAAGCGGTAATTTCCGCACTGCTTATGGGCAATGGCGGTTTTAAACAAGGAGGTAGCGATTCCATTTAGAAGTCAACACGTGGCCGGTGGACTATTCCAAAACCACCATGCCCTCGCGCGTTAACTTCCGGATGCAAGACAGCCAGCGGAACGATCGTGGACCGTTGATTTTTGGAGGGGAGATCCAACGGTTGAAAGGATGTGTGGTTGGCGGGGTTTTAATGTGCGGGCCCGGCGGATATTTTAAAATAATTAACATTTCATTATTTATCCCGGGCGACTTTCAATTGGAGGAAAGGTTGGTTATTAATTAATCCGAGTGATTAATTAATCCCATGGTTATAAAGGGTCGGGGTCGTAACAGAACTTTGGTTTTTTAACTCGAATTAGGGTTGGGGAATGGAATATATAGCGGGATTTTTAACTCGAGTTAGGGCGTCAGGTATGGGGGAAAATGGGATTATTTCCGAAGTTTAGTTTTAATTAAACTCGGGATTTATTTTATTTAAACATATAAAATATATGTTTCAAAGTTTTTCATATATGTTTTTATTATATGATAAATCAACCAATGTGTTTAACTTATCATAGGGGCGGGAATATTAGATAATGATATATTTTAACCAAAGGGCACATAATGTGGGTTTTTTATGAATAACTGGAAAATAAATACTTTGGTTAAAATTTTATAATAAGATGGGTTTTTGGGATATTTATTTAGAAGGAGTTATACATATAGGGAAAGGTCTTTTCACTAGGGATTTAATAAATAAATCAGAAGTTAATATGACAAAGGACAAGGTAAACTCAAAATACTTAACTATAACTAAGAAAGTGAAGATTTTTTAAGTAAATAACATCATCTCAATTTCAACACTTCTACATAGAATAGCAAGTGATTTTGAGGGATTATTGTGGAAATTTTCATGATTTTCCTAAGTAAAATAGGATTTTACTTAGGAAAAGGTTAAAAGTGAATGATTATAATGGCAAATAATCTCAAGTACTTAGGTCTTTTTGATCATTAGGCCGAGGGTCCGGTCCCTCCAAAAGTCAAGGAAATGCCTTGAGCCCCTTTAATCTCCAAATACCTTAGCACTTTTAGGGAAATCAGTAAAAATCTTAGGGAAAAAGTGATGTGGGAAGTTAATGATTTTGACTTTGCTTTCTTTGAATTTTCCATTGCATTTCTTATTTCAGTACATGTGATGAAAGTAAAAAATTAAACACATTTGGCACCATCATTCATCACATGAAACTTTGCAACACCATCTACCTACCCTATCTACTTGACACTACCATTTTCTCTTCTTTATTAGGGTGCATTTAGACTTGCAAACCCTTATCAATCTTTTTTCTTTTTACATGGCAAATCTATCTAATTCTACCCTTATTACATCCAAGGGCTCAGATTAAACTATTGAGCACCTTTTATTAACTCTACCTATCTGCCAAGATTAAACTATTTGACTAGATATTTATTCTCTATTCTACAACATGAAATTGAAACATGAATGAGTCAAGTTTAAACAGTTTGACTCTTCATAAATTGTGGCAAAAGTTTGACAAGCTGCACACAATTGCTTTATTACAAAAATGAAATAGTAGTGGCATTTGGATTTGCACACTTTCCTTGGTATATTTTTTGCTTGGGGTTCATTTATTTCATTTTCTTGACCAATTTATTTTTCTTACCCTTTGATTTTTATTTTAGGGTATACCCTCTTTACATTTTTTTAAAATTTTTGATTTTTTGGTTTTTCTAGAATATGGAACACCTTTGCTCAAGAAAATGTTAGAACATATTCCATAGTTCAATCAAGACAATCATGAAAAATGACACCTATTGGTATAGGAGTCTAACACCATCACAATAGCGACGATTTTGCCGCCGTTGGTATAACGACACTTATATGCCTTTGAAAAATCCATGTCACTTATGGTTTATTTTTTATTTTCTTTTGCTTGAACTAAGTCTTGTTTCCATGTGGATTGTGTAATTTCACTTTTATTGCATATTATAGAATGTGTTTGTTTATAAGATTATATGATACATGTGAGATAAAGGTTTATTATTTATCATATATAAATAAATTTTATCAATATTGTACATTTACACTTTTATGAGGTGATGTTATAAGTAAATTCATAAATATCTTTTTTTAATCCTCATTTTACTCCATGAATATGTTTGGAAATGAAATTTCAATAGATTAATTTTCTCCTAACCTATGTATCATCAATATTGTACATTTACATTATTAATTATGAGGTGATGTTATAGGTAAATCCATGAATATCTCCTTTTAATCTTCATTTTACTCCATGAATATGTTTGGAAATGAAATTTCAATAGATCAATTTTCTTGCTATTATATGTTTTATGAAGATATGGTAAGGAATTCTCTCTTGTTCTTCTTAGAAATAATTATATATATATATATATATATATATATATATATATATATATATATTTTATTTTTTTTCAAAATAGATTAAAAAAATTATATGAGAAAAATTATTAATTCATCAATATGTGTGTGTGTGTGCGTTGTGATGAATAATTTCATAGTTCAAATTAATGGTTCATTATATAATCATGTGACCATCACCAATGATATATCTTAAAAATCAATTGAAAAGCCATGTGTACAAAATCGATGTATACTCTAGAGAGTGGTTCTCATATCACTATGTAAATTGTTGTATGCTACTTCAACAAAATTATAAGATAAACTGTAATACACATCATATATGCACCATAACAATTGCCATACAACTAATTTGTTTTAGGATACATGTGGTATTCTAGGGGTAAATTCCATATGATGTGTATATCAATCTATTAGGTGTTGGTAAGTTGTGAGTATCTAAGAAATGATAAGGAATATCCATACATCATGATCTTGTAATGTGATTATAAATTGTGTCTATAATTTCCATAAAATGTATAAATGATTTGTTTAAAAAAAATCGACACAATCAACCCTAAACAATGCTCATGATGTGGAATGTCATTGGCGAAACCAAAATGATGGTCACATGTCCCATTTCTATGGTAATGGTGATCATATATATGTTGTAGCGACACTTGATGAGTAATTAAATAAATCTCGGAGTGTGACTCATTGTGCCATATTTTTTTAAAGCATGATTTGTTTTCCTAGTTTTTACTAATTTGTTAACATATTTTATTCATTTGGAAAGCTAATTAATGATGCTTTAAGTAATTAGGACCTAATGAGAGATCATATTCACATATTCACTTAAATATATTTGGTAATTGTAGTCACTATATGAACCGCACATGCATGCTACTTAAGAAAAATTGAAATATAAACTATAATACACATCTTATATATGCCATAAAAATTGTCATACAACTTATTTACTTCTAGATACATATGAAATACTTTAGGTAAATGCCATATTATGTGTATACCAATATAGTAGGTGTTGGTAAGTTATGAGGATCTAAGAAATTATAGGGTATCCACACATTAGTGCCCTGGTGAATTTTTTGCATAATTTTCTATTTGTTGTAATTTTGTTGCCTGGATTTGTTATAGATTTCAAATAATACAATTATCTACCAATTATTCTTTATAAAGAAGAAGTACAATAAGTGGTCACCTAAAAGTGAGCCATGTGAAAATATTGGTAACATGAGTAACCTGGTAAGCTGTAAATGAAAACTGAATAACCTCCACTCACCAACAGGTGCAGGGTTGGAATTTGGATTTCTCTTTACCCGTCACACAATTTTTTTTGACGTTTTGGTCATTATTTTTCTAGTCAATAAACGTTACGTTTAAAATTTTTCACTTCATTAATGACGTTCTCATAATAAATTAACCCTTCACCAATAAAAGTTTGATTAAAAAAATTGAACGCTCTTCCATTTTCTTTGGATTTTGGAGTGTGATATATCTGTGTCATGGACTTTTAATACCTAAAGTTTCAAGAGAGATAACTGATTCTTGTCAAACTAATATTTCCTCAATATATGCTATGATCTACTAAAAATTACTTCAAAAATCAAGTAACCTTCCAATATAAAGAAAAAAACATGAATGAGCTTTCCCTAAATTGCAATAAATTTATGTTTATTATTAATATTGCATAATCTATCTTATAAAAATTGCATAATCGGACTAAGAACAGATCCTTAGTGCATTTTTTATTGTTGTTGTGATTAAAATAATGAGCCAAAGAATGCTAAGGCACTCAGAGAAATCAATCTATGTATTATTTCTCACAAAATCATGTTGAGTAGTGGAGACTAAGCGCTATATTTTTTTTTGTCCTCAATCTCTCTATTAATTATGTCTATGTAGTTATAAGAATAAAAAGCCAAAGAAATCTCAAGCTTCCAGAGAAATTAGTCTCTGTGTGCATAAATTAATGATTACTGTTGACTAAATGTTATACCATTTGAAATTACTGAGCGAAATTAATCAGGCCATGATGTACCATTTGTCAGTATCTATTTTCTCATGTATGAAAGTTGATGTACCATTGAAAGTTTAATAATTCTATTGAAATTTTAATAACTATAATAACTATATATATATATATATATATATGTATGTATGTATGTATGTATGTATGTATGTATGTATGTATGTATGTGTGTATGTATGTATATATATTTTTTTTTAAATTTAATGATTAATAATAATTAAATTAAAATTCTTAAAAGACAAAATAAAAGCCTAATAATCACGAACTATTATGATAATTTAAAAATATAGAACTCAGGCTGAACATAGTTACAAAGATACCAAGAAAAGTAGAGTGCATGTGCATGATAACCTCTTTCTTGACAACCTATGAATGCCATTCTCAATGAAGACTCAAGACTCAACTGGATTGGATTGTGTATCAAAATAGTAGGAATGAATCAAAGTTCAATGAATGAATAACTTGATCGATAAAATTTATAGGGAAAGGTAACTTGACTATAAATCTACTAAACCTCACTTCCATGATTAAAAAAACACCCCCACCTTCTCAGTGGTTCCATCATGGTCCACCTATTGAAAAACAACCAACAAATATTATTTTTTATATATTTTTGCATGGCCATTGGACAATGATTTACTATGGTTTTCCTACTAAATTCCAATGGATGATTATTCAAAAATATTGATAATTATTTTAGTCTCAAGGCATAGCCAAGAGTATTACTGGATAATTATAGATTACCTCCATTGGATGATTGTACATTTTCATCTACTTTTTCACGTGAGTTTCAGTTGATGCTAGATCTTTTCCTTCTATTTCTTTAGTGAAGCTAAGAGTTAAATTTGATCTTACATTAATAACTATACTTGCATGAATATCCATGCTTTTATACTTCCCCACTGTGGTCAATGTTGATGTATGGCATTGGCCCATTGATCTTACAATTAAATCACTATTCATATTCAATTTTCTCCAGTTCAGCCCAATAAAATAAGGAAAACAGAAAATGAAGTCTTGATTTTTCTTTCCAATGCTCCTACATAATACAAATACTCTTAAAAACCAATTAATATATAAATTTTCATCATTCATGCTAAAATTAGTTTGAATTTTTTTAATGAATCTTCTTACAAATAATAGATTACATTGCTCACAGAATAAGAGATAATTTAGAACTATGATTTCACAATAATAAATTACCCTAGCAGTTCAAACTTCGAACATACCTTATGAAATTAAAATATGGCAGGTTAATGAGCCAATCTAGTTTCCTCGGAGCCAATCTTGAGCTCGGCCTAAGTCTAAATTCCTTGAGAGTGCGAGTGTAAGGAACTAGACGCCTAAAGATTTTATTTTGTGCTTGTGTAATTCACTGTTTGACCATCAAGCCAAGTCACCAGCTATATTAACACTACTTCATGTTGGGGCAGATTGGCATTCTAATTTTTTAGTGCTATAGCCGTACTTTTTCACTGCTTCACTAATCACAACCTTGGAAGTTTGCAGGGCAACGGGCTTTATTCTTTCTTTGGTGTTTTATGTAAAAAAAAGGATTTGTGAACTTTTTTTAATAGGAAGGGGAAAACTAAATTGATTCTAATTTTAAAATATCAATAATGATAAGTGGTAATTCCTTTATTAAATTTTTAATTTTGAGTGAGCAAAAAAAGTAACTTTCCTTACTTTTTGAGTACAGCCTTGTAATTGCGAAGAGGACTAGTGTTGCAAAATTATTGGTAAGTGGAAATTAAGGGCGTAAGAACATTTTTGAAAAAATTTCAAACGCCAAAATTAAGTCTTCTATCCTTCCTAGCACGTCACGGAAAACAGGAATCCATAAATTCTAGTCGTCAAATACGTGCAAAATGCCTTATGATGGGAAAATGGAGGACTGGTCCTATGCTGCTACATGAGTTAGGGTTTCATGTGGCAGTAGGGAACCTTGTATAGTTTTTCAAGGATAGGAAAGGAGAATATTGTCAGTTAATCATCACATGAAACTTCATCACCATTTGAAAATTGTGTCCTAATTTGAAATAATAAGACTACCCAACTATTTCATTATTTAATTTAGATTGTGTAATACAAAAAAATATTCTAGATAACTTAAATAATGTAAGCACTTTTGCAAAAATTTAGTGGGGAGAACCTTCAATTACATTTATTTTGAAGATCCACTTGCATTTTAAGCCATTTTAATTAGTCTTTCATGGCTATTCTATTAAAAATTTCAACCTCTTGTAGAAATTTGTTTGTCACTATTATTAGAAATGAAAAAATCAAATGTATATAAAAATGATTTGAAATGAAAAAATCAAATGCGCGCTACATAAAAATGATTTTATTAAAAACTACATTAACGTCTGATATCACGCGCACATTCGCCCTCAGCTCTTGTAGAACAACATTCACCCTCAGCTCTTGCAGAACAACATTCGCCCTCAGCTCTTGCAGAACAGCATTCGCCCTCAGCTCTTGCAGAACAACATTTGCCCTCAGCTCTTGCAGAACAACATTCGCCCTCAGTATTTGCCCTCGTGCCTTCAGCAGAAGCCAAAGATCCGCCCCTTGCCGCCCAGATAAGAACACTGCCTCACGCATCTTGCAAAATGGTAAGTTCTTACCGCAGCTCCTTCCTCCCAGTAGTTTGACCTTCCATTTTGTTTATCAATTCTACTGGACCACAGGCTGCAGGGTTCTCTCTATGCTTCAGGTCGTTCTTCTTGATGAGTTTCAAAGAGGATGTGTAAGATCTTTTTGTGTTTTTTTAGGTGATGAATTTGACCCCCACCGCCTGGAAGTTTAAGACATTCTAGTTCTGCGTACCATTCATCAACAACTCAAAAGAACAAATTTCCTTGGTCCAATTTATATCAAGGTAATAAAGTGAAATGGGAGATCGAAAGTCATCAACTTTATCACAAGGGTAGTACTCCAGATCAAAAGTGATGAGCTTTAGTTCTCTAGATTTGGGGATTTTTCGATGACATACCAAAGGTCACATCCATACAACCATATCAAGGTCAATGTTGATATCATTCTCATATAGATATAGGTCACTGATATATAGGGTTAATATCATCATCACTATCCATGGAAACCGAATGGTTACAAAATCTGTGATTGTGGTTGGCTAATTTATAATTATTACCCATTTATAGTAGAGCACAGAAACACTAAATATGGCCCGAGCAGAGCCTTTACAATAGGCAATGGAATTGCAGCTGCTTCATCAATAACCAATAGCTCCACTTGAGAAAAAAATTCATAATCTTGGGGCTGGATATACTGCAGAGCAAACAATTGTAGTTATCATTCGTGCTCCAATATATTAATATACTTTTTACATTGAACTGAAGAAAGGGAAACAAGAAAATTCTAGCCATCATACAATGCTTTGACATATGAGTTTTGAGTGACATACTTGAAAAAAAGAACTCATCCACTGATATTTATAATCATTTGAGTTATTCAAGTTAAACACAATGTCAAGAATCAAGATTCAATACCCTCTATTATCTTCATCACCCAATACAAGATTTAAATTCTTCCCAAAGAAACGCTTATTAATTTGGCAGCCATTATTTCTCCCTGCTTTAAAAACCCTATATTTAAATGAAAACAAGCATTGCATTTCAACTACAAAAATCTATTAGTGTTCAAATGTACATGTGTGCATCACTTGTGTAGGGTATTCCTTTTACACTTTCAGATTATCCAAGAATGTGTGCAGTATAGTTCATATTTTTTGTGATTTAGATTATCTTGAAAAAGGAAAGGTAAATTATTTCCCATGGAAAAATAAGGTTTTCCCTTTTTACTACTGGAAATGGTACAACAAAGTTCCATTTCTACCCGAAACTCCTATGAAACAAGAACCAAATAAAGGCCATGTCCTCAATGGACATCATTTGGCTTTGAAAATGGCCATTGCACCGTGTTGTTTCTTATATTACATCACGATAGTTTCTTAGGTCATTTCTTGTTTATTGAGATGAAAAAAAACCAAAGAAATCGTGAAGATTCTTTTAAGAAATAAATGACCATTTCTCAATCAAATCTCAACTATTTTTTATTTTATTCAGTGGTTGCTTACTTTGAGAGAAATTTGACACTTTTATAAGGAATATAGCATAAAAACACAAAATGGGAAGGAATTGTTGTCAATTAAGAATTGATAATACATGATGCATGCTCTATACTACAAACTAGATTCCTTCCTGGAGTTAGGACACAGAGTATTGAATCAAAGTTGTAGTTTCTAACTTCTTGTATTGGTTCATCAATCTTGAAATTCAGACATTGCATGTCTTCATTGCTTCATGTTTGAATAATTTGCATTATATCGTATAATAGGAAATTAGGAATTATGATTATTATTACTTTATGGATATGTTAAGTTACTTTTAAGTTTGCATGGTTTAGTGTGAAATTATTCTTGTGTGCCCCTAGGCCCAGGTGAAGGAATGCCAAGGACTGAGAACCCTAGTTTTTAAATGGTATTGTTTCTTATACCCAAAATCCCCTTAGCATCACTTCTTATTAGTTCTTAACAATAGTGTTGTAAAAAATTTGAGAATTGATATAGCAAAATCTTGCACTTCTCAAGATAAAGTCCTAAAGCTAAAGTGTGATACCATGTGTAATTCAATAGCCCCATTGTCACCTCACCAACCTCTTTTCACTTCAGGATAGCTCTCCTCCAACTCAAGGGGGGTTCTCCCTAGTAGATGTTAGGGATCTAATGGCCCAACCAAACCAATTCAAGAGCCCCCTAACTCTCTATGTTTACTACTATCAATCAAAATATTGAACAATAGGGTCAGACATGCATCCTGAAGATAAAATTGCCAAGGTATTTTTGGGTAATTTCAACGGGAAATTCCCCAAACACATATAATCAAGGAATTATAACGTGATTTCAAACATTAAATATCAACAAAAACGTTTAAAGGATATTGAAAGGAAAAAGGTGATGGAAGATAGAAAGTGCCTTACTTAAATTCTCTAAGGATTTTTCAATAGTTGCTCCAAAAGCTTCACTTCAAGGCCCTTCAAGATCGTCTCCAACAATGCTATACCATCAGTTTCAACAATGTTGCTCCAAAAATGTCCTCAAGGTCTTCACAAAAAGTTTACTAGAATTTTCTCCAACAATATATTCAGTAAGGTCTTCATTGTCAACTCATCTCTTGTTTGGGTGCCTTAATGTGCAATGACATGTTTCCAGGACTGAAGTCAATGCAAGGCATATTTGAAACTCTAACTCTGTCTTCCGGTGTCTTATCAGAAATTATTTCAGTTTTCATTTTGTGTTTTCAAGTTAGATATTGTTTTCAATTTTTTACATTTATAATTTTATTGCAATGTGGCAGACTGATCAGGGCAGTATAGGAACAACCCCGAGACGGGATGATCGCGGAAAGAGGCCAGCGGAAGAACATGCAAAGTTCCAGCATTGCTCTATATTTAGGTATTTTAGTTATTTACATAATTGAAATAATATTAATTTTGTTCAAATATGCAGACAACTATCCATGGTACGCCTGATGATTCCCTCTATGAGGAAGAGCTTTCTTCATCCCTATCTCCAGCGCTCTTGTTGTGAAAAAAGGCACGAAATGCAAGGTCGAAATTTGATACTTTGATAGATGTGCCTCAAACACCTGAAATAGAAGAGAGGATAAAAAAACTTATGACCCAACTAGAAACATATCAGGTAATAATAAAAAGTCAAAAGGATATTTTTTTTGTTCTGCATGAGATGAATTGTGATAGTTTGATTTTTAATTTTTACATTGACTAAACTAACAAAAAATTCTTTTGTATGTAGCGTTTTCTGACACTTTCTGAACCCGGTGTTGGTGGTAGTGGGACACAAGGGCAAGAGATTTCCCAGCAACCATCTCGTACACTTTCTACTCCTTTAGGTGCCAGCCAAGAAACACACCCTGCCCAAGCAAACACCCAGCCAACCGCTGAACGTGTTGGCAGTGATGAGGCTGATATGGCCAACTACATTATTGCATTTCCTGGAGCTACACGTGTCAGCTCCACAGGGACCATTAATGGCACATTTTTGGTGAACGATGAAGGTTTCCCTATAAAGCACGTACAAATCCCAGGTAAATTTTAATATTTTAACTATTTCATGTACTCTATCTAAAACATATTTATCATGATTTTTATTTTTAAATTAATGATAATATCTTTTTTTCTGTGTAGGAAACAATGAGTTCTATAGGTTTTTGGAGAGCCATGCGTTGGTAATTTTTGGCCCAACCATACGCACAGGGTGGAATTCCCAGAATTCCAACCTGAAAAAAGAACTTCTAGATTATCTAGAAGCCCTTTTTGGGGTCGGCACATTTGACAGAACAGCGGTGGCTCGGGTAGCCGGCAAATATTTGAAATATACTAGGGACACCTATAGGACACAATTGCAATTTAACCCTAGATACGAGCATCCTCTCACAGTTCCAGAGAGTGAGTGGAGAGCACTCATCCATGACAGAAAAGAGAAAAGGGCAAAGAAAGAAGGAAAAATGCCAACTGGACCCGCAAGGTAAATTACAACTTTAATTCAATAGCTTTAATTTTCTCTATGTCTAAAATAAAAGTGTGCTATGTCATGTCTGACTTTAATCTTTTAATGATAGGTTTCCTGACACCTCGAAGGCAACCAAAGCTAGGATTGAAAAAAAGGGCCATCAAAAGCTAGGCCAGGGTGACTACTTGAAACTAGCCGCAAGAATTGTAATTAAGTAGCTAAACATCTTATAATTAATTGTATCGCCTTCCAATGTTTTTGTAATCCTATCAAATATGATTAAAAATACACAATCATATGTAATGTAGGGTGATGACTTCGGAATAGAAACTACAGAGGAAGATAAAAATATCGCTTTCCATTTTGGCTATCAAGCCATAGTTGAATGTCGCAGAAGCTTGGGGCAGGTCCCAAGATCCAGAATGCCTGATAAGGTAAAACATTAACCTTTCAATTTTCATCCATAAATTTAATGTCTAACAACTTTTTTTAAATCAGGGGAGAAGCACTACCGATGAGGCAAATAACCCAGTTTTAGAGCCAGATGTAGATGTTCCTCACGTGCAACCTGATCATTGTTGTGGGGACTAGGCCGAAAATGCTACTATCAGTGAGGGCTGTGACGGTAATTAATTTCCACTTATAATTTTTTCTGATTATACCTTGATGGTTGTCCTTATAACGTTTTTTTTTTTAAATGACAGAGAATGTTTCCCTTGAGGATCTTACCACCAGAGAGGAAGACAGGGAAACAGTCCCAATGGCGACAACTGGTGCACCAGGTGAATAATCTCATTGCAATTTATTTTATTAATATTACCAAACTAGTTCAATGATATTTAAAAACTGACAATTAAAATTTAATATTATCTGTTTTTGTAGGCGATGCCCCGTCACTGGATGAGACCAAACATCGTGACTACGCAACTAGGTTAGCAGTGTAGGTCGAAAGGCACGAAACAAGAGCAGAGCACGATGATATTGACGATGTAATTAGGAGCTTTAGAAATAGGAAGAAGAAAAAGAAATTTTGATAATGTAAAATATTGTATTATTATAAGACAAATGTTACCATAATTGGAACGTTTTTTGTGTTATATAAAAAACTCATTTATCATACTATTTTTATGTCAAGCATTAATTTCAATGTTTCCTTGCATACTTTTTGTTGAATTGTTTTTTTATTAGTTATTGAATATTTTTTTTTATGCTCATGAAAGTAAACAATGAAATATATATTGGGTATTGGGGAATTGAGAGTGATGTGAGGGGGGGAGGGGCCATAAGAGCTTCCCCCTTCACGTGGTTGGCCCTGTTTAGTAGAGAATAATTTATTGGAGTGATTTAATCTTGGAGCAAACCTCCTTCGATCCAACGTAGAAAAAAATAAGTCACTGTTGACTTAGTTGCTACTCTTTCAGATCGTGGGAGGCTTGTTCCAAGTTCATGCGACTCTAATAAATTATTCTTGAAACGAAGAGGAGCTTATTCAGGTATGTTTTGACATTTTCAACATATGTTCTAACATTATCATAAGAATGTGTCTTAGAGTAAAAAATACTACATCAATTACTTGTATTTATTGTATATATAAAGATGGATTTTGATTGACTTGGCAGCGCAGGTACAAATCCTCTTGCATCATGAGCAATACAACTTGTCAACCAGGGTCATGTCCAGGATTTCATGATTATTATCTAGGTTTTTTGTATGTGTTTTTTCATCTATTTGATTGTAAGAAACTCTACATGTTTCCTGTTGTTCACTATGATTTCTCCCATTACCACTCCCACGATGAATCTGACTTTATTTTTACATAGGTTACTGTATTGTTACTATGATTTCTCTATTTACGATTTCATAGGTTACATCATGTAAAGTTGTCAATCTTAGGTTGGTGATGAGCTTTAGTTCTCCAGATTTGGGGCTTTTCTGATATTTTCTCCCTCATGTCATTCCTGCATCACCTCGTTGTTTGAGCATGCCAATTGTCTACCACTTGTACCAATTGGCACATGTAAATCTCTTAGTGGTGCCACATTTCACCTATTTTCGGCCCACTTGACCACCTGAAAAACTCAAATCCACACACCATGTGTCTTTATCATGGAGTGCCACATGTCCTAGATATTTAGGCCGATAGGCCTTCTGTTATGAAAGAGATCAATTTTTTTTCGTCAACACTTCTTATCTAGGCACGACACCTGTTACTTGTTTAATCTGACAGTCACAGTCTCTCGGGTTACCTTCTAGGTTTGACATACCACTGGTTTCTAGTATATTTCCATGGAATTGATCTGAAAATACCAGCAACAATCCACACACCTGCAACTGTCGACAGACTTGCTGTTTTAGTAGTTGCATTTCCGCAACTGCCAATACACTTGCCATTTTAGTTGTTTCATTTTAGAAACTGCCAATACACCTGCCATTTCATTCTCCTGGACTCTGTGTATGCATATTTTTCATATAATTTTATCACGAAGCTGGCTACAATGCTTTGACATGCCTTTGAACATTTTTGCAGGTTAGAAGACATTTCAGGCCAGATCTATTGAATAGACTTGATGAGATAGTTGTATTTGATCCTCTTTCTCGTGATGAACTCAGAAAATTTGCTAGACTACATATGAAAGATGTAGCGATTCATCTTGCAGAGAGAGGTGTTGCTTTAGGGGTTACAGATGCTGCTCTGGATCTTGTTCTTTAGGAAGCCTATGATCCTGTAAGTAATCACTTTGTTTTTCTTTCTTTCTTATTTAGAGTCTATCTTGCGAGGGGATGTGCCCGTTATGGTTTGTTATGAGACCGTTGTCAATTTCATCACCATCCCTCATAATATGTTTGATTGTGTTTATAAATAATAAACAATTATTACACCAAACAATAAACAATTAACTGTACTATGAGTAATATGATATCTTGAAGTAATTCTCATTATAATTTCATAACCTTTGCTCTCACTTAGTGGTGTCTATATCACTAAGTGTGTCTTCTTTAAAATTATAGTTACAGCAAAAATTGAACAATCAACTGCACTGTGAGTGATATCTTGTAATAATTCTATTATAATTTCCTAACCTCTACTCTCACTAGGTGTTTATATCGCTAGGTGTATATATTTTAAAATTATAGTTTCAATGGTAGATAAATTGTTATCTTAAAATTATAGCTTTGATGGTGATACCTTGTGATTGATAATGCAGTTTGAAGCAGCTTTGGCTTTGACTAATATAGTCTCAAGAACCTCTGAGAATACAAAGGTTGTGATTGATTACGGGGCACTGCCTATATTTGTGGAACTTCTTACCTTTAGGAATGATAATGTTTGAGAACAGATAGCACGTTTATTTTAGAGGCATACAATTATTCTTCCCAACTATCTTTATATGTCTGTAATTTTGGAATTTCATTTAAAAAAATAGTACCCAACTTTGAGTTCAACTGGTGTTCGTGTAAGGCTGTTTGGGCTTTGGGAAATATTGCTGGAGACTCTGCAACATTTAGGGATCTTGCCCTCAGTCATGGAGCTCTGAGGCAGGTGCTTGCCCATTTGAGTGATACTGCCAGAATTTCAATGATAAGAAATGCTACATAAATGCTACATGGGCTCTGTCAAATTTTTGCCGTGGTAAACCCCAACCACTATTCGAACAGGTAAGCAGAATACATTTTCTGCCTCTTCTTCTTACTTCGCAGATATTGTGGATTTTTTTTATAGATCTTGGTGCTTGGTAGATTTGGACGTAATATGGACCTAGGCGCTTGTTCATTACAATGACTCTATCATCATTTTTTAGAAAATGCTCAGAAATTTGGGTTTCACAAGGGGATTACCCTTGCTTGCAATTATCTATTATCAATCACATTCAAAAAAATTCTTTCATAGCATTGCTAAGCTCTTTGTAGGTGAATTTCCGAGGCAATTTCACAATATCTGAACTAAATTTGTCTGTCCTTTTCAATACTCTGTGCTTGTAATAGAACCAGACAAACAATCTAGTGGTCAATGCAACAACAACAACACCTCCTCTTGCAATGCCTGCAATTCACCCTCTCTCCACGCATGAATGACTATGGCACCCTCTATTGTGAACAGGTATTGGAGCTGAAGGTACTGGTTTCCATTAGGATCATGGAATTCAACATCCAAAATAGTATCAAATTCCACTGCAATAGTATTCCCCGGCGAGGGCAACAGTTCATTGAGACCTATAGGAATCATCACCCCCAAATAGCCTCCACGGCTACCCAGAGTGTGATCATCTGGAGCAATAAAAAATGCTGATCCATCCCCAATTGAAACAAGAACATGACCCACATTGGTTACAGAAAACGAGAAACACATTTTGAAAGAAGAAGAAACTTTTGTATTAGGGTCCAGAAATCTAACTGGTCTATTGTACAATGCCCTACCTGCACTTCAAATTGGTACTCCCAACTCCATGCTAAGGCTCACTGCGCCATTCTTCAGATGAGCATCTTAACCTGAAGTTTGATTCCAAAAAACCCAAGTCCCTTGTTCTATGCCCAAGAACTCTGTTACAATGAGTATAGTTCTGAGCGAAATACTTCATAATAGGAAGCAAAAGAAACATCGCAAAATTGCTCGCTTTAGACTGATAATTTTCTGTGTGAAAATTCAATTGAAGACAATAAAAACATAATATCAAACACAACCAATCCACAATGGAATTTTAACATGAGGATTTATAACCAGAGAAAACCCTCTCCAGGTTAAAATAATTCCAGGATGGCTTTAAGATTCTACTAATGAGCGCTTACAACACCATAGCAATTACTATCACAATGAAATCTGCTGGAAGCAAAGCCCTTGTACAGTTTCTACATTTCCACAGTGGAAACAAGAATCTTGCTATCTCTCATGATCTGGTTCTGTGGTCAGATCCTTTGCTATGGCTGTCTTGTTCTGCTAAACGTGAATCTGTCTTAGCTTTGGCTCTGGTTCTCATTTAGGATCGTGGCTATCTAATCTTGCTATGGATTTGACTATACAAACTTGTTCAATAGGAAGATGTTGACTCTGCTATATATAGGAGCTTCAATGGGTGCTCTCAAACTGCTCTACTACAGTAGTTGCACTCTCAATGGACTTCTACAACAATTGGCACCATCAATCTGCTTCATTACAATGATGGTTCACGTCAACAAACTGTGCTACAACCATTGGCACCATGAATATTCTCTCTTCTTTGTCAAATGGTTGGCACCATCAACTGACTTTGCACTCCTCGGGGTGATGACAGTGGCAAACACTTTTTTGGGCAGCTTTGTTTTGTCTCTGATTCAAGGCAAAACTATGTTGGCCTTGTAATTTTAGTTCTTGGAACTTAGTTCTCTCATATTTTCCATCCTATCCCCAGTTTGCTACTGAGAAAGACATAACTTCACGATATCAAAATTGACTATTTTTGGCCATTTATCTTTAGTAATGGCACAACTTTAATTTGGTGCATTCATACAGTATCTGAAGAGCACTCTCAAGCTGTTATTCAGTATTTTAGCATAACTACTACATTTAACTGCCATGCTCTAATATTTATATCAACCATAAGCATTATTAAGGTAGTTCCATGTTTGTGAAGCAAAAGGAATGCTTCTGACAGCTTCTTATCATAGTGGTACAATTATGTTCGCAGTTTATCTTTTATAAACCTCCAATTTTCCAAACGTAGTAGAGACTATAGTTTGCATCTCAAATTTTGGACAAATCTATTTAGTATTCTACATAAAATGCATTAATAATACAGTGTTGTGTCTACTAAGCACAAATAATTGTTGTACTGAGTCATCTAAACATCTTGACATCCTCGTTTTATATTCCTTTTCTGTTTTTGCAAAGTTTCCTCTGCTACGAAAAATGTAATTATATTAATTTTTTTCCATTGATATACGGATTGGATCTAATTAGATGTAAACCCTTGCTACAATGGTTATTTGAATGGGTTAGAATGTGCATTTTTATTTGTTTCTTTTGAAATACATGCATTAACACTATGCGAGATCTTTGCATTAATTTTGAAATGTTGAGATCTTTGCATTGATGTTGCCTCTGCTTGCTGGTGTCTCTGAGATTGAGTTGATCCAAAGGAAATGGATGTGCATCAGTGGTCGATTTCTCTTTGCTAGTAATGTAATCCAAATCCTCTAGCATGCAAACATGTGCCGCAGTAATTATATCCAGGATTGATCGTTTTTTTCTTACCTTCACTTTAGGCTTGGAAAACTTTGTTCCAAATTTTTTAGCATTTGACTCACCTGATAGACAATTATCTATGTGGGAATTTAAGGCTATATTGGATGTAGATGAGAAATATATACAAACAGGACAAACATTTGGTATCATGGCCTCTGGAAGAGATCCCGAATTCCCAAATTCTTTGTTCTTCCCAGGATCTGCCTTGCTCTTCTCCAAAGTTTGGATTTTCCTTGTAGGCTCCTGCCTCTTCTACACTGATTTAATTGGAGCACCTCCATTATAATATCAAATCATCTGCTACTATGAAATGACACAGGTCACAGATGCTTTGATAGACTTGCCTTTTGGGCACTTCACCATGAACCAAGTTTTAAAATGTCACAACCCACTTGATATTTATCCCTAGCAAAAGTGTCACATGTGAAGATCAGGCTTTTGATGAAGCGAATAACTTGGTAAAGATAATTTTTGATTACTTATGTATTCGGCCCAACAATATAGATTTTTATGCACTATCATTTTTAACCATGTGCTGAAAAACATACAAAAAACTATGTTTTTAGTGAAAATTGAGTTCGTAAAAATCGATGCCAGTCAAAATCTAGACCTTGCTCCCAGCTTACTAGTAAAAGGCGATACTCATATTTCATGCAAGTAATGGAATGCCTTTTTCGTTGTTTTATCTCGTCTTATTCGAACTTCCAAGTCTAGCATCAATTATTGTCTTATGCTTCAGAAAAACGACATTATGCTTTAGAGAAGTGTATCTACTTCTTATTATACTTCTTAACTTCCAAGTCTAGCATCAATGATTATTTTTTGCTTCACACATAATCTAGTCTTCATTATACTCCTTGAAACATTTTTTATTAGTTGAATGAGACAAACCTAAAAGGAGTAAGCAAATATATTAGTAAAAGGATTTCTGTCACAAATCTAAGATTCTTATAGGAATTCAATGGAAATTTTAGGCATCACTTGAGTAATCTTCAATGTCTGCAAATTTTGACATCCAGAGAGAAGTTTGTTACAAAATTAGGTAGCTCCTACTTGAAAACATGTTTATGTTGATGCGTAGCAATCTCCTTCATTTATAGCCATGTGTTGGAATATTTGAAAATTCCAAAATAACAATGGAGAGAGTAATACTCTCCTCTTCTAACATAGAGAAAATATTGAAATTTCTTCACTGGAAACAGAGTTCAACACTTTGAAAAATTTCTATTCCTTAAAAAAAAACTATTAAAAATTCTTCCTCACTGAGAGGGATTACAAAATGTGACTGCTGCAAAACACAGTGCACTCAAAATTCTTCTCTGTCTCTAAAACTACGCATTGTTGTGCTCTTCAAAACACTTACACTGCTATTGTGTGTAATAATAAATTTTACAACTACATTCCGAAACAAGCTCACAGCCCTTTTATTTTATATGCAACGCATATATTAAAAACATAACAAAAATATGCAAATAACAAATCTATTAAAATGCTCCCGGGGTCCACAATTTATAAATTTTTTAATATATATATGAAATATATATATATATAACATATATACATCGCATTTAAAACAAAATATTACCAAAACCAGTGTGGGACCTTAATAAACAATAAAACTATTTCGCTGTGCGTTATATAAAACATATAACAAAACGTTTGTCAAAACTTCAAACGAACCCTCTAGCCGTGGAGCCCGCCGGACTTCAAACGGCGATAAACCATAATTCAAACCAAATTCACGTTCCAAAATAGCTTGCTGATGTCGGCCAATTTTGTGACGCGAAAACCAAATGAATTCCGCGGTAATCTTTTTCGGGTCCGAATTTGGGCTGGCGTACGGAGAGTGAGTTGTGACGGGAATTTCTTATCAAATTTTCCCTAATCTTTTTTGAGTTCGGATTTCCACTGCACGAGCGGCCCAAACAAAGATCCACTCCAATCAATTTTTGCCACGTGTCCTCCTCTGGCTTGTCATATCAATCACATTAAGTTTTAACGTTGTTCAATCAATTGCATTAAGTTTTAACGTTGTTCAAGATCGGACCTCCACTCCTGTTAGCAATTCTGCATGCTCCAATATGCTCCTGCCTTTGGCTCTCATCAATGAGAGATTTATGACGGGCGTTCTTCGATGCCATTGCAGTCGGGTCGATAACATGGCGTTTCGCTATGGTTTCTTAGATGAGCCGCAACCTTTGAATTGCAGATGCTCTCCAGTTGCTGGGTTACACTGCCTACTCACTGTGATGAGAAGGAGAAGCCAGCTGAACTGCTGCTTAGACCTTGGTGCAAATCTGCATTTCTCTCGGTCTAGTCTGTGTCTGTCTTCCTCGGTTTCTTGGAATCCTTCTTCTTCGTCTCGTCTTGTGCCCACTGCTGAGACTACACCCATGCCTCGCCTGCGTCAAAGGATGCGTTGCCGCAGGGGTAGCACCAGAGGCGAACCCCTGCACTCTCCCTCCAGCCCCTCAACCGAGTCATCTTCCCACTCTAGTTATTATTACGCAGGCCGCTATCCAAACACTAGAAGTGGGCGGGGTCGGGTTCTAGGATCTGGCCACCATATGGGTTCCCCCGCTCCTCATTTCCCCACCGCTTCACCTTCTCCCATGACGTGCACTGCACTTTTTTCCTTTAATTGCTCTCTGAACTGCGCACGAATCACAGCTTCAATCACTGTGGTTTTTTGTGAAGAGGCCCAAGTGGAGGAACAATGCACCCGTCTGGCGGGTCTGAGCTCAGAAAAAGCCCAGCTTTCGGGCCTTCAGGAGGGGAGCGGTGGCGTGAATGTGTAGGAACCAGATGCTCAGGTTCGTAGGGCTCGTGATGTGGAGATAGTGCCTGGAGATCTTGGACCTTCCGTGTCTGAAGCTGCTCCCTCCATGGACAGTGACATGTTTGCCGAAGGATGGTGCCGAATTGTTGAAGAACCACCGGATGAGTAGCTGCTTCCCTTTGGTTTGGTTTTGTTGCTTTGCGGCCCACTTAATTGGGCATGTTTTTGCTTATATTACTGTGCTGGACCTTTGTTTTATTTTTGAATTCTGTAAACACTGTAATCGTCAAAGATATCAAACGATGGTTCCCCTGCGTGGGCAATGAAACGACCTGAAAAATGTTCAAGACTAGTTTCCCCGTATGAGGGCAGTCTTCTTTTTTGATTTTTTGAAAAATTTGCCATAAGTCTGGGAAATGTTTTTGACTTCGGTCATGCTGTAATTTTATTCCCACTGTTAATAGATTAAACTTGCTTAGAAAAAAAAAAGTTTCCCTATTTATATTTTAAACCTGTTTTTTGAAATACAGAGCCATGTTTATATGATTGTTTATAGTCGAAGCGCTGCGGGGTGGTTTATTATATTAATATTTCACAGTCGAATTATGTTCATAACAATTGGACACGCAAAATTCATAACAAATATTGGATATTTACTGTTTTTTTTTAAGTTTCATTTTTATGTTTGCCGAAGGATGGTGGCGAATTGTCGAAGAACCACCGGATGAGTAGTTGCTTCTCTTTGGTTTGGTTTTCTTGCTTTGCAGCCCACTTAATTGGGCATGTGTTTTGCTTATATTACTATGCTCAACCTCTATTTAATTTTTGAATTCTGTAAACACTGTAATCATCACATATATCAAATGATGGTTCCCCTACGTGGGCAATGCAACGACCTGAAAAACGTTCAAGACTGGTTTCCCCGTATGAGGGAAGTCTTCTTTTTTTATTTTTTGACAAATTTGCCATAGGTATGGGCAATGTTTTTTACTTCGGTCATGCTGTAATTTTATTCCCACTGTTAATAGATTAACCTTAGAAAAAAAAAATCGCCATGTTTCTATTTTAAACCTGTTTTTTGAAATACAGAGCCATGTTTATATGATTGTTTATAGTCGAATCGCTGCGGGGTGGTTTATTATATTAATATTTCACAATTGAATTATGTTCATAACAATTGGAATGCCCACAATTCATAACAAATATTGGAGATTTACTGTCCTGTTTTAAAGTTTCATTTTTTTTTTTAAATTGAACCCGCTATCGGTATACCGACACTTTGTAAGCGTCGGTCTTCCGACGTTTTGAATGATTTCCATTTTCGTCGGTCTTGTGACGTCCGTCAATATTGCGACAGTTCTTCCTAGCGTCAGTATTGTGACGCTTTTGGAATGCGTCGGTATTGCGACGCTTTTGGAAAGCGTCGGTCTTGCAACACTTTGTTACGGCATCGAAATTGCTACAGCTTAAAAACGTCGGAAGAGTGACAGTATAAAAATGTCGGAAGAGCGACATTCAAAACGTCGGACCACATTTTGTCGGAATTGCGAAAGTTTACAAACGTCGGAAGAGTGACAGTATAAAAACATCGGAAGAGCGACGTTCAAAACGTCGGACCACATTTCGTCAGAATTGCGACAGTTTACAAACGTCGGAAGAGCGATGGTTTGGGAAACGTTGGAAGAGCGACACTTGTTTGGAAGCGACAGAAAAAGTGTTGGTAGTGCGACACTTTGTCAAGGCGTCGGAATTGTGATGTAATGGTGAACCATGTTTTGCCCATCCTCGAATTGTCGCTCTTGCGACGACTATGTGTCGGAATAGTGACGAAGTGGCCGTCGGAAATTGGGCCAAATTTTCCAGTGTGGAGTTGGCGAGTTGCTGAACAAAGTAGAACTAATGAATATCAGGTTGGATTTGGCGCTTAGAAGTTGGTACTATTTTTGAGCTCATAGATCTTGGGGATTCCAAGGAAAAAGGTTTCCTTTGGATATGATTGGGTGTTAAATGTGATTAGTCTGTTGGAGTTGGCAAGCTGTTGAATAAAGTAGAACTAATGAGTATCAAGTTGGAGTTGTCGAGCTAAGCTGTTGAACAAAGTAGGACTGATTATGAGGTAAGATTTCCAATTTGTTTTATTTTTCTTTAATTAACCTTTCTTGGACGAAAATGTAGCTAGTTTACCTTTAAAATAGTGGTTTACCATTTATTTCTCTTGGTTATACATATGTTTAAATTAAAGAACTACAAGAATGTGTTTTTATTTTAATTGATGGGTGAATAATGGCTCCAATTAGTAATTCTTCATTTAAATGGGTTGTGAGACGAAAATATGGTATTCTATACCTGTTATCCATTATAAGTTTACTTATTGTTCTTATGCTTATTATTCTGCTTTATTGTACATTTATATTTATGAAAGCACATGTTGAACAAGAGTTTATATTATGTTAATACATTTCTGTTTATCAAAGCGTATGTTGAAGAAGAGTTACTATTCTTTTAATTTTCTCTGACATCCTAATTCTCTTAGTCGATTTCCTTTAAGGTTATATATTTATCTTTCATCTAGTAGTAGTTTTCTACAAAACCATTTTTCAGAGTTAGTAGTCATTGTTTTGAAGGCACTAAGCATTGTTCCTCATTTATTTTTTCCTAGAAATATAGAACTTATTCATTTTGCAGGAGAGAAATTTCTCTTGAAATATAGAATTTATTCTTTTTATAGAAAATAAAGTATTCTTTGAAATGTAATTCTTATTCAATTTGCAGAAAATAAAAAACATATATCTCTGCTTAATTTTAATTTTTTACTAATGTCAGTGTGCTAATTTAGAGCATCATATCGTTAAATGAAAAGGTGGATAATGATTTTAGCTTGATGGGTGTATATATTGGTGTGTTAAATTTACTTTGGTTAATGCATGAGATAAATAAGTGTGGTAATATTTTGTAACTTTTACTATAAAACCTTACGTAGATAAATTAGTGTGGTAATCCTTTATAACTTTTAATATATAAAAATTCTTGGAAAAATGGAGTTAATGATTCCTCCATTAGTAATATGTAGTTTATGAAAGAGGTTAACCTTGGTAATTTTTTATAACCTTGGTAATATTTATATGCATTCTTGGAAAAGGATATTTTATGATTTTTTTCATTTGCATTATGTAGTTTGAAAGAACACTTTATTTCCCTTGTAATATGTAGTTTGAAGTTTTCATTACTACCAAAAGTATTGGTCCCAAATAGTTTCTGAAAGAGGTTAACCTTGGTAATCTTTTATAACCATGGTAATCTTTATTTGCACTCTCAGAAAATGATATTTTATGATTTTTTCATTTGCATTATGTGGTTTGAAAGACAATCTATTTTTCTTGTTTGGATTTTCATTGAAAAATAATTCTTTGAGCCTTTTTATAGGCTGGAAATATATACTTTGATTTTGTTTCATGCAATATGCAAAGGCAACAATACGAATATTTAGTTCATATAGTACGTATTTTTGGTAATTGTGGCCAATTACTTGTGGACACTATACTCTGTATCAGTATCCTTCCATGACAGGGATGTTATTTGAATATTAAATTGAATTTATTTTAATAAGTTTGAGATTCAAGGGCATCACCTTCTTTTTCACGCTTTTAAAGTAATATAAATATTACTGTATTATTAACTAATTGAAATTGTATGTAATTTATGAAGTATTGGATTATAGCATGTTTTAAAAACAGAAATAAGGATTATGTTGGATTTTTCCTTTTAGGATGCGTTTTCATCAATTCCACTTATTTAAGGTCACCTAGGAGGTTTAATCCCAATATAGTGGCCTCTTGTCGCATATTTACCCTGGTTGGCTAGTTACTTGGGTAGATATGGGATGAGGGTGTTACAGAGTGGTATCGGAGCCAAGTTCACCCCTTTTACTGAATGGGCAATGTTTGTTGGTCATGCATTCATGTTGATTTCACATGTGTTAATCATCCTTGTGGTCTATATGCTTATTGCATATGCATGGTGTCGGTCATGGTTGTAGTGACATCGCCATGTGAAAGAGTATGTTGTTGTTGTGAAGTGTGTCATCATGAGTGTATGATTGGTTATGCATTTCTATGTGTGTCAGTTATTACATGTTGTCAAATGTGCATTGGTATGGTTTTTGTTGTCATGCATGAGGTCATGGTATGTGTAGTTGATATGGTCATGCATTGATGATTGAGATCTAGCTAGAATGATGTTTATGTGTTGGTACACTTATTTTTTATATCTTTATAAGATGTAATGATTATATTGTACATGTATTGCACTGATTTGGATGATCTTGAGATGAGATATCATCCTTGAGTTATGCTAAGGTGTGTTGGTCTATTGTGAGTAGGTTTAGATGACATAGTATGATCCGTATTTATGAAGGAACACAATAGAATACACATATAACACTTCATTTCATTAATATCAAAGAACTAAAATTTTCTTACAGACATAATGGAAATAAACTAGCTAGGGTGTTGGTAGCTTATCTTTGAGAAGAGATGTGGTGCCTACAGGCCTCTGAACTGTGTTACCATGAGGCTTGAAGGCCTATTTATTATTAAGAAACAATAGAAAACCATAAACATCCAAAACCTTAATCCTAGGAGATGAAGCGCTAAAACTATGGGCCCCGTTTGGGTAAATTGGTGTTTCAACTTCCTGGGGACATAACTTTGGCATACGATCTTTGTTTGGCGTGCACCATACCTCGTTATAAATATCTATTCGAGGGCTACAAATTTTTCCATGAGAAACATCAATCCATGGACCCATGTTGCTCAAATGTTTCCCAAAAAACGTTTTTTAGGGCCTCAAAATGACTCTAGAATTTTAGGACCCAAAAAACTACTAAAAATAGTAATTTGTGTCGAAACTGAAAAAATGAGACACAATGGTGGGGCCCCAAGTGGAATAGGTGGGTGGCCACCAATATCCACTTGGATCATTCCTCCCCCCTTAGGAATAAATGGTCCCAATTTCATTGAGTTCCTTCATGAGATGAGGAAACTTCTGCTGAACTTGGTCCCTGGTGAACCACTTTCCTTGGTGTAGGAGTTAGCTAGCTTTGACAAACTGATACAGTTGGATCTTCTCTTGGAGAGTGTTCTTGATTTGCATATCCATGATACAATCTGTGGTGGCCTATTCCATGTAGTCTTGTTTTAACTCGGTTGGTGTGAGTTGTTCTACAATGTCAGAGGTGTCCAGTAGAGGTGGGAAGTAGGGATGAAGGCGGTCCACATTGAATACATAGGGGAGGATCTCATCCCATGTGCATGGATGCTTTTAATTATACATGCATAGCATGTGTACAATCATCATGTTGAAGACATATTTCTGGCCATTCGTTTTGGGATGGAAAGATGTGTACTTGGTGAGATTGGTGTCTAGCATTGACCAGAGGCTGGACCAAAATGTGTTGAGGAACCTCTTGTCTCGATCTGAGATGATAGACTATGGGATTCCAAAGTACACCCACACTCTTTCAAAGAAGATTTTAGCAGTGGCTTTTTCTGCGATATTCTTCTTGTAGGCCGCCATAATGGCCATCTTCAAGAATCTATCGATGACCACGAAAACATAGTCGTTTCCATGCTTAATAGAAGGAAGGTCTGACATGTAATCCATGGAGATGGATTCCCAAGGTTGACCAGGGGTAGGTAGAGGAGTATATAGGCCTTGCTTCTTGATGGTCGATTTGGAAATGGCACAAGAAGTGCAGGATCTGATGTACTTTCTGACATCGTGTCAAAGGTTTGACCAATAGGAATACTTCTGCAGTACTGCCACTATTTTCTTGACCTCTAAATGCCCAATAACTCAACTGTAGTGTGATTCCCATATCATCTTGGAATGCTCGCTTGAAGGAACAAAAATGTGTCCCAGGTGACATAACAGTGCATTTTGGAGGTGAAAATTTGGAACTTTCGTACCCCCCAAGAGTGCCTTGTATGTGTGGCCGAATTCTAGATCGCCCTTGTAGAGAAGCAGCCAATCAAAAGTCTTGTTCCCACAAGAGTTGAGAACGGTGGTTAGCACCACGATTGGTGGTTAGCTAAGGCTATCTGCAACATTATTAGTTCTACCCTTATTGTACTTGATGTTCAAATGAAATTGTTGCAAATATGTGGACCACTTCTGATGGAAATCGTTTTGCAACTTCCCTTGTGTCTGTATTAACTGTAGGGGTCGGTGGTCTGTGTGGATGACTGTTTCATTCTCCAAAATGTAATGCTTCCATTTTTTGACAAGCCTAAATAATGGAATACATTTCTTTGTCATAAGTGGGATACTTGTGGACTTTGTCAGAAAATTTCTCACTGTGATATGCCACTGGATGCCCTTGTTGAGTAAGAACTGCCCCAATAGCATAGTCAGAAGCATTTGTCTTGATCTCAAATGGTTGTTGCAAGTATGGTAATGTGAGCACTGGGGCATAACAGAGGCGATGTTTCAATTCTAAAAATTCCTTCTGTTGTGATTACAACCAAAATAATTTTCTTTCTCTCCTCCCTTGGTGACTTGAATCAAGGGTCAAGTGATATGAGAAAATCCCAACATGAACCTGTCGTATAAATTAGCAAGACCCAGAAATCTATGAAGCTCTCGTAGAGTGGTTGGGGCTGGACAATCCCAAATTACTTGGATATTTTTTGGATCCACATGCATCCCCATTTCATCAATAATGTATCCTAAATATTGAACCTCGGTCATGCCAAAAGTGCACTTCTCCAAATTGGCACACAACTTGTGTTGTCACAGTGTTTGGAGGACTTGTCAGATGTGGTGGAGATGCTCTTCCCAAGTCTAGCTGAAGATCAGAATGTCATCCAAGTACACCACTGCAAATGAGTTGGTTAATGGCTGCAAGATGTCATCCATCAACCTCATGAAGCTTGCGGGAGCATTCGTCAACCCGAAATGCATGACCAGCCATTTGAAAAGGCCCTGTTGGATTTGAAGGTAGTCTTCCACACATTAGAGGGTTTGATTAGTACTTCAATTTGATCTTGCTGAGATATTTCTCCCCTTTGATTTAGTCCATAAGGTCATCAATCTGTGGGATCAGGTACCTATTTTGGATAGTGATCTTGTTCAGCGCCCGATAGTCAATACAAAGTCTCCAAGTACCATATTTCTTCTGTACCAACACGATCGGGCTCCCACAGGGTGATGAACTTGGTCAGATGTGACCTTTCTACAACATCTCCTGAATCTCTCCATAACATAGCGCTGATAGATCATTCCATTGGGTAGCGGCGCACCTAGGGTCAAATTAATGGGGTGATTGGCTTGACAGTGCAGAGGCACCCCTGCGGGTGAGGTGAAGATGTCCCTGTACTCCTCCAAAACCTTGTCCAATTGTTGTTGTCATTTAGAAGAGCCCTATTTGAGGTTGTGGCCACAATATTCTTCTTTCCCTAAGGTCGGATCATTAGGAAAAAAAAATTCTTGGTTTTGGAAATGAGCTAGCTAGGGCATTGGTAGCTTATCTCTGAGAAGAGATGTGGTGGCTACAAGCCTCTAAATTGTGTTAAAATGAGGATCAAGGGCCTATTTATTATTAATAAACAATGGAAAACCCTAAACATCCAAAACTCTAACCCTAGGAGATGAATCACCAAAACTATGGGTCCTGTTTGGGTAAATTAGTGTTTCAACTTCTCGGGGATGTAACTTTGGCAAACGATCTTCGTTTGACATGCACCATACCTCGTTAGAAATATCTATCCAAGGAATACAACTTTTTATGTGATAAAAATTGATCCATGAACCCATGTTGCTCATGGTTTTCCTAAAACACGTCGTTTAGTGCCTTAAAACGGCTCCAGAAGTTCAAGACTCAAAAAAATGCTAAAAATAGTAAGTTGTGCCAAAACTGAAAAAATGAAAGAGACGATGCTAGGACCCAAAGTGGAATAGGTGGGTGGCCAAAAATATCCACCTAGATCATAGTATGCCTTGCAGGAAAGAGATAAAAATGAATAGCAAGATGGTAGACTACAAATATTCTCCCTATGAATTAGATAGGAAGCATGGTGTTCGAAACTCTTTTGATTTAACAGACACAATGAGAAGAATAAAGGAAAAATAAGGAGTTGTAAAGAAGACAATGACAAACTCATGCAGGCAAAAGAAAAAAAATTCATAAGTCAAAGTAATAATCCTTTAGAGTTTGTCATAATTGCAGCGACAAGGGCCACTTTGGATCAACCATGGTCAGGAGGAAATAACTAATGGGGCATATGGAAATAGGTCTCATGGTGATCACAAGTTGGATAGAGATGACATAGTGAGAGATGGAATATTGTTGGATACTCTAGATAGGAGAGGTTATGAACACAAGTACTATTTTATTTTTGGATTTGACGGGCATTATGGTCGTCATCATTATCATTCTTAAAGGAGGAGTGACGAGGGATACTTTCAAGATGGGTTCAAGAAAGAAAAACCACCTACTTTTGATGGATATTTGAAGAAGCTGGAAGATTCAGAGGCTTGGATACTTGGGAGGAAGAAGTTTTTTGTAGAAAATAATCAACTCATAAAAAACCATAAAAACACCAGAAACATAGAAAAATATACATAGACCAAACATGGCGGAAAAGGCTTGAGAGCCTTACAACATTCCTCACATATTATTCATTATTAAAAGAATGTAATAATACAAATAAATAGATGAAGAATTTGTCTCAAGGTAGTGCGTATATCTTGGACAACTTGGTTGAGAAAATAGCTCAACTACACCCTAATCTAGTAGCTAAGTTAGGTAGGCCTAACTCCAAATTAAGAGGAACTAACATAATCTAGAAAATTAGGCATAAAATCATAATTTTAAATATTTAATTAATTTAATTAACTTTGGATTTGTAATTTTTTTTAGAGAGGCTAACATTCACCCCCTCAATGATAAATCCAAAATAAGAACAAGGAACCATCTTCCAAGTTCTCATGTTGAACCTAAAAAACATTTCCTAAAAACTGCCAAATATGGATGCCAAAAAAAATACAATATAAAGAGACCATGAGTCAACTACATGTCTAATTCATCTCAAAATTTCACTTGAAACTCCATCATGTGCCAATATGAAAAATGATCCATATTTCATTTTCTTGAAATCAACATTCTTTGTCCAGTGACAAATTTTTGAAGACGCCCACTGGGGAATTTACTTGTCCACTGACAAAGTTTTGAAGACGCCCACTGGAAAATTTACTGATGATGATAGCCCATTGGCTGATGATGTAAAAAAAAAAGTTCACTATTTATTTTTATAATGATGTCGAAAAATTCTCACTGTAGTTGTCGAAAACTGCTCACTGTTGTTTTTGTTGTCCACCGCTTCAATCGGCGGACCGTGAGCCGACGCCCACTGGCCGATGAAGATTCCCACTGGCCGCTTTGATGATGTTTGTTAGACTTTCGACCCTGGATAAAAACTCGTCAATTTCATTAACATTCTCCCCCCTTCGTTAGCTGAAAGGAGAGACAATCATCTAGAAATTATTTCTGAACTCCCCCCCTTCAGGTGTAGGAGAGTTTCATTGGTGTACTCCCCCGTTCAAATGCATGAGAGAACCATCTTCTTTTGACTGTCGACTGCACTAGGTGGGATTGAATTCGGTTGTAAAACTTAAACAATCTTTTCACTGTTGATGACCATTCCCAAAGATCAATCCATTCATAATTGATCTTCAATCTGGTTGGTTAGTGTTGGTTGCAGCATTTCTCTGATGAATGATTATGCTCGCCACAATGGAAACAAGGATGGAGATCAAAACAATGATCTTCCATATGACCTGTTCTTTTACCATGTGAGCATTTTGGTTTGATTGCAACTTCGGTTTGCATGCATGTCAATTTGTCTGCAACTTTCGCAGAATTTGTTGATGTGATTTGTTCAAGAAAGCCTGCACTGACGAACTTGATGGGCTTTGAATAATCTGGGATATGTAAGTTGGCATCATCTTTGACATATCCTAATACCTATCGATTTCTGTTACTTTGGATTTCTTCCCATGGCTTGATGATTGGTTTGGAAGAAAGTTGAACTTGAACAACTTCGACACTTGAAGTTGTTTGGATGAATGACTTACCATCTTTATCTGTATGGTTCAAAGACAAAGAATTATCACTCTTCTCTTGCAACTCATTTTTTGTAGTTGCGACTCCAGTTGAAGGTACTCGATCGTTTCATTTATCTGTTGTAGATGCCATGAAATATCAGCAAGAGTTGCTTTGCTGATTTGCACCATTTCTTCAGCACTTGATAGGATCAAATTGTGAAGAACTTGTAATAGCTGGATGTGTTTCGCCATGTGAACTCGCTCACTTGAATTCAGGCTCGCTTGTCTTGAACTTTACCACTACCTTTGTTGGTGTTAGTCCCTTTAATTTACAAGATTGGCAAATTCAAACTCAGAGAGAACACTATTTCAACCACTTTGGGATTCTAGGATCTATTCTCCTGAATTTGGAGAGGGATCTCTCCAATAAGTGCAAAGATGGGTTTATCTTTAAAGCTTTTGGGTAATGACATTAGGCTAGTTATGAAGTCCGAGGGTTTTTGTTTGTTTTGGATGGTTGAGCATGATTATTATTTGATTGGAAAGTCATAAATGGAAAGAGTTTCAAAGGTGTGAAGTTGCAAGCAATCAGAACAAGCTTTGGCTAAAAAGATAGATATAACGTTGGTTTTTAGTCCATTGGGCTATAGAATCATAATAGGGATTTAATTGAGCAACAACTTCAAGAGTGATCCAAGGGGCAAGTCATCTATATCACAATATCTTTGAGATTAAATGATGGGATGGAAACAATAAAAGTGTTGGAGGGGTGGAAACTGATAATAATTTCAACAAGGATTTATAGTCAGTCCAAACAAGAAAAGCCTCTTAGGTAACTGTTTAAAACCAACCAAGAACAGGGCTCACCATAAATTTCTTGGGCAAGTTCATATTAAAGCAACTCAATAGACAACAATCCATTAATCCACATAATTACCTTCATAAATTATGAAAAAACATAAGAGAAACAAAGTGTAACTTAAGATCATATAAGGTACTTTTAAACCTAGTTTGCTTTCAGCAAACACTTAGGGAAACTTTCAGAATCTACCTCTGGAGAAAGAAGCTAGAAAAAAGGGCACACCATCACTTTTCCAGTCTACCTTTAATAAGCAAATAATGAAAATAACATCCAAGAACAATTTTTAAAGAAAACAGTAGGACGAGGGAACACCAGCATTCCTAACTGCTTATAATGTATTAAATCATTCTTAAATAAACAAATTGGAGGAAAACATTGAGATAAAGATTATCAATCAGAGAAGGGCACTGTAAACAGTAGGTCCTAACTCTATTTTTGTTGTTTTTTATCAGAGAAATAATGGACAAAATGGCATACACAAAAGGAAAACAATTACATAGAGGAGCACTTCATCAATGATATAGACCAGGATCCCAAGAAACAACTTGTTATTGATGTCAAACCAGTTACAGTCTTTAGGTCCAATGTTTTAGTTCAACAATCATCTTCACTTCTCAGCCTAACTATTCTATCACAAACAGAGCTTCAAGAGCCTTTGAACACTATTTACAAGTAGAAATTTCGAGCATAATTATATTTCAAAGTTCTGCAACCAACATTGTTTCATCTTCTACATGAGTATTTATAGAAGAAATGAGGAGGTGGGATGGGATAAAAGATCTCCCAAGTTTAATTAATATAGATAAATGCTTTTCAGCCTTTGAGGGGCTCGATGGAGAATTTTACAGATATTTCTTTTGTATTAATTGTTATACATTAAGAATTAAGATCGGTGGAAGCTTTTGTTGACTTTTAGGCTCTATGTCATCTTTTGCAATAACTCTGTTTGGTGTGGAATAACTGCTCGGTTGTATTGAGGAAAATATCCTCTGTTCTGGTCATTACTCAGTTGTCTGTTGAATCCTTTGAGGCTACAGGTGGCATTAGGTAGCTGAGAAGAATCAATTAGCCTTCTATGTAGCAGTGGAGGCTCTCTGTATGATAGATATTATTGATTTGTCTTTAACTGTGTTTAATTTAATGGATTAGGCTTTTGATAGTTGATCTTAGCCATAATCCATTAAACTGTGGAATTAACCTTTAATCTTCAATTCTGTTGTGGTTAGGTCTTCAACACTGATAATCTTTGATTATTTTACTGTGTCTTGTTGATGTGCAGGGGTACAAAGGGCACATATGGCATCAGTGCTCATGATACACTGATGAAACGTGATGGTCGAACCCTATAGATGGCTTCTCTTTTATGAAAAAAGGCGTGGGGATCGTCATCCCCGGCCTTTGGTTTTTCTTCAATATAATGGAAAAACCATTTAAAACCTGTAAAATACATAAAAGCATTATAAAATCCTGCATATTGGGTAAAAATGCTTAGGAGGCTTCGGCTTGGAGCGTGGCCGTTGGATGACAGCATCCAACGGTGGAGATTGCGTGCAAAGATCAAAAGGGAAGCGGTTGATGAATAAGCGATGGAGTTTTAAGTTAGATCCATTGATCTATGTTTGATCAACGGTCGAGATTATTCATGAATATACAAATTGAATGAGTCACTTTATAATAACATAGGCGCAAAATGCGAAGAAACGGGTTTAAAACCTTAATCAACAGTGATAAAGGTTAAGAGGAAATTAGGGTTTCTGGAAAGGATCTGGGTCGTCGGATCAGTTTGGACCCAAAGATCAACTGCGGATATTGCTCGTTGAAATCCTTTGGTGAAGGTGGAGGGCGATAGTGTGATGGGAGATTAGATCTGAGACGTTGATCTGCAGAGATCAACGATGGGGAGTGCACGTGATGTAATGCTGTGGAAAGGGGGAAAATGGTTTTGGAGGAGAAAACCACGGGTTTCGCGTGGCAAAATGGGAGAAAGGTGGTTTCACCTTTTCGAACACGATATGCGTTAGGAGGTGACACGTGGAAACTGAATACCGCCCATATCACGCAGCCCTTCGGAAATTAACCTTCGCGCTTGAAGTTACGTGAAAATGCGCATCAACCGTTGGATCTGGGGACCGTCTCAAATCTAATGGTGAGGAGTGAGCGCAATATTGGATATATGTGCGGGCAGATAAGTGGTAGGGTGGTTTTTTTTTAAGCCGTTGGATCAAATATTTGGACCGCTTAGATCAAGTCTGGAGGGAGGCAGGACCCACAGGGGTCGGGCCTGTCGGAGTTATTATGGGTCGTTGGATGTGTAGGATCAATAGTGGAGATTGTATCTAGGGATAAATGGAAAAAATAAACAAGGCGGAGAAAGGGTGAATAAGGGCCGTTGATTTGCAGAGATCAATGGCTGTGATTTGGTCAAAAAAATTATGAAACAGGGTGCATGAATTTAGCCAAAGTTGGGAGGAAAGATCTGGACCGTCCGATCTAGACACGTGGACGACCCAGATGCAATCGGAGCTTCATGATCGAAGGAATCAATGGATAGAGGAGCACCGATGCGATTGACTTTGAACCGTCGATCTGCAGATCAGATCGACGGTGGAAAATGAATCGGAGGAGTGGCCAATCAGAGGGGAAGAAATAAAATATTACAATGCGGCAATGGAAATTTTTGATGCGATACAGCGCTGGCCATTCGATTGGCCCAAGATCAATGGCGGAGAAGGGCTCCGACCAATGAACGAGCGGGACCACATTATAATATAAAAAATCAAAATTTTTATGGAAAACGAAGGTTTATTTCGTCGGGCGGATTATATATATGAGGTTTTGGCCCCCTTCTCCGGGGCCTATGGATATGTGGAAAACGCAAAGGGACCGGGGATTTATATGTATAATGGCCAATCAGCATTAGAAGCACGATGCGGCTTTTCAATCTACCCATTAGAATTTCTCCAATGCGATATCGCGCGGATCCTTGATCGGATTTTAAGATCAACGGTGTTTATTAATAAAAAAGATTGCACTGGCATGTTTAGTTAAAAACTTAGGAAAAAGGGGTTTTATGTATTTAAAAAGGGAAAACGTGATCAGGAATGGTTTTTATAATGTGTTAAGCACCTGATTGTGGGCCCAAGGGTTATATGAAGCGGAAAAAAGGCTGAGGCTCATAAACAAAGGGCTAATCGCATCAGAAATTTTTGTTAACACAAACAAACGTGCGCATTGATTTGTTTCCGATGCGATAGGCGTCGAAAGGGTTTAGCACTTGGTTCTAGCACCAGGGCATATTTGGGGAAGTGGTTTAGGTCTTAGCCCATAGGGGCTTAAGCCTTAATACAAAAAAGCGTATTTTTGTTATTTTTTCAGGGTTTTCTGATGGATTTGGGGGTTTCGGTAAGGTTCAAAAGTGAGTTCCAAACCTTATAAAAGGGATTTTCATGAAGGGGAAAGGGGAATAAATGAAAAATAAAAGAATTTAACGGGGGAAAAAGGGAATAAAATGAAGGTTAGTTTTGAGGAACAGGAGGGGAAAATGGAGAGAAAGGGATTTTTTCAGCAGTCTTTTCTTCATGAAAACTGCAGAATTTCTGAGTTTAAAAGGGAAACAACAGTGAAGATTAAACAAAGAGCATGATTTATTCATGAGTCTTCAAGAGATAACAATTTTTTGCAATAAAACCTATTTCTTGAAGGCTCCAAAAATTATTTAGCCACCTTCTGATATAAAATTTTTTATAGGTGGCTAACAGTCGCTCCACTTGGGGAAGGTGCCTTCTTGAAGGCATCAAGAACTTCATATCTGCATTCCTTCTGTGCGTACGCGTCTTATTCATTGATCTGCAACTTTATTCATCCTCTGATGATCTTCCTATGCTGTGAAAAATGTTAGCAGCCATAAAAAACCATGGATCTTCATCAACACAAGCTTTCTACCTACCCAATCCTACTGATCTAACATTTTTTCTTCTTTAGAGTGCAATTGGATTGGAAAAATATCTTACAACATTTTATTATTTTGAAAGCCAAAAATCTAATCTAATTCTACTCCTTATTTATTCATGAACTTGGATTAAACAGTTGAGTTCACATGCTTCTCTACCAAATCTACTAATCTGTTAGGATTAAACAGTCTAACAGATTTTTATTCACTAATTTCTAAAGTAGAAATTTAAAATCATACAAGTCATGATTGAATAGTCTAACTTGTTGCTGATCTATGGCATAAAAACAAGTTGCACATAGATCTTATTTTGCATAAAATTAAATCAAAATGGAAGGCTTTAAAATTTGAAAGTTCAAGCACGGCCTTCTCTTTTCTTCAGCTCTGTTTTTACTTCTGTTTGAGCTGTTCTTTGCTTGTTCTCTAGTTCATATTTTGAGCTGATTAGAACCAGTTTTACCTCTGTTTTGAATTAGAAATTTAAAATAGATTAGAGTCATTCTTTCTTGGAAACTTAGGTTCATATTTTGAGCTTGTTTGAACCTTTAATTTCTAACCTAATCTATCTAACTGATAAGCCAAGATTAAGCTGTTGGCAATCAAATTCACTAACTTATCAGTAGTCAATTTAAAACTAATTAGTCAATATTAGGCTGTTTGACTAATTAGAAGTGTGTTTTCAGGAGTGGCATTTAAGCTTGCACACTTTCAGAATTTATTTCTCTTTTTGGTATGGGGCTGTACCTTTATTGTTTTTACAATCTGCCCTCTTTTCCCTTTAGATTGTTTTTGTATTTTTTATTTTTCTTCAGAGATAAAAATCAACAACTAACTAAGTGCTCAAAACTGAGCTATATTGACATTCTTATCTAACCTATTCTAACTTGGAAAATTTACATTATCATATGATACAAAAGTGCCAATGTAGCCAGTTGAGTAATGTCAAGAAGAAGAAGAAATTATGGCTGCTTGTCAGGGATATCCATAGTACATTTTGAAGATTAATCTTCAAAACCAAGGCTATCACAGAAGGTGACAGCTTTTCATGTCTTTGGCTCTTGCAAAGGATCCATGCTTGATAATTTGAGCCAGTTGGGACTTCCACACATTCTTCCAAAGGATCAACAAAGAAAAGATGAAGATTCTCTTATTTTTGGTTCTTCATGTCTGGTAGATTGTCTACTTCCAGGACTTCAATTTCAAAGACTGCATTTTCAGTATGTGGCTTGGAAGTATAATCATCCTTAATATGAAAAATAGAAAACAGTGAAATGTCTTCTTTCTCTAAATTTATGCTTGCTTCTGTTATAAATTCAGGTTCTTTGAATGGCAGATTGATATTAGTGAAGGGAGAAATTTCTTCTTGAAAAGATGGTATATCCACAGTAGGATAGTCTTCTATTTGTTTTTCTCCTTCAAAGTTCTGCTAGTTTATTTTATTTTTTGGGCCAGCTGGTCCGAATTTTTCTTGAATTGTATATTGCTTTCTCTCCCAAGGTCTTAGACATGTACTAGCCACAAGGGCTAATCCACCGGCAAAACTGTTTTGGTCTTTAGGAACACGGATGAGTTGGAAATATTTAAAACATTTCAATAAATCTATGGTATCATCCTTATAAGCTCTAAGTCTGGGATGTTTAACCATGCATTCTTCTTTCACTTGCCTAATTACCAATTCTATGTTTCCACGAACTGTTATCTTCTGGGCTCCTAATTTTTTCAATAAATGTAGCCCTAAGAGAAGTGCCTCATACTCTACTATGTCAGGTGTGCATTGAAAATTCAATTTATATGAATAGGCTTCAGAATAATTTTTCTCTGTATCATAAGGCCATATTCTTGCACTTGCATTAGTGTTAGTACATAACCCATCGAAATTCATATTCCAAAGAGGAGTAGTTTCAGTATTATCATTGATTTCCGTACTATCCTCTTTGTCTTAGGTGCCATTGGATTTTTCTATGGAATAGGCACCATGTTCATGATTGTCTGGTTGAGATGATGGTTCGGAGGGTAGTTGCATGTTTAGTATTTGATCAATTTTTCTTCTGTTAAAGGAGAGGTTTTTCTTTCAGCATAAACAGAAAACAAGCTGTCGTGTTTCTTATGACCAACAAAAGAAATTTTTGCATCTTTATAACAAATTTATCTACGTGAATGAGAAAGAGTATTTGTTTTGCAATAAAATTCAGAGACTGATTGTTTATTAATATTCTGATCTATCTCTTCTTCTGTCAATGGGAAAGATTTTTCTATGTTCTTTTGAACAGAAGTACAACAGTTCTCTGTTTCTTGTAAAAGCTGATTTTGAGGCTGGATGTTTTGTTGAGCCTCTTGTAGAGGATATTGACTTGTGCTTGCAGGGAAACTTTGAGGATTTTCTGTTGTTTCCTGATCTTCTTGCATTTCAAAAAATTCCTCATGATTAGTATGATACTGAGTTTGTACATTGGGTTCATGAGTCATTTTCTCTTCATTATCAGGATGCCATTCTTGTTGTCTAATCTGAACTGAGTTATAACACAAAGGAAGGGTTTCTATATGTGTTGGTGTCTCCTCAATTTTTGCTTCATGTTTTCCAAATGGCTACTTGTTTCCTCAAAGCACTGCTCACTATTAATATTTGCATTTTGGTCATGAAGATCTCTTATCAGCATAGTACAAGACATTGGAAGGCAATCAAAATTTTCTTGTCAACCTTCTTTTCTCCTTTCTTTATAAGTTTGCTCATTATTTTCTATAAGGTGTTGATCATAATACATATCTTGGCTACTGTCTTGGTCTTGAGGTGTTTGGGCTTGTGTTTGATCAGGGGAAAGCATAGCTTGCTCTAGATCATCGACATTCATATTAGCCATCAATCTATCCATTCTCTTTCCAAGCATGTACATCATATTTTCCATCATGATTAGAAAATTTTCTTTTTTATTCTCTCTATCATCTTGTTCATCATACATGTCTTGTAGTGGTAGAGTTTGTGTTTGGACAGGGAAAGGCATATGTTTCTCTAGATCACCAATGTTTAGATTATCCATAAACCTATCCACTCTTTTTCCAAGCATGTACATCAACTTTTCCATCATGACCATATGTTTGTCCTCTGGGTCTGTATCTAAATCCATGTTTGTAAATCAGAAAAAGAGGTCACTGTGTCTGTTCAATCAGTTCAAGTTCTTCTACCAGTGGAGTCATTTGGTCTTTTGGGAGTTTCCCCGCAGTGTGGAGTCACCAGTGGAATATTTTTAGCTCTTTTTGGAGTAAAATGTATTATGGCCCACCACCATGTACCAAAATAATATGTTTTGCTCCTTCCGAGTCTTAAAATTTGTACATATGCAATTTACTCAAAATCCTCAAAGGGTCGCCAGAATGTTACCCCGTAATTTGCAAGATTGGAATATTCAAACCATGCAGAGAACACTATTTCAACCACTTTTGGATTCTAGGATCTATCCCTCCCAATCCGCAGACTTCAATAAGTGCAAAGATGGGTTTATCTTTAAAGCTTTTGGGTAATGATATTAGGCTAGTTATGAAGAACGAGGGTTTTTGTTTGTTTTGGATGGTTGAGCATGATTATTATTTGAGTGAAAAGTCCTAAATTAAAGAGTTTCAAAGGTGTGAAGTTGCAAGCAATCAGAACAAGCTTTTGGCTAAAAGATAGATATAACATTGGTTTTTAGTCCATTGGGCTATGGAGTCATAATAGGGCTTTAATTGAGCAACAACATCAAGAGTGATCCAAGGGGCAAGTCATCTATATCACAAGATCATTGAGATTAAAAAGATGGAATGGAAACAATAAAGTGTTGGAGGGGTGGAAACAGATAATAATTTCAACTAGGATTTATAGTCTGTCCAAACAAGAAAAGCCTCTTAAGTAACTGTTTAAAACCAACCAAGAACAGGGCTAACCATAAATTTCTTGGGCAAGTTAGTATTAAAGCAACTCACTAGACAACAATCCAGTAATCCGCATAATTACCTTCAGAAAGTATGAAAACACATAAGAGAAACAAAGTGCAACTTAAGATCATATAAGATGCTTTTAAATCTACTCTGCTTTCAGCCAACACTAAGGGAAACTTTCAGAACTTACCTTTGGAGAAAGAAGCTAGAAAACAGGGCACACTGTCACTTTTCTAGTCTATATTTAATAAGCAAATGATGAAAATAACATCCAAGAACAATGTTTAAAGCAAACAGTAGGACAAGGGAACGCCAACATTCCTAACTGCTTATACTGTATTAAATCATTCTTAAATTAACAAATTGGAGGAAAACATTGAGATAAAGCTTATCAGTCAGAGAAGGGTACTGTAAAAAGTAAATCCTAACTCTATGCTTGTTGTTCTTTATTAGAGAATTAATGGAAAAAATGGCATACACAAAAGGAAAACAATTGCACAGAAAGGATCACTTCACCAGTGATATAGACGAGGATCCCAAGAAACAACTTGTTATTGATGTCAAACTAGTTACAGTCTTCAGGTCCAATGTTTTAGTGCAGGAATCATCTTCACTTCTCAGCCTAACTATTCGATCACAAACAGAGCTTCAAGAGCCTTTGAATACTATTTACACATAGAAATTTTTGAGCACAAGTATATTTCAAAGTTCTGCAACCAACATTGTTTCATCTTCTACAAGAGTATTTATAGAAGAAATGAGGAGGTGGGATGGGATAAAAGATCTCCCAGGTTCAATTAATACAGATTAATACTTCTCAGCCTTCGAGGGGCTCGATGGAGAAATTTACAGATATTTTCTCTGTATCAATTGTTTTATATTAAGAATTAAGCTCGGTGGACTGATTTTGTTGACTTTAAGGCTCTAAAGTCATATTTGCAATAACTTCGTTTGGCATGGAATAATCGTTTCTGGCCATATTGAGGAAAATATCCTCTATTCTGGTCATTACTCGGCCATTTGTTGAATGCTTTGAGGCTACAGGTGGCATTAGGTAGCTGAGAGGAATAAATTAGCCTCTTATGTGGCAGTGGACGCTCTCTATCTGATAGATATTATTGATTTGTCTTTAACTGTGTTTAATTTAATGGATTAGGCTTTTGATAGTCGATCTTAGCCGTAATTCATTAAACTATGGAATTAACCTTTAATATTCAATTCTGCTGTGGTTAGGTCTTCAACACTGATACTCTTCGATTATTTTACTGTGTCTTGTTGATGTGTAGGGGTACAAAGGGTGCATATCGTGTTAGAAAATTAAATATTACAGAGCAATGCAACACATAAAATATGCAAAAAAATACAAGCACAAAAAACACATAAAACCAGAGAGACACAGATATACGTGGTTCACCCAGTTTGGGCTACGTCCACCCCGAACAACCAGTCCTTCCTTTCTATTATCTAGCAAAAATGAAGAGACAAAACCTACAGCAGATCCGCTGTAATATCCTCTGTTCTCTCTCACAGTCTCCCTCTCTGTTTCTCGCTCCGAGAATACACTCATAATACACATACGCAATACACTACCCTCATATATACAAGGGGTTGCCTTCTAGGGCAAAAAACCCTAATCTCAACATAAATTCTACCGTCAGATCATTTGCCTAATGAACGACCCATATTGACTAGAAATTACTATACTTTTACAAGGCAATTTTACATCTATTTTAGCCGGGGCGCTCGCTCGAACCCCGCTAGGGGGCTCGAAAGCCCTACCACCCCCCCGGACCCCCCACGGTAACGACAATTACGCGGCGTGTTGCCACCTTTAAGGCAATGGGTCCAATGCCGAGATACAAATTAAATAAGATATCTGTGCTCCACACCCAACAATCTCCCACTTGGAGACCGATTGTAGCAACTCCACCGTCGCTTCATTTGCCATTTGTCGACAATGACTCCGCTCATGACATGGCTATTCCTCATCTTCATCGTCATCCTTGAAGACCAATTGAAACTGAGCACATTCTCAGTTTCTCCCTGGTTACAACTTTTGTTAGCATATTTGCAGGATTCTGGCTAGTGTGTATCTTTTCCAGCTTCAACTCTCCATCTTCCAATACCGACCGTATGAAATGGTACTTGAGATGTATGTGTTTAGTACTAAAATGAAATGCTGAGTTCTTTGCAAGATGAATGGAACTTTGGCTATCACTGTATAACGTGCCCATATCATGCTTCTAACCCAATTCATGCATAAACCTTTGTAACCAAATTATTTCTTTACTAGCCTCTGTAGCAGCAACATACTCAGCTTCTGTTGTTGAAAGTGCAACAACACTTTGGATTTTTGAAACCCAACTGACAGCTATTCCACCTACAATAAATACATATCCTGTAGTGCTCCTCCTATTATCTTTGTCACCTGCCATATCTGCATCAACATATCCCTGTAGATAAATGTTTGAACCACCAAAGCATAATTCTTGATTTGTGGTACCTCTCAAATATCTGAGAATCCATTTTACTTCCATCCAATGTTCTTTTCCTAGATTGTTCATGTACCTGCTTAAAACTCCCACTACATGTGCAATATCAAGCCTTGTGCAGACCATTACATACATTAAGCTTCCAACTGCTGATGCATATGGAACTTTAGACATGTATTCCATTTCTTCTTGGGTCTTGGGGCACATCTCCTTACTGAGTTTGAAATGGCTACCAAAAGGTGTACTAACCGGTTTTGCATTCTGCATATTAAATATTTTCAACACCTTTTGTATGTACTCATTCTGAGACAGTGTTAATTTGCGATTTTTCCTGTCTCTAGTTATTCTCATACCAAGGATTTGTTTTGCAGCTCCCAAATCCTTCATTTCAAATGAATTTGCCAATTTTCTTTTGAGCACATTTATTTCCTGCATGTTAGACCCTGCAACAAGCATGTCACCTACATACAATAACAATATAATATAGCTGCCATCATTTTTCCTTTTTAGATAAACACAACGATCATAGTGACATCTAGTATAACCCTTTTCAGGCATAAACTTGTCAAATTTTAGATACCACTGCCTTGGAGCCTCGTTTTAAGCCATACAAATCCTTCTTTAGCATGCACACTAATTTTTCTTTCCTTTGACCTCATATCCTTCCGCTGTGGTTGCTCCATATAGATCTCTTCCTCCATCTCCATGGAGAGAATGTTGTCTTTTACATCTAACTGTTCAAGATGTAAATCTTCCGCTGCTACAAGACTTAAGATAGTTCTGATTGAAGTCATCTTAACAACAGGAGAAAATATTTCATCAAAGTCAATACCTTTCTTCTGTGCAAACCCCTTCACCACAAGTCTAGCTTTCTACCTCTGTTTTCCTCTATATTCTTCCTTCAGCTTGTAAACCCATTTATTTTGCAATGTAGTTTTACCTGTAGGAAACTTGACTAAATCCCAAGTCTGGTTATGCACTAAGGAGTCCATCTCTTCTTCCATGGCTAGCTCTCACTTCTTCCTGCTTTCAACCTGCATTGCTTCTTCATAACATTCGGGTTCACCAGAACCAGTCAACAATAAATAATATAATGAAGGAGAGTATTGTTCAGGGGGTCTACTTATCCTGGTAGATCTTCTAACACCACTTTCAGGTTTTTGAGGTGCCTGTTGCTGTTGTGGTGGTTGTTGCTGCTATGGTTGTTGATTATTATTATTTTTAGGCACCTTTACATTTTCAGTTATCTCATCAAGAACCATGTATTCCTTGCTTTCTCTTTCTCGTTTCTTTTCCTGCAACTGATTCTTATACAAGACCTTTTCATTGAATATTACATCTCTACTCCTAATGATTTTTTGATTTTCATAATCATATAAGCGATAACCAAAATCATTAACACCATATCCAATAAAGGTACATTTCTTTGATTTTGCCTCAAGCTTTGTTCTATTTTATTTATTAGTATGGACAAAGGCCTCACAGCCAAAAGGCTTTAAAAAATAGTAGTTTACCTTTTTACCTGTCCATGCTTCCTCTGGAATACCACCATCCAAGGAAATTGAAGGCCCTCTGTTTATTAGATAAACAACAGTATCTACAGTGTTGGCCATCTATAAAATTTGTTCTATCAAAAGGTGGCCAAAACATTTGTTGGAGCCTTCAAGAAATAGTTTTATTGTAGAAATGTTATCTCTTGAAGCCTCTTGAAGACATCATCTCCTCTGTCCAAAATATGCATTGATGTTCCCATTTCAAAGCTCAGAAAATACTGCTAAAGATTTCATGAGAAAGACTGCTGCAAAATCCCCTTTTCTCCCCTTCTTTCACTCAGAAACTAACCTTCATTTTTACTCTCTTTTTTCCCATCATTTTCCATTTTCTCATCTCCCCTTCATAAAATTGCCTCTTGCAGCTTAAAACCTTTTCTAAACTCCGTTCGAAACCCTCAAAACCTTTTAAAATCCATGGAAAATCCATAAAAATGCCTTTGTTGTAATACAAATTAAGCCCCTCGAGCTAAACCCCGGCTAAACCCGAACCACTTCCCTCCATATGCCCGCACCCTAGAACCAGGTGCTAGACCCGAAGCACAATCACATCGGAAAAATTCACAATGGGTTGATTGAAAGACTGCATCAAAAGTTCCGATGCGATTGAGTCCCTTTATTGAAACTCTGCCCCCTCCGCTTTCATCCCATATAACTTTCACCCAGGACCAAGTGTTAAGAGTCCCAAGGTGCTTAAATCGCATCACAAGTTTCGAATGGGTTGATTGAAAGACCGGGCCCGACAGTTTCGATGCAATTGGCCCTTTATATATAAGCCCTGGACCTATTATCATTTCATATAAAAAGGCCCCGCAATCGGGCGCCATGACCATTCCATACATATATTAATCCGCCCGATAGCAAAACTTTGTTTTATATTGAAATTTGGTTTTCATAAAGTACGGTTTTCCACCATATATGATAAAAATAAATATCCGTCGTCGATCCGAAGCCAATCGAATGTGCCTCGCGCAAAGACGGGGAATTTTCTCATTTGGTGCGTTTGTTTGTTCTCCCGATTAGCCATCCCCCTCGATTCATTCCCCACCGTTTATCTAATCATTAAATCCTCGATCAACGGCTAAGACAATCGCATCAGCCCTCCCGATCGCGCAATCACATCGGCGATTTTTGTTACACCCTCTCTTTTCCCTCCTCTGATTGCGATCCTTCGATTGGATCTGGACTATCCATGTGTCCAAATCGAACAGCCCAGATCTTTCCCTCATGCTTTCATAGCCTTTCGCCCTTCCACTTTATGTCTTTCGATTAATCCCCACCGTCGATCTTTGCGCGATCAACGGATCTGATTTATTCTTTTCCTCCGCTCTCCTTTTTGAATATCTCTAATAATTCCCAACCATTTGATGATGCCATCCAACGGATACGTTCCTCCCCTCACCCTCTGAATCAGTTTAACCCAAAATGTAGGATTTCTTAATTGGTTTCGTGTTTTGCAGGTGATAATGGTTCTCCATTATATTGAAAGAAAAAGCCGAAGGTGGGGAATGACGGTTCCCGCACCTTTGATTCATCAAAGGGAACCATTTGCTGGGCTCAAAATCCACAACGTCAATGTTTCATGAGGCATTGATGCCATATGAGCCCTGCGTGGCCTGCACATCAACAAGACACAACAATGCATAAAAGAAACAAAGAGTATCAGTGTTTGAAGATTTCCTAGCACAGTTTGAAGGATTAAGGCATACATTCAGCAAATCAAAAGCCTAAATCCACGGATAAAAACGTCATAAATACCGGAAGACACAGGATAAGCATGATCAGACCTAAAACACAGATCTCAAGTAACTTAAAGGTGTTTTGGGAAGAGACGAAGACAACTGTCGATCCGAGAAAACTTCCACTGCCCCAAGTAGAGGCTAATCAAACCCTCTCCAGCTCCTAAAGGCACCTGTAGCCTCACAGTAATCAAAGAAGGCTTAGTCATTATCTAAAACAATAGGTGTTTGCCTAAAGACAGCTAAACAATTAATACAAATCAAAGATCTTATCTCTAATTTTCGGCCAAACTATTTTAAAGATTAAGAACAACCGAGAAGCAAATCTTTTTGATCATTAGACCTCAGGGAGCAGCAACAGAGTGACTTAAACATGACACAGAGCCTCAAAAGTCAACAAAGGCTCCCACCAAGCTTAATTCATAAATGTACATCAATTTAATACAGACAGATCATCTGTAAATTACTTCATCGAGCCCCTCAAAGGCCGAGGAGTCATTAGTTCGTATTAATTGACCTAGGAGATATTTTATCAGATCCCACCTCCTCATTCTTCTATAAATACTTTTGTAGAAGATGAGGAAATGTTGGTCTCTGGACATATGAATGCATGTAATAGTTTCTGATGTTATTAATTCCCTGTTTGCGACTTGAAGATACATAAGCTAATATGAGAAGTTCGAAGTTGTAGAGACCCACTGGGCTTGCTGATTGTAACTGGTTTGAACATCAAAGACAAGTTGTTGATTTATGGGATCCTGATTTGTGTTAATGGTGATGTGTTCCTCACTATCAATTGTTATTTTCTTTAATGTTTTTCACTCTGTCCACTTTCTTTGATAAAGAGTAGCAAACATAGAGCTAGGATTTACTCTCAACAGTACCGTACTCTTACTGAAAGCTTTATTTCTATGTTTTCTTCATTCGAACATTCTCTTTGAAGAGTATATTAAAGCAGGTTGGTTTCAAAACACTTGCCTGATCTAGATTTCTCTTTATGACGAGTAGTTTTGTGTTTTCCTTAAGAGTATATTAAAGCAGGTTGGTTTCAAAGCACTTGCTTGATCTAGATTGCTCTTTGTGATTATCATATGTGTTTTCCTCTAGAATATGCTGAAAGCAGGATAGTTTAGAAGTACTTACCTGATCTTAAGTTGTTCAAACTATCTTTAAATGTTTTCTAACTGAAAGTACTTCAATGCAGGCTAGTTTAAAAGTAGTTACCTGATCTCATAATACTTTTATGTTTTTCCTTAAGTACATGCCGAAGAAAGATAGTTTGAAAGCACTTACTTGATCTTAGTTATCTATTTGTTTTATTTGTTTTTCTCTCCATTTCCCATATATGTTTCATTCCATAAATCACTTTAAGATATCCTTTGACATAAGTGACTTGGCCCATAGATCCTTCTTGAACCTTTCTATCCAATTAAAATCCTCCCATGACTCCATAGCCCAATGGGTTAAAACTATCTTTGCCTTTTCTGTTAGCCGAATCATTCCTTCGCTTGCAGACATATTCACCCTTTATTTTGAACTGCCCTCACCTTCATCATGTCTTTGTCCAACCAAAAAACAAACAAAAAAACCCATGCTCTTCATAACTAGCCTAATATCACATTTCAGGTTTCAGTATCTACATATTAAACCCATTCATATGTAGAGAGATCCTCTCTGGATTCTGTGATGCTATAGATCCTTGAATCCCAATGTGCTTGATGTTGTCCATCTTGTTTTCTAATCACAAACATAGGAACCCCAACATACAAGATCCTACTCAAAATTGTAAAGGCAATCATGCATGCAATCTCATGCACCTTGCACGCTCCATGATTGTTCTGTTCATCCTTTCTGACACACCATTTTCTTGTGGTGTTCTTGGAATTGTCTTCTCTCTACGAATTCCATGCTCTGAACAGTACCTATCAAACTCTTTGCTACAATATTCACCTCCATTGTTTGATCTGAGACACTTCAACTTCTTTCCTGTCTCAATCTCAACCAAAGCTTTCCATTTCTTGAAAGTATCAAATACATCAGATTTATTCTGAATACAATAAATCCATGTTTTTCTGGTTGCATCATCAATAAAAGTAACATAATAATGAGAGCCACCGAGATATGATAACTAAGCAGGTCCCCATACATATGTATGCACAAGCTCTAATTTTTCGCTCTTCTTTTCTTTCCCAACTCTGAGAAATCTGACTCTCTTTTGTTTTCCATAAATGCAATTTTCACAAAAATCCAAATCAACATTCTTCAAACCTGGAAAAAAATTTCTTGAGTGAAGAATATTCATTCCCTTCTCACTCATGTGTCCGAGCCTATGATGCCATAATCCTGCATCTGCTCCTTTGGAAGTTAAAGCATTAACAGAGTTAGAAATACCATTGCATAAATACAATGTACCAACCTTTTCACCTTTTGCTATTACTAGCGCTCCTTTGGTGACCTTCCAAGTTTTATCTGTGAAAGTTCTCACACAACCTTCACTGCCTAACTGCCTTGTTGAAATCATATTTTTCTTCAGATCTGGAACATGCCTTACCTCCTTTAGTAGCCATTGGTTTCCATTCTATTGTTTTACAATAACTTTACCCATTCCAACAATTTTATAGGGTTTACCATCACCCAAACGAACTTGTCCAAAATCTCCTTGAACATAGTTATGAAATTATTTCTTATCAGGTGTGGCATGGAATGAAGCCCCTGAATCTACAACCCAAGAATCAGTAACATTTTCAAAAGAAAGAATCAAAGCATCTTGTAACACATCACCTGTCACATTTGCTTCATGATTGTTTTCTTGCTGTGCATCTCCATCTTTTCCCTTCCAAGATATACAATCTTTCTTTAGGTGTCCTCTCTTTCCACATTTCCAGCACACTATCCCCGATCTGGACTTGGATCTGCCTTTCCTTGATTTACTGCGATAACCCGATCTCTTTCCTATTTCCATTCTTCTTCCCCTAGACTCTGCACTCAAAGCATTACCTGATGTCTCACCAGAGCTTTTCCGTTGCATTTCCTCGTTCATGATAGCACCGACAACATCATCAAACTTTAAAGTACTAGATCTAGAGACAGAGTTACTAATGGCCATAACTAAACCATTCCAGCTTTCTGGAAATGAGCACAGAAATAAAAGAGCCCTAACTTCATCATCAAATTTTACCCCTACAGAACTTAACTGACTGGTAACTATATTAAAATCATTTAAATGGTCTGCAACAGATCCACCTTCCGACATCTTCATATTAAATAATCGTTTCATAAGAAATACCTTGTTTGAGGCCGAGGGTTTTTCATATAGTTTCGCCAACATCTGCATCAAACCCGCTGTTGTTTTTTCCTTCAAAATATTGAAGGAAACTAACGCCGCAAGGCACAATCGTACTGTTCTGAGTGCATTTCTATCGAGAATGTTCCATTCCGCGTCTTTCATGGCCGTCGGCTTCTTTGTTTTTCCATTCAATGGTAGGTACAGATCTTTCTAATACAGATAATTTTCCATCTACATCTTCCACAATGGGAAGTTTTGGTTGTTAAATTTCTCAACCCTAAATTTACCATGTTCTACCATTTCTCCCACTCGAACTAGGAACCCTTCTTTCCTGCGAGTTTATCAGCCAAATAGAACTTCGGCTCTGATACCAGTTGTTAGAAAATTAAATATTATAGAGCAATGCAACACATAAAAAAATGTGAAAAATACAAGCACACAAAACACATAAAACCAGAGAGACACATATATACGTGGTTCACCCAGTTTGGGCTACGTCCACCCCAAACAGCCAGTCCTTCCTTTCTATTATCCAGTAAAAATGAAGAGACAAAACCTACATCAGATCCGCTGTAATATCCTTTGTTCTCTCTCACAGTCTCCCTATCTATTTCTCGCTCTGAGAAGACACCCATAATACACAGCCACAATACAATACCCTCATATATCCAAGGGGGTTGCCTTCTAGGGAAAAAACCCTAAACTAAACATAACTTCTACCGTCAGATCATCCGCCTATGAAAAACCCAGATTGACTAGAAATTACTATAATTTTACAATGCAATTTTACATCTGTTTTTAGCTTCAAGGGTGCTGCCCCCGAAACCCTCACCAAGGGGGGGCTCTGAAAAGCATTTCCGCCCCCCCCCTGGACCCCCCATGGAAGCGATTAATTACGGGTGGCGTTGCTACCCCTTTTAAGGTACAAGGGTCCAATGCTATGATACAAAGTAAATAAGATAATCAGGCTCCACACCCAACATATGGCATTAGTGCTCATGATACACTAATGAAATGTGATGGTCGGACCCTGCAGATGGCTTCTCTTTTATGAACAAAGGCGTGGGGATCGTCATCCCCGGCCTTCGGTTTTTCTTCAATATAATGGAAAAACCATTTAAAACCTACAAAATACATAAAAACGTTATAAAATCCTTTGTATTAGGTAAAACTGCTTAGGAGGCTTCGGCTTGGAGCGTGGTCATTGGATGACATCATCCAATGGTGGAGATTGCGTGCGAAGATCAAAAGGGAAGCAGTTAATGAATAAGCGGTGGAGTTTTAAGTCAGACCCGTTGATCTATGTCTGATCAACGGTCGAGATTAGTCGTGAATATACAAAGTGAATGAGTCACTTTATAATAACATAGGTGAAAAATGTGAAGAAACAAGTTTAAAACCTTAATCAACAGTGATAAAGGTTAAGAGGAAATTGGGGTTTCTGGAAAGGATCTGGGCCGTCAGATCAGTTTGGACCCAGAGATCAACGACGGAGATTGCTCGTTGAAATCCTTTGGTGAAGGCGGAGGGCGATAGTGTGATGGGAGATTAGATCTGAGTCGTTGATCTGCAGAGATCAATGGCGGGGAGCGCACGCAATGTAATGCTGTGGAAAGGGAAAAAATGGTTTCGGAGGAGAAAACGACGGGTTTCGCATGGAAAAATGGGAGAAAGGTGGTTTCACCTTTTCGAACGCGATATGTTTTAAGAGGTGACACGTGGAAATTGAATACCTCCCATATCGCGCAGCCCTTGGGAAATTAACCTTCACGTTTGAAGTTACACAAAAACATGTGTCAATAGTTGGATCTGGGGTCTCAAATCTAATGGTGAGGAGTGAGCACGATATTGGATAGATGCACGGGCAGATAAGTGGCAGGGTGGTTTTGTTCTGAGCCATTGGATCAAAGATTTGGACAGCTTAGATCAAGTCTGGAGGAAGGCAGGACCCACAGGGATCGGGCCTGTCGGAGTTATTATGGGTTGTCATATGTGTGGGATCAACGGCAGAGATTGTATCCAGGGATAAATGGAAAAAAAAAATGAGGCGGAGAAAGGGTGAATAAGGTTTTTTGATCTGCAGAGATCAACGGCTGTGATTTGGCCAAAAACATTATGAAACGGGGCGCATGAATTTAACCAAAGTTGGGAGGAAAGATCTGGATCGTCCAATCTGGACACGTGGACGACCCAGATGCAATCGGAGCTTTGAGATCGGAGGAAGCAATGGATAGAGGAGCATCGATGCGATTGAATTTGGACTGTCGATCTGCAGATCAGATCGACAGTGGAGAATGAATCGAAGGAGTGGCCAATCGGAGGGGGAGAAATAAAATATTACAATGCACCAATGGAAATCTCCGATGCGATACAACGCTGGCCATCGGATTGGCCCAAGATCAATGGCGGAGAAGGGCTCCGACCAATGAACGAGCAGGACCACATTATAATATAAAAAATCAAAATTTTTATGGAAAACGAAGGTTTATTGCGTTGGGCGGGTTATATATATGAGGTTTTGGCGCGCGTCTGCGGGGCCTGTGGATATGTGGAAAACACAAAAGGACCAGGGCTTTATATGTATAAGGGCCAATTGGCATCGGAAGCATGGTGCAGGATTTTCAATCTACCCATTAGAATTTCTCTAATGTGATATCGCGTGGATCGTTGATCAGGTTTTAATATCAATAATGTTTATTAATAAAAAATATTGCACCAGCGCGTTTAGTTAAAAACTTAAGGAAAAAGGGGTTTTATGTATTTACAAAGGGAAAAAGTGATCGGGAATGGTTTTTATAATGTGTTAAGCGCCCAATTGTGAGCCCAAGGGTTATATGAAGTGGAAAAAAGGCTGAGGCTCATAAACAAAGGGCTAATCGCATCAAAACTTTTTGTTAACACAAACAAACGCGCGCATTGATTTGTTTCCGATGTGATAGGTGCCGAAAGGGTTTAGCACTTGGTTCTAGCACCAGGGCATATGTGGGGAAGTGGTTTAGGTCTTAGCCCAAAGGGGCTTAAGCCTTAATACAAAAAGGTGTATTTTTATGATTTTTTCAGGGTTTTCTGATGGATTTGGGGGTTTCGGTAAGGTTCAAAAGTGAGTTTCAAACCTTATAAAAGTGATTTTCATGAAGGGGAAAGGGGAATAAATGAAAAATAGAAGAATTTCACGGGGGAAAAAGGGAATAAAATGAAGGTTAGTTTTGAGGGGAGGGAGGGGAAAAATGGAGAGAAAGGGATTTTTTTTAGCAGTCTTTTCTTCATGAAAACAACAAAATTTCTGAGTTTAAAAGGGAAACAGCAGTGAAGATTAAACAAAGAGCATGATGTCTTTGTGAGTCTTCAAGAGATAACAATTTTTTGCAATAAAACCTATTTCTTGAAGGCTCCAAAAATGATTTTTCACCTTTTGATATAACAAATTTTATAGGTGGCTAACAGTTGGATTGAATTCGCTTGCTTGATTTGAATGACACACTCTCTTACTTTGGAATTTTCTTTATCTCTTGCTTGGTGGAGCTTGTTTCACGCTCACTAGAACTCACACTCACTTGCTGTAGATTTCAACTTGCTTGATTTTTGTTTGAATATTACATTTACTTGAATTAAAGTTGAACTTTCTCGCTTGCTTAAATGAAAGCCACATTGTCTCGCTTGATGTTGTGAACGTTGTACTTGACTTGATTGCACTTCTATACTGGAATTATGTTGAGATTCAACAAGATGATGATCCTAGTGAAAATTAAGCACCTACACTAGGATTGAGCCTCGGGCTATGTTTACGTGTAAGTATATTTTTAGAACGGATGAGAAAATTCTATTTATAGTGAAATTCTATTTATAGTTGTTGAGAAAATTATATTTATAGATGATTTAATATTTTTTAGATGTATGTGTGAAGTTTATTTATAGATCGCATGTCTATTTATAGATGCATGTCAACTATTATTATCCCTTAATAATAGTTGGACAATAAACATTAATCTATTCTCTTGAATCACTTGGAAATAGTTAACTGAAGTGGCAAATGAGTTAACTATGGGAAATTCCAGTTCAAAGGTTGGTTGGTGGGACATGAAATTGGACTTAGTTTTAAATCAGTTATTCAAAGTTGTAACAGAGTTGGATGTGTAGTTATGTGAGTTGTAAAGTAGTTTAACTCAGTTAAGTGAGTTAAACTCAGTTGTGTTAGTTGTAACTAAACATACACTAGTAAGAGATCAGTGAATTAATTATTTAATTAATTCAAAAGAAGTGGTCTCACATGAAACTGCAGATTTACTAATGTTAAATACATGCATGTCAGATCCAGTAGAGACCCAGTTGAGAGATAGGTGAAAGGGATAGTTTGACTATCAGTTGTGACATTAGTGGGTGCACTCATGCAACCATACACACATTGGAGATGCCAATGAGGCTTGCGAGGTCAAGGAAAGTAGGATCTCATTCATTCAGGGATTGTGATCAGCAGGGATTGTGCAGTGGAGGCAGGCTATCAAGAGGCAGTAAATTGATGCATGTATTTTCCAATTTTTGTATGATAGTGTGAGACGATTGTATATTGTATTGAGAGCTCTTGGATTAGAGTTTTGTATGAGATTGTTTCGTGATCCATGATATATAAATAATTTATGATAGTGGGGTTTTTAGCTTTGTGATTTCTCGGTAAAAACATATGTGTTATGTGTGATTGATCTTTTTTCATGTATTTGCAATTGGTGATTGTGTTTTAAATTTCTACAAAGATTTTAGTAGAAGCGATTATATATTGAAAAATGGCATATAATTTTTATATTAGGAGAATCCAGGCAATACATAATTTTTATTAAAATTTATACATGGTATCAGAGCAAAGAAGATTGCAATTTTGAAACAGTAGTTTAGTTTGTAGGTGGAAACAATTCAAATTTGCTGCAAGAATTTCTTGGTTTGACAGTTGAGTAAAAATCGAAATGGATTTCAATGAATTGCGGCTAGAGTATGCACTCAAGGGCATATCGAACTAAATTTCTTGGAAGGACAGGATGGAGGCGGTGCTTGAAAATAATGGCTTGAAGGAATTCATCGACAGTGATGTTCCTAAGCCCTCTTCGATGGATGTTGAATTACTTGATGCATGGCAAAAGAAAGTAGTGAAGACGAGAAGGATTCTGTTGGAGGGTGTATGAGACCACATTTTATCAAGCCTTCATGTGAAATCCACTCCATATGCTATGTGGAAGGCTTTGACAAATATTTTCCAAAGTAGTGGCAATCATAGGAAATTGGCGCTGAAGGATAAACTCAGAAAGATCAAGATGGAAAAGGGCAACAATACTCCAAAGTATCTCACAAAGTTTGTCCAATGTCGGGATGAACTAGGGAGTATAGGAATCACAATTTTTGATGATGATTTGGTGAGCTTGGATCTCTTGGGACTTCCTAAGAGTTGGCACAGTTATCAAAACTTTTTCAATGAACAGGAAAAAATACCAGATTGGGAACGATTGTGGTCAGATCTAGTGTAGGAGGAGTTCAGGCAGAACACCAGAGATGGATCTTCATCAAAGCATGATGATGAAGAGGATTTTTCTTTGGTTTCCAAGGAAAGGAAAGGGAAGGGAAAGAAATTACATTCAAAATCCAAGTCTAAAGGCAAGAAGCTGGATTTGTCCAAGGTGAAGTGTTTTCACTCTCACGAACATGGGAAACTTGCCACTAACTGCCTATAGAAGAAAAAGAACAATAAGGCTATTGGATCTAGAGATGGTGAAGCCCTTGTTTGAACTTCATTTCTCTTTGATATCATGCTTGGTATCAAGCGCAATGGGATCGGTGTGGTATCTTGATAGTGGTGCTTCCTTCCACATGACAGGAGAGAAGGAGATTTTCAATGACTTGGAGGAGAAATATCTCCAAATGCATATAGAGATGGGCGACGATGGAAGAGATAGTACGACCGACATCTGTACCATTAAATTTTAGAGGGAGTCAGATAAACCATTTTAATTGAAATATGTTATTCATGTTCCAGGTCTGAAGAAAAACTTGGTCTCAGTAGTGATGTTGGAGGACAAAGGTTGTGACATTATTTTCAGCGATGTAAAATCTTTCCTGCGACATAAAACAACGGGTCAAGCCAAGAGGATAGGGATTCGAGTTAGGAATCTCTACAAGCTGGAGGTAGATGGCTGTGTTGCCATGATGGGAAAGGCAGAAAAAGTGGTGAGCCAAGATGAGGGTGAATTATGGCACAGGTGATTGGGCCATCTTCATTATGGAGCCTTTAAATTCATGCAGTAAATAACTGGACTTCTGCTAGGAACAATAGCTCAGTTATATTAGTGCAAGGGTTTCACCATGGGGAAGTATGTAAAGTCCACCTTTCATGAAAAGGAGAACCATGCTTCGGTGTTCCTAAAGAGAGTTCACATAGACGTGTGTGGACCATTCTCGGTTGTTTCAACAACAAAACACAGGTATAATGTTATTTTCGTTGATGATTTTTCTCATAAATGTTGGATATTATTCATGCAGAAGAAGGATCAAATATTATCAAAGTTCTGTGAGTTTAAGGCATTGGTGGAGGAAGAGTCGGGGAAGAAAGTGAAGGCTCTGAGGAGCGATAATGGTGGAGAATACATCTCTAACGAATTCAAAGTCTTCTACAACAAAGAAGGAATTCGAAGAGAACTCATAGCGCCTCATAACCCATAGAAAAATGGGGTCACGGAGAGGAAGAACAGAACAATTGTGGGTGCAGCATAAGAAATGCTACATGATTAGGGCCTACCAATGAATTTGTGGGCGGAAGCATGCAACACTACGGTTTATGTGCAAAACCGTTGTCCTCATAGAGTACTTGGCATCAATACACTTGAAGAAGATTTCACTGGTAAGAAACCGGATGTTTCTCACTTTAAGATTTTTGGCTCATCTGTTTATGTGCATGTGACCAAGAACTCCAGGTAGAAACTGGTATTTACAAGGTACAGAGAAACACCCCATAATTATCGTGTGTATTTTCCAAACAGTCGAATGACTGTGGTGAGATGGGATATAAAATTAAATGAGTAGAAAACCATGAAGTTTTCGCTTGAGAGGGAGATAGACTTACATGCAGAGGAGGAAATTTTGGTTCCCAAATATGATTCTCTAGATGTTAGTATGAATCTTAATTCCAAGCGTACGAAAAAAGACCACTTTAGCTGTGCATAACAAACAACCTTAACAAAAAATATGGTTGTCAATATCCTCAGATTTGCAGTTAGGTGATCAAGATAAATTCTGCAAAAATCTAGATCTATGCATTAGAAGACATTAAGCAGTAGAAAAAACAAGATTTACTCCATGCATCCAATAGACAAGACAAGAATGTGTTGAATGAATTTTTTATTAATGGCACCTGGGAGGAAAACACAGGAGGGTGTTCCTAGTTCTCCTCAATGGGATGGGTTCTTGTAAGTCCTTAGCACTTCAGATCTAAAATTCCTCTCTCTTGATGGTGTAGAGAACCTAGAAAAAAATGGTAGCAAAATATGACTATGATGGTGGATCCATAGTCAGACCAAAAGTATAGATCCAGAGTGATATTTCAGCAACAAAAGGTGGTAAATGAATGGGAAAACCCTTCTATTCATAACAAAATATTGATTTAGTCTAGATATTGGTGCATAGTTAAAATATTATTAACCAAATCAAGATCCAACTTTTATGGAATATTTTATTATATTTGTTGGAGGGAAAAGGAATTTGACTAGGGTAAAATCCCTTTATTTGTAAATAATAAATAAAGAAATGATTTATTTATCATTTTAGGGATGTGGTTGAGTAATAACCAAATAAATAATGATTTATTTAATTATTTAAGGGTGATTTAGTCATATTCAACAAAGAATATTATTTAAATAAGGTTTAAATAATTATTCTTAGGAAATAATAAGATAAATAATGATTTATCTAATTAATTTCCCTATTTTGGGTTAAATATAACCAGGAATATTAATTAAAATGTTGTTTAACTAATTATTCCTTGAGGAAAATCAAACAAATGTAGATTTATTTAATATTTCCTCATGGGGTTTCCTGTTAAGACCATAAACAACTTAATAAATATGGTTTACTAAGTTATTTTTCATAGTGAATGCAATTTTACTTAGGGTAAAATTGGTCTTACATAGTGTACTTGGGTCCATCTAATAACAATAGTCTAGATGACCAAAAAATGGTGTAACAGATTGCCCCCTAGCGTGCAAGCATTAAGAGCTAATCGTATGACCAAAGTACGTTGTAAGAACTCAATCACTAGACACCGAAGGGGAAGTCAAAGAGAGAGAAGTATAAGGTAGACCAAAGTGCTGAAAGGACTAGACCCTGAGGAGGCGAGACTTACAGGTGCAACAAGTCTCTTTGATGAGTGAGTACCTGTGCTATAGGTGGTGGGGGAGGCATACCTATTCCCATCGAGACAAAGTACAAAGAATAAGGTGTCTAGTAAACAATGGACTGAACAATATAGTATATGATGGCATAAACATGAGCCAGATAAACAACAAGATAATGAATCCCACATACATATTGTGCTTGGGAAAACAACCAGGAATTGTACAATAATATCTGAGTACATGAGATATAAATACAACCCAGATGCCCCTTAAAACAGGAAAGGGCTCTGAAAATCTAACTGATACATGCAAACAAAAAAGGCGCTACAAGCGGCTGAGGCCGACATCATCAAATGTATGGAGCTGCATCAAAGGAAGTAATGAAGAGGTCATCCAGGTATGTGTGGGGCTACTTGTAGGGCCACCCCCTCATGAGGGCTGAGACATCTCACACACACCCGCGAATCACCGATATCAGCTGCTGCATCACTGAACCATCAAGTATATGGATCTCGATCATGCTGAAAGGAGCTGGAGCTGAGAAAAAATCAAGTCAAAGGGAAATAAGGAGTCCCTTTGCCTGATCCGAGGCACCGGACAAGAGTGGAAGCTGGAACTAAGGTACACCACCCTCTAGACCTGTCTTCTAGAATGAATGAGCTGATGTCGACAGAAGAAGGTCCGCCATAGGTGAGGCAATAAGGGATCCTCAACTAAGGCACAAGAGAAAATAGTAGAGTGATTGACAGACTGACGCCAATGATGATGATGAAATGGGGGTTACTAAGTAGCGAACGGAAGACTTCCCTTGTTAGAGCATAAAGGGCATGGATGACCTGGCAGCGACTGAAACAAAATCATAAGGGATAGCGAACAGTGGTACTAAAGGCCATAATGTGCAACACGAGAGAGGGACCAAGGAATGAAGGATGGAGGACTATAGTGAGATGCAAAGGGACTCGAGATAGAATCCATGAATGCAGTGATGATTCAACTCGGATGCTCTAAGAAAGGGTGACTCGATGGTGCTACCACACAGAAAAGGTCCAATGGGGACCATAAAAACATGATTACAAGATGGTAACTCACAAAAAAAGTCGACACGAGTGTGGACAAGTATGGAGGCAAAGTGGTGCCCCCAGTACGAGTGTTGCAAGTGAAGAAATTCGATTTTGAGGAGGGGTGAAGTGAGGCTTCTTGGAAAAAATGTGTCACAGTAAAGTATCAAATCACTAAAAACTAATAGATACCCATTTGAGGGCTCAGTGAGAGCTTTCCAATGATATAGACAGTTTGGTAAACGGAGCTACGATTTAGCCACAGCAGGCAAAAGAAAAATCAGGGGTTTTTCTTTTAATAAGGAATTTTTCCTCCAAATTCAGTCATTTTCATGTGGAGCTGTGGTGAATGTAGAGAGGATAGAAGGCCCTAAATCTTGTGGCAAGCATAGCAGACAAACCGACCGTTGGAATCAAGATCCGCCAGTTGCAGGTAAGAGGCCTAACCCTGCTCTTTCTTTTCAATGGATTGAAAGTTTATATTAGGTCACCAGGGCTCAGGAACAGACCCCTCCTCCTCTTCACGACAAGGTCACACTTTTTGGGGAAAAAAGTGTGACCTGGGTAGCAATTTTTGAGCAAAAAACTGTGACCTATCCCAGGTTTGGACCTAAAAAGTGTGACCTGTCAGGGAGGGGTTTTTCTGTGCTATTTTTTGGCTGAGCGTTGGGTTTTAATGATGAGATATCTTATTTCCTATCTGTATACTGATAAATATGATGGTTTTGTGTAGATATGGAGGAATACGAATCAACTAGAGAGAGAGAGAGACCTGGGTGCATTATGGTCGGAGATCCAGGAGGATCAAGGTGTCTATAGTGCACTAGCTAGGTTTGGGGTTCTGAAGTTTGTGGAGAACCCTTTGATGAGAGCTGGAGAGCTCTTATTGGCCCGGATTGTCAGCTATTGGGATCTGGACCATGAGGTCTTTATCGTGTAAGGGAACTGGATCGAGTTAATGGTTCAAGATATATATTTCCTGACTGGTCTCCCACCACTTGGGATGGTAAGGAATACTCAGCTAGTATTACCATGTGGGCGGAATATCATAGAGTTTGTTGAGTGCCATTGTCAACTAGGTCTCCAAGTCAAGGGGACTCGGATACCCATCAGGGATTTGGAGAGGTTAGAGACCTATGCTGTGGACGCAGCGGTGCTGTGGATCCTGTGCAACCAGGCACTCCATCACATCACAGGGGGGCAGATGATGCTTGTGGAGAGTGTTTTGAGTGGGACCTACTATGGGTGGGCCCAGATGATTTTTTCGTCGTTGAAATGACAGTTTTCGCTATGTAAGCAGCAAGTGAACCATGACTTTGCATATGGTATAGTTTTGTGCTCGTTCTTCTTTGAGAAGATCCCGACACTTTAACCTCACATACAACTCCAAGATGGGGGCCCGAGAGAGCCTAGGATGCGTCGGTGGGGCGACTACTATGCAGAGGAGGCAATGGGGCGGTTGGACAGGTGTTCCAACCTAATTTCTTTGTTCATTGGGATCAGATGCCACTATACATAGATGACTATCCCTATAGTGGGATGAGTTATTGTGGGGACCCAGATTTTCCACTGCCGCTTGGTCGAATATGAGGGCCCGATGGTAAGTGACAAATATACAATATTTTTTGTGCATGTAAAGGTCTAGAAAATTGTGTGTGGTATTGATTCTTTCACTTTTGGTATGCAGATACAGCACCGGTAAAACTGGTCAGATATATGGGACGACCTGCAGTGTCGGGGACCATAGGACCTAGTGGAGCGAGGGCGCAACAAAATGAGGATGTAGTAGCTCTGCTAGAGGACATTCGTCATGGATGTGAGAGGTTTCTGACCGGTGTTTCAAAGTGCGGTTGGCAGGACTTAGATGACCAGTACATAGAGCCATGTATTGGTCTATCCTTTGAGTGGTGATGGGTCATGCAGCACATGGTGATGGCCGGATAAGGTATGCATGATCTATGAGTTGCGGGAGTAGAGCCATTGGATCAGGATCCTCCAGATAGTGATTAGTGTGTAGGGGTAGGTGGTTCCCCTAGTTTTGATTTTTGTAACATGCTATGGGCATGTCATATGTATCAGAGTGGATGGACTCTAAAACATTTTATACAACACATATTATGGATATGCATCATTTTGATATTTTTATGTTATTGTCTTGTGTTAAATGCATGTGCTAAACACCAATCTAGGATATGGTTTGCAATGCTATCTACATAGTGATTTTGTGCTCTAGGTACATGACTGAATGTAATGATTTCAAATTCACACATCAAAAGCTTCACTCGTAAATATCTTCTAAAAAGGATAGGATTATGCACATGATAGACACCATTCAATTGCATGACAAGAAGTAGGGAATCTAAACGAACATGAAGGTGGAGGATGTGATGTGAAAGGGCATTGGCTAATAAACCTCACTTTGCATCATATTCAGCTTGATTATTGGTAGTAGTACCAATGCATACCCCATTCGAGAGAACAAGGGAGTGCAAGGGGGTAAAAATGGCCCATCCTGCCGAGGCTAGATTCTTGGAGTAACAACTTGCACCATCAGCAAAACTGATATAAGGTGTGCATGGGAGGTCCATATGAAAGGTGCAACAAGACAATAAATGGGAGGACAATGAAAAATGTTGGCAAACTGAGCGCAAATTAGAAATCGAACGCATTCCGTGGGAGGGAGTGATTTGGGTAGGATGTCTATGACACACATGCCGACGGTGAGGTGGAGTGTGGGAGCTACCGGAGGTGTATCTTGTGCTAAGATCACAAAATTCAACATAGGCATCAGTGGTGCTATCCCATTTATTGGTGGGAAATATGAAGTGAGGGGTGGACATGGCTTCCATGATGTCATCATTGCAATAGAAGATGGAGTGACTGGAGGAAGGGAGATCACATGATGTGGCAAAGCTACCTGACTCAACATCGTGAGAAGAAAGGTTCACATGCACATCATCACGGGGGATGACGGAAGAAAAAGTAGATAAGGGATCTATTGATGTTGAGCCCAGGGTGATCACTAAAGGGAGGTCAAGCGAAACAATAGGGGAATATTCGGAGGGAGCTTCCACCAAGGGTCTCATGGATGATGAAAGGTAGAGGATGGTAGCCGCAGGCTCCATCATCTCAACATCAGGAGGGTGAATTTCAATGGGAGTGGTTAAATCCTCAGTCTAGCCTGCAACATACTGCATAAGTACAGGAGAGGCAGATTGGTTTTGTTCAATCTCGTACTCCCGAACTACCTATAACGAGGCGCGGTAATGCGTAAGGCGGGGATAGTGGTGAGAATAATGGCCATGGAGATCACACAACGCACAAGGTTGGTTAGTGTGAACAGTTTTGGATTCTTTGTTGCATTCGAGGAAGAAACAGAGGCTTCGAGGACTGTAGACTCAGGGAACACAACTTTAACCATGGGCTTGATATGGGGAAGTTCAGGACAGTTATGGGTGGCATGGCTGATGACATCACAAAAATTACAGGGCTTTGTGGGCGGGGGAGGTGTAGGGTCCATTGGGCAACCTTGTCCTTAGAGGCCCTCTTGCTAGCTTTTACCTTCTTACCCGAAGCGGTCGCAACAGGAGGTGGTTCCTGTTGAGGTGGTTGAGGCACTGTTGTAGTGGAAGAAGTCATGGGGACTGGTTGAACCAGGGTCAAAGAAAGATAAGGTTTGGGTTGACCTGGTGGGGTAGTGGCTGGAGGATCAAGGTACCAAATGGGAATCCCAAGGGTCAAGTTAGGAAGAGAGAGGGTGGCCATGACTAGTGCCATATAGACTCCTGGTGGTGGAGATAGGAACGGTATCTGACCGGAGGGGTAGTGGCCAAGCGGGACGGCTCCTAAATGGTTAAGGCTTGGAGGAAACGTTCCAGGAGGGTAAAGAGGCTCATGAGTACCAGCTAAAGGGCCAGGGGGAGGAGGTCTAGAAGGTTGAATCAAAGGGCTAGGAGCAGGCTGCAGAGGGCGAGGAGGCTGCTGACTAGCTAAGGCGGGCCGCTTGAGGGCAGCCTGAGACAATTGCATCATGCAAACATTCGATGAGCTGGGATTAGAGACAGGAGGATGAAGACTAGGGAATGTACCAAGCAATGAGGAATATTTGTAGACTCTGGGTGAAACACTGGTCAAAGGATCGACGGTTTTCTTGCTGGCCATTGAAGACATAGTGGACTCAGGGGAGGTCTGAGACTTTAGTTCGTAATATGTCAACTGGTCAATGGTGACTATATTTCCATTATGAGGGAAGGACATCTTGTGGTGGACTGCGGAAGGGAAAATAGACATTTCATAAGTGTAGCTATGACCCAATAGAATGTTGTAATCTAAGGGGGCATCTATGACTTCTACGTCAACGCAAACAATCTTGCCTGCAAGAGTAATAGGATAATTGTGGAATAAGCCAATGGGTTGGGAGGCGTGGCCATCCCACGCTCAGAGAGTGATCGTGGAAGGAGCCAACTCAGGTGATCTAAGTTGCTTCCAAACTAAAGCAGACATCACACAGGTGGATGCCCCCTCATCAATAATGCACCAGGAAATGTTAGCGTTCTGGATCTTGACTGGGATTTGGAAGACGACAGAAGCAGGGATAGGAGGATGTTCTAACCAGTCAACATCAAATACAATCAATCGATCGTCGAAAGGATCTACAGCGCCCATGGAAGATAGTAGAGATTTTTTTTTTGAAGGGTATGACTGGAGTAGTTCCAGCATTGAAATGGCAATAGGGGATTGTGCCAAATCATCTACTATGCTATACGAATGGGCAGCTTTTCCGGAAGTAGCATTTCGGCGTAGTGGTCCCTTAGGGATCTTGGTATGAACCTCCATCTTGGGTGGAGGGATCTGTAAGGGACCATTAGGTGTCGAAAGAAGCTCTATAGAGACCGAAGGAGGACGCTTAGGGATAGCCGTAGCAGGAGGCTTCTTGTACTGATGGGAATGAGTCTGAAGATTGATGTCTACGATTAGAGGTTGATTAGATTTCATCATGAGAATCTGGTAATCATAGGTAATAGATAGAAGAGGTTGAGTGGCCACCTAACCTTCAAATGGTTGGGTAGCCACAAATCCTTACTCAGGGAAAGGATCGGTAAGCACAACCAGTTGAATAGGTGTAGGACTGGGAGGGACGGAAGGGATGGCTTGCTATCCTCTCAATGTTGCTTGAGACTCCCACAGTTGCTGCATCTATGGAAAAAGAGGAAAATCATGTGTGTAATGACCATAAACACCACAACAAGAACATGGCTTGTTCGTGTGAACCTACCTATCCTGCTTGGGATGAGTGCCCTGTTGTTGTTTTGTAGTGTTAGGAGAATTACCTTGATTAGGTCCAAGATTACTAGGGGAAACTTGATTTTGAGTGCCTTTTCTCTTATTTTTTGAGGGAGGAGGATTATTCGTGCCCTGTTGTGCATACACCTGCCCCTGAGGGGCGGTGGTTGTTGTTGCGGGGTTTGAGAAGGCAAGGGAGGAGGAGGTGCTAATGCTAAAGGAGTTGGAGCACTAGGCTGTGGATATGGATAATAAGGATTTTGGGTAATAGTGTGGTAAACAAGAGGTTGGGAAAAAATAGGAGGCATGCCGTATCCTGGATACGTGCTACCAAGAGGGGGAAAAGTGCAGGGGGTGCTGGCCCCCCTGAGGAAAACCATAGCCCATGGGAGGTTGAGCATACGGATTAGAGAGAGCTCCAATGATACCGTCGGCGGCGTGAGATGCCCCCAGTGTGGTGGCACCACTAGGTCTAGGAAGATCAAGTAGAACGGTATAAACATAACCTGACTGAGTGTAGATCAGGTCATATTTTAACATCATTTGCAGAGCAGCTTCTTTGATTTGAGGAAAGTACGATGCAACATCTTTTCCGATAGGTGGAAAAAGAGATCTAAGGAACTAGTCCATGTAGACACGGTCTTCGAAGGTATGAGGTCGATATAGGCTCTTTCTTCTCCACCATTATTGGACATGGTCAGATAGGCGGGTCGCAGAAGATTGACGGAAAGAAGTCAAGAGTTCGGTACCAATGTTATAATGAAGGGGAAGCTAGAAGTAAGACAAAAAAGCCCGGACAATAGTCGCAAAGTTGGTATGAGAGGAAGGGGCCTAATCAACATACCACTTAGAAGCTTCACCTGTAAGTGTACATTGGAACAACCGAAGATAGACAGAGTCATCGATAATAGAGTTAGACGAACACCACATGTGGAAAGGTCGAACATGATTTGTAGTGTCTTCTCTAGCAAGGCATTCAAACTTTGGGATATCGGAAGGGAGCTTCGTTGGCATAGTAGGCCAACTATCATCTTGGTGTATAGGGTCATTTATCAACTGGTCAAAATTAGGGAGGCTGAGGCCTACCATGAAGGGGAGCAAGGGTGTAGCTGGGGTAGTGTCCGTTGTGGTCCCACTAGTGGTATCCCCAGAATGAGGGCCGGGGTTACCACCAGCATTAGGTCCTGCACTAGACATGGTGAAGGTGTCGGGGGGAGAACCAAAGGTGGAACGAGAAGGAGAACCCAAAGGACCAAAAGAAGAGTTGTTGTGCAGATTCGGTGGAGGACTAACTCGAATGCTATGCAGAGGAGTAAGTCTTCCTACCGGAAACTGAGGATGAAGGCCAAGAAGTCTCCGTGATAAATGCCTTGGTGGTGCAATGATGATGACACAAACACGGCACAAAGGAAAAAGAGACCAACAATGGCGGGGAGGTGTAGGATCAACTAATTACAATGTCAAAACAAGGGTAGATAGGTGCAAGTTCAATTGATTTCAATGTTTTAGAGTCTTTGCTTGGCGGTGTTAACCAAGCCCTTTTTTACTTAGGATGTGTGTGTTTTTAGGTTCCTGTGATTTCATAGATTGACGGACCAAATGACGGAGTAACATCAAACCAATATTTGGAGCCCTAGTACCTAGCCTTCCTGGACTCAGAGAGGGCTCTCTCTAATGAAGCGAAGAATGTGAGCTTGTTTGCTTAGTTTGTTTAGATTTTAGGCTAGTTTTTAAGTGTGTTTGTTTGTTTTTTTTAGTTGTTTGTGTTGGGGTTCCCATGTTTTGGCAAGTTTGGCAATACCAAAAGATGAGACAACATCAGAACCACTTTCAGACCTCAAGATATATCCCTCTTGGGTCTAGAGAGGGATCTCTCTATATAGGCAAAGGTTTTATGTCTTTGAAGCTCTGTGTTAAGATATTAGGCTAGTTATAGGCACGGATTTGTTTGTTTGATTCTTGTTTGGTTGTTGGGAAACAGGAAAGAAGGGTTCAATATGAGACAAGGCTGTATAAAGAGGATTCTAGACAAAGGAGGAAAGAATTCAGAGAGCACTCAAGACCATTGGGCAATGGAGTCAGGAAAGCATTTATTTGCTATTCAATATGCAGGCTTTCAGTTGGGCTAGTCATCTAAAGCGTTGGATCTTAAAGATGATAGTGTGGCTTGAAATGGTAGAAAGAAGGTGAAAAGAAAGGAAACCTCCAAGGTGACCTTTTAGGAATTAGATCCAGGGAGAGGACATGCCATTGGACAACCTGTGATCCAAAACCCAAAAGGTTAACTCTTCAGACAAGGAAACATTAAATATTTAAACACAAAGGTGGAAACCTGAGATTAGAGAGAGACTTTGAACTCTCAATGCTTTGGCATCTAGCTTAAGGGAACTTACAAATATTAAATTAATTGAAAAGGACCCTAGTGAGACAGAGACAGAGTTCTAAACTCCTAGTATCCCAATTCATTCAATTAAAGCCTAACAAGAACATCTAAGAACAAATTCATTAATTCATACATCAGCTAGCAGTAAATATTAGCCACTACACTGGTTAAATTAACTTGAATCAGTGCTCAGATGACACATATAGCAGAAAACATTAAAGGTAGGGAGAGTAGAAGCTTAGGGTACCATGCAAGGGTATATCCTAAACCAGATTTCTGATGCCTACCAGAGAAATGAAATGTGGTGAATTACAAAGGAAAACAGAGACAAAGTAAGGAAACATCACCGCTGCTTTAAATCAGGATCCAAAGAAATGTGCTTGTCATATTAAAGAGCAACACCAGTCATGTACAACATTGCCAACATCTTGATATTCAGTCTGAAAACATCTTCCTTAGCCTATCTTACAACTTTACACAAAGAACTATGTCTCAAGAGAAACCGCTTACAATTCACAGATATCCAATTCAACCACATTACAATGTTTTCTCATGAGTTTTTATGTCTGAAAGAGAGGCAGAGGAGGTAGATGAAACACTAAATGAAACATTAAAATAGAGTAGGAAGAGGGGCTCGAGGCCCATTCTGTTTTAATGTCTATGCATCAAACTTCTGTACTCTTTGGGTGAAAGAGTGGTCTTCGACAGGTTGAAATTTACTCCAGGTATGTCTTTGATGTACTCTCGGCTGTAGTACTCTGCAGTACTTTGGTGAATAAACGAAAGGCAGATAAAAGACTTCAAATCTGCCATACTATGTAACAAATGCTTTTGGCAGCATAGGACTGTTGTCAGGGTAGAAACCTTCTCATGGACACAATGTAGACTAAACAGTATGAGTATTGTGTCCTTTCTTGGGAGGAGACTTCTGCTGATGTGAAACCTTGCTGATATTTTTTTCTACGCATTGGGTCTTATCAGGACTTCTGTGCGAGTCATGAGGTCTTCAATCTGGTATTTTTCCCTTAAAACATTGAATTAAGGCTTAATCATATTCAATAATGTGCATTAGAACTTCTTAACTCTACATTGATACTCTTTGCCGCTTCATGACTATCTCTGCCTGTGAGATCTGAACTTTGATGGCACTGGGAAAGTTTCACACAGTTAAACCCTGTACTTTTAATGAAAATTATGCTCTAACACCCTCCCAGGCTCTTCTCTGTACTTTCAGGCTCCGAAAGAAAAAACTTCATCTGCGCTTTGCGCCACTATAATAGTGACTATGAGCAATGGCAGTCTTCACCGCCTGTACACCTGCAAAATGTACAAGTCTGTTAAGAAATCCATGCAGGGGAGTCAGATGTTGTGGAGGACTATGAGAATGGCAATGCAACATGATAAGAATGGTGAATGCAAATGGAAAATGGATAGTTCGATCATCACCGGAGGTGACGATTGACGGTGGATATTGACTAACAACATGACTCATAAAGGTTGGGTGAAATGGAATGATCTTTAATGAAAACATTAAAATTTAAATGTTAGGGCGGAATGATCTAATGTTTAAATGAAAAACATAGGCTTCAGACCTTGGAATGCAATACACGGAAAATGCATGAAAATGCGATGAAAAACATATGGAATGAGTTTGAATGGTGGGACCTGGCCATGGGTGGAGTGCGATTCAATCAAGACCGTCGGATCTCAGGAGGAGATCAACGGCTGCGATCTAATTGGAGGGGAGCAATGGGAGGGATGAAAGGTGGCTCCATTTGAATTTTGCGACTACGATCGAAGCGGGGGTGCGAGGGCCATCGGATTTAAAGTGAATCGATGGTGGGGATCACAATCGGGGGATTACAATTGGGGAGTGTAGCGGGCGGCACAGTTTGAGAGTTGCGATTGCGATCGGCGCTGGACATTAGATCTTAATAAGATCGACGGTGGATATCACTCTCGAGACTCATAGATCAAAATACCATCACATTGGAGTTTTTTGTTTTAACACAGGAATGCGCTGCCGACCATTTCTCCGATTGCGATAAGCGCCTTATGCTTTGGCGCCTAGTCTTGGCGCTTGGGTCATGTGGGGAAGTGGTTTGGGGCTGGGCCGAAGGGGGCTAGCCTGTTATAAAGAAAAATGGGTTTTTTAGCCTTAGGGACAGCGTTTAAAGCTAAAAGGAGGCTTTCGGTAGAGGTAAGAGAGGGATTTAAAATCAAATGAAGGATTTTCACTTGGTTCCAAGGATTAAATGGGTGTTTTTGGAAGACTTAGGAGGGGTTTTGGGAGCCCAAAGGGGGAATTTTAAAAATGGGAAAAAAGGTTAATATAGGAAATTTTGCAGGGATACAAGGGGCAAATGAAGGCTTTTCAAAGCACAATTTTTTCCAGATAATGAGACCTTTTGGATCGGAACAGAAGTGAAGATCTCTTAAAGGAAAATGGACACACAGAGGCTTCAAGGATGAGATATTTTCATGGGAAATGTATCTCCTAAAGGCTCCTAAAGCAATTTAGCCACCTGCTTGCTTTGACAAAATTTCATAGGTGGCTAACAGTGGCTCCACATGGGGATGGCTTCTTCTTGAAGGAGTCAAGAATTCAGAAAATAGATCTTTGGAGTAGGCCAAATGCCTGACCTTTGAACCATCTTCTCTTCTTTGATCTCAGCTGTTGCAAACATGATGTATATTAATCAGCAAAAAGCATTCCCAAAAAATCTACGTACCCATCCTACAGTGCTAAGATTTTTTCTTCAAGGTGCATTTGAATTTGTAGACCTTCTTCATCATTTTTTATTGAAAACAGAAAACACACTAATATATTTCTACCCTTATCACTCCATGAGGCCAGGTTAATTGTTGGCCTCACATGTTTCTCTACCTAATCTAATATTTGTTGGGATTAAACTATCCAGTAGGTTTCTTCTCTACATTCTAAGATAGAAATTCAAAACAGTCAAACTAGGGTTAGACAGTCTAGTTTGCTATGGATCCAAGGCATAAAGAAAGTTGCACATGGACTGAAATTGCAGAAAACTGAAAAAAAAATCTTGAAGGCTTGAAATCTGAAACTTTGAAGCATCCTTATTTTCTTAGTGACTCAGGTTTTGAGCTTTTTAGAGTCACCTTCTTCTTCATTTCAGCTCTGTTTTTGGGCTTGTTAGAGCTAATTTTTCTTTCTTCTTTGCTGGTTCAGATTTTAGGCATGTTAGAACCAACTGTCTTCACTTCCTTTGGCTCAGGTTTTGATCATGTTAGAGCCAGTCCTTTGCACTTCCAAGGTTCATGTTTTGAGCATGTCTGAACCTCCCCTTCTCTGTTTTTTTGAAACATTTTCTCTTTTTCTTGAAAATATAACACAACAACGATATTTACAATGGAAATAAAAATAGGAAATCGGAAATCAGCAGTAGTAGTGTTTGAGCATCCTGCCATTGATAGGACCCCCAAACAGCTCTGTACCATCTAGCTCTTGCAGAAATAAGGCATTTGGACCCACAGTGGCCTATATGATGTAAGGACCCTACCACAAACTGTCAAAATTTCCATGCTTTCCTTTGTCTTCTCTCCTAGAGTCCCACTTCAGAACTTTATCTCCAATTTTGAAGTCAGAAACCTTGGTTCTCTTGTCAAACAACTTCTTCATGTTTTCCTGAACTTTCAGAGCTCTGTTATAGACCTCCTCTCTAGTTTGCCGGAGATGGATTGTTTCATTTATCCTCCTTACCATACTGTCCTCTTCTGTCTGAATCTCTTGGACAATTTTAATTACTGGTACCCCAAGGCTAGTAGGAAACATTGCCTCTGTTCCATAGACAAGCTGATACGGTGACATGCCAATGGATTTCTTCATTGTAAGCTTGTCAGCCCACAAAGCATGCACTAACTTATTATGCCATGAATTCTTATTCTCTTCAAGAAATTTTTTTATGATGCTCACCAAGCTCTTGTTTGATGATTCATTTAATCCATTACCTTATGGGTAATAAGAAGTTGAATTACCAAGTGCTATTTGATACTTGTGACAAAAATCAATCATTTTCTGAGATCCAAAAGTAGCAGCGTTATCATTGATTATTTTCCTTGGGCAGCCAAACCGAGAGAGGATGTGGTCTTCTAGGAACCTAATGATGACAGAATCTGTGGCATTCCTGGAAGGTATGGCCTCTATCCACTTAGTGAAGTAGTCTGTGGCTGTAAGGATCCACTTGTGTTGTGCAGAAGAATCAGGGTGTATTTCCCCAATGAAAGCTAGGCCCCATTGCAAAAAGGGACCCTCAATAGAAATGGGTTGTAATGAAAATGGGAGGAGCTTTCTTTTACCCTCAAAAATATGGCATTTATGGCAATTCATTATCATTTTATGGATGTCATTGAAAAGCGTAGGCCAGTAATAGCCAGCTCTGAGTATCTTGTTAGCAGTGGCTTTCCAGTTCAAGTGACCTCCACACTCTCCTGCATGAAACTCCTGTTTAATCCTCTCAGCTTCAGTTTCAGGCAAACATTTAAGCAATAGGCCATTTGTATTTTTCTAGTATAAACATTCATTTAGTATGCAATATTTTCTGGCTTTTAGCTTCAGAAATCTGGCCTTATTTTTTGATAGTTCAGGAGGGGCACTGAGGTTCGTGAGCACATACAGGATATCAGAATACCAAGGAGAGTTTTGAAATTGTTCCTCAACTGTGAGATCAGGCGGTCCTTTCTGCTCATCCAAGGCATCTACCATGTTAATGTCAAGGGCTTGTAAATTTGATTCAGCCACTAATTGAGCTAAGCCCTGACCTTTGATTAGTTTTGTGGGTTTTATTTCTAGGTCATATTCTAATATCACAGCAATCCATTTTCCCCTCTTCCCATCTAGGTCTTGGGACAAAATGTCTTTAACCACTATGTTAGGCACATAGGCTATGGTGTGAGAATGCAGTATATACACCCAGAAGTATTTCAAGGCCTTTACCAAAGCATAAGCCTATTTTTCCATTATGTTATATTTTAAGGGTGCATCCCTTAGAGCTTTGCTAAAGAAAGAAATGGGCAGTTCCATTCCCTCTAGATTTTTCTGCAATAGAACTGCAACCACAGTATGCTTGGAGGCAAACGAAAATATCAGGAAATATTTTGAGAAATCTGGGCTGATTAGGACAGGAGCCTGAGTGAGTGCAAGTTTAACCGATTCAAAATATTTTTTAGCCTCTACAGTCCATTTGATTCCTACACCTTTCTTTAGCATGTTAGTCATATTCCTAAGGTGCTCAGCTAAGTTGGGAATAAACCTCTTTAGGAAGTTAATTTTCCCAATAAAGGATTGTAACTCTTTAATGTTTCTTGGGTGTGTGATTTGTAGTATTCCCTCAACTCTCTGTGGGTCTATCTTAATTCCCTTCTCTGATATAATATGGCCAAGAAGCTTACCTTCTTGAAGCCCGAACACAGTCTTCTTAGGATTTAATGACAGTCCGAACCTTCTAAATTTTTCAAAAACTCTTCTCAAATGTCTTAGGTGCTCCTCGTCAGTCTTGGAATAAACTATTATGTCATCCAGGTAGATGACAATGAAGTGCCCTATCTCTTCTGAAAAGGCTATGTACATTGCTCATTGGAAGGTCGCACCAGTGTTCATCAATCCAAAAGGCATTTTTACGTGCATAAAAGTGCCCCATGGAGTGGTAAAAGCAGTCTTGAGATGATCTTCTGGGAGTACTAAAACTTGGTTATAACCTGAAAAACCGTCTAACAGGGAGATCCTCTTTGAGCCTACTACCTTCTAAAGAATATGTTCCATCTTTGGCAAAGGGTAATTGTCTTTGAGTGAGGCTCTGTTAAGGTTCCTGAAATCTATGCACAGTCTGATCTCACCTGTCTTTTTTCTTACAGCTACTAAGTTCGAGACCCAATCAGAGAACCTCACAAGAACTATTATTCCTGCCTTGTACATCTTTTTTATTTCCTTCTCTACTGCATGCAATTTTCTTGGGTTAATTCTGCGAAGTTTCTTTCTGAAGGGTTTCTGGTTCTCTTTCAAAGGTATTTTGTGTTGTATGATGTTTGTGTCGTAGGCCTTTAAGTCCTCGTAGCTCCAGGCAAACACATCGGTGAACTCTTTGAATAAGTCAATATATTTCTTTTTCATGTCTGTGGGTAAAGACTTAGCCAGTTTAATCATCTTGGGTTTGTCTTCAGTGCCTATGTTGCATTCCTCGACATCAGAGTCTGAGTGTTCTATAGTGGGCTTTTTCGCTACATCGTTGAAATTGAAAAGATCTTCTAAAGGTGCCAGACCTCGAGGTATGTTTTTATCTTTTTCTTGTAGCACCTCTATTTCCTCTTTTCCTGCGTTCTCGTATTCTTCGGTTGGATTTCCAATTTATTCAGTTAACAAGTTTATTTCAATGTTACGGGGTGATTCTTCCTCATCCAAGGGCTCTTCACTTAGGCAGCTATCATTAGACTTAGAGACTGAATCGGAAAATTCAAACTCGTTCTTGCCTATCAGGAAATCCTCAATATTCTTATCGCCCTCAAAGACCTGCCAATATTTCTCATTGTCAGGTACTGCAAGTCTGAATTTCATCTTAATGATGATTTTTTTGTCACTAGGATTCTTATGGTATGAACTAGCTATGTAGGCTAATCCATTTGCAATTACCTTCTAACTCCTAGGAACAAAAACCAGTTCATATTATACAAAGGTTTTCAATAAATCCATAGCGTCATTCCTGTACGCTCTCAATATAGGGTGTTTAGCTATGTACTCACTGTTTACTTGCTTTATGATCAACTCATATTCTCCATGCACAGTTATCCTTCGGGCCCCTAGTTTTCTCAATAAATTCAGGCCTAGGATAAGAGCCTCATACTCCGCAATATTGTTTGTGCACTTGAAGCTCAGATTGAAGGCATGACTCTTGGCATAGTCACTCTCAGTGTTATGTACCCACACTCCTGCTCCTGCAGTTCTCCTGGTGCACGACCCATCAAAATTCATTTCCCATAAAGGTTCGTTCTTGGTTTTATCATCAATTTCTTTACTAGTGTTGTTTTCACTGGTCTGTTGTGTTACAGGGTTTGCATTGGGCTTTGGAGGGTTTCACTCTTCGTGCTGCGTACGTGGTTTGGAGAGATGACTAACCAGTTTTTGGCACTCTATTTCTTGCTTACTCAGAGTTTCATTTTCAGTGCATTGTTCATAGGTTTCTTCCTCGTTTTCTTCTGAGGCTAGAGTGGCCATTATGTTGAAAACCATGGGCTCTACCCTATTGTTTGTATCTCTATTTTCTAGTTCTGGTTCTTCTAAGGGTTCATCGTTGCAAAGGATGAAGGAGTCCAAATCCGTGTGTAGAGAGTACAAAGGGGAATTTTTAGGCTTTTCAGGGCTACTGACCAAAAATTTCATTTGTGCCTCTCTATACAGTCTCCTAAGCTAGCTAAATACAGGGATTGTGGCATATGAGCCATCCATATGCATAGTACCTTGCAGCTTGGCTCCCCATGACCTCGATAGTAGCATACCATACTTAGGTGGCACATCTACCACCACAACATCCATAACCATACATTTTGCTGTAATCTGGGCCAAGTTCACACACAAGTCCTTGATTAGGCCAAGTCACCTTACTCTGCTAGAGTCAAACGAATATAGATCTTTATAAGGACGGGTTATCTCTAGGCCTAACCGCTCCATAAATACCTTAGGTATTAATTTGTGTGATGCCCCAGAGTCATGCATTGCGTTGTGAAGGATCTTGTCATGAATATTGAGACTGATATAAAAAGGAGGGACTACCCCTTCCTGAAACCTCCCCTCTATCTTTGGGCCAAATAGAAGGGTTGGTTGAGCATCACTCAGATTGACATTGTCACTGTTTTCCCCTAGATTTAAAGCTTTCAAAATTTTGCCTTTATATACATCTTGAGTGGCCAACTCCGAGAGTGGGATAGAGATTTTAATTTTAGCAATCTCACTCTCCAAATTGAAGATGGATTGACTCTTTATAATGCTCAACTCTGTCTTGTTAGTCACCACTTTAGTGGCAGGCTCAGTGTGCTGACTCTCACTATGTACAGGATTAGGAACTGTTTTATCAGGAGCACTTACTATAGTGCTAGTGCTGCTAGTTGGTTGACTTTGTTTATTAGTTTTTTGGTTGTACTTTCCTTTTTCCTTCCCAGAACTCTCAGTTGCTGATTTGCTACCTTCAGTAGTCACTTTAGAAGTTTTCTCAGGCCTTTTCTTAATGGTAATCTCAGAAGCTTTGGGTTTAGAATTGTCCAAGCTCTTTTTGCTTCTAATTTCATACTGTTCTCTGACCTGCACGATGGCATTTTCAAATCCTATCCTGTAATCCTCAGATTCTAATCCTTCCTCATCCCAATATGAGGGTGAGGGTTGATCTTCTTCTGTGGAATAGCTGTGGATTGAGTTATCTGTCTCAAACATATTTATTGTGTTCTCCTCAGACTCTTCTATGATTCCCTCACCTTCATCAAGAAATTTCTCCTGAAATGGGGGAATAACTTGCTGGTCCGAGTCTCTTTGTCTGTTGGGAGGGGTATTGTTTCTCCTGAAGTTCTGGTTCTGGTTATGATTTTTGTTTCTGTTCTGATTACTAACTGTGACAACCATTTTTTCCATCATTTGCTGTAGCTTTTCCAAGTTTTTAGATAGACGGTCATAATTGGAGTCATATTTGGAAGCTACGGTGTCATCTCTATATGTTGCCCTTTTCTCAGCCCTCATTCTGGCTTTTTTCTCAATCAAGTTAGCCTCTACACTCACTACTCCTTTTTGCATATCTTCCAATGTATTGTAATCTCTCTCCCTAAGCTGGTAGGCCCTGTCATCATCAAAGCCTTCAGGGTATTTCACTAGGGCCATACCTTGGGGAGGTTTCATGTGTGGAGGAAGGGTGTTATAAATGCTATTGAACCTTGTAGAGTAGTCATGGACACTCTCTCCTACGTTTCTTTTAAGGTTCTTGTAATCCGCTAATATTTGTAGAGGGTTGGCCTTAACTTCAAATTTGTTTATGAAGGTTTGATATAGAGAGGGAAGATCATGGATGGTATTAGGAGGTAGGCCTTTAAACCATTTCTTCATGTCACCTTCTAAAATCTATGCAAAGATTCTCATCTTGACTGTCTCATCATCTATTTCCATCTATTCAAATGAATCTTCCATCCTATCTACATGGTGTTGCACTGTTGTACACTCTTTTGCAGTGAAATGTGGGATCTTTGATTGATAATCATTGGGTAAGGGCACTAGAGGCTGAGGTAACACCAGAGGTGCATACCAGGCTGCCATGATGATGTTCTGAGGAGGTGAAGGGTTGGCTTGAGCAGCCGATATGTGGATGATAGGAATACTAGGACCAGTAGTGGTATGTTGAGCCGATTTAGGATGACAGAGCCCCAAGTTTTGAATGAAATGAATATCGGGAGGTGTATATAGAGGGGTCTCTCTATCACTAATGTGTTTACCACTTTGAGGTGGTGAACCAGGAAGCTCAAGGTCCAACTAGTCTATAGTGCCGAATGACCTAGTTCTAGGTAATCTGCTTGGTAGGTCTAGGTCAAAATGAATGTCTGATAGAGCTGTGAAATCTTCAGGGGTAGAGTTAGCTCTATGGATGTGTCTAGAAATAGTTGTTATTTTAGGTGTAGGATATTTTCTAAGAATGTTCTCAGGGTTTCCAACTATTTCAGGTGGGTTTGGGTTAGGATAGGCTCTTGTGTGAATGGTTCTTGAAGCTAGAATGTTGCTTTCAAATCAAGAAGCTTAATCCTACTCGCTACTTCTATTATGGCTAATGTTGTTATGGAGGTTGGTCTCCCAGTGGATTCTTATGTGAACCAAGATAATCAGCAGGCCTACTGATCACCAATGGAGTCTTTGGTCGTTAGGGAACTATGGAGTTGCCAGGTGGAAGGTTTATAATGTTTCAAGAATGGTATACTATCCACCACAGTGATTAACCACCAAAATAAGGCTACTACGGTCTCCTTCGAGTTTGTGAAGTGTTCAAAGGTGTGTTTTACTCAAAGTCCTCAGTGGAGTCACCATTATGTTGGGGTTCCCATGTTTTGGAAAGTTTGGAAATACCAAAAGATGAGACAACATCAGAACCACTTTCAGACCTCAGGATCTAGCCCTCCTGGGTCCAGAGAAGGATCTCTCTATATAGGCAAAGGTTTTATGTCTTTGAAGCTCTATGTTAAGATATTAGGCTATTTATAGGCATGGGTTTGTTTGTTTGATTCTTGTTTGGTTGCTAGGAAACAGGAAAGAAGGGTTCAATATGAAACAAGGTTGTATAAAGAGGATTCTAGACAAAGGAGGAAAGATTTCATAGAGCACTCAAGACCATTGGGAAATGTTGTCAAGAAAGGGTTTACTTGCTATTCAATATGCAGGCTTTCAGTTGGGCTAGTCATCTAAAGCGTTGGATCTTAAAGATGATAGTGTGGCTTGAAATGGTCGAAAGAAGGTGAAAAGTAAGGAAACCTCCAAGGTGACCTTTCAGGAATTAGATCCAGGGACAGGACATGCCATTGGACAGCCTGTGATCCAAAACGCAAAAGGTTAACACTTCAGACAAGGAAACATTAAATATTTAAACACAAAGGTGGAAACCTGAGATCAGAGAGAGACTTTGAACTCTCAATGCTTTGGCATCCAGCTTAAGGGAACTTAGAAAGGTTAAATTAATTGAAAAGGACCGTAGTGAGACAGAGACAGAGTTCTAAACTCCTAGTATCCCAATTCATTCAATTAAATCCTAACAAGAACATCTAAGAACAGATTCATTAATTCATACATCAGCTAGTAGTAAATATTAGCCACTACACTAGTTAAATTAACTTGAATCAGTGCTCAGATAACACATATAGTAGAAAACATTAAAGGTAGAGAGAGCAGAAGCTTAGGGTACCATGTGGGGGCATATCCTAAACCAAATTTCTGATGCCTACTAGAGAAATGAAATGTGGTGAATTACAAAGGAAAACAGAGACAAAGTAAGGAAACATCACCGCTGCTTTAAATCAGGATCCAAAGAAATGTGCTTATCATATTAAAGAGCAACACCAGTCATGTACAACATTGCCAAAAACTTGATATTCATTCTGAAAACATCTTCCTTAACCTATCTTACAACTTTACACAGAGAACTATGTCTCAAGAGAAACCGCTTACAATTCACAGATATCCGATTCAACCACATTATAATGTTTTCTCATGAGTTTTTATATCTGAAAGAGAGGTAGAGGAGGTAGATGAAACACTAAATGAAACATTAAAATAGAGTAGGAAGAGGGCTCGAGGCCCATTTTTTTTTAATGTCTATGCATCAAAATTCTGTACTCTTTGGGTGAAAGAGTGGTCTTCGACATGCTGAAATTTACTCCAGGTATGTCTTTGATGTACTCTCGGCTGTAGTACTCTACAGTACTTTGGTGAATAAAATAAAGGCAGATAAAAGACTTCAGGTCTGCCATATTGTGTAACAAATGCTTCTGGCAGCATAGGACTGTTGTCAGGGTGGAAACCTTCTCATGGACACAATGTAGACTAAACAGTATGAGTACTGTGTCCTTTCTCGGGAGGAGACTTCTGCTGATGTGAAACCTTGCTGATATTTTTTTTTGCGCATTGGGCCTTATCAAGCCTTCTGTGTGAGTCATGAGGTCTTCAATCTGGTATTTTTCCCTTAAAACATTGAATTAAGGCTTAATCATATTCAATAATGTGCATTATAACTCCTTATCTCTGCACTGATACTCTTTTCCGCTTCATTACTGTCTCTGCCTGTGAGATCTGAGCTTTGATGGCACTGGGAAGGTTTCGCACAGTTAAAACCTATACTTTTAATGAAAATTACACTCTAACACCCTCCCAGGCTCTTCTCTTTACTTTCAGGCTCCGAAAGAAAAAAACTTCATCTCCACTCTGTGCCACTATAACAGTGACTATGAGAAATGGCGGTGTTCACTGCCTGTACACTTGAAAAATGCACAAGTCTATTAAGAAATCCATGCAGGGGAGTCAGATGCTGTGGAGGACTGTGAGAATGGAAGTGCAACATGATAATAACGGTGAATGCAAATGGCAAATGGATCATTCGATCATCACGGGAGGTGATGATCGACGGTGGATATTGACTAACGACATGACTCATAAAGGTTGGGAAAAATGAAATGATATTTAACGAAAACATTAAAATTTAACTGTTAGGGTGGAATGATCTAATGTTTAAATGAAAAAAATAGGCTTCGGATCTTGGAATGCAATACATGGAAAATGCATGAAAATGCAATGAAAAATAGATGGAATGAGTTTGAATGGTGGGACCCAGCCATGGGTGGAGTGCGATTCAATCAGGACCGTCGGATCTCAGGAGGAGATCGACGAATGTGATCTAATCGAAGGGGAGCGATGGGAGGGACGGAAGGTGGCTCCATTTGAATTTTGCAACTGCGATCGGAGCGGGGGTGCGAGGGCCGTCGGATTTAAAGTGAATCGACGGTGGGGATCACAATCAGGGGATCACAATCAAGGAGTGTAGTGGGTGGCACGGTTTGAGAGTTGCGATTGCGATCAGCGTTGGCTGTCAGATCTTAATAAGATCGACAGTGGATATCACTCCTGAGACTGATAGATCAAAACGCCATCGCATCGGAGTTTTTTGTTTTAACACAGGAATGCACTCCCGACCATTTCTCCGATTGCGATAAGCGCCTTATGCTTTGGCACCTGGTCTTGGCACTTGGGTCATGTGGGGAAGTGGTTTGGGGCTGGGACGAAGGGGGATAGCCTGTTATAAAGAAAAATGGGTTTTTTAGCCTTAGGGACAGCGTTTAAGGCTAAAAGGAGGCTTTCAGTAGAGGTAAGAGAGGGATTTAAAATAAAATGAAGTATTTTCACTTGGTTCTAAGGATGGGTGTTTTGGAATACTTAGGAGGGGTTTTGGGAGCCCAAAGGGGGAATTTTAAAAATGGGAAAAAAGGTTAATATAGGAAATTTTGTAGGGATACAAGGGGCAAATGAAGGCTTTTCAAAGCACAATTTTTTCCAGACAATGAGACCTTTTGGATCGGAACAAAAATGAAGATCTTTTAAAGGAAAATGGACGCACAGAGGCTTCAAGGATGAGATATTTTCATGGGAAATGTATCTACTGAAGGCTCCTAAAGCAATTTAGCCACCTGTTTGCTTTGAAAAAATTTCATAGGTGGCTAACAGTTTGGAGAAAACACTGATCAAGTGGATCAAAATAGAACAAGAAAATGAGATCAATTGGGCTATGGGGTCAAAAGCAAGCCAAGGATGTCAAGACAATGGGTAGGGTGTACTGCAGGGCCGATTTAGTATAGTGAATGGATATTTCAGGTGGTTTATGAAGTGAAATGAACATAAATTTTGTGCAATACAAGGGGATATTAAGCATAAATAGTTTAAACAACAAGTATTCATGTGGTAGGGCTAACCATTAATCACTATGAATCCAACTCAAACTGATAGATGCAAAAAATAAACATTCAGGTGACATATAGAAGTATAAGACCCTCTAACTGTGGGAAAATCACCTTCAGTGGTTGAGAACACATGTAAGACAAACTAACAGCTCAAAATGTGGAAAGGAGACTCCTAAGCAACACATTCAAACTGATGAGAACTTTCAGATAAGTCTGTAAGTATAGGTAGAGGGCAAGATCAAAACAAGACCTCTCTGATTTAAACTAGACAGTCAAAACTTCAAAGGAGATTTTATTAATGAGGTTTTAAATAGCTATGAGTAAGCAAGGCATACCATAAATCAAACAAGATAGCATGTCATATAAATCATTAAGGAAATAAATAACAAGTTCCTAGTGGACCAAAGGGAAATTAAGAATCCTTTGACATGACTAAGAAAGATGAAAACATAGAAGTTGTAATGAATCAAGAAATTTGATGAGCCTCCATAGGCATACCTCAAAATATTCTTTACTAACCTAAATCAAGCAAGAAACATGGATACATATGTGGAAAACTGAGAAAAAATAACTGGAAAGAAGCACAATACCATTTACCAAGCCATGGAATCCTGCACATAGATGCTCTCCATATTCTATGCAAGAAAGTCAGGCTATTCACTCCATAAAACAAGTTTGATCATCAAAACTCATAACATATATTACTCTAAGCTCAGTCAAGTTCTTAAGCTCTTCAAAGTCCAGCTTGTTTATCAAATCTTCAACCAACAATATTACAATGATTCTCCATGAGTTATATAGGAGAATGAGAAGATAAGCTTCACAAAACTGACTAGAAGCTCATAGGCTAAAAACTAATATCTGATTTTGTCCTTGAGGCTTTGCAAAGCCCAAGGCACAAAATATCTTCAAAATATCTATAAGATGCTAAAAAAGGAAAAAATATTGAATTTTCATTACTGACAATGGCTAAAAAAAAGGCCTAACGCACATTTGGATAAGCCACTACACAAAACTGCCTTTTTTCCAAAATGCTACAGGAACGTAGCAGCAGAAAATTCCTTGTTTTGCAGACAACTTTTGAGGGACCTCCCAATGTCGAAACGAGGCCTGCGATGGCTCTTTGGAAAGACCTGAATGTCTAGTTTCTGAAAATACTTTATTTTTCCAAAAATTATCACTAAAAATATATCAAAAACTAAACTGAGTGAAAAAAACTAGAAAAAGTAGCCCTTGCTGATATGTGAGGCAGAAAGCCAAAAAATCACTGTTTTACGCCTCTTTGGGGGATCAAAACACATCCTTTGGATCTGAAATTTTCTGAGTAGATGCCCTTGAATTTAATTCATCTAATGATACCACTCTCAATGGCTGAGGATGCTCCAAAAAAAAATGGCTGCGCCCATGAATTTCTGCAATTGGGCCCAAAAATGTCAAAAAAACAAGATCATGTCGAAATTTGCTCAATTTTGGCGAGCAATATAGAAATTTGCTGAATAATGAAGATTTATCCACCGATATTATCCTGGTCACACACTAATTCGAATTCATGCATAACACATAACCTCTTCTACAATTGATCGTCAATATGCGTAAATAGAAACAGTCGCATGCGCACATAAACACAATATGTATGGGGAAAGCTTATAGCTGAAAACCCCCAGATATTTTGTATATTATAATAGAAGAGAACATGTAACAATACATATACTATCTCCAAAAGTTACACACAAACTAGCTCAGTTTTGAACAAGTCACGGGTTCAAAACTCATCCACTATTTGCCTGCCTCTACTCCGCAATCCAAGTTGGTGTAATGAGAGATCCAAGTTTGAATCCCACTGGCTTGATCTGCGCAATACTCATTGGCAATATCCTCCAATGCTTGTGCAAATCTCATGCACAACTAATGTCACAACTAATAGCAAACTCACCCTTTCATCTACCTCTTCCACTGGTCTTCACTGAACTGTCCATGCACTGCAGTCAACTGATGTGTTCTTTAGTAATGAGTTAATATTTAGTGAATTAAATAATATTTAATTCACCCCACTCATCTCTAGTGTATTATCCAGTTAAACTAAACACAACTAGTTCAACTAAGTTAACCCGAACACAACTCCACCAACTGTCTCATCAACTCCACCAAATTCGCCACTTGAGTTCTAAATCGAAGTCAACCATGCATGAGCTCACCAAACCCCTAGGAATAGCATAATTCCTTCTGTCAAATGCATGGGCCACATCCGTAGCTCCAACTGAATTGCTGCAAGAGGATAAACTGAAGTTTATAGTCCAAATATTATTAAGGGTTAATAATATTTGACTGACCTATTTTTAGACAGGTAGTCTAAAAATAGACTTCGACCTGTATGTCTAAAAATCGTTGTCCATCTATTTTTACCAACTTGACCAATCATCCAAGAATAGCACACTGCAACTCCTAGACCATGCTCCTTATGTCTAAAAATAGACATAGTCTAAAAATAGACTCTGCGCCAAAAATAGCCTGCGGGCCCACTTAGTGAAGGCGACTTCATTTCACTAAGCTCCATCATCTTGTTGCATTTTCAACACTCCCTCTCAACAAGATATGGATTATCTGCAACCCCTATCCTGCCTCTGTGGAATTCGAATTTTCTCCTGGTGAGCGCCTTCCTCAAGATGTCAGCATCCTAATCCTCCATGGGAACATATGAAAGTAACATGATTCTCTGCTGCACACAATCTCTGATATGATGGTACCTGATGTCGATGTGTTTGGATCTATCATGAAATATTGGATTAGCCGAGAGTTTAATGCAACTCTGGTTATCACAATAAATCACAGTAGGCTCCAAGTGTGACCCGAACAATTCGACGAGGATCTTCCTCATCCAAATAGCCTCGCATGCAGCCAAGCTTGCTGCCATGTACTTGGCCTCTGCTGAACTGAGTGCCACGGATCTCTGCTTCCTGCTGTACCAGGAAACTACTGTCGACCCAATGCTGAAAACTCCTCCGGATGTGCTCTTTCGGTCCGTTGGGCTCCCTGCCCAATCTGCATCACTGAAGCCAGAAAGCTTCGCTCCATCCTCCTGTCTGTACCATAGACCATATCCCGATGTGCCACTAAGATAACAAAATACATGCTTGCCTGCCTTCCAAAAGAGCTTGGTAGGCTTAACCATAGCTTACGAAAGCTGGTTAATAGCATAGCATATATCGGGTCGTGTATTGACCAGATACATAAGCGACCCCACCAACTGTCGATAGACAGTGGCATCCACTACCTCTGCTGAAGTAGCATCCTCCTTCCTCCAACCACCAGGAAGAGGAGTATCAACAGGCTTGCAGCCATGCATGTTGAACCTCTCCAAAATCTCCCGAGCATACTTGCTCTGAGAAACAAACAGTCCACCACTGCGCTGCCAAATCTCCAATCCCAGGAAATAATGAAGGAGGCCCAAGTCCTTCATCTCAAACTCTCTAGCAAGATCCTCCTTGCATGAAAGTATCAACAGCTCATCACCCGTCAAAATAAGATCATCTACATACAGTACAATGGTCAGCAACTTCCCCTCCACCACAATCTGGTACAAGTTAGGATCTGCCTCACTCTTGGAGAATCCAAGTCCGGTGAAATAACTGTCTATCCGTGTGTACCAAGCACAAGGTGCTTGCTTCAGCCCGTACAGTGCTCTCTTGAGTCGGCAAACATTCGACTCACTGCTGAATATCTCGAAACCTTCGGGCTGCTCTATGTACACCTCCTCCTCAATGACTTCGTTGAGGAACGCAGTCTTCACATCCATCTAATGGATGTGCCACCCCATCTATGCTGAGAGAGCTAGGATCGTCCGTATGGAAGAGTACCTTGCGACAGGTGCAAAGGTCTCCTCATAATCGATCCCCTTGATCTGTGAGAAGCCACGGGTAATAAATCTTGCCTTGTACTTCTCCACACTCCCGTCAACTACCTGCTTCAATTTGTAGATCCATCGCGAACCCACCATTGATTTCCCCTCCGGTTGCGGGACAATCTCCCATGCACTTTTTCTGACAATCGAATCATACTCTTCCACCATGGCATCTACCCATGTGGGGTCCTCCACAGCTTCCTCGAAAGAGGATGGCTCTGTCACGACACATTTTCTCACAAGAGCCATGTATCCAGTGTATCGGTCCGGTGACTGTCTCTGTCTGCGCTGTGCTGTAGGTGGTCCTACAACCTTCTCTACATCTCGAGCCAGTCGCTCAGCTTCTGTAGTGCGGTTGCACCCTCTGATGGTTGGCGCTGCATGAGTGGTCTCTTCCACTCCATGATCTTCCTCTTGTGTCTGATCCACATCCGGAAGCTCCTCCTTAGGAACTAATAGCTCCTCTTTTGCATGCAAGTGTGGCTCCCTCTCAAGCGAACACTTCGTGGCTTTCTCCTCCTGAAATTTGATATCCCGTCGCACAACAGTATTGCGACAGTATGGAAAATACACACGATAGTTGTGGGGCATATCAGTGTACCCCACAAATATCCCAACCTCTACGGTCAGCTCCAGCTTCTTTCTAGCGTCCTTCGTCACATGCATGTAGACAGGTGAGCCAAAAATCCTCAAATGAGAAATGTCAGGCCTCTTGCCAGAAAACGCCTCCTCCGGTGTACTCATGCCAAGTATCTTGTGAGGACAACGGTTCTGCACATACACTATAGTATTGCATGCCTCAGCCCACAAGTGAAGGGGTAGGCCCTGATCATGCAACATCGCCCGTGCAGCACCCACGATCATTCTGTTCTTCCGCTCAGCAACCCCATTCTGTTGTGGGTTATGGGGTGTGATGAGCTCTCTCCGAATCCCTTCTGCTCTGCAAAAGTCCTTGAATTCAGCAGAGATGAATTCACCACCATTTTCACTCCTAAGAGCCTTCACATGCTTCCCTGATTCCTTCTCAACCAGCGCCTTGAATTCACTAAAATTTGAATATGTCTCGCTCTTCTTCTGCATGAAGAAGATCCAGCACTTCCGAGAGAAATCATCAAAAAAGATCACATAGTACTTGTGCTTTTTTGTCGAAGCTACTGAGAAAGGACCACACACGTCTGTGTGAACTCTCTCAAGGATCGTCGTGGCGTGACTATCCTTCTCGTGAAAGGTGGCTTTCACATATTTTCCTAAGGTACACCCCTTGCACTGATCTGACTGCGCAAGAGTGCCCTTAGGAAGCCCAGTAGAAATCTGCTGCAGTATCTTCAAGGCTCCATGGTGAAGGTGGCCCAATCTCTGGTGCCACAGCTCACCATCATCCCGGCTCACCACTGCTTCCACCTTGCATGCCGTTGCTGCGCTGCCATCTACTTGCAACTGATAAAGGTTCTTGAATCGAACCCCTATCTTCCGGGTCTCTCCAGTTGTCTTACTGCGCAGGAAGGCCTTTCCCTCGCTGAAGACCACATCGTACCCCTTGTCTTCCAACATTGCCACAGAGATCAGATTCTTCATCAATCCTGGAACATGCAATACTTCCTTCAATACGAAGGGTTTACCAGACTCCCTCTCAAAGGAAATGGTACCAATACCGGTCGCACTGTATCTACCATCATCGCCCATCTTAATGTGCACTCCAAGATCTTTTTCCTCCAGATCTGAAAACAGATCCCGATCTCCTGTCATGTGAAATGACACACCACTATCCAAGAACCATACTGATCCCATCACACTTGAGACCAAGCATGCGATTAGTGAAAAATCCAGTTCAAACTGGGAGGCCAATGCCTCTCTCGTTGCAGATCCAACAGCCTTCTTATTTTTCTTCTTCTGCGGACAATTTGTGGCATAGTGTCTGTGCTGGTGACAGTGAAAACACTTCACCTTGGACATGTATTGCTTCTTGATCTGTGAGAAAAAATTATTTCTAGCACAGAGATCGACTGTAGGGGCATTTACTGGATATATCACCTTTCAGAGAAAGGATGGATCCAGAGGCTACCTGGCCCGTTACAGACTCTGTCTACCGAAATAATTGTAATCACTGTAATAGATCCCGACGATCAATTACCTATGATACCATATATAAATTTTCTGAATAATGAATATTTATCCACCGAGATTATCCTGGTCACACACTAATTCGAATTCATGCATAACACATAACCTCTTCTACAATTGATCATCAATATGCGGAAATAGAAACAGTCGCATGCGCACATAAACACAATATGTATGGGGAAAGCCTATAGCTGAAAACCCCCAACTATTTTGTATATTATAATAGAAGATAACATGTAACAATACATAGCACAATACTCCTCACAAGTACTCAGTACTATCTCCAAAAGTTACACACAAACTAGCTTAGTTTTGAACAAGTCACGGGTTCAAAACTCATCCACTATTTGCCTGCCTCTACTGCGCAATCCAAGTTGGTGTAATGAGAGATCCAAGTTCGAATCCACCCAAGTTGATCTCACAACTTTCGTTGGAAATTACCTGAATGAACAGTAAACTCAGTACAAATCTGACAACAACTAATAGCAAACTCACCCTTTCATCTACCTCTTCCACTAGTCTTCACTGAACTGTCCATGCACTGCAGTCAACTGATGTGTTCTTTAGTTGAATAATGAGTTAATATTAGTGAATTAAATAATATTTAATTCACCCCACTCATCTCTAGTGTATTAGCCAGTTAAACTAAACACAACTAGTTCAACTAAGTTAACCCGAACACAACTCCACCAACTATCTCATCAACTCCACCAAACTCTGCCACTTGAGTTCTAACTGAATTCAACAATGCATGAGCTCACCAAACCCCTAGGAATAGCGTAATTCCTTCTTTCAAATGCATGGGCCACATCCGTAGCTCCAAATGAAGTGCTGCAAGAGGATAAACTGAAGTTTATAGTCCAAATATTATTAAGGGTTAATAATATTTGACTGACCTATTTTTAGACAGGCAGTCTAAAAATAGACTTCGACCTGTATGTCTAAAAATAGCTGTCCATATATTTTTACCAACTTTACCAATCATCCAAGAATAGCACACTTCAACTCCTAGACCATGCTCCATATGTCTAAAAATAGGCATAGTCTAAAAATAGACTTTGCGCCAAAAATAGCCTGCGGGCCCACTTAGTGAAGGCGACTTCATTTCACTAAGCTCCATCATCTTGTTGCATTTTCAACAAGCAAGCCCCTCATGGGTTCTTGGAAATATTTAAGGAAGCTGAGGCCAATATTTTGAGTGCTAATGTGCCTTTATCCACTTTTTCTACCGGGCACCCTCTTTTGGCAGTTTTGAGTTATTCTTGTGCAACCTTTAATTCTTTCAGGAAAATTGATTTAGTTTTTTGTAGTGCCCAATTATCTTCTTTTGTAGGCTCAAGTCTCTGTTATATCTCTCTAACTTATCTTCCAAATGCTCATTGGCTCTTTCAAGCCATGATTCTTTGTCATTCTCTACTTCTTGGGTGAGCAAGGAAGTGAGAGGATAAGATCGGACAAAGACTGCCTCTTTTTCTTTCTTTTTCTCCAAAGCTCTCTTGAGACCCATAGTCCTAGGCCTCTTTCTCATTGGTTTCTCTTCTTCTTCAGTATCATTTAATTCAACCATAAGCTCTTCAAGCTTGACTTGTGCTTTGGAGGCTTCCCTTTGGTACTTGAAATCTCGAGCCTCAAAAACTACCATTTAACCACTCATTTGTTTGTTTTGCATCTGTAGAACATGTATGAAGTCCTTTCAGCTTTCTAGATCAGCTTATAGGTCATTAATCTGGTCTTCTCTATTTCGCAAAAGAGCCTTAAAGATTCTAGCTTCATTATCACTATCATCACTGTCTATCTGTATGATATCAAATTCCCTTTCCTTTTCATGACTACTCTCTTATTTTTCTTTCCCCTTGCCTCGGATAGGCTTCTTGGTCCTCTTCCTATTTGGTAATTCAACAATGCTCTTCTTAGGCAGTTTGCCTCTACTTCTTAGCTCTCTTGTGACATTTCTGGTCAATGTTGGAGTGGTATTTTTCTTTGCTGATCTAGTTTTTCTAGGCTTCGCCATGTTTGGAGGAAGAGTCATGGCCCCTTGCCTAGGAGAGGTAGCTAGCACATGCTCTTGGCTGTGTGGAGGAGAAAAGGGAGGAGGTTTATCTATTTACAATTTCCCAACTTGGTCTTTTACCTTGCTACTTCCATCATCATCTTTGTCATTGTTTTCTTCTATTTGAATATTGCCTTGTTTGTTTTTATCACTACTATGCTCATGGTCACTGATTTGGTCCTTTTGCCCCATGTTGCCCTCTTTGGAATGCTCACTGTGTGGTGTTTGATTGTCATCATCACTACTTAGCTAAGGGAACCACCATTTGAACAGATGCTTAGCTCTTGGACGATCTCTACCAAATGATCGCTGGAAGAGGGGAAGACTACATCAACCCGATGGAAAAAGGCTCAGTAAGTTGGAGAAGTATTCAAAGCTCAGAATTGGGATCAGAGCTGACATGGGACGATTGGCAGCAAGGGGGCTAAGAGAAAAACACAAGGATATGTGCCAGTGTTGCAAGAGTCAATTGGATTGGAGCTGAACTTCAAGGGTACCCAATATTGTCAGATATGAATGTTGTAAGTGTTTTTATAGCCAAGGTAGAAACCACGGTGCCAGAAGACTAGAGGATACCTTTGATGGAAGTGGCATTACAGTCCACATCTTCAATATGGTGGAGTAACCATCGTGACTCACTGATGCGCTGGGATGAGGTGGTGGCAGTGATGAAAGCCAGATTTCAAGAGGAAAAGGATCCCAGGTGGAGGGACCAGTACCAAGGGGACATAAGTCCCATAAACCATCTGAAAGAATGTGAAGCACAATGGCAAGCTGATGAATACCCTGAGGAATTGTGGGTCCACAGGTTCATCCACTCCTTGGATGTGATCCCAAAAGCCTGGTACTTAATGAAGGAAAAGAGAAGAGGGACCCAAGATTGGCAGGAGGTTGCGGAGAAATTCATAAAGTGTTTCACCTTTGAGGGAAAAACAGAGAAAATTACACAAGCCTTGCAAGCTATCAATTAGGTGTTGTTCTTTCCTGATAACCTATAGACAGATGAGTAGTCCTCGTGGTACCAGGGTATCCAGTGGAAAGTGGCATGTCAAAAGATTAATAGTGAGATGGATGACGACAACCTGGAGGACCTCAGACATCTGTATTTCGAAGAAACAAAGGGGGAGAGGGACATTAAAGAGGAACCCACTACAGAAGGTATCCACCTCCTGCCACTCATAACTAAAAAGGTCAACATTGGGACGGAGGATAAACCCAAGCTGGTGACCATTGGAGACTACTGGGATGAGCAGACAACAAAGGAAATATTTAGTCTACTTGAGGAGTATGAGGACTTGTTTCTGTCATCAGTAGTAGATCTCAAGGGCATAAAAGGAGATATGGGGGAAATGATAATAATGCTGAAGCCTAATGCTCGGCCTGTCAAACATATACCATATCGGTTAAACCCAAGGGTGAAGTAAAAAATGAAAGCAGAGATCGACAAAATGCTGAAAACCGGGCTCATATTCCCTGTAGAAGAGGTAGAATGGGTAAGCCCCATTGTTATACAAAGCAAAAAGGAGAAATAAGAGATACGAGTCTGCGTGGATTACCGAAGCCTAAAAAATGCCTGTGTCCATGACCCATTCCCTACCCCATTCAGTGACGAAGTGCTTGACAACGTTGCAGGGAATGAAGCATACTCATTCACGAACGAATTTTCAGGTTACTATCAGGTGAGAATAGTGGAAGAATACAAGGCAAATACAACCTTCACTACCGAATGGGGCTCATTTGCATACAACATGATTCCATTCGGACTGAAGAATGCACCTGCAGTTTTCTCTTGCATTGTGATAGCGACGTTCCGAGAATACATTCACAAGTTCCTGGAAGTCTATATGGATGATTGGACTGTGTATAGCTTGCTGAAATACTATGTGAGCCTGCTAACAGTAATGTTTGATAGGTGTAGACAACTACAGATCTCATTGAATCTGAAGAAATGCATATTTGTTGTACCATTCAGGACCTTTCTGGGGCATGTGGTATGTAATCAAGGTGTCTGTGTAGATCCAACTAATGTCACAGTAATTTTCAATATGGAGGCTCCAGAGACCGTCAAATAGCTGTTGTCACTTCTGGGACACACAGGCTACTACTGGAATTTCATCCGCAACTACTCCAAAATAATAGTGCCCTTGGAGATACTGCTAAAGAAATCAGAGCAATTTCAATGGACGGACAGCTGCAAGGAGGCACTGGACATGTTGAAAGAAAAGTTGGCAAGTGCACCGATACTAGTCCACCCGAACTAGGACAAACAATTCCATGTGCACATTGATGCGTCTGGCATTACACTTGGTGCAATTCTAGCTCAGCCGGGGGACACCTCAGTCGATCATCCAGTGTATTTTGCCAGCCGCAAGTTGTCAACAGCAGAGCGCAACTACACGATAATTGAGCAAGAAGCATTGGAAATGGTGTACTCACTCCAAAAGTTCTGCCACTACCTATTGCGAGGTAAGTTAAAATTCTTCACGGATCATCCCGCATAAAAATATCTGGTAAACAAACCAATCTTAGAAGTGAGGATTTTCCGGTGGCTCCTACTTTTCCAAGAATTCACATTCGAAGTAATTGTAAAGCCTGGAAGGCTCAATGTAGGGCCTGATCACTTATCCCATCTAGAGAATGGCAAAAGTGGAGGTTCTCTAGATGATTAGCTACCAAACATTGATCTTTTCAGAGTAGAATCCATCCCGGACTACCTGAATGAAATAGCAACTTACGTCACCACGAGACAGTGTCCGCAGGAGTATACTACAATGCAAAAGAAACATCTGGTAGTTCGAGCAGTGGAATATCAGCTGATCGCAGGGTAGCTATAAAAGATGGGGCTGGACCAATTTCTTCGCAGATGTGTTCTAGATCATGAGCGGGATGCCATATTATGGGAAAGCCACAGCGGTGTTGCAGGAGGGCATGTGGGAGCAAGACCAATAGCACGCAAAGTACTGCAAGCTAGTCTCTGGTGACCAACAGTGCACAAGGATAGCAAATAGTATGTTCATAAATGTGATGTATGTCAGCGAACCGGACAACCATCCCATAGGGACGAGCTACCGCTCCATCTTGTAAGGACATTCCAGTCGTTCGAGAAATGGGCAGTAGATTTTGTGGGACCTATTGCGCCACCTGTAAGAAATTCAAAGGCAAGGTACATCATAACTACAACCGACTACTTGATTTGATGGGCATAAGTTGTGCCAGTAAGGAATTGTACTACAGACACTGCTGCTCGATTTATTTTTGAAAACATAATCAGTCGATTTGGGTGCCCAAGAAGCCTAACCAATGACCAGGGTACACATTTCATCAATGAGACAATTAAGTCTCTCTTGCAGCAATTCTTGATCCAACACCATAAGAGTAGCCCGTATCATCCATAGGCAAATGGAACGGTGGAGGCATTTAATAAAATACTGGAAAAAGGCCTGACAAAAATATGCAACGTGGAGTGGGATGACTGGGACGAATAGATACCAGCAACCCTATGGGCATATCACACAACGGTAAAACTCCTGCATAATCAGACACCGTTCCAGCTATTCTATGGCTGAGAAGCAGTCATCCCAGTAGAATTCGCGGTACCAAGCCTTCTGATTGCCACCTCACTACAACTATCTAAAGAGGAATATTTGAAGGAGCGACTACATGAGCTACAAGAGCTTGAGGAAGGACGGTTTCTTGTAGAATTTCATCAGACAGTAGAAAAGGTGAGACAGAAATCTTGCCATGATAGGCACATCAAACAAAAGACATTCCAAGTTGGAGGCAAGGTCCTACTCTATGACAGTAAGTTCCTAAAGTTCCCAGGGAAATTACAGATGCATTGACTGGGACCATTTTACGTTATGGAGATCAAACCGTCAGGAGCAATCTGCTTGACACAGTTAGATGGATAGATTCTACAAGGATGGGTTAATGGCGCACAGCTGAAACCCTACCACGATTAATTCGTTCATTTATATTTCAATAACTTTCGCATCCGAGAGGAGTCTATAGGGTATATTAGGGTCAATAATTCTCTCGCACCCGCGATGACATAGATAGGTTTACTTTACTACAATACATCATAGCTCAGTTGCGGAGGCTACAACGCAACCATTAGTGGTTGCGGGGGGGGGGGGTAGTGTCTAGCGTGGCATCCAGCGTGATGTCCACGTCAGGAAGAAAGCGTTTCAAACATCAATCCACCATCATTTAGCATAGTAATAGTGTCAGTCTGTAGGATCGCCAAGATTTAGAAACAATGGCCATAATTAGAAATATCTATCCCATAATAAATTTTCCATAATTATACATCACCCCTAGCCGCTGCGTCTGCCCACATCCCAAGACCACAGTCAGCAAGTGTTAGAACCCACCTCAGAAGCTAATGTATGGCACGATCGTAGCCATGGGAAAATCCAAGGAAACATTAATTAGTTATGGGGTCTCATCAACCTCACCCGTTCCGGTTACTGACATAACTTGCATGAAGAAAAGAGTGAGAATTTCGGAGAAATCCAAGTTAGAGTTAGAAATTTCTGAAGGAGAAAAGGAAGTTGGAGTAGAACCAGAGCAGAGAAGTTGTCCAGAAGAAGAAAGCCAAGAGAAGGGGTCGAGAACTATCTTGCAAGTGTATCAACAACGAGCAAAAATGACAAAAGTAAGTCCAACAGTAGTAGAATAGGAGCTAGATAGTAGGATTCAAAAAATGCAGTCCCTCATCGGGAAGTATGACAGTGTAGCTCTAATTAACGTAGACGTCACAAACTCCTTTGAGTTCTCTGCACTCAAAAGACAAGTATACATTGAGAACTATACAATAGAAGCAGGATTAGAGGCAGAAAAATTCTTGCCTGAGTTTCGAGGTATCCAGCAGTCCTCAATATTGAATTTGAGGAACTTGCCAGTGTTTGGGATGACAGGTGCTGCCATGCAATGTACCAAATTGTTGCTGAGTCGAATTTAGAATGACTCTTTGTGGCTGGGGAAAGAGATTCCAATCCATGCCAAGGACATTCACAGGCTGACAGGGCTCTCACAGGAAGGCAAGGATGTCTCTTCAGTGTTCCAGACCATCTCCAAAAGGTTAAAGAAGTCAAGGGATACAGATTATTATGCAAATTTTGGCACTCGAAGGGGAGGAAAGGGGGCAAAAATTGGGCTAATCAGCAAGCCATATATCAGGTTCGCATGCTACCTTATTGCCAGCAAAACAATGAGGCATTACACCAAGGGGGAGTGTACCTTGGACACCATTTCAGTTGCAGAGCAATACGTCCAGGGGACGAGGCTGAACTAGTGCTCCTTCCTGCTGAAGGAGTTGTTTGAGGCATGTGAAGACAATTACAAGAGGGCAACGAGATTTATCTACGGATACTTGATAGTAGCGCTGGCCATGTGGAAGTGGAAATTCCCCCTCATCAGGGTGCTGGTGGAGATAGCGGAGGATCAGCTGCTGGCAATGAAGTTCACTCCAGGGAAGCTGTCGGGAGACTCCAACACCAAGGAGGTAAACACAGAGGCCTTCAGAAGTTGGTATGGCTTAATGGTTGATGTGGTGATGAGCCAACAGAGGATCCCCAGAAACCTACTGGATGGATACAGCGAACAAGTCTGGTTTGGGGTCACACACAAGCACATGTTCCTCAGACCCACTTGTGTGTCAGAGGTGACATTCTAGATGAGGTCATTGAAATTCCAAATCGATGAAGCAGCTTTCCATACAGAAGTTTTTTTGTGGCCAGGGTTCGCGATGGAAGTTAGAAACGGGGTGTACACATACCTCTTCGACGAGATGCTATCACACCAGCTGCCAGGAGAAACGGCAATGGAGGCAGTAAGTAGGGTGTCAAACCTGCAGCTCCTCCCAATCATTCACAAACTAAATACAAAGGTACGAAGCTTTAACGAAGTCATTCAGGTGATATCAAGTAGTGCCACTCCATTCCTAGTCTTTTCAGAATTTCAAGTTTCTCAGTCGACCCCGCTTCCAAACACAACCTCCATCCCCACACCCATTCCAAATGTATTGTTTAGTTCACCAAGCCCAACAACCACACTATTGGTGGGAAAGAGTAGGTCCACGAAACCCATAGCAGCACCCAAGGCCAAGAGGGCCAAAATTCTAGAATCAAGTCTGGTGGTCGACCTTACAAGGGAGGATCCACCTCGGAAACTAAGCACAGGGGTACTAATCCAGGAAGAACCAATCGCCGAGACAGGGGAAGCAAGCGATTTCCCACCCCACCATCCCATTAACCCCTTCAATTTCCTAAACATCCGTATCTCACCACCTCGTACCGACCCACTACCATCTACCACTTCATCCGCACCATCCACCTCATTCGCCACCATATCAAATCCAGTAATCTGGAACCTACTCAATGGGGACCATGGGACCAAGGTTGACTCGAGTACAAAATTGGTACCCCCAGCCAACCCCGCCGTGGACCCCCAAACCACTTTTACCAACCTAATCACTCAGATGGAACAAATAGTTGAAGACATAGCTGGACCCCTCCCTGAGCCTACTCTACTCCAACAGCCCATCCAAGTAGATCAAGGGGAGCGACCGGACCTAAACATGGTGGACTCTGCACCCCATCAAAACCCATTGCAGTCACCTCAAGGTAAATCAACAAGATCGGTTTCCAGTGGGCAACCACTTCAGGAGCAGTGGCCAAATCAAGGTACTTCAGGGGCCAAGAGCATGGAGACATGGGGAATGGCTCAGCTGTACCACTTCATCCAGAGGGCAACACAGTAGGCAGAAAGGCTCCACTCCGAGCTACAACAGAAATGTGAGCAACAACAGCAGCAGATAATCATGCTTACTGAACAGCATGAGCAGCTCACAATGGAAAATGGGTAGCTACAGAACCAGATGGATGAAATGGCCAGGGTTTTCAGGGAAGTATGGCCTACAGTGACGACCCATTATAGTCAGATACCAGTGGATGTGCAAGAAATGGTAGTAATAGAGCGAGCAATCCACCTCTAGGTGGCATACTCCAACCTCCACCAGGAGAATACAGAGCTCAAGGCGGCATTGGTAGCACGACTGGCACTACCCAACCTAGCAGCGGTATACACAGCAAAAATCTCAGAGAAACAAGGCCAGGTGACAAAGATGTAGGAAGTCCTCAATACTGCAGCCAGAGTTGCCTACAAACTCCTCAAAGGTCTACAGGAATGCTCAACGGCCCTCACAGTGAAGACACAGCTGATTTCGACCTAGTTGCAACAAATCTCCAAAGAAATATAAGACACCACAGACCCATATAAACTGGACCAACTATATGCCCAGGCGGATGTGTTAGAGGTCCAAATTCAGCATGTAGAGGAGACGTCGATGGCCACCAAGCAGGAAATTCGAGAGCTTCGACAGCCCATACAGATCAGTGCCTAGACGATGCAGCAGTTGGCCTCTGAGGCCGAGAACCAAGTCAACACAGTATTCGGTGTTGTACCGGCGATTTTCGAGGAGGAAGCTATCACCAAGATCATGCCGGAGATGGATGCATTATTGCAAGGGTGGTAGCAGGTTGTGGTAAATTTCCAATAGCTTAAGGCTTCAGCTCTAACCAAGATCCCGGAGTTGGGGCCCTTGTTTGGACAACAAGGAGAAGGTGCGAAATAGGAACAGGGCACAGGGTCAGGCGGCCCCATGGAGGTGGAGATGGTTCAGGACAATTGACTTGGGACGAGCCAAAAGAATGTGGTCAGGGCCTGTTGGGGCTCTTGTTTTGAAGATCAGTAGATTTTGAATGATGGAAAGCACATGGTAGAAGGCAACCTCGGTAGAAAGGGAGGTGTCAAGGTTGAGGAAAGGTAGAGGACAAGTGTCGCAGCGGTCGCGAGATCAAGCATAGATAGCAGAAAGGCGCGAAAGGAAATAGGCAGTGAACTCCCAGTGAACGAAAAGAAACAAAACACAGCCAAGAAAGAAACAGGGAAGAATTGTCAGTTGTGCAAGTGGGAGAATAAATAAGCAACAATCCAATGAAGAAGAGGTTGGTACAGCTGGGATAAGCAGCAGAGAGCCACAGGAGAGCTCTATCGGGTTGCACTGTTCTCTTCTCTTCCAGATTATTGTAGTTTCTCTCTGTCCCTCGGGACGCATTGTATTCTATTTTGTTCTATGCTCTTCTGTAGCAGAGCTTTGTAATGACTTGCCTCTGTCGACTACTGACTAATATATTAAAGAGGGTTTTTGTGCTATATGATGTTGAATGCGAATGAGTGTTGTTCATAGCCGTGTTTAAAATTTTGTTTATCGTTGGTTTAACTGTTTCCCTGAAGCATATATGTTGCAAAACGTTTTTTCATTGTTGTTTAACTCTTTAGTTAGCTTTGGTTCACCTGTTTAGATGTTTGGGAAATGATACCGATCTACTCTCAATCACAGTAGGGTCATGGCACGCCTCAGGTGAGACTCTCTTCCCTTCGAAGCAGAGTGAAAATGCCGGCGTGAAACTAGACTATGGAGGAAAACCTTGTTGGAACTCAGCCCTGAACCTGGGTCTTCTCTGCGAGTTTTCTCACCAACATTGGAACTTGAAGCGGTCACAGAAACAAGAAATTGACAACTACGAAATCGATCAAGTTTAGAGTATCTCATCAAGTGGAAGAACTTACCAACTGAAGATTCTACATGGGAGGATGAGAATTTTATACAAAAGCACCCAGAGCTACTCAAGCGTTGAGGACAACAATTTTTGAATAGAGGTATGTTAGTCCTATATTACTAGTATAGTTCCTTATTGTTGTTAGTGTAACCTTTATTTTTGCCATGGTACTCGTAACCCCCATATTGTTATTATTGTGCCTTTAAATTATTATTGTTAAGTTTAGACAGCATTGTGGCCCACTAGGATTACATTGAGGCCCCATGGACTCCTATATATAGAAAGGAGGTTTTGTAATTTGTATCATCCAAGAATTGTTCATTCATGTAATGTATTGGAGGTTTCCCCCTCGAAGTGGCTTATTTCTAAGGCATTGATATATATTTTATTCTATTTTTGGAGTTGGTTTCACAACACACTGGATTCAAAATCCACTCAGTTACCAAAATGGGGTATATGAAACCTGCCTTTAGTAGCTTCTCAACCTCGGCCATGATAGTTGTCACCTTCCTAGGGTTGAACAGATGAAGCTTCTACCGTATAAGCTTAGCATTTTCGTAAGTCTTGATCTCATGCTAGACAATATATGGGTCTATTCCAAGAATTTCCTCACAAGACCAAGCTAACAAATCCCGAAATTCTCTAAAGAGATCGGTGTAAGTAAGAATCTCTTCAGGGGAACATTCAGCTCCAATGAATACATTCTCAATTATGTTGGGATCTCTGGAGATGTTCACCAGGGTAGTCATATAAATCACAGCCATGTTCCCTTCAACAAAAACCTGTGCTGGAGCTAAGTGGTTCAAGACTGGGTGAATAGGACCATAAGACTTAGGGCTAGAAAATCTTGTTTCAAGTTCTCGCAAGTCTGGTAGAAAATAGGATCGATGATGCAAATCATCCCATGGTCTTTATACGCCATTCATTGCTTCAAGGATAGCCTCTTTAGATGGAAGAGTGGTATCAAGGCAATCCTAAGAAGAAGATGAACTAAGAGTCCAAGCCGGAGCCACATCTCCATCCAACTCCTCTTGTGAAAGAGAAACTGGAACTAAGTCTGCAAAGTCAACAATATATTGATAGGCAATATCAGCTATAGACATAGGGAATACCATTCCACCTACTTGACCTTCCTCTAATTTGGAGGTAGGAGAAGGCAAGGTCTAAGGGTCTGAAACATAATGAGTTCGAAAGAACTCTTATCGTGTAGGAACCCGGGAGGATGAGATAGCATTAATATGAACTGAAGGAGGCAGAAGATAAAAAGTACACATCAATGATGTATACATTCCAACCCCCAAATTCTCAACAAGTTGCTTGGAATCATTCAAAAAGGGTATAGTAGAGTTAGTAGATGCATTTGGATCTACTAGAGAACAGTCCATTTGGTCAACAGTGACAATCCTCCCTTCGTCAGGAAAACATAAGCTGTGAAATAATGATGAAGCAATAGCATCCATATCATAAATATAATTTTGCCCCAACAAAAGGTTGTTGTCTAAATTTGCATCAACTATCTTGACCTCAATATTGACAGTTTTACCCCCAACACAGATGGGTAAAGCTGGAAAATATGCCATGTGGCATGTGAGAATGACCATCAAATGCAGCAAGAAGAGTAGGTGAAGGGACAACTGAAGGAGATCCAATGGTTTTCCAACATGAGATAGAAATGACACATGTGGAAGCACCCTCATCGACTACTGTTCAAAAAATATTGATCTTCCGATATGTAGAGTTAATCTGAAAATCCATGTGATGAGGAAGTTTCTTCTTAAAATTCGACATGTCAAATGTGATCATAAGAGAGTTTTTTTGGATCAACAACCCCAATCGTAGTGATAAATGCACTCCTTTGTGTTGGGCATGACTGGATTACCTCTAACACATACATTGCACAAGGACTTTGAGCCTAATCTTCTACAATGGAGTAGTTCTGGGCAACCTTGGCATTAGGATTAATCATCGTACACTTCCTAGACCCTTTCGGCATCCTAGGTATAGGCTCAAATGCAGACCTCTCTATATGGAGTGGCTCAGAATTAGTAGAAACACCCTTAGATTTCAAAGACTCAACTTCACCATAATAACGAGATCTTGTAGTGATATCAGCATGAGCACTCATCATATATACATTTGAGGAATTTTACCCTTCCTATTTGCCCCCTGTGGGAGCTCCAGTATTAGAATTCGCACTAACAAGCAACTACTGCCCTTGGGGAAAAGGGTTTGTCACTACAACCTGGGAACTAGAGGAACCCTGCTGAGCCAACAAGCATTGAGCATCCTGAATTTTGGGGTAGAGGTGAGTAAGATGGTCTTCGGTGCATAAATTGCATGGAAACTTAACCTTCTTCTTATTGTCCCTCTTACCCTCTCCAACACTATCATTGGATCTGTTCGCATTACCTTTCCCATCCTTGGATTTCTTCTTATTATTTTGTCCCTTCTTCTTCCCATATGATTGTTGATTTCCTTTGGGGTTAGAAGCTTGAACAACATTAATAGTCAAGGGTTGAGAAGGAGTCGACAATGACAACGTATCCTGACTAGAAGGAGAAGATTGTGAATACAACTGTAGCAATTGATTTAGCAGGTTATCCGTGCCACTATCAATCAAACCGACAAGCTTGTTAGCATGAGTGCTCGACTTCATTTCGGCTAAATCCACTTTGGAATGAGGAGCATATGGAAAAATATTATTAAGGACCCCAAACTGAAAATAGATCAGTTCTAACTACTAAGTCCTAAAGATAGCCTATTCCTCGAAAATACTCCAAAAAGAGATATATCCTTCAAGATTTCTGGCTGTAAGGATTTAAGAAACCATTCAAGAAGGAACTCATTCATAATTTTGGCTTTGATGAGCCTCTTCCTTCTCCTCCATTCTTGAATATGATTAGAAATGTGTGTTGCCTTGTCCTACTGTAAATTGGCTAGGAGATCAGTCCCGACATCATAACGAACATGCAACTAGAAATAGTTCAGAAACATAGTATCCAACTTGCCAAAAGTAGCAAAACAACCCCTGTCAGCTCAATGTACCATTTTTCATTTTTTCCAGTTAGTGTTGGCTTGAGGGGTCCTGACCCAGGTTTGGTGTGCAAGGTTTGCCAACAAACCCCTATACTACTGGCCATTTCAGCAGTGACCTGCTTGCACAGGTTACAGTCTCACCTGAAGTAGTATGGGTGGGTGTTGGAACCAGGTTTCCACACCCTGAGAAAGGAAGGGTAAGGCAAGCAGGGATGCATTCTGTTCAGATTACCTTGTCTCTGTGTAGGGTTAAATATGTATCCAATTACATCCACATGCACTAGATCTATAATTATATGCTTTTCATAACATCAACATAATAGTACATAACCCGAAAAAAATAGATCTAGATTTACTTCAATACACAGACTTTCGCAGCATGATATAACCAGAGAAAAATAGATCCAATCATTCAATGTACAGACCTTCGCAGCGCAAGATAGAAAATTCATAACACAATAACTATCAGCAATTCATTCAATAGTACTCATAGATTCAAATATAATAATCCTGCAGATTCATTCATTCATCACCCTTACAATTCCCTTCCCAACCTGTGCACACAGCAGTAGGGTCTGCACATAGCTAGACTAGGATCTCCACGCAAACAGCCAGCAGGAGTCCGTTCCCAAAAACCAAAATAGATCGCTTACACAACAGATCTCATCGATAGCTCATCCAATCCTACCTCTTACAATCCGAAATGCCTCTCTATTTATAACAATCTAGCTTTAACATTCCTATGGTCTGCAATCCATGGTTTTCGGACCCCTAGTTTACCCTTTAACCCCATTACAATGCTTTCAGGGCTTTGACCCACCCCAAAACCCCTACACTATACTAAATATAACAAAAATAACCAAAATGGACCGGTTTCATAGCTTGTTAGGAGACACCATTCCAACAGTCCCCTAACACAATCTTGTGACTTGTCCCGAGTCACTTTGGTGGCGCGCCTTCAATCTGCGCGCGTAAGGTAGCCAGGGAGAGAAGGAGGGGTGGAAGCACTTCCTTGCTTTGGGCCACCATGTTTTTTGAAATATTGATCATCGTCAGAGAAGCAGGCCCATCGAGATCTGGACCAATGCATTCCAACAACCAGTGGAGGCGTGCAATGGCGGACTGTACATTATGTGCAAGCTGGAGTATAGCATTAAACCTTGGTTTCAACTTTTTTTACGCAATCCTCTTGGACAGACGAAGGTCCTCAATTTGGTGCATGGTGGCCAGGTGCTACGCGGGGCTGGGGGGAAGTGTGAAGGCCCGAACTTGGTCTAGAGCATCTTCTGCCTGCTCTAATTCCCATTGGGCATGCTGAAGCATGGGGTGGTGTCATGCTTTCATCCATAGCTGCGTAGCCTCTTCAAACAATTAGGCTCCATGTTCCATTTGTTCCTGAATAATGCGTGTGGTGTTAGTGACCATGGCAATTTTCTAGGCACGTTCTTCCGGGGTCATGACATACTGCTTTTGCCATTCTTGGTCACGGCGGTGTACTTCTTGCAATACGCAGGCATATAGTATTTGTAGCTCTATAGTAGATAGATGTGCTAAGTCTACTTGAATGTCCCCAGTATTTAGTTCAGAAGTGTGAATTGTGACAATGCAAGGGAGTAAACATATGTTGCTTCTAGCGGGTGGGGCCTGGAAATGGCGGAGATGTCATAGTAGGTCCCGGTATCGCAACGTTCCTGCCGAACTTGGTTCGCAGCTAATCCTCCCAGGCGGCAACCCACGTGTACTCCTATTACTGCACTCAGCGTCTCCCGGACCTCTTATCAGTACCTCCTGTGAGTTGGGATCCATAACAGAGAGACGAGCATTATAAATCATAGGAACAAGCAAAAAAAACCATAATGTAGGTAGCCAATACTGCTTGACAGTTGAATAAATAGCCCGAGCCAACATCTTTCCTCCATCTGTGCCCCAATCAAAGCTACTTAATGACGAGGTAGCTCGTACGTGGTGCGTACCTTCTATTTGTCGAACCGTGCTTATCATAAATGGTGATATTGATAACCTACCGCCCTTTTTCTGTGTTTTTGAGTGTCTTTTCACATTAACTCGGGATGACCTGACATTCTTCCTTTGTATCCAAGGTTGTGTCTCTGTATGTCAGGGTGTGGCTAACGCGTTGGGGGTCCTTCCGTATTTCGACGAAAGGTTGACACATGGTGATCCTGTAAGTCGATCGGGAGTCTTTTTGAAGCATTTATGTTGTTCGTGGAAGGAGCATTTTTGTGCAGGATGGCTATGTCATATGTCCGTAGGTGATTTAATTCTTTAGTCATTCTCAAATTATCCTGGATACTCATGACTGTAGACAGGTCCATAATCTGGTTGGGCAAGGATAGACCGCATCCTTGAGTGTTGCACGTAAGCAGGTCACCATGTGGGTCGACCGATCTTGGGGCCCATCTAGCTAAGGGGGTTTCTATATGCATGATAACCCTACTCCAATACTTCCTTCGGGTAGGGGAGACAGGTCCCTGTGTAGGTGCTTCATATCGGGCTAGTGGTAGTGCCTTGGACCTACATTCTATGGACCCCTTAGGCTTTGCAGGCTTCGGAGTGTCATCTACAACCTCTTGGTAAGGCAAGGTTCTTTCCATGGTAGAAATGTGACAGAAGCTTCTGACGCTCTGAAGGTTGCCAAGTGCCGAAACCTCATGTAGTCAGCTCTGCCAATTTTCCACCTCCTCATCAGAATTGGAAAAGAATTCACTGTCCTTTTCCCAACAAAGCATCCTTCATCCATGGGTTTAACCCGATCTTCATCTTGTGTAGTGATATTATAGATATGATCTAATTCTTCCTTCGTATGGACAGGCTCGGTATACCGGGCACCTTCTGCGGGATCTAGGGGTACTATGACACGCGTGCCTCTGCTTTAAAACACCATGCTTTGTTTTTTTAGGTTAATAATGCCTCCCATTTCCATTTCCAAATCTAGTCCAAGGAGTGCAAGGTAGGGGTCCGCATCTTCAACGATCTCAATTACCTCAAATTCAGCTAAGACCCTTGCCCCTGCAATGTCGACCATAAAATTTGGTAACCTCCCCAAGGGAATGATTTTCTGTTGATTTTCCATGCGCAGATGGATAGTGGAAAATTCCAATTTGGGCTTCCCCATTCGTTTTCCAGGTTTGCTTAGATAAAACACTGGCATCAGATCCAAGATCCAAGATAACCTGATCCATTTCCTAGTCCCCGATCTGTGCAGTTAGCCGCATTTCTTTCCCTGTGCGTTTCTTAGAGATGTATAGTTTGTGCATGTCCTTGGTCTCAAGGATCAAGGTGGGGCGAGATGTTCAGGTATTCATTAAAGCCAGGAGGTTTCTTACAGCCTGCGGGTCCCTGAGCAATTTCAGACATGCCTCCAAAAAGGTCTCAATTTCTTCCTCACTTTGAGACTGTGTAGGGGCTACTGGTAGTGCATGTTCTTCATAGGTTACCTCTTTGTTTCCCTTGGTGTCCAGCCCACTACGTTTTATGACCTTTACACTTGGATCTGCTTCTCTTAGCTCAGTTTTAACCCTCTGTACGTTCTGTGTAGGGGTAGGCTGCTTTTCCTGCATTCTGGCTATTAAGATTGGGCAGTCTTCTACCTCATGGTCTAGCTGTTTGTAGTATTTACACGATGGCCTAGTGGGATTAGGGAATTCTCTGGAAAAGTGCCCTATTTCTCCATAATTATAACAGATTAGCTGACCTCATCCTCGGCTTGCACTTCCTTCCCGACCTCCTCTGCCTCGGGTCGGTGATCCTCCAAAGTGCGTAGTTAGTCTAGGTGATGCAGGGTCTGATTGCACCTGATATAGGTTCCTGAAATCCATCATTAAGTAATACATTCGAAAATTCTGCTCGTCATGTCCTATGGATCGGTAGAATCGGCACCATTATTGTTTTAGCTCTGGGACATACGCACCCAGCCGTGGGAAATGGTTCGTATCGTGTAGGCCTATTAACCAACAATAATCACACCATAGCGCAGACCCGCTTGATCTTGGTCGCAATAGGAAAAGCTCCCTACTTACCCCTGGGCGCAGTGGGCTAGGTCCTCCATCTTTCATATAATTAGTCAGTAGAGGGCATAGAGGCTTCTACAACTTTCTCCTGCGATTCAAAGGTCTGACGATTCATAGGTGTGCACAGGTGAGGTAAAAACATGGCGATGAATCATTCCGTATGTTACCTATCATCATACTCGAACCCCCCTTCCCTGAGTGCCTTCTTTAACCGTTGATCCGCCTCCCACACTGATTCAGATGCACCTTGTTTGAAGTCCTTTATGTCTGCCACTAACTGGGAATAGGACTTTGGTTTGAAAAATTGTTTCTTCAGAGCATCCTTAATATCCTGAATGGAGGCAGTTCCATTCTACGAAACATATCGCATATACCAGTCCAGAGCTTTGTCTTTGAATGCTAAATACAGCTGCGCCCTTTTTATTGTATCACTTTCCATGTTCTGTGCAGTCCAGACAGAGTCTGCAACGAACCAAAATCGATCCATGTCCTCATCTCCTGCCCCCTTGAAGGTAGGTAGTTTCAGATGCACATCCATATCACTATCCAGGGATGACGTTATAGGTGAGTTCTTACCCCTATGTGCCCTAGGTGGTGATGTGTCCGGTTCCTTCACTAGGTTATAGGCAGCCCTTCCTCCGTCAAGGTTGGTCCGATAATACTTACCATAGCGTGTTGCACTCCCGTTTGGATCTGAGGTCATTTAGTCGGTATGGCTACACATAATGCTCTTCTCGCACAACAATAGTAAAGGTAACGTCCTCAGAAACTTACCCCGGAATCCTTTGAAGAATCTTCGCTTAGCCTCAGAGTATGATACAAATTTATTAATGGAAAACTCTGTCACAAAGCCTCCTAGCACACTATCCACCCAGTGATCCACCGTGCATGTAATAGTGTTATCGGTTCTTTCCAGCTGTTCAAGCAGATCTAGAGCCACTGAGTGACTCGCTCATCCTTCCATCACTTTTGGAATTCTACCATCCTAGCCAACCACTCTTGAAGATCAATTGCAAAGGTTACAAAGAATATTTCGTAGCTCTCAGTAAGAACGTACCTTTTCTTCCACCTTTCTACCGTCAATTTTTCACTTTGGTTTTCTCTTACTACAAACTCTTGGATCTGCCTTTCGAACCAGTCCTCAATCTCTTTTTTTTAGGCTTCCAGTATTCTCTTGTCATTACCCAATCCCTTTCTCAGATCTCTTCTGGTCTCGGCAACGGAACCATTTTTTGGCTTGAGGGGTCCTAATTCAGGTTCGGTGTGCAAGGTTTGCCAACAAACCCCTATACTACTGGCCCTTTCGACAGTGACCTACTTGCGCAGGTCACAGTCTCACCCGAAGTAGTATGGGTGGGCACTGGAACCAGGTTTCCACACCCTGAGAAAGGAAGGGTAACGCAAGCAGGGCTGCATTATGTTTAGATTACCTCGTCTCTGCAGAGGGTTAAATATGTATCCAATTGCATCCACATGCACTATATCTATAATTATATGCTTTTCATAACATCAACACAAAAGTACATAACTCGAACAGAATAGATCTAGATTTAATTCAATACACAGACTTTCACAACACGATATAACCAGAGAAGAATAGATCCAATCATTCAATATATAGACCTTCGCAGCGCAAGACAGAAAATGCATAACACAGTAACTATCAACAATTCATTCAATAGTACTCACATGTTTAGATCTAATAATCCTACATATTCATTCATTCATCACCCTTATAATTCCCTTCCCAACCTGCGCACATAGCAGCAAGGTCCGCACACAGCTAGACTAGGATCTCTGCGCACACAGCCAGCAGGAGTCTGTTCCCCAAAACCCAAATAGATTGCTTACACAACAGATCACATCAATAGCTCATCCAATCCTACCTCTTACAATCTGAAATGCCTCTCTATTTATAACAATCTAGCTTTAACATTCCTATGGTCCGCAACCCATGGTTTTAAGACCCCTAGTTTACCCTTTAACCCCATTACAATGCTTTCGGGGCTTTGAACCACCCCAAAACCCCTGTGTTAGCCACCTATAAAATTTGTCATATCAAATGGTGGCTAAAACATTTTTTGGAGCCTTCAAGGAACAAATTTTATTGCTAAAAAGTGTTATCTCTTGAATACTCTTGAAGACATCATACCTTTGTTTCAATCTTCACTGTTGTTTCCATCTTAAAAGCTCTGAAATTCTACTAATTTCATTCAAGAAGTACTGCTCCAAAGGCCATTTTCCCCCTCCTTCCACTTCCAAAAAATAACCTCCATTTTTCTCCCCTTTCATTTCTATAAACTTCCTCTATTTTCATTTTCCCCTAATTCCCCTTCATAAAATCCTCTTTACAGAGTTTAAAACTCCTTTTTAAACTCTCCCGAAACCCCCAAATCCATTGAAAAATTAGAAAATTTTCATAAAAAAATACGTTTTTGTATTACAGACTTAAGCCCCTCGGGCTAAGTCTTAAACCACTTCCCCTCCATATGTCGTAGCACTAAGAACCAAGTGCTAAAAACCTTTGGAGTTTTATCCCATCAGAACAAAACATAGCGTGCAAGTCTTTTTGTTAGAATTGAGACCTCTGATGCAATTAGCCTTTGTTCATAACCCCCAATCATGTTATTATTTCATATAACCCATAGCCGTGCAAAACGGGCGCCAAAATTTATATTACCTCCCCTCCGATTGCGATGGCCCGATCGCATCGGAAAATTTTGTAAAGGCTCTTTCGATTTTGTCCATTTGAAACCTCCGATTGCGATGCCCCGATTGCACCATCGCATCGGCTTCCCCCGACCGCACCATCGTATCAGCCTATCTCCGATTGCCGATTGCCGATTCTTTTTCCGCCATTGATCTATATCGTGATCCCACGGTCCTTAGAACATCGCATCGTATTTTCTCCCTGGCATTTTGTAAACCATCGCATATCGCAAATCTTCGATGCGATGCCATCGCACTGGAAATTCTATTATCCCTCCTATCACTTTCTCCCCCGATGTGATGGCGCCGATAAATCTCCACCATTGATCTTTGTTTGTTGGTCTAATCCAATGGCCTACGATCATCCCAAAACCCCGAATGCCTTTTCAATGCATTTTTCTCCACCTAAGGTTTTTAACCTATTTTCTCTGCATTTCCACCTATTTTTGTGACCCCTTTGCATTTTGTAAACATGATCATTCCCGACCGTTGATCTCTGCAGATCAACGGTCCTAACTTACTCTATCCCACCGTTTCGTCAACCGCCTCTTTTTGACCCCTGCAAATGAATCCCCACCATTGGATTATGCCATCCAATGGCCACACTCCTCCCCGTACCCTTTGAAGTAGTAAAACCAAATCAATGCAAGATTTCATAATTAGTTTTGTGTTTTGTAGGTGATTAATGGTTTTTCCATTATATTGAAGAAAAAGCCGAAAGCTTGGAATGGCGATTCTCACACCTTCGATTCATCAAAGGGAAGCCATCCATGGGTTCAATTTCCACGTCTCATCAATGTTTCATGAGGCATTGATGCCATACGATCCCTACGCAGCCTGCACATCAACAAGACATAGAGTTAAATAAATTAAAAGAGTATCAGTGTCAAAGACATAACACAGCAGAACAGAAGATTGAAGACAATTTGTGGATTACGACTAATATTGATTATCAAAAGCCTAATCCTCCAAATTAAAACACAAGTAAATAAAATCATAGGTTTTTATCAGATGGAAAGGCATCCACCGCCTCAATAGAGGTGAATTGATTCCTCTCAGCTACCATAGTGCCACCTGTAGCCACAAGCATTCAAACAGAGGCCGAAGTTATTGAGAAAAATCAGATATTTGCCTCAACGCAGCCGACAGATTAATTCTTCCAAAGGAATTTAATGAAAAAATATCAGCAGAGTTATTTCATTCATGACAGAGAGCTTTAAAAGTCAACAAAAGCTCCCACCGAGCTTAAACTTAAGTGTAAAACAATTAATACAAACATAACATTTGTAAAATTCTTCATCGAGCCCCTCAAAGGTCGAGAAGCTATTAAGGTTGTATTAATTGACCCAGGAGATCTTTTATCAGAATCCACCTCCTCATTCCTTCTATAAATACTTCTGTAGAAGATGAGAAATTGTTGGTTGGTTGGTTCTTTGATCACTAGTTGTAATACTGAAACTCTTTGAAATAATACATAGTTTGTTGAAGTTGAAGAAGAAACTGAAGTCTTGGAAGCCTTGAGGATGTTGTTGCATGCTTATTCTTGAGAAGGCTCTATCATTGGATCCATGAGCTTGGCTGTTGGTGAAGTATTCTAAACTTTTCAATGTTTTCTCTTGTTTTCATTTTGTTCGATAATTTCTTACTATAGTAGGTTGAAAGTTTTAGGCTAAGAAATGACTCTTGGAAGCACCTTAGACCTGTTCATCCTTCACTATTTCATGTTTTCTTCTGCTGAGGTATTTTAGAGTCTTTAATCTCTCTCTTTAGTCCTCATGCTTGTTTATTTCTATGATAGTTCGAATAAGTTGGTTTCAGCATGATTTATGGTTCTCCTTGCTTGTCTGCTGCCAATTAAAGGTTGTTATTGAAGTCTCTCTTTGAAGTATTTCTGTTTATAGTGAGCCAAGGAGGTTTGTTCTGATCTTGCCCTTTGTCCTTGCTTAAACAGGTGGCTTAAAGGTCTTTATAGTTGTGATCATAGATGTATTTAGGTGTTCCCTCTTCTATGATCATAATTATCAGTGAATCTTTTATGTTTTATAAGTCATTTGAAATAAAATCTTTGAGGAAATAGGGTGTTCCCCGAATCTTAGATTTCATTTTAAAAGTTGTTTTGAATTCATTATTTTCTTGAAGTGTGATTTGTAGAATTCATGGTTAGCCCTGTCTATCAAATAGGTCTTTATTGCTCAAGTAGTGTTTTCAATTTCCCTTTGTTGAGAATTAAACTTCTCTTTCCAAATTATTGATGTCCATCTCATTCCAAAACCAAAGGATCCTGCGGCCAAGTTAGATTTTCCCTCTTATATCCCACATCCATTGATAAGTTTTTCACTACTTCTTCTTGAATCCATTACCCAATGAATCCAACATTTCCCCTTTCTATCTATCTTTCCTAGACCTTTCATATTCTGTTGTATCAATTCAACCAAACAAACAAACAAAAACCTGCACTTAATAACTAGTCTAAAACCAATACTCAAAGCACATAAGATAAACCTTTGCAAAAAAATATTTGAGATATCCCTTTCTGAGAATAGGAGGACTAGATCCTGTAACTCTAAATATTGGTTCTGATGTTGCCTTGTCTTTTGTTTTGCCAAACTATCAAAACATGAGACACCAACATAATGGCGATCACGGTGGGACGTCTGAGTTCATGGTTGCTTAGCAAGCTCTTATAAACTCATTATTCTTTCAAACAATCATAGAAACTCAGAAAAACCCAAAATATTTATTTTGGCTTCATAATAAACATGGTGGTGGAACCATAAAACATTTTACCTTTACAAAAGCTAAAAATTTTCCACCTGGTGACTCCACTAGCCTCCAAAAGTCCTATTACCCTCCCAGTCCTCGTAGACTCACTTTGGAATGCATTGAGAAAACCCAATCATGTTGTTGGTGGAAAGAAAATTTCAAAATCTTCCACCTGGCGACTCCACAATCCCAAAAGACCTAGTAACTCCACTGGCAGAAGACTCTGAACTGGTTGAAAAGATACAGTTACCTCTGATTACAAACATGGATCCAAGTATGGACAGAGAAGCTAAAATAAATACATTATTGGACCTAATTGGAAAAATAGTGTACATACTTGATAAAAGATTAGATAGGCATGAGGTTGATACTAATGTTGATTATCCAGAGCAACCTATTTTTTTTCCTGACCAAATACAAAATCAACCACTACAAGACCTAGACAATGAGCAACATGTAGATGATAATCAAGACTTTATAGAAGAAGGTGAGCAAGATTATGGAGAAAACAATAAAGAAAAATTACTAATCATGATGGAGAAAATGGTGTACATGCTTGGGAAAAGATTTGAAAGTTATGAGGCCAATTTAAATATTGATGATCTAGAGCAGCCCATGCTCCTTTCAAATCAAGAGCAAACCCAAAAACTACAAGATATGTATGATGAACAAGATTACAAAGAGAGCAATGAAGAAGGTTTTTCAGGAAATTCCTGATTACCTACGTATATCTTGTACGAAGCTATTAAGAGAACTTCATGATCAAATCACAAATACTTATAGTGAGGAGTGCCCTGAGGAAAACATAAGCCATCTTGAACTCACAAAATCTGAAATGGGAGAAGAGACAACCCAACCAGAGTCTCTGTCGTTATGTCATGACTCATTTCAGATTATTAAGGAAGAATGGCATCCTAACAATATACTTTAAACAACTCATGAAACTAATAGTCAAAGTGACTGCCATGAAAATCATGAGGAGGTGTTTGAAATTGAGATAGATTAGGAAAAGGAAGAGAATCCTCAAAATTCTCCCACAAGCACAAGTAATGATTCCCTATAAGAGGCTCAAGAAGACATCCAACCTCAAAACCAGTTAACACAAGAGGGAGAGGATTGTTGTTCTTCTGTCCAAAGCAAAGAGAAAATTGCTTCTCTTTTTACAGAGGAAGAAATTGATCAGATATTAAATAAACAACCAACCCTCAATTCTTTATTAGAACAAAACACTTCTGCTCATTTACCTACTAAATATTGTTGTCTTGAAACAGAAAATAAACTTATAGATCAGCTAAAAGAACAAACTGATAACCCAATATGCTTGATTGGTGAAATTTTTTATACTAATGATTTTTCAACTTTTGATCAATATGATGATGATGATGAGCTCCAAATAGAAACTAATCATGCAGGGAAACTAGCAGTCGATTGGTGTCATGAATTTCATTATAATCAGCTTGAAAGTAGCAATCAGCTAGTCCAATTCATCAGAAATAGCTTTCACATAATTGGGAGTCAGCAATCTACCAGTTGTAATGTTGAGGTTGAGAAGAAAGAGAAATTTCTTGAGCAGGATGAAGATAAGGAGCTTCCTCCTAAAAAGGTTGAGGTAATAAGAGATGCCCCTGCTCAAGAACATGATGATCTCTTCACAAAGCACAGTCCATGGAATCAGAGCATACCACAACTACAAGAGGACAACACTGTAATATATGATGAGTCCTCCAGTTCAGATAATAATGAAGATGAGGAATTTTTTCTTCCTCAAAAGAATCTTTGCCTTGATCCAGTGGAGAACGAAGAGATGATCCTGGTTGAAACATGTCTTCCAAACACTCACAACTAGGTACTATTTCAAGATCCCTATGCTCATTTCTTGAAGATATTTGAAGAAGGGATCAAGGTCATTAGGAGCAGTGTATTACCAAAAGCAAGAAGATTATTTAGCACTGCTGCTAAAAAAGAAAAAGGAATGGGAGTAGCCCTGTTTGTCCAACCTGCCCAAGGAGATGAAGAAGGACCAATCATGGAATCATTTACTGGATTGGTTGTACTGGAAAAGAGAGTTCATTAGCTAAAACATGTAAATATTCCAAGTTAGAGTAGGTTAGATAGGAATGTCAATAAAGCTCAGCTTTGAGCATTTAGTTAGTTGTTGATTTTTTGTCTTGAAATAAAAAGAAAAATCTAAAAAAAATAGAAAAAATAAAAGAGGGCAGATTGTAAAACAAGAAAGGTACAACCCCATACCAAAAAGAGAAACAAAATCTGAAAGTGTGCAAGCTCAAATGCCACTCCTAAAAACACACTCCTAGTTAGTCATACAGCTTAATCATGAATAATTAGTTTTAAATTTTCTGTTGATAGGTTAGTGAATTCGATTTGCCAAACAGCTTAATCTTGGCTTATCAGTTAGTTATATTAGGATAGAAATTAAAGGTTCAAACATGCTCAAAATCTGAACCAGAGGACAAAGGAAAGACAACTCAAACAAAAGTCAAAACAGAGCTGTAAAAAATATGAAGGAAATGCATTGAAAATTCAGATCCTAAGCCTTCCATTTTGTTTTAATTTTCTACAAAATAATATCTATGTGCAGCTTGTTTTTCATGCCATAGATCAGCATCAAGTTAGACCGTTCAATCCTGAGTTGTATGCTTTTATATTTCTATTGTAGAATGTAGAGAATAAAAATCTGTTGGAAAGTTTAATCCCAACAGATAGTAGATTAGGTAGAGAATCATATGGGCTCAACTGTTTAATCTGAGTCCATGGAGAAATAAGGAGTAGAAATAGATTATATTTCCTACTTTCAAAAGAATAAAATGTTGTAAAAGAGTTTTCCAATCCAAGTGCACTCTAAAGAAGAAATTTTTTTATATTTGTAGGATTGGGTAGGTAAAAATATTTTTGATGAAAGATCCACTATTTTTCATGGCTGCTGACTTTTTCCAGAGTAAAAGAAGATCATCCAAAGAAAGAAAGGTAGCCCAATGGATGAGGCACTGATCAAACTCCCAGAGAATGCAAGTCTGAATTTCTTGATGCCTTCAAGAAGGCACCATCCCCAAGTGGAGCCACTGTTAGCCACCTATAAAATTTGTCATATCAAATGGTGGCTAAAACATTTTTTGCAGCCTTCAAGGAAAAAATTTTATTGCTAAAAAGTGTTATCTCTTGAATACTCTTGAAGAAATCATACCTTTGTTTCAATCTTCACTGTTGTTTCCATCTTAAAAGCTCTGAAATTCTGTTGATTTCATTAAAGAAATACTGCTCCAAAGGCCATTTTCCCCCTCCTTCCACTTCCAAAAAATAACCTCCATTTTTCTCCCCTTTCATTCCTATAAAATTCCTCTATTTTCATTTTCCCCTAATTCCCCTTCATAAAATCCTCTTTACAGAGTTTAAAACTCCTTTTTAAACTCTGCCAAAACCCCCAAATCCATTGAAAACTTAGAAAAAATTCATAAAAAATATTTTTTGTATTACAGAATTAAGCCCCCTTGGGCTAAGTCTTAAACCACTTCCCCTCCATATGCCCTAGCACTAAGAACCAAGTGCTAAAAACCTTTGGAGTTTTATCGCATCGGAACAAAACATAGTGCGCAAGTCTTTTTGTTAGAATTGAGACCTCTGATGCAATTAGCCTTTGTTCATAACCCCCGATCATGTTATTATTTCATATAACCCATAGCCTCGAAAAATGGCCCCCAAACTTTATATTACCTCCCCTCCGATTGCAATGGCCCGATTGCATAAGAAACTTTTGTAAAGGCTCTTCCGATTGTGTCCATTTGAAACCTCTGATTGCGATGGCCCGATCGCACCATCGCATTGACTTCCTCCGATCGCACCATCGCATCAGCTTATCTATGATTGATGATTCCCAATTATTTTTCCGCCGTTGATCTATATCGTGATCCCATGGTCCTTAGAACATCGCATCAGATTTTCTCCCCGGCATTTTGTAAACCATCGCATATCACAAATCTCCGATGCAATGCCATTGCACCAAATATTCCATTATCCCTCCTATCACTTTCTCCCCCGATGCGATGGCTCCGATAAATCTCCAACGTTGACATTTGTTTGTTGGTCTAATCCAACAGCCTACGATCATCCTGAAACCCCGAATTCCTTTTCAATGCATTTTTCTCCACCTAAGGTTTTTAACCTATTTTCTCTGCATTTCCGCCTATTTTTGTGACCCCTTTCGCATTTTGTAAACATGATCGCTCTCGACCGTTGATCTCTGCAAATCAACGGCCCTAACTTAATCTATCCCACCATTTAGTCAACCGCCTCTTTTTTACCCCCACAAACGAATCCCCACCGTTGGATGATGCCATCCAACGGCCACGCTCCTCCCCGTACCCTCTGAAGCAGTAAAACCCAAACAATGTAGGATTTCATAATTAGTTTTTTGTTTTGCAGGTGATTAATGGTTTTTCCATTATATTGAAGAAAAAGCTGAAAGTTGGGAATGACGATTCTCACACCTTCAATTCATCAAAGGGAATCCATCCATGGGTTCAATTTCCACATCTCGTCAATGTTTCATGAGGCATTGATGCCATACGAGCCCTGCGCGGCCTGCACATCAACAAGACATAGAGTTAAATAAATTAAAAGAGTATCAGTGTCAAAGACAGAACACAGAAAAACAAAAGATTGAAGACAATTTGGGGATTACGGCTAAGATTGATTATCAAAAGCCTAATCCTTGAAATTAAAACACAATTAAAGAAAATCATAAGTGTTTATCAGACGGAAAGGCCCCCACTGCCTCAACAGAGGTGAATTGATTCCTCTCAGCTACCATAGTGCCACCTGTAGCCACAAGCATTCAAACAAAGGCCAAAGTTATTGAGAAAAATCAGATATTTGCCTCAATGCAGCCGAAGAATTAATTCTGCCAAAGGAATTTAATGAAAAAATATCAGCAGAGTTATTTCATTCATGACACAGAGCCTTAAAAGTCAACAAAAGCTCCCACCGAGCTTAAACTTAAGTGTTAAAAAATTAATACAGACAGAACATCTATAAACTTCTTCATCGAGCCCCTCAAAGGCCAAGAAGCTATTAAGGCTGTATTAATTGACCCAGGAGATCTTTTATCAGATCCCACCTCCTCATTCCTTCTATAAATACTTCTGTAGAAGATGAGAAATTGTTGGTTGGTTGGTTGTTTTATCACTAGTTTTAATACTCAAACTCTTTGAAATAATACATAGTCTGTCGAAGTTGAAGAAGAAACTGAAGTCTTGAAAGCCTTGAGGATGTTGTTGAATGCTTATTCTTGAGAAGGCTCTATCATTGGATCCATGAGCTTGGCTGTTGGTGAAGTATTCTAAACTGTTCAATGTTTTCTCCTGTTTTCATTTTGTTCCATAATTTCTTACTACAATAGGTTGAAAGTTTTAGGCTAAGAAATGACTCCTGGAAGCACCTTAGACCTGTTCATCCTTCACTGTTTCATGTTTTCTTCTGCTGAGGTATTTTAGAGTCTTTAATCTCTCTCTTTAGTCCTCGTGCTTTTTTATTTCTATGATAGTTCAAATAAGTTGGTTTCAGCATGATTTATGGTTCTCCTTGCTTGTCTGCTGCCACTTAAAGGCTATTGTTGAAGTCTCCCTTTGAAGTATTTTTGTTTATAGTGATCCAAGGAGGTTTGTTCTGATCTTGCCCTTTGTCCTTGCTTAAACAGGTGGTTTAAAGGTATTTATAGTTGTGATCATAGATGTATTTAGGTGTTCCCTTTTCTATGATCATAATTATCAGTGAATATTTTATGTTTTCTAAGTCATTTGAAATAAAATCTTTGAGGAAATAGGGTGTTCCCTGAATCTTAGATTTCATTTTAAAAGTTGTTTTGAAGTCATTATTTGCTTGAAGTGTGATTTGTAGAATTCATGGTTAGCCCTGTCTATCAAATAGCTCTTTATTGCTCAAGTAGTGTTTTCAATTTCCCTTTGTTGAGAATTAAACTTCTCTTTCCAAATCATTGATGTCCATCTCATTCCAAAACCAAAGGATCCTGCGGCCAAGTTATATTTGCCCTCTAATATCCCACATCCATTGATAAGTTTGTCACTACTTCTTCTTGACTCCATTACCCAATGAATCCAACATTTCCCCTTTCTATCTATCTTTCCTAGACCTTTCATATTCTGTTGTATCAATTCAACCAAACAAACAAACAAACACCTGCACTTAATAACTAGTCTAAAACCAATACTCAAAGCACATAATATAAACCTTTGCAAACAAATATTTGAGAGATCCCTCTCTGAGAACAGGAGGAATAGATCCTGTAACTCTAAATATTGGTTCTGATGTTGCCTTGTCTTTTGATTTTCCAAACTATCAAAACACGGGACACCAAGACCCTGCACTATACTAAATATAACAAAAATAACCAAAATGGACCGATTTCGTAGCTTGTTAGGAGACCCCGTTCCAACAGTTAGGGTGTGTTTAAATAGTCTCAACCTAATTGAATCGTCGATAAGGGAGTTTGACGAACACCATAAGTGGAAAGTGGTAACATGGTCAGCTGGATTCTCACCAATATTCCCTTCAAACTTTGGAATATCTGAGTGAATTTTAGTAGGGACCGGAGGCCAATTCGGGTTATATCGAATGGGATTATTCTTCAATTTTGATAAATCTGGTAAGTTTAAAGCTGTCAATAAAGGTAAGCGTGGAGGAGCTTGAGAATTCCATCCCCAAAAGGAAGGATTCCCAACATTTTGAAAAGAATACCCTGGATTTGTGAGGCACCAGGTTGCTAGAGATTGTTCATAGAAAAGGATGAGCCATAAGAGAAACCTTGTGTCCCAGAATCATTCAAAGAAGGACCCCTCTCATCGTAGGATTACCTTAAACAAGGATATTTCCTCTAATCGAAGTGTTAAATAAAGAAGAAACCCCTTGTTAAGGGTACCAAGAATTGGTGAATGGAGGGAAACCCCGAGAAGCACCTACAGAAGGGAAAGGTGCATTCCCTTATTGACCAGAGAAAAATTGATTCCCAGCTCCCAACCTTGTAAAATCGGGGTTATATCCTTGAAAATCATTAGAGCTTTGACCTTCGAGGAAAGGATTAAAACCTTGACTTTGAGAGGTGAAAGGAAAATATCCTATGGAAGGGTTTGAATGAGTAATGTGACCACTTTCAAAGGGGAAACCCTGAAAAGAAGCTGACCCACTAGCCATGGAAGGCATAGGTGTGGAGACATTAGAAGAAACAGTGAAGGAAACAAAAGGAATTGTACTAGATGTAATTCCAAAAGAAAAGGGACCAGAATGGGAACTAAATGCTTGGGTGCCCCCACTTGTAGATGGAATAGAGGCAGAGCCAAACATAGAAGCACTGGGAATGATAGTTGAAATAGAAATAGTACCCCCTCCTTCAACTGAAAGAGGGGCATGCACACTTGCAATTCTCATAGCCAAATTTGTGTTCCCAGTCATGGCCATCAAAAGAAAGGGAGAAGGATGGGGGCTAGTTGGTCTCTAATATGCATACCAAACATACAAAAGAATCTCCGGAAAACTAACAGGAAGAGGAGAGGAAGGAGTACCTAGAGGTTTAGGAACCTCTTCAACATTAACTTCTTCTACCAGAAACAAGACTTTAGAGATGATTTGAGTACTCCTCTCTATAATACCACTAGTACTAGGACCACCCACAGAAACAACAACCCCAATCGAAAGATCACTCTCCGATGCATTCACAGCTACTGTATGAAAATCAACAGCATAATTTCTCCTATGCCTTCTTGAAGAAGGCTTGGTACTCGTAGGAGAAAGCCCACGAAGCCTCCTCGACTGATGAGGCGATCGGTCAGCCAATTTTAATAATTATGAGATTAATTAGACTCAAAAAATTAAAAATATATGGAAATCTAGGAGCAAAGAGCACACTCCATCAAAAATCCCTAAGATACAACAATCAAGCAGCCTTCAGGTATTTCCACTCCGGGTGATTAGGAATGAACACCATAATACAAGAAAGCGAATAAGAGGACCTTCCAAAATAGTCTGGGGTAATTACACCGCAGGCCTACTAGCGAAGGTAACATAAATAGTTACGCTGACCTCTTGAGAAAATCCTTTGCTGGTGTAAGTACCTGATATTTTTAATGGCACCCTCCAGAAGTACTAATGAAAGTGATACAATGTGTGCCTTAGGTACCCCCGCAGTTACCTGTGTGACACCTAGGAAAGGAAACTAAGGGAACTAGTTCATATCGATAGTCGGGCGGAATGGTCTTAGGTCAAGATTCAAAGAATAGGAGAGGGGTTATCTCTCTTCTCTGCCTTCACTACCCCTCATGCTTAACTCTCTGGAGGTAGAGCTTTCCCAGTCCACTTAACGAAGTTGGATTTCACTCATTAATATACTTCTAAGTTTGACAGTTTTGAGTGGCCTTGGAGAGTTAAATCTCCACTCACCTATTCCAAGGCCCTATGACCTAGACTAGTTGGTGTGTAATTAATGACAATGCAAAAAATTCTAGTTCATTTTAGTTAATCACTTTATTTTAAATGTTTGTTATTTAAGTCATGGGTATATGGAGAATGCAACTTATGATATTTTATACACAAAAGAGAAATCAATAGAAAAACTACTACATGAATATGGTTTTTTTTTCCTTTCAATGAAAAGAGATCTCTATTTGGGTTCTACGAACCAAATAATAAACAAGAGATACTTCTTTTTTCTTTTTAATATCACTCTTCACACACTTAAAAAACTATCAAAAATACTAGAATTCTTAACAATGCAACTAATGAAAAAACTACGAATGATAAATGCAAACCCTAGGACTACTCACAAAGGGAAGAAAAAGAGAGTTTCAATGGGATTGGTTCGATCACTTTGACAGAAAATCAGAGACAAGCCCCAACAGGAAATTCTTTGCACACAACAATGCCAAAACAATCTTGATATAAAAGAGACAAATCCAAGCAAGGACTCCTTTCAAAACCAAGCAATTGAACCAAAAATGAGAAACTAGAAAATTTCTCCAAAATGGATGAAAACCATAAAAATAAAACAAAAACAAAAGCAACGGAAAACAAAGATGTTTTTTGGCTTTTCACTTTTTAAGGAAACAAGAAAATTCCAATGAGACAAGCACAAAAATCCCAAAGTTCCCAAACCAAGAAAATGAGCCAACTAAGGAACTTCCAATTGCACAAGCCAACTATGCCACTTTCGTAGTGGGACTCAAGCAAACCAAAAGAAGTAAAAGACTCAAAATACTGATTCAAATCAGTAGTATAAACTTCTAGCAAACAAAAACTTCAAGAAACTGATGAAAGGAAACTTCAAGATTCACTAGAAAATTGATCCCAATAAACAAGAAAACCAAGAAACTCAAGAAGGCAAAAACCAAAAAGTGAAGCAATGCATAAGGAAAACATGAGCAAATCTAACAAAGGATCACTACTCTGAAAGGTCAGAACAGCCAAGAACTTCAAAAATAAGCCATGGTGCTACAACCACAACTAAAACTTCACCAAACAAGTAAAACCCTAGAATGACTAGGTCTTCACTTGAAAAGGAGAGACACTAAAATACAACAAGAAGAATCACAGTCCAGACACCTAAGAGGTTCCAAAGGGATGACCAACAACAGGAAGGAAAGACTTACAGGGTCCCAAAATTCAAATTTTCAAATTTTACTGGGCATACGTGGATCCACTGTGTGAAAAACGCGTGTATACACGAATGTATGTAAAGAAACATGTGTATATGTGAGTCCCTTTGGAAGAAACAAAAGTTATACGCGACTGTGTACACACTAGGGAGCGTATAGAAATTGTAATAAAGAAAACACTCAGGTCTAATCCAGAAGATTAGGACTTCTGCCTGGATGGGAAATGAACCTACTAGACTAAAAGTATGATCAAACTATCAGGGAACCCAAAAGATAGATAAAAACAACCCAAACTAGGAATTACATGGATGTAATCCCTAGTGGAGTCACCAGTTCTATTATGGGCAAAGCTACCCTAAGGTCTAGGTTGAGGGACCTAACAAAGTGGATGACATATCATCACAAGAAGCACTCTAATCATCAATTTTAATGCTTGAACTATAAAATTGAGGATAGACAACCTTACCCGTTTGTCCTACGTCTGGGGTTGATCCTGCAGTGTGCAAACCCTCTACTACTCCTCGTGCTTCAGAACCTGCAAATCAATCAAGAAAAAGCACACAAACTAGTTGTACAACATATATGTCCTAGACGTCAACATGTTAGCATATATAATCTCATAAAAATAACATGAAATAAAGAATTACAAGATCATTCAACATGTATAGGAGGCATATAACATAAATACATCAGGAACCAGACATAGCTTCTTTTATTGATAATATGTAAAGAGAAAGTGGAGAAATCACCCAAGTTCTGCCACGGATCCAAGAGAAACCGTCCTCTGGATCTGTCCAGCCCTAGCCTCACAAAGGTTCTTCCATAAATGGTGCACACAGGATGTCACATAAAGTGGGGGTGAACATCACAAGGAAACAAGGGTTTCTTGAACTTGGGAAGTGTAGGAGGCACAGGGAAATATTAGACTTGATCAGGGCTATAACAAGCTATAATATCAATAGCATTCTCTCTCTCCTCCCTTAGGCCATTCCCTTGAGGTGTATTTATACTTCCTCAAATCAATTTTTTCAGTTGGGGAACAATTAGGCCATGGGATGGGGTAGTTAAGTTACAAGAAAAACCTGTAAACCCTGCCTAATTAGTAGGGAGTTTTTATATTTTTTAATATTTTAAATAGCATACGTGGGTTAGTTATGAATGGGCCTGCGTCTACACATGGAAAAAAATGGGCAGAGTCGCGTATGGATTTTAAAATACTTTTTTTTAATAAGTTTGATCAAGTTTGAATGGAAGGGATGCCCAAGGCCAATGCATAAGTAATCAAGTATATGAAGGTGATAAAATTATGCTATAATAGTAGAGGTATAAGGTTTCATTTTTTAATTTCTTGTAATTTATTTCTTCTGTCATTTAATGAAATAGGCCTACCCACATTGAGCAGGGCCCAGAGACATAGCCCACATTGAGCAGGGCCCATAGACATAGCCCACATTGGGTGAACTTTGTTATCAAATTTCCTTGTGACTTTGATTTCATCATTGCTTTTGATTTTCACTTCTTTCATGTGTTTATGTTACTTGGTTACATGCTCTTTTAAATGAAATTTTGTATGAATCCTTGAAGTAAAATATCTATATCAATTATGAGGTTCTTGGGAAGGCCAAGACCAAGGAAACTCAAAGTCCTATGAATAAAATCAATCTTTAGAAGCTAAAAATGGCACCAAACTTTATTATATGAATCAATTCAAGTACGTCCTTGCTAGAAATGAAAGTGGAGTTGGTAAACAACAATTTTTCTCCAAAATAAGACTAATAAAAACATTCCCCTAGAGGCAAATTTGAATTGGTACTTATACAAAGTGATGAGGAAGCATTCTCCTTGAAAGGAGGTAGCTTTCCCCTACAAAATCCCTCAAAAATTGGATTTGGTTCCCAACACTAGGAATCTAAATTAAATGATAGGGAATACATTCCTAGATTTTCTCAATCAGTCAAGCTCCATAATTTGTCAATAATTTCATGATATTTTGGTGAAACTAGGCCCAATGGTTTCCATTAATGATGCAACAATTTGGAATTCTGTAGCGCATAGATTCCAGCACCATAGTAGGATAACTTATCGCCTCCTTAAATTGACCAGTAACCCCAAAAATCCCGCCAATTATTTTTGACCAAGTTCTTTAAATAAAATAAAAATATATATAAAAAAAGGGGTGGGGGGCTGCCACCCCCACCAACCCCAATGAATTATTAGATTATATGTAATATATGGTGGGTGGGCCAACCATGGGAAAACTCGCCCAACCAATCAACGACTATATATATATATATATATATATATATATATATATATATATATATATATATATATATATATATATATATATATATATATATATATATATATATATATATATATATATATATTCTAGATCGAAAGTGTCAAAACCATGCCAACCAGTGGGTTGGCTCAACGGTTGCGACCCCAAATAATAACCTCCATCCCTTTTAAAATAACACGCCAAAACTATTACAGATACCGCCAAGCACACAGGGGTCCCACGGGGTTTGACCCTGTGACCTACCCAAACAAACAACTTAATATATATTCTACTAACCAACATGCCATTAGGCCTTTGTTGGAAGGTCCATAGCCCAAGCACTACTTAACCCTTCACAAATATCCCAACGATAGAGGAGAGTGGAGAGCGTAGTTCCAACCTATGGAACTTCACAGGGAACCAGGAGTTGCAGAACCATGACATTGGGTTCCAGGAGTGGAACTCTAATGTAGGGGAATCCTTTTTATGTGGAGAATATTCCTTGGGGGTCCATATGTGCTAATGTCAGAAAGTGGTCAACTTTGTAGTAAAGTTTCACGATTTTTTGTCAAGAATCCAACCGTGTAACCTGTTCCTCTAGTAGAGGTCTACATTTTCGAGCCATCCCCAGAAGTGGAAGTATAAGGTGTCATTTTTTAATTGTTTTTAATTTATTTATGCTACCATTTAATGAAAGAGGCATCCCCACATTGAGCAGGGCTCAAAGACGTAGCCCACATTGGATGAAATTCATTATCAAATTGTCTTGTGCCTTTGATCTCATAGTTTCTTTTGATTTCCGCTTCTTTCATGTGTTTATGTTACTTGGTTACATGCTCTTTCAAATGAAATTTTGTCTGCATCCTTGAAGTAGAAGATTTGGATCATCTATGAGGCACTTGGGATGGCGAAGACCAAGGAAAATTGGATTCCTATGAAGAAAACCAATCTTTAGAAGCTAAAAATGGCACCAAACTTTATTATTTGAATCAATCCAAGTATATCCCTGCTAGAAATAAAAGTGGAGATGCTAAATAACAAGTTTTATCCACAAGAATACTAAGAAACACATTCCCCTAGAGGAAAATTCAAATTGGTACTTATACAAAGTGATGAGGAAGCATTCTCCTTGAAAGGAGGTAGCTTTCCCTTCCAAAATCCCTCAAAAAGTGGATTTGGTTCCCAACACTAGGAATCTGAATTAAATGATAGGGAACACATTCCTATATTTTCTCAATTAGTGGAGCTCCATAATTTGTCAATAATTTCATGATATTTTGTTCATTTATTATCCAATATTTTTCCATCCTGTAGTAGGGAGAAAGTCCGTATATTATCTCATTGAGAATTTACTCAATATTCTCTCAATATAATATTAGGAAGATAATATGAAATTATCTCTAAACCTTCCTAAGAACATATTAAAGATTAAAAAAACATTATTAAGTGTAGAATGAGAGATTTAATATATCCTTTATGTTCTTAAGAAAGGTTATATGGGCATTAATTTGTGTCTAATTTGGAGGCTCATTAATTGCGTTCGCCTATCATATGTATGAAAGAACCATTGTCAATAACCCATAAATTACCATCCTTGAATGTGTTATAGAGAATGAAGAAGAAAATTCCATGCATCACTTATATTCCTAGGTTGGATGTTCTCTTCAAGATGTTTGTTTGATCATTATAACGAGTCTCCCAAGAAGCTTGAAACCCTTCTTCATAAACCTTGACATTGTGAATAAAGTGCCAACTAAGATGTCATATTAAATTTCCTTCTTCCACCTTACCTCTAATAGCATTTTGGAAAAATAAAATTTCTTTTTCTATTTTTATACACAAAATATACAATGTCATTTACAAAGGTCATTATGAAGACCGAATCTAGTTACTTTCCCCAACATTGTCTCCTGACATATGGTGGGAACATCCATTTTTAATGTACCACCTATAATCATCATCACACATACAAAGACATATAAGACACTTTGCTATTTTCCCCTCCTTATTCTTTACCCATATAGTAGGTTGATCCTTTTCTTGGGCACTCTCCCCTTTTTTCTGCTAGAGCGATTTTGGAATTCCTTCTCTTTCTAAATGAATGGCCTAAGGAACTTAGAAAACTTGAAATATTTGGTCATGCACCCAATATTGTAGCACACATAACACCTCACATGACCAAGATATGATGCAAAGGGTTTTGATATTTTTTTTCTCATGTCAGATCTCTGCCTTGAATTACCTTTTCCTCAGCGCCATGTACTAGATCTACAATCAATTTCCTTACGGAAAAACAATTTGAATGTGTAATTATAACCATTAAAATCATAAGTATATATGATGGTTGGTCCTCTTCTTGTTTTTCCTAATTGTCGCACTATATATTGGTAAGATGTGAAATTTTTTCTTATACAATTGGTTGCCATGTGTCTAAAATTGTAACAAATGCAGCATTCAATCTCATCCATCAAGGGAGAAAAGGAGTTGTTGCTTCTCCTTTGAAATATATTAGATATGGTGAAATATTCTCTAGGATAAAATTATCTTCTAGTTTTAGGAGCTCCTTTAGTTATACTTCTTGTTTGTTGTTGGTGGATCTGCCACCTCTTTTCATTTTTTTTTCCCTTGCTGGTGTCAATCATCATTAAAAGATTCTTTGGCACTTCATTGTTGTTTCTTCCTAGCTGTGAGCTGGACTCTCCTTTAAAAATTACAAGACCAGATATGATCATAGGATATTTTTAGCTCTGAATCATATTTTCAAATATCTTGGTTCTATTTACTTGATTTAATTGATCATCCTTTTTCTCTAATTGTTTCCTCATGGAGACCACTTTAGCTTCCAATTCTTCAATTTGACCTTCTTTCTCATTTTTTTGATTGGTAAACACATCCTCTATTATTTTGGCCTCCTATAATTGGATATTTAGGCTAAGGATCTCTTCTCTAAGTCCAATCTCCTTCTCATCAAAGATATGTAAAATATTTTCATTATTTGTGCATGTAGTTGTTAGCCTACTCACTTCAACAGATAATTTTTCAATTACTATCATTGCTAATTAATATTCTACCTTAAGAAGCATGATATAGTTATCTTATTCACTATTTAATTGATCAGATCAATCAAAATCATAACTCAAAATTAAGTCATCCATATTTTTACCTTTGGATTTGTTCTATTGTAACACAACTAGTTTGACTAAGGCTTCATTTTCTGATTTTTCTTTATCATCAACTCCCATTTTCACTATGGGGTTTATTTCTTTTGGTTGAGTTTATTTAATCTTCAGTCCCTTATTCTTTATTTTATTTAGGTTTATCTTCTCTACCTCTCCATTGTTGCTGCTACTATGATCTCAAAATAGGACCTCCAATCTATCCCAAATCTCTTTAGCATATTTTAGATTTGCTATATTATACATATTTGTATTGTGGAGACTTTCATAAATTGTGTGTTTCTCTTGAGAATCCATTTGAATCATCTTTGTTGACCTAGAATTATCTCCACTTCCTTCACAAATAAGCTACAAAATTTCATATCCATGAGATAATATGGAGATTTATAATTTTATTTCCATACCTTGAACTTTGCAGCCATGAGTACCGATACTCCTTAAGGATTCATCTTGAAAAGAAAAAAAATCAACTTTTTACTAAACACTACTCATATCTAATCTTCAAGGATTAAGTTGCAACCAATATCCCCACTCTGATACCAATTGTTAGAAGTGTGAACAATACTAGGGGGGTTTTAAATAAGTATTGTAGGAAATGAATATTTTTCACCTCTTCTTATTGTTCTTTACATTCACCGAGTCATTTTCATTAACCATCATCATCATATACATTAGTAGCAGTTAACATTAGCATATCGTAAATATGAGAAACAATCATAAACATGAGATCAACAATATAAACACATCATCACACAAGGGGACACTGGATATTAGGTGGAAAAACAAACTGGGAAAAACCACCACTATTTTTTTCTTCATATGCTTCATACTATTATTCAAAACTATTTTTACATATTCACTAGCCACCACTAGTGTGAAATACTCTCACTTCATTGGTAGGCCACCACTATAAGGAAGCCTTTAATCATTTAGCATTTTCGATGGCCTCCACTAGAAGGAATCCATAACTCCCTTGGCAAGCCAGGACTTTATTGTAAGCCTCTACCTATAACACTGAAGGCCCTAACCTTCAAACCCACATGGACCTTATTTCATCTATTTTAAAACTACGACGCATTGAAACTCAAAACAAGAACCTGTGAGTCTCGTTTAAAACATTTTCATATTGGGATCACATCTAACTCTTTCACTCAATAATTGAATCAAACACTTCTCCTCAACTCACTTCGAACTCTACTCACAAATTTTTTTTCTAAAAAACACGTCAATTCTCTACCTCTCAAATCAATTCATCCATACACATAATACTAGCGTACTAATCAAAACCTTAATTGAAAATCAATAACCTAATATAAAAAATTAATCCTCTAGCACACACACTCTCAACACAAATCCATTAGCATCATTATGGTTCATTTTTTACTCAAATGGCCTAGAAACTGGATCAATCAACATCCTTGACACCATGAAATTATCCCTTTGAAAATCCTCAATCTTTATCTCTCCAAAGAGTCCAGTAATCCTTGGTTTATCAGATCAAAAATTCATTTTTGGACCCATCACACCTTGTCTTCTATGCCACCTACACCAGTTGGATGTTTCATAACTAGGCACCTGCAATGACCAAAGAAAATTTCCTTTGTTGCAGGTGCGATGGTTCTAGAATTTTAGGAAAAAAATAAAAAATAATTACGAAACTTCTCTTTCCAAAATCTTCTAAGGTGGTTTTAACCATTTCATATTTATTGAGATCTCGATTTCCTTTCATAGAGGTCTTAACTCTTTTCTCTTGAGCTTATCCTCCCTCATATGTGGATCCAATTCCTAGATTGGCTAATCATAAACTACCCCATTTACCCTAAAAATTCACTACCTCCTATAAAGTCTGGGTTGGCTTTTGGAGACTCTTAATTATGCCCTGATTTTGTTGCTTTTTACCTAAGGATCCATTACCATCCTTGAGTTTTTATTGATGGCTTACTTTGTGGCTAAGGAAGGGCAAGTTTGGTTTGAAAATTCTACATTGTTAAGATCTATAAAAGGGTTGTAATATTCACCTATATTTCATTAATACAAAATTACTTGTTTCCTTATACTTATGTTTATTTGATGCATATGTATTTCAAATTTTTCCTCACTCATTGATTAGAGATATTAGTCTATGTTATGTGTATCTTGTGCTTCTCATGCTTTTTATAATTGTTTTGCGGGTTCCATTGGTAGTGATTGGAGATGGAGCTAAAGTTAAAAAGAAAGGAGAAGAGGATAATTTGTGTTTGACTTGTTGGCTCGAGGGGTCCTGACCAGATTCGAAGGTTAAGGTTTGCCAACAAACCCTTATAATACTGGCCCTTTTGGTAGTGACCGGCTTGCGTAGGTCAAAGTCTCACCCGAAGCAGTATGGGTGGGTGCTGGAACTAGGTTTACGCACCCTGCGAGAGGATAGATAAGCCAAGCAGAGCTGCGTCCTGGTTTATAATGACCAGATTGCCTATCTCAGAACTGGATCTATAGATCTCCTTCGCATCGACATGCGCAAGGTCAACTATACTTACTGTACTCAACAAATAATATACTTCTAAAACAGTAGTGTAGCGTTACAGTTATTATTTGCATAAAACATAACAAAATAGACCGAGATGTAGAAGAAGCACTTAACATAGGACTTTCGTAGCTTAACACAGAATATGCATAACACAGTAGCTATCAAATATTTGCATCAACAGTATAAATACATTTAGCTACGCAAAAACCTTTCTCATTCATTAATCCTTCAGTTCCTTCTTACAATACCCAAACCCGACCTGCGCACATAGCAGCAGGGTCCACACACAGCAGGACTTGGGATATCCGCGCACACAGCCAGTACGATTCCTTTCCCAAAAAACCCAAACAGATCTACTAAGCCACCATTCACATCAATATCTCATCATATTCTCCCCTTATAATTCAAAATGTCCCTCTATTTATAAAAATCTAGCCTAATATTTCCTATGGTCCACAAACCATGGTTTGCGGACTCTAAGTCTACCCTTTGACCCATTACAATGCTTTCGGGGCTTTGAACCACCCCAAAACCCTTGCGCTAGACTAATTATACACAAAAATATATAAATTGGACCAGTTTCACAAGTTGCAGGAGACCCTGTTCCAATAGTCCCCCAGCACAATCTTGTGACTCGTCCTGAGTCACTGTGGTGGTGCGGTCTCTATCTGTGCACGTCGGGCATTGATGGATGTGATCAGTAGAGGTAATACTTCTTGAATCTGAGCGGCAGCACTCTGCATGATGTCTACAAGCCTTTGGGAGGTCAGTCCTTTAGTAGCCACGGTAACCCGCTCTAATATCTAGATAAGTCGCTTGATCGCGCCATTGGTATCCTATGATAGCTGGAGGGCAGCATTGGCCCATGGCTTCAAGTGTTTTGTGATGGCATGCTTCGTTCATCGGATATCCTCAATCGTATCTCGGAGTGCGTTGCTAATATTCAAGCGTGCCAGACGCTGCGTAGGGACTATGGAGGGAAAGGTAGCTTCGATCTGATCGAAAGCGGCTTCCTTCTGTCGTAAGTCCTGTTTGATGTTCTGAAGAACCGAGTTGAACTGGACCGTTGTCTAGAGCTGCATGGCCGACTTGAACAACTGAGTACCCTGGGTAAGCTATCCCGTAATGATGTCCGTAGCTGCTGTTACCAGCGCAGCACGCTGGGCTCGTACCTCTAGAGGTGTGGCAGGCTGTAATTGGGCCTGTAATGTAGTGATTTGTTGGTCCATTTGGGTCTTGAGGGTTTGTATTTCAGTTCTAGATGCCTTTAGTGCTGCAACCAAGCCTTCTACTATAGCCCGAAGTGGAGCTGTAGCCGTAAGCTCATCTAGGACCTTTGTGCCGAGCTAGTGGACCACTTTTTTGAGCTGCGCCATCTGCGAGATAGCAAGGGAAACGTCTGCGATCTGTCGTGCGATGATCGGCGTGGCCACATCGAGTTGTTGTTGTGCGGTCTGGTCACGATGATGGATCTCTTGAAGCACATCGATGTGGAAACCCTGTAACACCTTGCGGGGCAGCTTTGCCAAGTCCAATTGTAGTCCCGTATCCACTGGAAGGTGGGCGCCAACCAGGACAATGTTAGGCAATGAATAAGCACAGCTTTCATTTGCAGTTAGCCTGATACTGCTGGTAGGGCGTAGCGTATCCATATTTTTCCAGAGGTCTCGAAGCTCAACTGGCATGGCATCGATTACAACCTTTTTTTGTGCTTCTATGGTTGCCCACTTATCCTCTGTAGCTAGAGTAAGTGTGTATGTGATTTGCTCGATATCACCATCAGTCAGTGTGATCATTGCATCATATTCTGAGCATTGGGAGCAATACTTTTTTCGGAGCCCATTTGCAAGCTCCCTGTGCCACTTTGTACCCCAGGGGGATGTAGTATCCTTGTTAGTCATCCCTTTCGTTCGCAGGTTTAGCTATGAGTAAACCGTGTTAGCTCTTACAATGATCTGCGACAGTTGCATAACATCTTTCGTGGCTACTTCTGAGCCCGTCCGACTGGATCCTAAGATCATCCCAATTTTGGAAGGGGTGTTAACTTCCATCATATAGCTTTGATGCCAAATTGTGTAGGGATTGAATTCAATTATCCCTACAGGGAGCCAGAGGGAAATTAGCTTATCAATTTTGGCATCCCCAGACCCCCTCAACGTAATGTCCGCAAGATTTGGATTGGTAAGCGCCGAAGAGTCCACGGGGTTAGGGGCTACCATACTAACATAAGGAGGGAATCTTGAATTTGGAGACTCATAGGAAGTTGAAGTAGGTTGATTAGGTATGAGAAAAATGCTAAAGGTCCAAAAAATCATGCAGCAGAACAATACATGCAGATTATAGAGATGATATGAAACCTTGGTCAGAGTTATCCTTTCTCCGTTATAGTGCCTGTGGCTATCCAACGGTAAGGTGAATCTTACTTGGAACTTACCATTAAGCAAACGATAAAAACTCACAAGAAATTTCCTCATTAATTGCTAGCTGCCTGTTTTCCGTAACGGTAATATTCCCTTTTTACCAGAGTTCAGTGTTCTGTCTGTCATCGTTCGCACCCTATGGCCTTCCCATGAATCTACTGACCTTGGGTGAAACATCTGTGCTACTTGCGCATCCTTAATTATAGCCGAATTAGGGTGTGTTTTAATGTGATTCAGGTGCAGCCTAAACAACTTGGCAACCATGCACATCCCGTCTAGTTCCGAGTTTGGAATAGTTCGAGGATCATCCTTTCCTTCCGTTGGGCTGAGGCTATAGTATTCAACCATGTGTGGTACCTACATTCCCCATAATTCAGATGCGATGTATATGCATGGTCTACCCTAAGTCAAGGCGTCATTGTTCTATAGAGCTGCGTCGAGCGCTCCTGTGCCATCCACCATCATAAATGTTCGCAAAAACTCATCGTGCAAAGTCTCCCAATGGTGAGTGCGTTGATGTAGCTCCACGTCTAAATACCATGCAGCTGGACACAATCCCAAAGCATGGATAAAGAGGTGGACCCATTCTTTTTGGGTTCTGTCACACCACTGTGTTTCCCATGCGAGCAAATATATGCGTGGATCTTCTGATCCAAGGAACTTTTTGATCCGTCTCACAGCTGGAGCTTCAAATCGCAGGATCATCTTATCCCTACATTCCTCCCAATTGCAAAATACCTTCCCATGCGTATCCCACCAGTGCGTAGGTGTTCTGCGCAGGGCTAGCTTAAAGGCCCATAGCCTGCATCCCTTGGGAACTTCTGCTTTGAATGCGCATAAAAATTCCTTAATTTTACCCGAATCCCCAAAGTAGGGTAGGTCTCTTAACTCGGAGGAGATGTAGTGGAAGTTCCTTGTGACCCGAAGACATCGCAGCACCGAAACCTCATGCAACCGGCCTTGCCAATTCTCTAGTTCCCCATCAGAGTCAGAAAAAAATTCATTGTATTTTTCTCAGTAGAGTACTCCTTCCCCCGTGGGGTTAATCCAATATTTTTCCTATGTAGTCAACTTGTAAATGTGATCTACTTCCTCCTCATTACACGCTGGCTCTGTATACCGCGCACCTTCCACAAGATCCAATGGTACTATTACTCGTGTACCATTATTTTCAAACACCATGCTTCGCATTTTGAGATTGATAACACCCCCCATATATATAGCCTAGTCTAGTCCTAGGAGCATAGGGTAGGGGTCCGCATCTTCTATGATTTCTATTACCTCAAAGTCAGCTTGGGCCTTTACTCCTGCGATATCTACCATGATTTTTAGCAGCCTTCCCAGAGGGATGATCTTCTGTTGATTCACCATGTGCAACTGGATGGTGGACCATTCCAACTTAGTTTCTCCCATTCGTTGCCATATTTTTTTAGGTAACACGTTCGCATCTGATCCAAGGTCCAAAATAACTTGATCCATCTCGTAGTCACCAATCTGTGCAGTCAACTGCATTTCTCTTCCGGTGCATTTTTTATACTGGTATAGTTTGTGTACATACTTGGTTCCTAGGGTCGGATCGGGCCACGCTGCACAGGTATTCATTAATGCCTGAATGTTCTCTATAGCCTTTGGGTTACGTAGCAGCTTCATACATACCTACAGGAAGGGCTTGACTCCCTCATATGTCTTGGGGTGTGTCGGTACCTGCACAGTAGCAGCTTCTTCCTTAGCAAAGTCTTGGCCAGTTGCGGCCATTGTTTCCTGTCCCTTTTTCATGTTCGATCCTTCTTAATGGGTCAGAGGATCCATGGCAGCCTCTTCCTTTGGTCCTCGTGTGGCCATCCCACTACGTGTTATGACTTTCACACTTGGGTCCATGTTCCTTAGCTCGGCTTTAACTCTCTACACATTCTGCGTAGGGGTGGGCTGCTTTTCTTGTATTTTTGCTATTAATATTGGGCAATCTTCGATCACATGGTCCAGCTATCTACAATATCAACAAGATTTCCATGTAGGATTTGGGCAGTCCCTAGCAAAGTGCCATGCTTCTCTACAATTATAGCAGATTAGCTGTCCACATCTTCGACCTACGCTTCCTCCCTGACCTCCTCCCCTACCCCTTGCTGGAGAGCCACCAAAGTTTATGGGAGATCTAGGTGACGCAGGGTCTGATTGTACCCTATACAAGTTTCCTTGATCTATCATCAGATAATAAGTTCGACAGTTCTACTCATTATGTCCTACCAACTGGCAGAACCTGCACCACTATTGCTTCAATTCTGTGACATACGCTCCTAGCCGAGGGCAAAGGTTTGTATTGTGCAGCCCTGTGATGTGGTAGTCATCGCACCATAACGTAGATCTGCTTGATCCTAGACGCACTAGGTTAGGTTCTCCTGCTTGTATGTAAGCTCTTAATAGTGAGCACTGATCCTTTGTATGGCCAGATACCCGACATCATATGCACCATAGATCTGGGCTGGCTCCTTTTCCTCGTTCCTTTTGTAGGTTTTGAATTTCCATGTGCATAACTCCGAGTTACTCCTGAATTTGTTGTACTCCTAACGAAGTATCTTCTCTGGCCGCAGCTTCTAGTTTCATAGCGACTTCCACAGCTTTTTCTTGTGACTCGAAGGCTTGGTGACTCATTGGCATGTGCAGGTGAGGCAACAACATAGCGATGAACCATTCCGTATGTTGTCGATCATCATACTCAAATCCTCCTTCCTTGATTTCTCTTTTTAGTCATTGATCAACCTCCCATACAAACTCAACCGCTCCTTGGTTGAAGTCCTTCACATCTGCTACTAATTGAGAGTAAAATTTTGGCTTTCGAAACTATTGCTTCAGAGCGTCCTTAATATCTTGAATAGATGCATTCCTGTTCTGAGATATGTATCGCATATACTAGTCCAAAGCTCTTTCTTTGAAGGCTAGGGATAACTGCACCCTCTTCACCGTATCGCTTGCCACATTTTTGCGCAGTCCATACGGAATCTGCAACAAACAAAAATCGGTCCATATCCTCATCTCCTACCCCCTTGAAGGTAGGTAGTTTCAGGTTTGCAGCCATATCATTGTCCGGCAGAGGTGGTGGTATGGGTGAATTCTTACCTTTGCGCGGCCTAGACGGTGGTGTAGCTAGGGTCTCTATGCAGCCATCTATCATAGATGGCTATAGACAGATCTTCCCCCTTCAAGGCTGGTTCAATTGTATTTACCACTACATGTCATGCTCTCGTCTGGATCTAAGGTCATTCACTTGGTGTGACTGCACAGAATACTCTTCTCGTACAATAATATCTTAATCAGCAGGGGCAATGTCTTCATAAACTTACCCCGAAAACCTTTAAAGAATCTTCACTTTGCTTCTGAGTAGGAGACAAACTGATCAATGGAAAATTCTGTCACAAACCCTCCTAGCACACTGTCCACCCAGTCATCCATCGTGCTAGTGATGGTATTATTAGTCCTTTCCAACTTTTAGATCAGCCCTGGAGTCCATTGAGCGACTCGTTCATCCTTCAACCACTTCTGGAACTCTACAAGCCTTGCCAGCCACTCCTGAAGCTCGATTGCAAATGTCACAAATAAATTTCGTAGCTTTCTGTAAGAATTTACCTGTCTTTCTAATTTTTCGTCGTTAACCTAGTGCTGCGATTCTCTTTTATCGCAAATTCCTGAATCTTCTTTTCAAAACACTCTTCAATTTCCTTCCGCTCAGGATTCTAGTACTCTCTTGTCATTACCCGATCCCTCTCTCAAAATTTTCCCAGTCCCGGCAATGGAACCATTTTTTGGCTTGAGGGGTCCTGACCCAGGTTTGGAGGTTAAGGTTTGCCAACAAACTCCTATACTACTGGCCCTTTCGGTAGTGACCGGCTTGCGCAGGTCAAAGTCTCACCCGAAGCAGTATGGGTGGGTGCTGGAACCAGGTTTCTGCACCCTGAGAGAGGATAGGTAAGTCAAGCAGAGCTGCGTCCAGCTTTATAATGACCAGATCGCCTATCTCAGAACCGGATCTATAGATCTCCTTCGCATCCATGTGTGCAAGGTCAACTATACTTACTGTACTCAAAAAATCATATACTTCTAAAACAATAGTGCAACATTATAGTTATTCTTTGCATAAAACATAACAGAACATACCTGGATGTAGAAGAAACACTTAACATAGTATTTTCACAGCTTAACATAGAATATTCATAACACAATAGCTATCAAAGATTTGCATAAATAGTAAAAATACATTTAGTTACGCAACAACCTTTCTCATTCATTAATCCTTCAGTTCCTTCTTACAATACCCAAACCCGACCTACGTACACAGTAGCAGGGTCTGCACACAATAGGACTTGGGATCTCCGTGCACATAGCTAGCAAGATTCCTTTCCCCCAAAACCCAAGCATATCTACTAAGCCACCATTCACATCAATATCTCATCATATTCTCCCCTTATAATTCAAAATGCCCCTCTATTTATGAAAATCTAGCCTAATATTTCCTATGGTTTTCAAACTGTTGGTTTGCGAACTCTAGGTCTACCCTTTGACCCATTACAATGCTTTCGGGGCTTTGACCCACCCCAAAACACCTGCGCTAGACTAATTATACACAAAAATATGAAAAATTGGACTAGTTTTGTAGCTTGTAGGAGACCCTGTTCCAACATGACTCAAGGTAAGTCCTTCCTCCATATACTAATTTCTTTAAGTAAAACACGAGTGTTTTGCTCCTGTTGTTTCTAGATCAAGCCACTATATCTAGGGAATTCACTTATGTCTGCAGTAGAGAATTTTCTGTCAAACAAATTGGAGGCTCTATTTGGGAACAAGATGTTCCTATAGTGGTTTCATTTTCCTATTCAATTAATGCCTTTCAATATGACTTAAATTGACTTGTTTATAGAGTAATTAATCTTGGGAAAACATAATTCTAAGCTTGGTAGTTTTTTTGGTTCTCTTTTTTAACAAAATTAGCCCCAACTTACTTTCTGGTTTGAGACAGAGCGACCCAACACACATATCTCTCTCTCTTTGTGTGATGCATTGTACTTGTGTCCATACTTCACCTGCAATGATCATGTAGGATGAAAAAAATTGCATTTTTTATGCCTTTCTTAGAGCTTTGTTCTATTGTAGTTTTTTTCTTGACTCTTTGAACTAGTTAGTACTTAGAGGTTTGTCTCAGTTTCTTAGAAATGTTTTAGTTTTTTTTCTTGAATTTTTCTTAATTGTGTATGAGTGTGGATTTCCTTTGAGTGCCATATCTTTTTATCTTTGTAATTTTCACCCAATTTCAGTTTGATTCCTTTGTTAATTAAATCTTAGATTACATTTTATTTCATTGGGAATTTCCTTTACTTACACTTTATTGATTTCATTACTGAAGGAAGGTATTACTATTCATAATTAGTCTTGTTATATTTTTCTTTCACTGATTTTGAACCATCTTGTGTTTTTTTTGAAGAATTCTCTTCCATAGATTACATTTGCATAGTTATAATTCTCATTTTCACAACAAGAAAGGAAATTATGCATAGATTACATTTGCATAGTTTTCAAGGGAATAGTGCATAGATTACATTGCATGGTTTGGCATTATTTATAGCTTTGAATTTAATTGGAATAGTGAAATTGAAATATCTAGCTAGGAAGTTCTTTTTGCTGCATCTTTTTTTGTTGCATCATTGTTTCTTTCTTCCATCCCATAGATAGATCTTCATCGAAATGAAATATTTATTTTCATCATGCTAGTTGCATCATACAAATTCTAACTAAATTCATATCATGAGCCTTGAAATTGAAACTTAATTGAAGATCAACTTTAAAATTCATTCAAATAGCCTAAGGATAATTTGGAACGTTAATGACACACATAGTGGTCTAGGGTAGAATACGTGTTCCAATGTCGTTAAACATAGGATTTTTCATTACTTGTCGTTGTTACATTTTGGGGGTAGTTGGTATTCCCTGTACGTAAGTATATTGGATCATTCTCCACGTACCTTCGGGTATATTAGATGGCACTCCCTATATGAAAATTATATTGGAATACTTCCTATCGTAAAGGATGCATTAGAAATCACTACCACAGAATGTGCTTCCACGTACCTCGAGTATATGGAAAATACCCATTAGGTTCCAAACTTGCCATAGGTAACCGAGTCAAATTCCTTGTTTACTGTGATACATAAAACACAACATTTGGGGATATTTCCTACACGTATTGGAAATCATATATTATAGTTCACAATAACTTGGTAATCCCTTTTCCCTATTTTCCCCTTTTTTATTATTTATGTCTTTAATTTATAAAATCAATTAGTCAACCGTGATGTTGTAGTCAATTTTCTTTTGTTTCAAAAAAAGAAAAAATTGAAAAATTCATATATATATATATATATATATATATATATATATATATATAAAGGAAAAAATATATAAATGGTCATGGGAATATTGTATGTGATATTTTTGAAAAGTCTAATGTTTTGGTGAAAGATAGTGCAGGCCCGCTACAAGGGAGGAAAGGTTTAAATTGGAAATTATATTCAAAATTATATTTCATTCACAAAAGTGGGCCAACCCCATCGTGGTGTAATGGAGAATGGATTAAATAATGCACAAATTTCTTGGCATGGTGTTCTCACATGCATCAAGACCTCACTCACAATGAACTTGACAACACAAATAAATTAGTTGTTATGGGGGAGAGTGCCCCCATTGGAAAATTATTTTTGGGGAAATATATAGTCAAAATTAACCCTGATGACACTCCCTTGGGACACTTAATACTACCAAGGGTGTCCCCGGGAGTGGTAAGTGGTTTTCACTACATCCACAACAAGCGAGTGAGAATTCAAGTGAGTGTGTGCCTCATAAACAACTCCTCATCATCACCACATCATGCCACCTCACCCAACCTTTCCACATCATCTACCAAGATTCTCCACCACCTCATGCTTCCATACTTTTTTTCCATATTTAGATAACTCCATTTTCTCGCCCTCTATCTATAAAAAAACCTGTTTTCACCCAAATTTCTCATTTTAACTGTTTTTATCATGAAGACCGCTATTGCCTATAATAATGTCGACTTCATCACCCTATCCCCTGAAAATTCACTAGGTATTTAAGTAGTCCCATTTCTCTGTGAATTTTTGAAAAAAAACTCAAAATGTCAAAGAAATATTTTCTTTCTAGTTCCAGAACCTACATTCCTCTCATGGACACGAAACATGACATTTCAACTCTTTTTGTCTTGTTAATTTGATGGAATTTCTTCATACTATCCTTGTTAATCAAAATGAGTTAGAAGTATCCTCTATATTGGTCAAGTTAGGCATGTTTTATGCTATTTTTCCTCAGATGTATATCTTCCCATAATTATTCACTTGGTTGACTTCCTCTCTATATCTTGAGTGGTGTTATGTCATGAATTCTTTAGGATAGAACATTTTTCAAGTTATCTCACTATTAATTCACTAGTGTTTGGATTTTCCACAGTAAGACCATCATGCCTCTTTTTTTGATGAAACCCTATTGTCAACCTATTAGAATCCATCATCATAGGACATTAATAAATTATATACATATATTATGCCTCCAAATGTAGTTCTGACTTTAGAATCAACCTAAATTCCTATACCTTTATTTTTTGAGAGTGTCAAGTCTATTCTACAAATAATTATGAGAATTATAGGAAAGGATGAAACTTCAATAATATATTGTCAAGTTATAGGATCGTTTCACCTCATGATGTAGCCTGATGTGGTCTTAGATATCCCTACCTTTTGGGAGCATTACATCAATACGAAACTCCTTAATTGCTTTAGATTTCCTTCGTTATTAGTATATATTTTCCTATATGTGCATGTTGAACATTTTATGGACCTGGGTATGGATATTATGGATGTCAATAAAAAGAAGCAAACAATTGTTAATTGGACTGATTTGGTCATAAGCAAACCAAACAATGAAGGGTTCTTCTATTATATTGCCTCATTCATGTAAATTGTGTATAAAATAATCAATAACTCTATCCCACCAAAGACTTTACCAAAGGCTCAGTCTCTTTTGCAATTGAGTAGAGATTTGAAGGTTGGAGATTGGTTCTTATTTGGAGATTATATTGAGATCAGATTGTATGGATTAGATGTTGTTCCTTACAGGCTTCCCGCTTTTGTGCATATGAGGTTATTTATATTGGATTTCATTATTAAAATCCTAAATGTAGATCAAATAGACTTTGTTCCAACAAAAATGGATATTTATTCAAATTTCCCAAGAGTGTTGGACCATTCATTATTAATAATAGAAAAGAAGCTAAGGATGTTGAAAAATTATTATAAGCAATGAATTTTCAATAGGGAAAAACATGTTCCTATGATCCACTTCGGGTCATCTCAAGGAGGAGAGTAGAGAATTATTATGCTCATTATGTACATGAATCAAGACCCAAACTAAGGAAGTTGGTAAATGGTGGCTTGGTTGAAACACAAAGAAGCATGGAAGTTGAAAATCCTCTCCCCACTGAAAATGGATTGAAAAGAGGGGCTACATATGTCATTGATCTTGAAGGGGAAATATTTCAAAGTAGCAAAAAGCAAAAAACACAAAGAGAAGAAACATAACTTGAAAATATCATGGATAGGACTTCCAATGAAGTTAGATTTCAGTTTCAGATAGGAGTAAAATTTTCACCCTCATATCCTATTCCTAAAGAAGAAGAATGAGGTTTCTTGAGTAATTTGAAGTATTCTTACGAGTAGGTTGAATAAAAGAATAATAAAATCAAAGAAAATATGATTACGCAGTTGGAGGCTCAATCCATCCCTAGTTATCAAACCAAAATCCTTTCAACGATGAATTTGGAAATAAATCAGTCGAAATTCTCTTTCATATATCTTGTTTATCAACCAATTTCTTTTGGAGTTGATTTCAGGACAATCAACTTGTCTATGAATAAAAAATATATTCCACTACCTGACAAGATAAACCTGCATAGGAAGATTGAAGAATTAATTTACAATGATCTCAGTAAAAACATCATTGGAATCAAGAAAAACAAAGGCATTTTTAGGAAAGGTATTTTTTCAGTTGAAGTTGGAGAGAGACCAGTCCTGAGCATTCATACTCAAATTTAATAATTTAAGAAACTAATCATTACGTTCGGGGTGAATCTGGAGGATAAGATAGTTTTTTAGTCCATAGTGCATAATCTGAGATCCAATCATTAATAATAAAATTAAAGTTTCTCGCCATAGAACATGTTCTATATCCTGAGCTAGCTCATATTGAGAAAGAAAAGGATATTTTAACTCATGAACTAGTGGAAAGGAATAAGGAGGTAGCAACACTCAAAGATCTTAATACAAAGTTTCAACTGAAGATAGAAAAACATGTTTGCACAATTGTAGTGTAACTTGACTCGAGGATGGCACTAAGAAATTAACTAGAGTTATGACAGAGTTGAAATTTTCATAGGATGAGTTGAATAAGATACAAAAGAATCTAGATGATACTAAGGATAAGTTAAAGAATAAAGAGAGACAATTGAACATGTCCATAGAAAATGCAACCCATCATCACAAGAACTACCAATCATCTTGTGATGAAGTAAAGGAATTAAAAGAGAAATTAAAGGGAAATATGTCTCTTAATCAAGAAAGAGATCATTTGGAATGACACCATCCAACAATTCAAATTACCTTGGGATCACATGATAGTCATGTTTGAGGAGAAAGAAATGGTCAGATCTCTTGAATTTATTATCCTCACTAACAAAGCTCAGTCGCAGCAGAGTGCACAACTAGAAAAAATAATGATTGATTTTTTAAATTCCAAGTATTATCTAGAGATAAGGGCAATGGATAACGTAGAAAAAACATCCATTATCTCATAAATAAGTAAAATGGTACAAAAAAACATATACAGGAAGAATGCAAAGAGCAGACTAGGAGAAGTCAAGGAATCAGTGTTAACTTTCAATTCCAACTTTGAAAAGAGATTCTGAGCAAGGTTACCTTAATGTTAGGGACAACAGGGAAATATCCCCCCTCAGGAAACATATGAAACCTTGTTGATAGAGGCTAGAAGTAAAAGTAATGTTTCTCATGAAAGATCTGCAATTATGAAAGTAACAACAATTGTGATCTATTCACATAGGTATTTTCAATTGTTGTGGTTAATTAAAACTTTGTTTTATGATAATCCAACCTACATTAGGATAACAGATCTAAGAATGGACTACAACAAATTATTACAGTTTTCAACCCCTGACTTAGCAGTGTGGAAGAAATGTTGAAATTTGATGTCCCCACCAAAATTTTGAGTTTCAGAATGTGGAGCTTCATCAAGCAAGCCTTCACATGAGTCTCAAGTTATTGAGTGATAACAATGCACTTATTTTAAGTTTTGAGGATATATGACATTTTGTAATTTAAAATTTAAAATAATTTAGTTTTTTAATTCCTCATAAGGACCAAATAAGCTAGAGACAGTTTTTGAATTAGTTTAACAGTTAACAATTTTTGTAACTGTCTTTAGTGTAAAATTTATTTAAAAATACATGAAGGGAACAATTTTTGGGTTTCAAATTTTGGCCTTAGAGAGAGAATTTTGGTTGTGTAATGTACAATTTTTCCTTGGAGAAGTAATAAGATTTTTTCTAGATGATTCCAATTGTTTACTGAGTATGATACATTATTTTTTTCATTGTTAATCATTATATGTTGTTATTATTTTTAAAATCTGTAATGTACCTGTTGATTCTTTTTTATAAAAAAAATAATTCTACTATAATATCTTACAGTACCAATATAATTTTATTAAATAAACCACAAACTACTCTCCACATTTTCATAATTAAACTTTTATAATATTTCATGATTTCCTCTAAGTTTTGGTGTAAAATATTCTTTCACTACATCCTTATAAATTGAGACTTCTTTTATTTCTTTCTTTCACCCTTATTGCAACTTAAAAGAGTCATATTCACAGATAGCTTGGCCATCTTGAGAGGATCTGCCATTTCTTCAAGAGTTACCCACACATTAAATTTCTATAGGAAATCTCTAGGAGGCCATATACGAGATGACAAACAAAGAATACTTATTTTTTTTTTCTCTGTATAGGTTTCCTAGGCACTAACCTCTTTTTAGCTAGAGGTTGTCTCTATGGTTACACCATATTTTGGCATTGAAGATTGAAGTTATTTTTTCCCTAGGTTTTCTTAAAATCATTTCTTTGTCTGGTGAGAATATAAAGTGTGTTGGCTGAATTTTATCACCAAGTGGGAAATTAAAAATAGAAATCCTGGATCCAAGAACACCACACACACGGTTATATACTTCCTAGAAAAAAAACCCCAACTCTATCAGATCCTAAGAAGCCTGTCTCTAGAAAGGTTTGGAGAGAAAAATGATCTCCTAAAACCCCAAGTCCTACTTAATTGTCTCCTAGTTACAGTTATTTTTCCAAAGATATTAAAGAAACCCATCTAGAAGAAATTTCAAGAAACTTGGATTGTTTTTTTGGGAGTTTTCCTCCTCCTCATTTCCCTTTTCTTGAACCTACCCTTGAAGAAAGATCCTTTGAATCTGTTTCCTTTTCTTTCCCAGTCGTTTCAGACGTTGAAGAAAAAACATTGTTGACATTTGAATTGCATATCGGACCATTTTTGCAATCTCTCAACCTGCTCTAATCTTTATTCCTCCACCCTCCTTTATATTTCAACCAAGAAATATCTCCCCTCCCCTCAATAAAAACATGGAGAAGATGAACTTATAGATGAGAAGTTTGTGACAACCTTCTATGCATTTTCAGAAAATGTTAATGTTGAATATTTGGATGTGGTAATGAGGTTTTTTGTGTACTATATGGATGGAGAGGTGAGAAAATGGTTGAAAACTCTCTCAAAAAATTCAATTAACACTTGGGAAGAGTTGGAGAATATTTTCATACAAAGGCAGGGAGAAAAAAATGATCATGGCTATTTTTTGACAGAGTTCAATGTTATCAAAAGGAAGCCTAATGAAGAATTTGTTGAATTTATCAAAATATTCAATAAGATCTATAAAAATCTTCCAATAGATTTTAAATTGCCTCCTACAAGTGAAAAAGTGGTTTTTCTAAGGGCTTTTGAATCAAACTTTGGATTCAACTTGAGGGAAATAATATATACTACATTATACCAAATTCAAATTGATGCCTTGGAGATTGAGGAAAGTTTATCTGCGGATGGAAAATTGAAATAAAATATTGATCATGTCAATAAGAAAAAGCGAAAAGAATAATTTGGATCCTCAAATCATCAAAAGTACTCACGTGAAAAAAACTAGACGAGATGACGAAGGTACAAAAATTTATCTAACAAATTGGTGAAAATGGAGATAGAAAATAAGAATCCATCCATGCAAATTCAACATGCACTGAACGAGAATTTGTAATCCTTTGTTTAGAACACTACATTTGCAATGTATGTAGAGGTACAATAACGATCAAGATCCGGTACAACCTCATTTGTATCTTGAGGATGAACTAGAAGAAGCACTAGGGGAAGCTTTAAAATTCCAAGAAAATAAGTATTCCACTTTATCGAGAGAAGAAGGTGAAGAGGTGTAAGGAAAATCTTGATTTTTATTACCAAGCTTTTCTAGGTGAGGAAGAAATTGATGATTAATGTAGGAAGTTTGCAAATATGATTTAGGTTGAGTTACATAAAAAATATGACCTCAGATTAAGAAAGAGATCTAGAACTCAGGAACAAATTGAGGAGAAGTCCCAACAACCTGTCCAAGAATCACCCAATCCGGACTATTATAGTCTAGCAAGAGGAATCTTCCATAATTCAACATTTTCATGTAAATCATGAAAAACAAGAAAATTAGCTTACTCTAAGTTAGCAAAGGGATCAAAAAGACAAATCAACAAAGGAGGATGAAACAAAAGAAGATAAGAGTGTGCATTATTTCAATTTTGAAAAGGAGTTGGAGAAAGTGAAGATTCCAATCCCATTGGTTGAGCTGGAAAAGAAACTTGTTTACATAAATCTCATTTCAAACTTGATCAGTTAATCTCAAGTAATGGTTACTGCAGATACAATCAATTTGCAAGAAGAAAGGCTAGTGGTCATGTTTGGGCCTAATTTGGAGGAACAGGACTCAGCCACACCTCATTTTCACATTACTCTTTTAGTGCATGATCTTATGCTACATAATTGCATGCTTGACTTAGAGACTTATGATAATATGATGTCTCTTTATTTTATCAATAAATTGAATTTCCATATCACCAAGCCATACAAATAAATATATTCTTTTGACTCCAAAAGAGTAAAGTGTGTTGGCATGATAAAGGATCTTGTAGTTTCTTTTGCTTACATTCCAGTTAGGAGAATTTTCATGGACATAGTGGTTGCAGACATCCCAACAAGATTTTGAATGTTTCTTTATAGATCATGGGGCTTGAAGTTGGGAGGAGTTCTGAAAATAAATTTCACTTATGTTATAATAATTCTAGTATTTGGTGGAGAAGAAATAATCTTATATCGAGAGTCCAGATTTGTCAAGAAAATAAAAAAGGAGAGAAGTTGTAGTAATTCCCTGGATTATAACCAGGACAAATATTTTTCATGTTTTATGTTGAAAGTGAATGATGAAATTGTTGAGGATACTCTGGTAAAAGTTCCTCTAGCAATTCAGAAATAAGAAGCAGTACAAAATTTCATTTGGAAGTTATATTTTTATGGTGTATATTCCAAAGAGGGAAATGGTGCGAGGGTTTTACTGCTTTACCCGAATGGTGAAATGATTCCTCTTTCTTACAAATTGGAATTTGATTCCACAAAAAATATTACATAATATGAATCTTTGATTCTTGGTGTTGGAAATGTTGTCATTGATGGAAAAATAATTGGCAAAGGAGCATCAGAAACAGTAACTAGGAACATAGGAAGCAATGTATTGTAGCAGAGGCACAGAGGCAGTATGAGCATGAGGTAGCAAGGAAGCATAGAAGGAATTTCATCGAGCAGCAGAGGCAGAGGCTGAGGCGTTATTCCGAGGTTTACTACCCCAGCTGGTTAATACACTAAATAAGTACATTCCGAGAATCGTAACCCAGGCCAGAGACCCTTATCGCATCAGAGCATATAAGGCCAACAGAACAAGTTAACAAGAGGATGTGAGTGTGATTGAAGCCCAGACCCGATGGGCGTATAAACTAGGATTAATAAGTGTTTGAGTTCCAGTTTTTAATCGCATCGGAGAAAAAATATGCAACAGAGTGTTTATTAAAAGACTTGCGATTGCAAGGAAAATCCAGACCCGATGGATCAATGAACTATATTTGAAATATGGTTGAATTCCAATAGAACGCTATTTTGAAAACCGCGAGTGGGTTTATGAAGTCGTATTTCCCATATCACACCGCCTTTCGGAGATAAGTGGTTTTTTTGAGTTGGGGAGTGATTCCATAGAACGGGCGACACACGTCCCTGTACGACTCCACAAAACCGCTTGTCACTACGCACCATCGTGCGTTATTGTTCGACCCAGGATGCCTAGAGAAATTGTTGAGCATCGTTGATCTGGGAAGGAGTCATCGGATGGTGATCGCTTGATGAAGATGTGCGAAGATTAACCAAAGCACGGAGTAGAAATTAGATTGGGTCGCTGATCATATATGTGGGCCCAGTCTAAATTATATTAATTGGGCCTTTTCAAATTAATCTTTGCGGGTTTAACCAAGGTTGTTTAAATTCAATATAAATTATGACGAAAAGCGATTGGGCCATCATTTTTACTCCAAAGTTGGTGGAACATATAAACCTGGGGGTCAACATATGAAGGTCATTACTAAAGGAAGTTGATTATGTGAAGTTGGTGAAATATGAGACATATGATGTAATAAATGTGGGTTAACATATGCACATAAACTTGGGGTCGATATATATATATATATATATATATGCCTTGGGGAGTTCATAACAAAAGGAGGAATTGGATTAATATCTCAATCTCAGATTGAGATATTAAAAAGCCTTAGTTTAATTAATTCCCTGACCAAGAAAATAGAACAATGAGAAGTTGTTTGGGGTTTGGGTAGACCCCGTTGGATTATCTAATTGATCCCGTCTAGGAATACCATTAGCGGTTTGTTGGTTTTGACACATGGTTTTAATAAAGGAAAAAAATATATAAGGAGAGGAGAATCATAGTACAAGGTGTGGGTGCAGAGGGGTTGATAAAGAATAAATATCTTTAAGAGATATCTGCATGATTGAACTCTGATAGATCTGAATCTACGATGCACCTATGGATTTGATGAAGGTTCAAGATCTCTAGATCTAGAAATGATGAATCTCTAAGATCTGCAAAAGAAATGATGAAGACCTACTGCAAGTCTGATGTACAAATTGAAGAAATTTGGTGAATCTGAGGGTTGAAGCCTTCAGTATGAGAGTGGAAGTTTTCTGCCAGTAGAAGCTGGTGTTAAATCAGGGGGTTGGAGCTCCCTTCTAGTATTGACTGGAGAATGAGAGAAGGTTGTAGCCTTCTACAGGTTGGTGCCTACGTGCTGGTATAAGTCTGCGCCAGTACAAAATTGTAAGAAATTTTCTTTATAATAAATATTGAAGACAAAGACGACAGCAGCGGTGGTTTTCTCCCAAATTGGGTTTCCACCTTAAATACTGGTGTTCATGTGTGTGATGGTTGATTCTGTTATTACTTCTCATGCTTACTGCTTACTAAACATCTAATGAATGAATGATGCAATACTCTAAGTAAAGAATTAAATGCATAAAAAGTAAAATGTTTTACAGTCAGCTCTAAATACTGATTCACCCCCCCCCCCCCCTCTCAGTATTTTTTCCAACAATTGGTATCAAATCAGGTCCTTCTGAAGGAGTTTGATCGCTTGAAGGAGATCCATCACAATGGGAAGGAAGCAAAAGAAGAAGGATACTCAAAGAAAGGAGATATCTTAGAAAATATGTGCAGCAGAAAATGAAGAAGATGAAATAGGTATTGATTGTTGTTCTTGTACATGCAATGGTGAAGATAGTGAAAGTAATGTTATGGATCTAGAAGAAGTTCTCAAGATTAAAGTTGAAAATCAACAAATAATATTTAATGAGAGAGAATCTATCTACAAATAGATGATCTCTAGAATGAATGGACAGATAAACAAGTATCAAAGGTTGTATGATGAAGTAACCAATCACAGTGAAGGACTTGAAGTAGAAATCATCTCTCTGAAAGTAGATCTCAAAGCATCAAAAAGGAAGAATGAAGAACTTCTACAATCATTTGAAAAAGAAGGACTTGAAGCAGAAATCATCTCTTTGAAAGAAGATCTGGAAAAATCAAATAAGAAGAATGAATAACTTATACAAGCATTTGAAGAATAAGAAAATGGGTTGAAAGAAGAAATTCTAAAATTGAATGATCAAGTAGAAGAAAGAAAAAGGGTCGAAGAAAATATGAAGAAGCAATGCCAAAGATTGGAGGTTGAGGTAAACATTTTAAAAGGTAAATTAGAGGAAAAGGATAAACTCTTGAGGTTTCAAGATAGTACTAAGATTCTAGATAATATTCTTAGTAGTCAAAGGTATCCTTCTGTTAAATTTGGTCTTGGTTTTCATGAAACTGTTAAAGGAGAATATAGTTCACAAGAAAGTGCTAAAAATTCAAAGGATATCAATGCAAAACCTGAAGTATTGAAAGAGACAAAAGATCAACCGAAATCATAAAATCTCAAAGGAAATCATTCAATAATGTTGAATGCTTTAAGTGTCATAATTATGGGCATGTTGCAGCCAATTGCAGAAGCAGATTGTTTCAGTCACAAACAAACAGATTCCACATAGAAAGGTACTCAGGTTTCTTTAAGGGATATTTTTTTTCATGCAGCAAGTTTGGTCATAAAGCAGCTGATTGAAATATAAGAAAGAATAGAAAAACACATTATGATCCCTATGCTTACTTCTCTGGTCACACAAGATGTTATGCTTGTAACAAGTATGGACATGTGGAAAAGGAATGCAGGATGAATAGATCTGAGAAAATGGATAATGTCTAGCACACAATAAGAAATTTCAAGAAAAGTTGGAAAAAGAAGGAGGACCGGTCAAAAACGTAGGGAATATTTACCCTACTGCAGTCATCCGCTTCTAAAGCTTACTTCTCATAATGACTACAAGAATGATGTGAGATACATTATAATGTATCATCACAAGGGGAGAAATGTATGATGATTCCCATGGTTGGTTTGGTAATTCTAGTTGTGTTTACTTCTAACAGTGCATCTAATGTGACAACAGAATACGGGTACAGAATGTATAAATCCAGGAGAAAATGGAGACAAAAGCGTATGTTTTTCTGATAAGAAAAATAGTGAGTCATCTCAAGGAAAGGAGCACAGTTTCAGGGGGAGCATTAGCTTTTCTGAGAGTAATGCATTGTTGGCATTATGATGGTTACATATATCCTTCTACATCATATAGAAATGATATAGACAGTGAACCCAATGAAGAACCTGAAGAAGATTTATCTGAAAAAGCTCCATCCACATATGTTCAAAAGAATCATCCAAAATCTCAAATTTTGGGAGAAAAGGGATCAGGTGTACAAATAAGAAGGACTCTTGTGGGATCTTCTAGCTATCTGGCATTTCTATCCTCTATTGAACCACATAATGTCAATCAAGCTAGTAACGATGAATGTTGGATTCAAGCCATGAATGAAGAGCTTGATCAAATTGAAAAGAATCACACTTGGGAATTAGTACCAAGACCTCATGACAAAAATGTCATTGTAACTAAATGGATATTCAAAAATAAGTTAAATGAGAATGGGGATGTTATAAGAAATAAAGCTAGACTTGTTTGAAAGGGGTATGCTCAACAAGAAGGTATAGAATTTGAAGAAAATTTTGTCCCTGTAGCTAGACTTGAAGCCATAAGAATGTTTCTTGCTTTTTCAAGCTTCCAACAAATCAAATTTGATCAAATGGATGTTAAATCTTCTTTTCTCAATGGTGATCTAGAAGAAGAAGTCTATATAGAACAACCTGAAGGATTCATTTTTGGAAATGATGAAAATCTTGTTTGTAGACTTAAAAAGGCTCTATATGGTCTCAAACAAGATCCAAGGGCATGGTACTATTGTCTTAACAAATATCTCCATCAACAAGGATTTTCTAAGGGGTCTGCTGATAGCAACTTATACATAAAAACTGAAAATGATAAACTACTGATTGTGGTTGTATATGTTGATGATATCATTTTTGGAAGTAATGAAGAGTCTCACCTTCAGGCTATGAAAAGAATATTCAAATATCTACAAGGAACTCAAGATTTTGGACTATGGTATCCAAAGAATGTTGATCTTACTCTTCATGCTTATACTGATGCAGATTGGGCTGGAAATGTTGATGATCGGAAAAGCACTAGTGGTGGTGCATTCTATATGGGGCCCCAATTAGTATCTTGGTTCAGCAAGAAGCAAAGCTCTATTGCCTTATCTACAACAGAAGCAGAATATGTGGCTGCCACATCATGTTGCACTCAACTTCTTTGGATGATGCAAACCTTACAAGACAGTCAAATCAAATGTTCACTTCCTATTTCCATTATGTGTGATAATACAAGTGCCATTAGTATCTCAAAGAATCCTATTATGCATTCCAAGACCAAGCACATTCCCATCAAGTATCACTTCTTACGTGAACAAGTGCTTGAACAAAAGGTGAAGTTGGAGTATGTTCCCTCCAAAGAACAAGTTGCTGATATATTTACCAAACCTTTACCTAGGGAAGCGTTCGAATATCTCAGACAGAAGCTGGGAGTAGTCTCTGCCATGCAGAAGATCAGATCTGCTTAAATTCAGAAGATTAAATTGGATATGCTCCTGTTGAAAGTGTTCAGGATGCACAGGCTAAGGGGGAGTATTGGTCATGTGGAAAGGATGCATTATTGGCACTCTAATTATTTGTTGTAGTCTGATCTCATGCTTGAGAATTTTTGATCTTGATTTTATAAGTCTTGAAAATGCATCATGATCTCAGGGGGAGCATGGTATTGTCGGTACAAAGCATCTTGATCTATTCTTTTCCATTGATGTCAAAGGGGGAGGAAAAGAAAAAAAGGGGGCTTCTATAAGACAAACAGAGGAAGAGTATTGCCATCAATGCCAAAGGGGTAGATTGTTGGAAATGTTGTCATTGATGGCAAAAGAATTGGCAAAGAAGGAGCATCAGAAATAGTAACTAGGAACAGAGGAAGCAATGTATTGTAGCAGAGGCACAAAGGCAGTATGAGCATGAGGTAGCAAGGCAGCATAGAAATAATTGCATCGAGCAGCAGAGGCAGAGGCTGAGGCGTTATTCCGAGGTTTACTACCCCAGCTGGTTAATACACTAAATAAGTACATTCCAAGAATCGTAACCCAGGCCAGAGACCCTTATCGCATCAGAGCATATAAGGCCAGCAGAACAAGTTAACAAGAGGATGCGAGTGCGATTGAAGCCTGGACCCGATGGGCGTATAAACTAGGATTAATAAGTGTTTGAGTTCTAGTTTTTAATCACATCGGAGAAAAACTGTGCAACGGAGTGTTTATTAAAAGACTTGCGATTGCAAGGAAAATCCGAACTCGATGGATCAATGAACTATATTTGAAATATGGTTGAATTTCGATAGAACATTGTTATGAAAACATCGAGCGGGTTTACGAAGTCGGATTTCCCATATCGCACCGCCTTTCGGAGATAAGTGGTTTTTTCGAGTTGGGGATTGATTCCATAGAATGGGCGACACGCGTCCCTGTACGACTCCACAAAACTGCTTGTCACTACGTGCCATCACGCGTTATTTTTCGACCTAGGATGCCCAGCGAAATTGTTGAGCACCGTTGATCTGGGAAGGAGTCATCGGAAGGTGATCACTTGATGAAGATGTGCGAAGATTAACCAAAGCACAGAGCGAAAATTTGATTGGGTAGCTGATCATATATGTGGGCCCAGTCTAAATTATATTAATTAGGCCTTTTCAAATTAATATTTGCAGGTTTAACCAAGGTTGTTTAAATTCAATATAAATTATGACGAAAAGCGATTGGGCCATCATTTTTACTCCAAAGTTGGTGGAACGTATAAACCTGGGGGTCGACATATGAAGGTCATTACTAAAGGAAGTTGATTATGTGAAGTTGGCGAAATATGAGACATATGATGTAATAAATGTGGGTTAACATATGCACATAAACTTGGGGTCGATATCTATATATATATGCCTTTGGGAGTTCATAACAAAAGGAGGAATTGGATTAATATCTCAATCTCAGATTGAGATATTAAAAAGCCTTAGTTTAATTAATTGCCTGACCATAGAACAATGAGAATTTGTTTGGGGTTTGGGTAGACCCCATTGGATTATCTAATTGATCCCGTCTAGGAATACCATCAGCGGTTTGTTGGTTTTGACTCATGGTTTTAATAAAGGAAAAAACTATATAAGGAGAGGAGAATCATAGTACAAGGTGTGGGTGCAAAGGGGTTGATAACGAATAAATCTCTTTAAGAGATATCTGCATGATTGAACTCTGATAGATCTGAATCTACGATGCACATGTGGATTTAATGAAGGTTCAATATCTCTAGATCTAGAAATGATGAATCTCTAAGATCTGCAAAAGAAATGATGAAGACCTGCTGCAAGTCTGATGTACAAATTGAAGAAATTTGGTGAATCTGAGGGATGAAGCCTTCAGTATGAGAGTGGAAGTTTTCTGCCAATAGAAGTTGGTGTTAAATCAGGGGGTTGGAGCTCCCTTCCAGTATTGACTGGAGAATGAGAGAAGGTTGTAGCCTTCTACAGGTTGGTGCCTGCGTGCTGGTATAAGTCTGTGCCAGTAAAAATTGTAAGAAGTTTTCTTTATAATAAATATTGAAGACAGAGACGACAGCAGTGGTGGTTTTCTCCCGAATTGGGTTTCCACCTTAAATACTGGTGTTCATGTGTGTGATGGTTGATTCTGTTATTACTGCTCATGATTACTGCTTACTAAACATCTGATGAATGAATGATGCAATACTCTAAGTAAAGAATTAAATGCATAAAAAGTAAAAAAAATTCCAGTCAGCTCTAAATACTGATTCACCCCCCCCCTCTCAGTATTTTTCCAAACACTTGGTTTGCAGGCTACCACACTACAAGGAAAAGACCCTCTAGTGGATGTTTTTTATGAACCCCTTATAAAAATACCCCAGACATCTGTTTCTAGCGGAGGTTACAAGAGGAGGTTGGCGGGCAGAGGTTTTTGCGGATGTTTTTTGTCCAGTGTGCTTATTATCGTACACTGCACCAGTGCATTCAACAAGAGAAAGCACTGGTGCGCACAAAACATTGGCACACCGGACACCGTGTGCTCTATACACACCCACCTATTGTGTCGTATTACTATAACACACTGGTGCTTTACAACTCTTCTGCACTGGTGCCTCATAAAAAAGCACGCCAAAACAGAAACCACCCGTTGCAGTATTAAGCAATTACACCAATGCACCCATAAAAACCCCGCGCATTAAAACAGGGTTAAATAAAAAAAATTACAGCCAAAAACTGAATTTTTCACTTTTCTCAATGCTCGAGAGCTCTCAAACACTGGTGCAATTTATCCTTTTCTGATCCGCCCTGACATCAATGCTCCCATTGCACCCATTGCATGCACTGCTGCTATGCACTGCCCACCAATCTCCAGCTTCAATTTTGTAAAACGATGGGAAAATTTTCTTTTGAAAATTCTACAGCCAATATGCCTCCTCGACGGCCAAATGTACATGTATTTTTATTTTTTTTCCATAACTAAGTCTTTTAGTGAATTATAATTTCAAATAACCTTAAAATTAACCATTTAAAAAAAAAAAAAATTGTCGCATGGTGTGCTCAAGCTATTCGGCTTGCACCAGTTCGTGGTGCTACCGTAAATTTATAGCTCGCACTACAACTGATTCTAATAGTATCTGCACTGGTTCCAGGGTGGTGCTGATAGGCACACCATGTTATTTAAACATTTTTAAAAAAGTGCGGTGTGGTTGTTTACTCGGCTGCACCATTGACCATGTGGAATAGCGGTAACGTGGTGCGTTGACTGAAATATATGCCCCGGGGTGGGTAATTTTGTCAGTGCAGCACAATCCGTGTTTCAATAGGGTCAATGGTGTGACCTGGTAAACCGGTGCTAATGATATCTGCACCGGTTTTGGGGCAATACCGAAGGCACACTGTGTTATTTTAATTTATTTTTTTAAAGTGTGGTACGAATGGTTACCCGGCCACACCGTTGACCTATTCAATTAGCGGCAACACAGTGTGTTGACTAAAATATCCACCCTAGGATGGGTATTTTTTTCAGCACACTACTTTCCATATTTCGACAGGGTCAACGATGTGGCCTAGAAAAAGTCTGCACCGTTGACTATGTAATGATGGCAGGAGGTCAGTCCGCTGACTTAACTATACATCCCGAGGCGTAGATTTTAGTGAGCGCACCACACTCCTGACACCATACATAGTCAACGGTGCACTACAAATTTTCAGGAGCATCGCTGCCAGTGCGTTGAATATTATTTGGTGCACCGTCACCGGTGCGCTCCATAAAAAGGCGCACCGTGACTGGTGCATGATTGTTTTTTTTTTAGCACCGAATGTTTTTTTTTCCAAAAATATATATATATGTATATTTCTAAATACATGCCTCATTTAATAAAAAAATTGTATTTAATATTTCACTCATTTAGGGACATGAAAGGAGAGAAGAGGGGGAACAACAGTAACAACAGGTGAACTAGTATAACATGGTTAGCTTGTGGGAGGCATGAGAGAGGGATCCTCAAGTTCTATGAGGAGTCTACTTCCCTAAAGGGCCATGGTTTATTTTTGAGACATCTTATCCGAAGGTGGAATTCCCACCGACAGGCTTTTTGGGTTGGTCTTAACCAGCGGTACACACCCACTGAGGAGGATATATATTTCATTACAGGGCTATTGAGGAGAGGGGTGGATTTTCCCTCGTTCCCAGAGGTTCCAACTAGCTATGTAGCAGGGAGTTAGTTAGCGAACTCCCAGAGATACATTGGAGGATCAGTACTGTCTCCTTCAGATTTTCAAGTCACTAGAGGTCAGTTACATATTGGTGCATTTGGTAGTGAGGAGGTGAGGTGCCTCTCACTTCTCATTTCGACCATTTCACACAACACTAGTGATGGGAAACGCATTAGTTGCTCACTTCTATATTATGTTGATTCTTTAGTACAGGAGCTATGACTTGTCAGGTGGTCTGCCATTTTTTTGCAGCAGTTCTATACAACCTTAGATAGATGTCGTGCTCATGCACAAGGGAGGGTCAACTTCCCTTTTTCTTCAGAGATTTTTTTTAATTTTTTGAGAGGTTTCTAGATATGAGGCCTACTTTTGTTTAGCAGCATCGTATGCCGATGTTCAGGGCACGAATGCACATGTGGCGGAAGATGATGCCCAATAGGGGTGAGACTATGTTTCCAGCGAGGATATTGAATGGTGCACTGGAGTTGCTAGCCAGTGTTGACAAGCATCCCTTCATTATGCTCCCCTGTCCTTATGCGGGTTTGGATTTGAAAGGGTGTGCCAACATCCTCTTCACAGCTGATGAGCCGTCAGATGATAGAGGTAATATTACTGTTTTATTTAAATTTATTCTAACATGTTCTTTAACTTGTTTTTATTAAATTGTGTAATGAAATTGTCTAATCATTGTTGTGTACTTGTATATATTTTGCAAACATTGGGTCTTTTTATGGCGAGGACATTCTAGCACCACCACATGATCTAGGTGTGGATCCTCATGATGATCAGGGCATGCCATATGCCGAGGATCATCATGAGGCCAATGCAGAGAGACCTGCTCCTACTGTTTTGCTGGTACCGCCTTTTCCTAAGCGCGGTCGGCTTGATAGCAGATACAGGATGAAGTTGGACAACAAAATCACTGCATTGATTGTTGAGGTGGGCATCATTCCCTCTCATATGAGAGACATACAGGCCGATGGTAGGCTGTTATATATGTGGAGAGACATGTCATGTGACATGTACAGCCTGATGCAGCATGTCGTAGAAGCTACGACCTTAGTTACGCAGCTGAGGAGGACCGTTGCACATTAGATGCATGGTCGAGACGTAGCACATGATCGACATTCCGTGAGCAGCGACTCATCATCTCATGATCATTCACCTCACACAGCACCAGAAGAGAAGCCTCCACTAGCATCTTGCAGCAGTCATCATGGAGATCAGGATAGACCATCGACCACGTCCAATTAGTAGCCTGCAGCATCCAACAGTACTCATGATCATGAGAAGGTTGGACCATCGATCGTCGAGGCTGCACCATTGACTAAGCATGCCTCGAATAGTATTGCTATTGATGTTGTACCACCATCTGATCCATGACATTTATATTTTTGACATTATTCAATTATATATATATATCTATATACATATGGTCCATGTATTTTATGTTTATGTTGCATTTGTACTTAATTTACATGTTGGTGATCATCGTGATGTGTATATTGTTAGGTCATGTTAGATATGTTCATTTATTGTGCAGCTTGCAGATAGATGTGTATGTGATAGCATGAGTTATTTGACATGCAATGTATATTTGATGTTTGTGTTGTGATGATGTTAATATATAATGTTAATTATGTTTTGCTAGATGATTATGATCACAATGAAGTTAGCGATTTTGAGTGTGTTTTTTAGTCAAATATGATTTTCGTACGATGGTTATCATGAACGTGATGTTTATTATTTAATTTAATATTAAATGATCATGATATTGTGAAATTGTGATATTTGTAATTCTAATTGTATGTAAAATTCTAAAATTGTAATTGTAATGGTATATATGTAAATTTGTAAAATTGTAATTGTAATTGTAATGTTTTAATTTGTAAAATTGTAATTGTATATATGTAAAATTCTAAAATTGTCATTGTAATTGTAAGTGAAATTGTAAAATTGTAATTGTAATTCTAATTCTAATTTATAATTCCATGTAAAATATTTGTAAAATTTTAATTGTATTACTGTGAATTGATTGTAATTGTAAAATTCTAAAATTGTAATTGTAATTGTATGTGAAATTGTAAAATTGTAATTGTCATTGTAATTCTAATTCTAATTGTGTGTAAAATATTTGTTAATGTGAAAATTTTAATTGTATTAATGTGAAATGATTTTATTGAAATTTTCAAATTTTCAAATTTGTAAAATTTTAAATAATTGTAAAATAATAAATCTAGAATAATATGAATTATTGTAACATAATAAAGTTTAGAAAATAATGCAAATAAATTCACGTACTTTATAATTATCATTATTTTATTATGATCTTAGATACAAAAAAAAGAACTAATTTATATAGTACACCATTGTTTTTGAGATCAACATAATTGCAAATTATCAAGTGAAATATTGATTTTAACATTAACACAATGCAAATTACCAATTAATTCAAAATACATATTATAATGTTTCGAAAACCCCATCTTAAAAAGTATAAATATTGATGAAATAACACATGTACCGTGTCACTCTCGATTCTCGTGATCACCCTCATTATCTTCCACCTCGCATGGCATGATAACACTGTTGTTCTCAAAAATATGTTTTGATCTAGGGTCATGTGTCAATACGAACCACCAATCCCTATCCAACACATATGGGTAAAAAACACCTAGTTGTAGTGTTTGGTAAAAACATAGGGCTCCTTAGCTTCATCCCACATCTTTTCTAGAGTTGATACATATCAGCTTACTATCACGATCTTCCTTTACATTATTCTGATCAAAGGTGTCCCACCACTTACACCTAAAAATAACACATTGGAAATAAGAGAAATCCACTTCAATGATCTCTTGTATCTTTCTGACGTAACCTAACGTCCCTCATACTAGGTTTTTATCACGGTGGCTAGATCAATTAGATTGATTGAACTCGACTTCCACTCCACAATATTGTGTGATGTTTCTAGTATCGAAATTCTCTGTGCGAAAATGGTGTCCATATGCCCACATAGATGGGAACAAATGCAGCTATTATAAAAAAATTAAAAAAAATTCATAGTTTCATGTGTCTTATAATAACCCAACAGTTAAAATATGAAATATAGATGCCTTATAAGTTTCAAATTTACATATAAATTAAAAATATTATTACCGAGTTGCTGCACCCAATCCCTTCATTTAGCGCATCCTCTTCAGCACGCGGGTAATGACCGGTTGCACCATATTTCTCTCTGACATGGTCAGCAACCTGGTCTATTGTTGATCTACTTGATGTACTCATTCGCATAATAGAAAGACTCATATGATATGTACCCCTCTGCCATAGACCCCTTGGGTTTTTTCCTTTGTCAAATGAAACCTTTCAATTTCTTCATGTACCTCTCTAAGAAGAACATCCAACGACAAGAAACCACCCCAAATAATTCAACCTCATCTACTAGGTGGATTAGAAGATGAACCTATAAGTCCATGAAACTCATCGGAAGTTCCTTATCAAACATACAAACAATCTCGGCTATCTCTTGATGCCACCGTTGAATGCTAGCCACATGAATCTCCTTTGACATGATCCAACGTACAAATGCAGATAATTTAGATATGGCACATCCTAGGTCTTGAGGGAATTCATGTTTCACACACCAACGCATGAAAAAAGGATAACGACACTGTAAAGTTATAAATACGTGCAATAATATACAAAATTAGTTATGTTTTATGATCCCCACATGGGATAAAATTTATTAATATAACAAATAATAAAATCATTCTTTTGAAATTATATGTACTCTTAGTAAATTCAAATGGTCATGCGATTTCAACCCCGAAAAATGGTCATCCATGGTGAAGCAGTGTCATAGTGAAGACCCGTATGAAGTTGGCACCCTCACACCCATTATAATATCATCTTTTTTAAAATTCCATGGGACATCACCTTCTTTGAAAAAACATGAATTAGAGGGACCAACGCCTACCTCTGATCTCGTACTTTCTAATCATCTTGGCCAATGTTTCTTTTTAGTTTCTGAAGTAATAATATATTTCCTAACAGCCAATGTGTCACTTTGTTTCGATGATATGTTCCTCCATAAAGAAGATAAAACATTTTTAAATATATGCATGGGATCTAATAAGTGGGTAATTCTAAGATGCTCCCAGTATGGGAGGTTATAAAAGATAGATTTCCTTTTCATCCCAATGGGAAATTTCTCAACATAAGTGTCGAATAATTCTGGATAATCGAACATAGGCTCCCCATTTGAATTGAACATTTCTATGAACTCCTCCTTCTCCCTCTCATATTCTCTAAGCCCTTCAGCTGGTGTCGTTATTGGAGGCCTTTGGTTTCTCTCTCATTTACGATTGAAAGTGGATGCTACTATTATGTAAGGGTGTTCTTTTGGGAGGAATACCCTGGAGCAATCATAGACTGGCTTTCGTAGGTCCTTGGACCATCTAGCTTTTAGAGAAGGTCCATAACATTTATATCCAAAATACCCTTTTGTTACAAGACCTGCCAGATTATTTTATACAATTAATATGCATGGCACGTTAAATAATATCATGAAGATCAGAACAAATATTAAAATGAATTAAATAACTAATATGTGAAATAATATTGTTATGTATATAAAAAAATCAATAAATTAAACATGTAATTTACCAGAGCAAACTCCTAAGCCTGGATAATCATGTGTCGTGTAAGCACATGTGCCATACAATGTAAAACTCCTCTCTACTGCGATGGGTCTTGATACACCATATACATTTATCCCATCCCATAATTACTTCCATTCATCTTCCAGTGGTTATAAGTAGACATCCATATTCTTCACTTGTCTTCTACCAGGGACTATGAGAGCCAACATAAGATGTTCATTCTTCACAGACAACCATGGGGGGATATTTTTATTAATCACTACTATTGTCCAAACATAATAGTTGGTGTTCTGGAGGGAATAAGGGTTGACACCATCCATGGCTATGTTGAGTCGTAGACTTTGTACTTCTTCCTTGAATTTTTCGGGCCATTGTATCCTCTATATGCTTCATGGCTATTGAATCAGATGGGATTCGCATAACTCCCAACTCACTTCTGTGTGAGGCATGTTATCCCTGAAACGTAGCTAATTCTTTGCAATGAAAGGCCCTTTGAATCCTTAGGATTATAAGCATGTGCCTAAATATCTTAAAAGGAGGACCAGTACATGATTTACCCTTATTTTTTTATTTATCATACCTATCATGCCCACATTTCGGACACATCTCTTTGTCTACATATTCTCCTCTATATAGAATACAATCATTTGGACATGCATGATATGATATGTACTCAACACCCAACATTTTCAACGATTTATTTGCCTCTTTGCAGCTATTGGGCAAGACATTATCACTCGGAAGAACCTTATCTTTGAATAACTTGTAGTAGGTGATCATGGAAAAATATATTAATAAATGTACATTAATGTCGATATAATTATTAATGTTAATAAAATTTACCATTTGTAATTTTCATGGCAATGTACTGATTATATTTTAAATTTATATAAGGGAGTAATTTATGCTAACTTACCTCAAAAGTTCTGAGAAACATGCATTTGAAAAACCAAACTTTCTTTCAAGTTGTACTGTAACATCGTTGTCCCTAACTGGGTAGACTTTGACTGACCGTTGGGTCCAAAGAGGGGAGGTGGAAGCAAATTTAAGGCTTTCAAAAAAGGTGTCAGCAATATGAGCATCATCCCCTATCTGATCATCATTTTGGAATGCATCTAACAACATTGTCTCCATGGTAGTCGTATCCCTTTAGAAATCATCCATACCAACCTATATTTGATTTCCTCCATTGCTAGCTTGTGAAGAACTACTATTGTTGTAGTCATTCCTAATTGGTGAATCTGGACATAGCGAGAATTGAATCAGTGGTTGATTCAACCATTCTTGGTATCGTTCCTCTCCGATTTTTTCTCTTAAATCAGTCTTCTCTCGATTTTACATTGTCGTGGGGTGCAATGAAAGATGGTAGGTAGGTCGCTCATCATCACTAGAGTCCTAATAATTTAAAAAATATATATTTGAACATGATTAATACAAAATATATGATATAAATTAGTAACCACGTTGACAATATTGCATGATTATAAATTGGTTTGACATTGAAATAATTAAATTAATCAATATACCAAAAAATTATAATTATTACCATCATTGTCCCGGGATTGTGGCTAGAAGATGCAATATTGTTAGAATTGGCAGGGTGAAATGATTGTCCATTTTCATCTACCAAATGTGCCTTGCGGTATGCAGCTCCTGATAAGAACTTCCGACGTTTTGGAGTTGTTTGAATATTTTGTGCATCTAAACTCGATGTTGAATCTACACGAACCTGGAAATTTGTATACATTATAAATTTAATTAAGTTGTGCATGATCGACATGGATAAAAAACATAAATTCAATTAGATAATGAAAATATAAATAAAATATGAAGTAAATATTACGTCTCGAGATGGATAGGGAGAACTCCGCGATGGACTTTGAGAAATATTATGGAATGAGATGGATTTTGAAGAATTTCCCATTCAATTTAATTATGATATTTTCTCCCTAAATTTAAGAAAAATTAGCAATAAATTTTGGTGCACACACATTAAAGTAATTTTTGTGCCTTAAAAATGGACAGATCACCGCACCGGTGCGTTTTTGGTACTACGCACCGGTGTCGTTTTATAAACAGATGCACCGGTGACAAATAACTGAAAATAAAAAAAAGTGAAACTCTATTTTCTTTAAGTGAAAAAAAAACAGTAAATTGAAAAATGGGCAGCAAAATATTTTTGAAAATCTAATTTCATAAAAAATTTCTTTAAACACTAAACACTTTTCATTATTTCACTATTTTTGCAAAAAAATTCAGCTAGATATTTGTAGGAGACATAACTGGAGCAAACAAAGCATGAGAGCATTGTGGAGCAGGGAAATACGTTCCAACAAAATTATTCAAACAATCAGAATTCCAAACCTCTGGTGATTTAGACCCTGTAGCAAATAATTTCAAATGATCTCGTGATTAAAGTTTATTGTTTTTTTTTACTTTTTTCTACAGTTTTTTTTTACGTAGTAAAAGAAAAAATTCAATGTTTATTGTTTTTTTTACTTTTTATTCAGTTTTCAGAAACAAAATAAATTAAAAAATCCATTTTTAGAAACAAACCCTAGATTCTTTTTATTTCAGCCCTTTCTTCTTCCTCTTTCTATGATTTCAGAATTAGAGCTTTTCAATTTAGATTTATAGGGTTTGTATTGCTAAATATAGGCATAAGACATCCAACCCATGGGACAACTTGCATAGTCGGATCCCAATCCATGTCGGCCCTTGCGTGAATTAAAAAAAAAACAGATTTTTTTTCATTGGTGCACCCAGCATAACCTAGTGCACTGGTGCGCTGTATTGTACAAGCACAACGTGAAAGTACTGTGATAAAAAATTAAAAAAAAAAAAATTATTAGTGCGTCATATGTAAAATATGGCACCGGTTTATGCTACAAAAACTAACACGACGATTTTTATTATTTTCTCAGTGTTAATCAGACGATGGTTAACATGTAACACATTAGTGCTCCTTGTTGGCATAGAGCACCGTACGGTCTATTATATTGTTTGTGCGGTGCATTTATAATACCTCCATGCACCGACGTCGGTGCGTACAGAATGAATGATGCACCGGTTTCTTGAGATTTTTTTTTTTTTTACCTAAGAAGTTGACAATTTATTCGTAAATATATTAATGAATGATATGGTACAGGTTTCAGATTGATAAAGAAATGAATGACAAGAGATAAAGTAACAAAAATACTAATAACACATCAAGAAAAGGAAAAAAGGAAAGTTCTTTGTAAATTATTTACAAAAAATGTTATTTTTGAACTATATGTAAGTTTAACTAATATGTATTGTTTACTGCGTATCATGCAGAGCCATAAAATGACGAAGCTCGATAAGGTTATTTCTGATCTAGGACCAGAAGAGCGTAAAAGCTTGATGGAAAACTTGCAAAAGGATGAGTCGGGTGAATCAAAAAATACTATCGATCCTGTTATTGCCTAAATCTACCTCAGGCTAAAAGAAGGCAGAGTTTAGGGTAACATCAAACCACGCTCAGTCTGGTAGCTAGCCCTACCAGATCAGGAGAGGGCTCTCTCCGGGTCAATCTCAGCAAAAATAATCAATAGGGATTGAGATGAATTTGGAATAAAAGCTAATGTTAGGCTAGGTATATAAGTAAAGGAGTTTGATTTTGATTTTGGGGGTTTTGTTGGAAACAAAGGGAAAGGCAGTTTCGGATCCGGGGATGAGGCCTAGTTTTTGCAGAGTTCTGATTGGGGCAAGGAAGGAAATTGTTTTGATGCTTGAGATTAAATGAATGGATGGTTCAGACTGGTGAGGAGCTGAAGAGGGAAAGAGGCTTTCAATAATCCTCTTCAAACAGATGAAAACATGGAAAATTAAACAAAACTGAAGGCAGAGCAAAGCAAGCTAATGAATTCCACCTTTATCACTCATTTGTTTAATTTAAGAAGAAAGGAGAAGGGAAATGATACACATAAACATCAGTGAACTTAAAATTACATAGAGAAGCACACCATCAAAAAATAGAGCCACAAGGATCCCAAAGAGTGTTTCAAACCCTGGTCTATTCCTTTGCCAAAATTGCAGAGATGAAATGTACAATGAAGTGCCAAGCAATCCCAAGTGTCCAACCTTGAAAATGACTGAAGAAATACATGATATAGACAAGCCTAACTCATTCCCATGCCTCTAGGGGTCGAGCTCATCATTCTAGGAGCTGTTTCAACCATATCTAAACTAGGAACTGGAAAATAGGCAATGAAACAACTTGCCTCTATATGATAGGAAACTGATTCATTCACTTACATTTCACTTTTTGGTGAATGAATCTACTAATATGAGTAAAAATGTGCCAAAATTACATCATTGTCATGAAATTACATCAAGTTACATCAAGAGTTACATGAAAAATTCAAACTAGCCAAAACTAGGCGAAAATCTAAGCTGCTGAGTGAAAAATAGGCCAAATTTCCCTATGCGTCGCGCCTGAAATCTCTATGCGTAGCACAAGTTTCAGGCTGATTTTGATGGTCTTCCTGAAGTCCAAATTGGGTTCAGGATAGCTCGTTGGAAAGCCCTACCTGTCTACTTTCCAAACCAAGTGGAACTTCTAAATTTGGTTGCCATTTTCCCCTCCAAAAATCCAATCTCCCAACACTGCTTCCTGTGTGTGCAAAAAGTGGCAGAAAGGTCATTTTTAGGGTGTTTTTGACCCTTTAGGCAACCCAAAACTTGTCAAAATCCTTAGGTAATCCATAATAATGCATAAATTTTGATGAAAAATCTAGAAATTCAAAGTTTTCCTCAAGAGAAGCTGCCAATTATAAGCGCGCGCCAAGTGGCGCTACGCGTCGGGCGGAAAAATCTGTGCTAAGGCCAAAAAATTCAAAATTGACAAAAAGTTTCCCAAATTTCTTGAAATTTGGGCTGAATGTCCACCATCAAGCACTATGCTGGGCCAAAGAAGCTTTGGCCAAAATTTGGAGTCTATCATGCCTTTTGCGACACTTTAGTGCCTTCTTGGTGCATGCAATTCAGTTGTAGAGTCACTGTCTTGGTCACAAGAAGTATCCATCTCCATGAGAATTTGCAAGGTCTGTGTTGTCTTGTATGATAATTTGGTGTTTTTGATTGGATCGCCAAATATATGTCAAATGGGAGGGAATATGGAGGAATGGGGTAATGAAAGTGATAGGCTATAATCACGTGAAATGGGAGATGGGAATGATAGGAAATGAAATGACTTTAGGGATAGGGGAATAGGGGATGGACTGTAGTGAGAGGAAGGAATAAACAAGGTGAGGAATGAAAGTTTTGCACCAAAACAAATTTTAAACTCCAACTTCAAAACCCTAAGGGAACAATTCTTAACAAGAGGATAGGGTTTAAGTTTTGGGATTCAAACTCTTATATTGCAATCTCAATCAATACCAAGCATGAGTTACGAACAATAGGGGAATGGCTTTAACTTACTCGAGCATGGAACAACCAAGCAAATCTGATTTTGGAGAAAACTAGCAAAAATTTTATGTTTTGGGCCAATGCGCCGCGTGCACAACCCAATGCGCCGTGCACCTTGTATGCGCCGCGCCAGTGTATTTTTTACACTGGGGAGGCAAGCCCAATGCGCCGTGCTCCTCCGGTGTGTCGCGCTGGCTACCCAATGCGCCGCGCTCTGCAACTTCGCCACAATTCTACCTCCAAGCTTCTTCCTTCACTCCTCACACCTCTTCTCTTGCTCATTGCTGTCTCTTGGCACACAAATGAAGTTTAAATTTGAAAATATCTTATATGCCAAGGATTTAAATTTCTCATTTGAAAAATCCACCTTATAATGTTGTAAACTTTGACATTTCACTTTACAAACTCTGTTTTGTATCCTTTGTGATTTTGACTGAATGATGAGCTTTCGCACACTAAACCACCATAAATTCTGAGAAAAAATCTTCACTTGCAATGGAAAAAACTCTTAACTTACTTGCACACCACAGATTTGAGCACATTTGGAAAATTTGGAGAAGTTTATGGTGAAATTGGGCTTGCAGCTCTATGTGTTGCGCCACAAACCCAATGCGTAGTGCCTTTTGCAAGAGGCTTTTGGAGGCCTTCTTGGTATCCAAATTGGGTGTGGGATAGCTCATTGGAAATCGTATTGAGTCTACTTTCCAACCCAACTAGAATATTTCAATTTGGAGTTCATTTACGCTGTCAAAAAGCAAATCTCCCAAGACTGGTCAAAATGTGCAAAATGAGGCTGCCTCAAGGTAGATTGCTGTTGAAGTCAACTTTTGAAGGTATTTCGCAACTCAAAATTGAGCTCATGATAGATAATTGGAAATATATTTGTGTCTAGTTATCATTTGACTCATCAAGAAAGTCATTTGGCCAACCAAGCTAGGAGAAAACTGGATTTTCCCAAGGTCACTTCAGAGGTGCATCAATTCTCCTTAGGAAACTATATTTTTGACATTTCTCTAAAACCATGACACCTGTGTAAAAATTGAAGGAGGTATTTCTTCCTTGGCCTGTTTTGGACAAAAACCTCTCTCAGGTTTCCCAAATTCATCTTTTATTGCTCAGGAACATCTTTGGAGTAAAACCTATCCCGATGTGTGGAACAAGGGATTTGTCGAAATGAAGCGAAATGAAGGGGATAAGGGGCTTATAAATTCTTGAGAAAATATTTGGGAAGTAGGGAGGGATGTTAGGAAGTAGGGGAAAGTGTAATTTTAGAGATTGAGTGAGGGGAAGGGGTCCAAAAGGGCAAAACACAGGCCTAGCCTAGAAAATTGCCAAGTTGTAGCAAGAAACTAGGGTTTGTGTGGAAATGAGGAATTTGCGGGATCTCAGTGATGGGAAGTGTTTAATAAGGTATATTAAGGATAGGGAAAGGTGTATGAACATCAGGATACAAGTTTTTCTGATGATTTGACCATCCAAGAGAAATTACCTTCAAAACACTAGGAGAGGGAAATGAACCTTACATGGGCACTGTTAGCCATCAGTATTTTTTACATGTTAGTGATGACTATATCTACAGCTGAGTTTTCTAGAAACTTTTTTCCTTATGTCAATATGTCATCTAGAAAACCCTCCTAAAACTTTTTTCGCCTGTCTACTTTTCAGTCCACCCATGTCAAAATCAAAACCTCATTATCCCTATCCTATCTAGCTTCAGCCCTACTGGTCTGCCCATCAGCTTTAAAAGGCGAATCCAAATCTGTTTCAAAAGTCTCCCCTATGATAGGAAGTGGCGCTTTAAGACATTTTACCCTTGGCGATCATCAAAAAGCCAAAAATCCTCCATCTGTTACAGACCAACCATAACTGACCTCCCACTCTGCAAATGAAATTGACAAACAGCTCTAAGTCATGCCACTTATATCCCTAGGTCTCAGCACTGCATAAACCCCAATCTCAAGCTGACTATTAGGTGTTTCACAGTGTTTTATGGATTCTGCAAAGAACAAGAAATATAACTTCATCTCATGATTAAATGCTTGGATCTACAGTTAGAGGAACAACTGCTTCTAAATGTATTATGAGCCTGAGATGAAGCTGCAAAACAAAGAGTCACTCATCAAGACCTTACAGCTCTTTCCAGCATGAAAATCACAGTAAGAAAAAGACATCACTGTCACAGCAAACTGGTAAATTGTCATGGCCCAGAACCTCCTTCATTTACAAGCAGAGGGTTAAGGCACCTCCTTCATCCACAAGCAGAGGGCGCTGGCCAGTATTGACTTTAAAGATTGCAAAAGTCCAGGTTTGCCTTTTACTGAACAGTGAAACAATATCTCCAGGTTTTATGAATGTGACTGATGATCATAACAGGAATAGAGTTTGAAATATGCTAGCTCAAAGGAAAAAAGAGTCTGGTCTGATAAAGGAGGTCATCTGAAGCTTTCAAATCGTGTGAATTGTTGAACTTTAGAAAGGCATGTCATTAGTAAAAATTCCAATCATAAGTAGCCTGCTTGTCCACAAGATCAAATGGAATAGATGCTGACAAAAAATGCCATTACACAGGCAGAAAGAAAGTTCTTGGTTTTTCAAAAGGCACTGACCTCCATAGTCACAGAGACTATTTTTCAAGTAATTTGTCATGAGATGACCAAAGCAAATGATGATATTTCAATCACCCTCAGAGCTGTGCAGGGAGACAGTGTCACTTTGGCTAGGGTTTCTTCTGAAACACAGTGATGATTGCAAGTAGAGATGCTAGTATTGATGTTTTTCAAGTGGTTTACTTTCCATCACATCCAGGGAAAATTTGTGTCAAACAAATTTGCCAAGCAACCTTCGGATACTTTACCTGATGAAGAGCCTCCTCCATGTATGAGCAGATGGCCAAAGCCTTGGATATTGTTGAAGACTGATTAGTCAAAAAGGTGCAGTGGAAGGATACAAAGAAGGAAAATAGAAGTCATTACACAGGTCAAAGATAATGTTTCTAATTCAAAAATATTGCTCTTCCTATTCATATGAAGATGTCTTTCAAAATATACATCATAGTGGAAAGGAGACAATATTGAATATATGCATGCATTGATACCAAAAAGAGCAGTTTGCTTAGGGGAAGAGGCCACACAGTCACCTCTGTCACATGCCAAGAAGTTTAAAGGGAACTCTTTTGAGTAAACAGAGAAAATATGGTATGAAGGGATGCAAGCAAGATTATGGCACTTACAATCCAAAAAGGAACTTGTTTATCACCTGGAAGCAGGAACTGACACCATGTACAAAAAGAGCTTTTGCCAAAGCCTGCACATCATATAGCCATCAGCAGATTAAGACAGGGTTTCTGGAAATGAGTTTTATTAGCTCTAGGCAGCACTCAAAACCCATGAAGCACTTCACTATTACAAATCCAATCAAAAGACATCTACACTGCCAAACTGAGTCAGTGATATTTTTCTTATGTTTGATACTATCATGAAGTCACATTCAAATAAATAATTGGCAAGAAAGAATTAAATAAGAACAGTCACCCAGGTGAGAAAAGAAAAGAAGGATAAAGCTGACCTTTGCAATGGTTCTGAATAACAAAAATGGTAACACCCCTAGGTCAAATCAAGTGATGACTGTGTTTCAAAGAACCGTGTTGTTCCTACTCCACCAGTTTATCCTTTCAGATATACTTCACAAACAATGGGAGTCTATTCAAGATTAGCTCCTAGGATGGACATGGTGAATAGGTATACAATGTTATAAATGGACAAAGAAGTGGTTTGATAGATTGTCAGTTTTGGAGTTTGGAAAAAATGCATCTTTCTCATCATTCAAAAAGACAGATACATCATAGGTAATGTACCTATAAGCAAGAAATTATTTTGGAAAAAAGGGGCGCCTTCTTGAAATCAAGAAACCATAACCAAATCCAAGTTATGCCAAGAACTTGGCACCGTCGTAGTTAAAGTGCCGGAGAAGTTGTCAAAGACCATGGCCGTCAAAACACATGAAACAAGCCATGTCCTTCGAAACAACTCAAGATTCGTGTATTTCATTGACAAGCCTTAAAGGAGGTGCTTTTGCCTTACATCAGAATAGCACCAACATCTTTAAAAACAGTAAAAGGTGATGTGTGGAAGTTATTGAGTTATTTGTCAAAGTTTGAAATTCGGTGTTTGTCACCCAAAGACCAAAACTGGAAGTCACTTTTCTATCAGCTGTGCATAAAACAGGGTTCTGGCTTTAAGCTATATTTGTTTTCATAAAGGGGTTGGTCCATTATTAAATGGTCTAAAAGCATCGGAAATCTTCAAAAGCATGCACAGATTAGGAATCCAGTTTGCAAATACACCAAGGGCATGGATAAAAAGATCAAAGGGGTTTTAAAACGCCTTGCAGAAGCCGGCCAAACATTTTCATTTTTGCATTCGAAAAGAAGTGACCGTTGGAGAGTTCGAAATAAGATGTTAAAGGGGTGTGATGGTCGAAGGTAATCGTTTCATTGGCAAACTGCAGACAGAGCTCTATACCTTCCCTTAACATCAAAACAAGTAAATCAGGTCAATTTGCAGATTTTTGCATTGTTAAAACGCCGAGCGACGCGCCTGGAAGCCCGCGCGACGCGCCTGGGAGCGCGTTTACACTGTCCGTCAGTTCATGCGCGACGCGCCTGTACAGTGGCGCGACGCGCCTGTACAGGCGCCCGACCACCCGACAGGCCGACCCGACAGGTCACCCGGGTATAGCTTTGCGCGCCGTGCCGACATATAAGAGTGCCGCTCACAAATTGGAGGATCTCCAGAGCTGCTCCACGCTTTCCTCCAAGGTTTTCTTCAACGATTTCAAAAGGTATTTGAAATTTCATCCAAATTTCCGAAATTGTCAAACCCTGATTGTGTTGTTGGCTTTTCATAGACATTTAAAAACTGGTTTTCCAAAGTGTGGAGGAATTTTCCCAAAGCAGACTAGTATGCCAGTTTAAAAGAAGTCTTCACTGTTGAAGGAAATAAGGCATTGATTACCCTACTCAACCACCGAAAGGCATTATTCTCTGAATACTCTGTGACTGCTTCTGACCTTCAAAACCTCACTGCCAAGTAGATTTTCAGAAATCACAAAAGCTTTCTTCCAAGGATAACTGATATTCCACATTGAAAAGGTCCTTGATTATTGTGGAAAAGAGCAAACTATTACAGCCTTTGCTCAAAGCTTTTGAAGATGTCCTAAAAATCTGTTACCTCTGTTTTAAATATGAATTTGCCTATATGCTCACACCAGGATTGAAACTTAATGAGCATGTTTTTGTTGAAACAAAGTGACATGCATAGAGAGCAGTGAAATTTAGTAGGAGAAGGGGTTCTTGGTCAAGCAAAATTTTATAGTTTGAGGCTACAGGGGAAAGCTGCTCGCGCCCTTCACAAAGGGACAGTATTCCTGTGTTGTTGGTTGACTGCCTTGTGTTGTTTAAAACCTATTTGGCAAGTTGCTATCCATCCTAGCAAAGGTTTTTATAATATCACCAGAGGGCTACATTCATAAGGGGCCATTGATTGTCTTGAAAAGAGAAAACTCATATAACCTCTGTCTAAAAGCTTTATAGTCTTCTAAAAACTCTGTCATTTTTTCTCCAGTACTGTGTATTGACTGTCTAAACACTAAGGGTTGATTTCACATATGCAAGATCAGTGGAAAGTTGGCACGCTTATATAGGGCAGAGTTGTTAATGACTGAAATTCTCCTTGAGCAAGGAGTAAGGTGTATTGGTTGACATCTAAAGTTTCAGGAACAGGGTGATTTTAGCACTTCCTCACAGCAAACTCCTTCTAGCAGTCTGCCCTTCTTTTCACTATATTATATCATTTTGAAGAGTTTGCTGACTGTGATATTTTCAAAGTGGAAGACCATTTCTGAAGAACAGGGTTTTTATGATTAAGATTTGTCTTGGAGACACAAATACAAGTGTTGATTGGCCTCTAACAAATTCACAAGAGGAGTGATTTCTTAACACTGTATACAGGAAATCTACACATCAGTCTGTCTCATCTTTACTATATGGTGTCCTATTGAGAAATTTTTCCTAGCCGAGTTACACTCAAAGGTAGAAGGTTGTTTTAAGGAGAGCAGAAGTTGTGTGTTACAAAAGCTTGTTGCAATACATCCAAATCTCATTATCCATTCTGTCCAAGCAGTATAGTGACACAGTTTGATTCCAACAGGACTTTTTACACACAGTGGGGGCAGTTTGTCTTTTCCAAAGCATATTCAGGTCAAAATGCCTCCAAGGCAAGACCACAGGAGCGGTCCACATAAAAGATATGAGCCCATCTCTACAGAAGAGATTAATGCTCATCCATCTGTACTTTTCAATTTCCATGAAGTAGGCTGCCTTGATTTCTGCCAGAAGATAGAAGAAGTCAAGAGTTTTTTGCCATTAACACACTTGTGCGCCCTGAGATTCAAAGAAAAACACTTCCAAGTGGCGGATCTTGATTTCAAAATTTCTCCAAGGTATGTGTCCAAGGCCACCAAGATCCCGTATCATGGAGAAAAATGGTTTAAACAAGCTCATCTTGATTTAGAGGATTACAAACCTTTCATCAAGCCTGAACATAGAGAGGTTGTCACTGCTATTTTCCCTTTTTCATATCTCCTTGACAGTTATGCTCCGCTTATGAAATCCATAATGAAATATTTTACTTGTGAAGGGAGGTTTGATCGAATTTATGCCTATCATGTCCGTTTATTGATGCACTTTACTAGAAGCAGGCAACTAAACCTCCCTCACTTTTTGTTCAAAAGCATAGAGAAAATGGCATCCACTGTCCAAAAGAAGGCCCCACCTCAGCAAATCCCTTCTCTTTTTCATCATTCTTTGATCAAGATTATCTTCCTATACCAGCTAGAGAAGAAAGAGGTTTCATGGGATTTATTCATCAGCCATCCAGATTTTGCCACTGTTCCTCCTGCCCATATTTCTCCTACTCAGCCTGTCCATCGCCCAGTGCCTCTGTCTAATAGGCCTACACCTAGAAGAATCAGAATGACTACTGGACAACCAAGTCAACAGGGGGAAGGAGAGGGCAGTGAGAAGCAGCAAGAAGAAAGGGATGAGGGACAGAAGCAGATAGAGGATGAAGGACAGCAGCAGATAGAGGATGAAGGACAACAGCAGATGGATTTTGAGGGACAGCAACAGATGGATTTTGAGGGACAGCAGCAGTTGGATGTTGAGGGACAGCAGCAAATAGAAAGTGAAGGACAGCAGGTCCAAGAAGAACAGCAGCAAGTGCAAGATGAAGAACAGCAAGTTGGGCAGGAAATTGAAATACCTCTTAAGCCACAAATTGAACAAGATATTGATGAAGAACAGCAAGCTAAGGCTGCCACCTTAACAGTGACAAAGATTGTTCCTAGCAAGAGGAAATTGCCCAAAAAGACACCTTCTAGCATGCCAAGGAGGAAAAGCGCCAGATTAGCTTTCAAAGGCAAAAGTAAAGTTGGAGAAAGTACAAAGCATGGAGGTGAATTAGCTATTATCCCTATCCAAAGCGATGATAGTGACAATGAGGCCCGCCTTCTTGAAAATCTCTTAATCCATAAGGAAGGGAAAATTGATGCATTAGAGCAAGATCTTCAAAGGGCAAGGAATTTCAATCATTTCTTGGAGATTGAAAACAAACAAATGAATGTGCACACAACTGTTCATGAGGCACGGGCGATTAAGTATAAGAAAGAGGCAGAAAAGGCGCAAGCAAGAATTGAAGAGCTCATTGGTGAGTTTGATGATGAAGAGGAGGAAGACCAACCTAGGCAGAAGAGGCCTAGGACCATCGGGCTTAAAAGAGCCTTGGAGAAGCAGAGAGCAGAAGAGCAAGCCCAGCTCCAAGCCTTTCCTCTCACTGCACTCCTTGAGCAGGAAATTGAGGAAAACAAAGAGGCTTGGCTTGAAAGAGCTAACAAAAACTTGGAAATGAAGCTTGAGAGGGCCAATAGAGATTTAGAGCTGCAGAGGAAGAGGACACACCACTTCCAAAAGCTGAATCAGTTTGCCCGGCGCAAACTAAAGGCAGCACAAGAGAAATTGAAGAAGGTGAAGGGGAAGCGCCTAGCACGGAAAGAAGGGAAAAGCATATCAGCCCTTGATATTTTGGCCTCAGCTTCGGAGCATGTTGCTATGGACCCTTGAGGGTCATGCATGCCAATTTTGGGCCTTTTTCGACAACTTTTTGTTTTTTGGCATTTTTTTGGGTTTTTGGTCGAAAACTCATAAATTCGCCATTTCAGTTTGAGGAATTGTCAAGGGAGGAGGATGACACCGATAGATGCCATAATTCTATGAGCAGGTCTACAGCGATTTTCAGGGCATTTGGAGATCATTCGCCCCCTCGAATTGGCGAAAAACACCCTCTTTTTGCACATTCTGCCCGCCATATCAGCAGTCTGCTATTTCCTGGTTTTTTACACACAGGTACAGTTTTGGATAACTTCCAGGCCTCAGATTGAGATGGTTTCAGTTGCGCCAGAAAGTAGACATAGAGAGCTTTCCAACGAGCCATCATGAGCCTCATTTCGACATCGAGAAGGCTGCCTATTTCATCCAGCAAGTCAGGGGACCTTTTTCAGGCATAAATATGAAGTATTTTTGTAATTTTTGAACCTCAAAAATCTGCTTTTCCCAAATGTGCGTTAAGCTATTTTTATCCTTGGGAAATGATGTAAAGTCAATATAATTTCTGTTTTTAGCAGTTTTTTAGATATTTTATGGGATATTTTGTGCTTTGGGCTTTGCAAAGCCTCAAGGACAAGTTTAGATATTTTGACTTGGCCAATGGGATAGCTAGTTGCTCCATGAGGTTTTCCTCCCTCAAGCCTATTTATTCCATGGGTTTCATTGTAAATTAGAGGCTAAACTTGAGAGAAGAATTAATACATTGGTCATATGAGCTTTGATGAATACACTTGTGTTATGATTTTTGGACTGCCTCTTGGATGCTTTTGAGGAGTGATGAAGGATTGGTGATGGATTCCATGACATGGTAGAATGGTATAGTTTTTCTTGCTATGTTTTTTGTCTTCTAGTTTTCATTCATAATCCATGCTTCTTGCTGCTATAGATCAGTAGAGATTAGTTTTGAGATATGCCTATGGAGGCACCTCAAAATTCCTGAATCTTCATAGCTTGATGTTTTCTTCTTCCTTTGTTATGCTAAAGAATTCTTAACTGCTCTTTAGTAACCTAAGGATAATGTTTGCTAGTTTTATTTACAAGTTCTATGCATGTTGAGTAGGATGTATGGTGTGCCCTGCCTACCTATAACCTGTCCATAGTTCTGTCCATAAAACTTTCTCTTTGACTGATTTGTTGATCATCTTGTTGAACCAAGGAGGCCTAGTCCCGATCTAGCCCTTTGCCTAAAATTATGAAATCTTGTTTGTCAAAGTGCCCAATGACTTAGAGACTATGTTTAGGCGTTCCGGCGTAGTTTATGAGTTGTTAGTTTGTCTCATGTGTTTTCCCCAAAGTCTGATAGCCATTTCCCGAAGTTAGAGGGTATTATACCTCTATGTATGGCTGGAATGTTTGATTTCTATGTATTAATTAGCTCATAGTTACATTTAACATGATTAATGGCTTGCTATAAAATGTTTATGTCTGCTATCAACTAGTTACACTTGAAATCCCTTTGTCTTTCACCAACTTGTTGTCCATTTAACCCATTTTGCCCAAAGATCCCTTTTACCGTGAATCAAATCAGCCCTACAGCAGCCTTAAATCATTACCTCATAGCTTCCTTGACCTGTTTGACCCCATAGCCCAATTTATCTACATCTTGTTATCCAGTTTATGTATTTGATCAGTTTTATCCCTCACAAACTTAAAAATATCATAACACCATAAGCAAACACACCGATATCTTTTGCATATAATAGAGAGAGCCCTCTCTGAGTCCAGGAAGGCTAGGTCCTTGGGCTCCAAAGCTTGGTTTGATGTTACATCGTCATTTGGCTCGCCAATCGGCCAAATCACGGGACCCTAACATAATGGCGATCACGGTGGGACCTACTGAGTACATGACAGTCTAGCGAACTCTTATAGACTCTTTAGTCCTTCAATCCTAAACTCAGACCATCAGCCTATAAAATCATTTAGAGTAAACTCTCTGTTTCACCATCTTCGAAAAGTGATGAATCAGGTTTATAAGACTCTCACAGACTAGGCTGCACATAAAACTCAGGAAAACCCCAAAAAACTCCCTTAGATTGGTTTTTGTCAGTAATGGTGGTGGACCATACACATATACATCAAAACAACTAAAAATCCACCTGGCGACTCCACTAGCCTCCAGTAAGGCCTTACAACTTTGCTAAATTTTAGAATACCATCCGATTTAGCCACCTCATCGCCACACTAACATAATGGCGATCACGGTGGGACTTTGAGTTAGTGACAATCTAAGGACACCTTAGAACTCTATAAGTCCCTTATTTTCAAGAATACCCGCCTTTTAGCTTATCCCACCGCTCCCTAACATAATGGCGATCACGGTGGGACCTATTGAGTTCATGATGGTCTAGCAAACTTTTATAGACTCCTTAGTCCTTCAAATTTTAACTTAAACCATCAGCCTTTAGAATCATTTAGTGTGAACTCTCTGCTTCACCATCTTAGCAAAGTGATGAATCAGTTTTATAACACTCTTACATCCTAGGCTGCACATAAAACTCAGAAAAAACCACAAAACACTCCCTTAGATTGGTTTTTGACAGTATTGGTGGTGGACCATATAAGTATATCTCAAAACAACTGATAATCCACTTGGCAACTCCACTAAACTCTAGTAAGCCTTACTATTTTACCAAGCTCCAGGCTACTATCCGATAGACCTATCCCATCGCTCACTAACATAGCGGGAGATGGTGGGACACTGAGTACATAATAGTCCAGCAAACTCTTACAGACTCTTTGGTCCTTTAGGTACCATAAACAAGTGAGCAGTCCATAGACCCATTTTTTAGAGTAAACTCTTTTTGTTCTCATCACCCTAGCAAAGTGTTGAAGCAAGTCTAGGATACTTTAACAAACCATAGGCTGCACATAAGACTCAGAAAATCCAAAAACATTCTCAGATTAGTTACCGGTGGTGGACCATAGCTATCTTCACAAAAACAACCCATTTCCACCTGGCGACTCCACTAATCCATCCCTTTTATTTTTGACCATCCTTCACCTTAGAAAAGCTTTAAGAAAGCCACTCATCTAGAACATTCACCAATACCATTATCTCTAAGCTCTGGATCTAAAATCTGGCTTCATGAAGAATCAACACCAGATCCCATCCAGACCCAAATCCCCCTATCATAGTAGATGACCCAGAAAGGATTCTGTGGCAAGCTTCCGAAAATGACCATCTAGCTACTAGTAGATCCATCCGTAGAACAAGATCTGTACCTAAACATCGCACTATCCTACTAGATTCACCTTTGGAACTAGAGTCATCACAAACTCTTCCCAGGAGAAAATCATATAGTAAGATAAACTTTGACGATCTTGAACCCCTAAACCCACCACAGAGTCTTGTTAGAGAAGCTTCACCCACTACTCCTCCTGATTCCCAGCTTCTTTATTAATTTGGCTCCTATCATCCCAGATCTGCTCAAAACCAGATCACTAGTCCAAGTTCATCCGCCACACCTGGTCAAACCACCACTGTTCAAACCACCTCATCTCAGCCTACTAGTCCTCATCTTATACATCATCCATTAACTCCCGTCATGGCAGCCTGGTATGCACCTTTGGTGTTGCCACCACCCTTGGCTCCTCTCCCAAATAAATATCAAGACAAGATCCCACACTTTACTGGAGAAGACACCACCACACCTCAACATCATATAAGTAGGATGACTGATGCTTATGAATACCTAGAGGTACAAGACGAGACTGTCAGAATGAGAATATTCGCACAAAGTCTTGGTGGTGAACCCAAAGCATGGTTCAAAAGCTTAGCTCCAAACATTATCCATGATATCCAAGAACTACATCAAGTCTTCAGAAATAGGTGGGAAATCCGAAGAAACCCCATTCAAATCCTGTCGGAATATAACAACCTAAAACGGGAAAATGGGGAAAGTGGCCAAGCTTACTGTACTAGGTTTAACAGTGTATATAACTCCCTTCCACCTCATTTCAAACCACCACTTGGTCTAGCCTTGGAAAAATTCCCCGAAGGTTTTGATCCGGACATGACATATCATTTGAGAGACAAGGATCCCCCTACCTTAGAGGAAATGCAACAAATAGCTATAAAAGCAGATGCCAACTTAGCTGAAAAAAGAGCTAGGACTAGAGCAGAAAGAAAGGTCACATATAAAGATGAGGTCTCCACTTCATCACCTTCCCTAGATCCCAGAATAGATGACTTAGTCAAATCCATGGCCAAAATGTGGGAAAAGATAAATGAAAAGGCGCCTATTAGGGACAACCAGCCAAACCCTCCAAACAGAAACTGAAACCAAAACTTTAGGAGGGAGCAGCCCCAAAACAGACCAAGAGAAAATTACCAACAGATCAGGCCACCATTCAATGAAAACTATGTGGAAGAAGATGATAGGGACTCTGAACCTCTTGACGAACATCATTTAAACCTCATAGGATCTGATAATGAGAGTGAGGTATACCTCACAGAAGAAGAACAAGCGTTCTTTTCTCCTAATCAAGATGAGACCAACTATGAAGATCTCGATGACCCTGCCATAGATTTTCAGAATGCCATTATAGAAGCCCACAGGCAGTATGACCTTAGAAGCAAAAGAAACCAAGATAGTTCCAAGAAAGGTAACTCAGATACTGCTAAAGCTCCAGATACCATCCTCAAGAAAACATCAAGCAGTGACAAAATTAAGGTTGAGAAAACTGACCAAAGCAAAGCCAAAGCTACCCAAACTAGCCCTCTTTCAGATACTCCTGGTACTTCTACAAAAGTCACCGAAACAACTATGGCAAACAAAATCCCTAAACAAGGTCAACAAACTCAGAGCATAGACAGGGTCATGGCTGAAAAAGCTGAAACAAACACATCTAAACTTCAGTTACCTTTTAGTTTTGAAGGCGAAATCGCCAAGATCAAGATCACCATGCCTCTTACTAAACTCATTGCCCAAAACTCTTATAAATCCCAAGTACTAAAAGTCTTAAATCTAGAGAATGATGCAAACACTGTTAATCTAGCTGATGACACTCCTGAAGTTTTGTTTGGTCCAAAGATAGAGGGAAAATTCCAAGAAGGAAATACTCTTCCATTTTACATTAGCCTAAACATCCACGACCAAATCCTCCACAATGCCATGCTAGAATCCGGCGCCTCGCATAATCTTATGCCGAAGGTAGTAATGGAAAGATTAGGCTTAGAAATCACAAGACCATACAAAGACTTGTATTCATTTGATTCAAGTAGAGTCCAATGCCTGGGTTTGATCAAAGACCTTTGTTTTAGTCTGGCCCAAATACCCGCGAAACATCTAATCATGGATATAGTAGTGGCAGACATTCCTCCCAAGTACGGGATGCTTCTATCCAGATCTTGGGGAGCCAAACTCCAAGGGAATATCCAACTAGACATGTCATATGCCACCATTCCTGTGTTTGGCCAGACCAGAATACTCTACCGAGAATCACACATGAAATACATGATTAGCAGTCAAGATAGGCCAGACAACATTCCAATGTGTTCCTTGCGTTCCGACCTGAACTCTTTCATTATGCATATTGATGAAAACACGGAGGAAGAGTCAGAGGAAACTGATGTAGACTTAGGTCCACCACATCAACTATCCCTGGTGCCCTATAATGAACTAGACACTTAAAACTACCATGATCATGAACAGTTGTGTCTTGAGGAAAGTAAGTCTTCCCCTTCTAAAGTAGGATTAGAACAAGAAGCACAAACTCTGATGTACTATCAAGAAAATTGCTCTAGTTTTAGTCAAACACCAGCAGTGACTTGTGGAAACTTCTTCCGGGTGAAGGATTTAGAAGACCTACACATTATAAACCTGTTTGGAACTCGGGAGCAAGGGAGTTCAATGTTTCTGCCATACCTCAAAGATTTACCATCATGTGACCCTCCTACTGCAAATAAAGCTTTAACTATAACCTCAGCAGCTCAAAATCTTGAGAAAAGACCAGATAAATTTCTCATGAGCAAGAATGATAGTTGCAATCCTAGCATATCTGAACTACTGAAATTAGCTCATATTCTGTCTTTCCATGAAGAACTTAGAAAAGCCAAAATCAGAAATCTCATGCAGAATACCAATTTATACAGAAAAAACAAGAGAAATTACTGTGTCACTACCTTCCCCTCAAAGAACAGTTTTTACAAGAGAAAACACAACAATCTGAAACAAAATGAAATAATCAGGGATAAAACAGCTGGTCATAGAGTCTGCTTTGATTTTAGGAATAAAACTGCATATCCTTATAACAGAGATTATGTTTTTTCTACTCAAGACCATGATTTACCAATTAAAGGTGCTTTTAATCGTGTATGTTTGCAAGATGATGTTTCAGGTCATGGTCATAAGATTCCTTTGCAAAGTAGACAGCTTAAAGATTTTTTCAAGTTCGCGGGAAGTAGATCCGATTTCAAGTTCAAAATTGCAAAACCACCCAATGTCAGAAATCTGTTCATGAAAGCCATGTTCCCAGTTTTAAATTTCTGCATCTGTGCATACCTTGATGATGTCATTATCTATTTTAAGAATGACCAAGAATACATGCATTACTTGAGGAAAGCATACAATAAGGAAAGGAGTGGAAATCAGATATTCAGAGAGGTACAAAGGGAAGATACTGGGATGTTTAGAGATTCTTGCATGAATCCCTATGTCATGTTAGAGAGAGAAAATTTCCCAAATTTTTCTTTTCAGGAGTTGAGTGGGCCAAGGGTGAGAGGAGATCCTTACAAGGATAAGATGCTTAAATTCCGTCATTTCCAAGATTTTTGAGTTTGGGACACTTGCATTCATTGTACATACCATTGTTTGAAATATTGAAAAGATAGAAAAATCAAAAATAGTAAAAGATAGGAAAGTCAAAAACAGTAAAAAGGGAAAAGAGGGCAAGTGAAGATAGAACAAAGGCCCCATGTTCCAAAAAACAGTCTTTCAGAAAGCGAGCAAGTCTAAATGCTGCTACTAGTACTTCAATGTCTTTTTCAGCTATCTAGCCTAATCATAGCTGAGCATGTTTAAATTTATGTGCTGATAATTTAGTGAGTGCCAAGATAATCAACATTGTGTAAGATTGACTTATCACAGAGCTTAGATTAGGGAGAGATTCTGGTTCCACATGCCTAAAACAGAACCAAAGGGAGAAGCGAGGGATGAAAAACACATTGTACATCTTAGCCCCGCTTGTCTAGTTTCCTTTTATTGCAGAATAACATTTGTGTGCAGCTTGTCTTTTATGCCGCAAATGCATGACAAATCAGACTGCCTAATCCTGATTTGATCATTTTTAAATTTCATGTTGTAGATTAGAGAGTGAAATCCTGTCAAACTGCTTAATCTTGACAGTTGATCTAGTTTTAGGTAGAGAAATGAGGGAGTTCATCAATTTAATCTGAACTCCCGGCAGATATAAGAGTAGAAATAGATAGGTTCATTTTGCAAAAAGAAAAATATGCATTGTCAAAAGGTTGCTAGTTCAAATGCGCCAAAAAGAAGAAAAATGTTAGGAAAGATAGTGGGGTAGGTAGAAGTATCATTGATGTTAACCATGCTGTCGCTTTTCAGAAATAACATCAAGAAAAGGGTAAATTTTGCGCCAATGGATAAGGCACTGGTCTTCATAAGCCAAAGATCTGAATTCTGGACACCTCCTGACGAGGAGCTGCCCTCCCCAAATGGAGCCACTGTTAGCCATCAGTATTTTTTACATGTTAGTGATGACTATATCTACAACTGAGTTTTCTAGAAACTTTTTTCCTTATGTCAATATGTCATCTAGAAAACCCTCCTAAAACTTTTTTCGCCTTTCTACTTTTCAGTCCACCCATGTCAAAATCAAAACCTCATTATCCCTATCCTATCTAGCTTCAGCCCTAATGGTCTTCCCATCAGCTTTAAAAGGCAAATCCAAATCTGTTTCAAAAGTCTCCCCTATGTTAGGAAGTGGCGCTTTAAGACATTTTACCCTTGGCGATCATCAAAAAGCCAAAAAGCCTCCATCTGTTACAGACCAACCATAACTGACCTCCCACTCTGCAAATGAAATTGACAAACAGCTCTAAGTCACGCCACTTATATCCCTAGGTCTTAACACTGCATAAACCCCAATCTCAAGCTGTCTATTAGGTGTTTCACAGTGTTTTATGGATTCTGCAAAGGACAGGAAATATAACTTCATCTCAGGATTAAATGCTTGGATCTACAGTTAGAGGAACAGCTTCTTCTAAATGTATTATGAGCCTGAGATGAAGCTGCAAAACAAAGAGTCACTCATCAAGACCTTACAACTCTTTCCAGCATGAAAATCACAGTAAGAAAAATACATCACTATCACAGCAAACTGGTAAATTGTCATGGCCCAGAACCTCCTTCATTTACAAGCAGAGGGTTAGGGCGCCTCCTTCATCCACAAGCAGAGGGCGCTGGCCAGTATTGACTTTAAAGATTGCAAAAGTCCAGGTTTGCCTTTTACTGAACAGTGAAACAATATCTCTAGGTTGTATGAATGTGACTGATGATCATAACAGGAATAAAGTTTGAAATATGCTAGCTCAAAGGAAAAAAGAGTCTGGTCTGATAAAGGAGGTCATGTCAAGCTTTCAAATCATATAAATTGTTGAACTTTGGAAAGGCATGTCATTAGTAAACATTCCAATCATAAGCAGCCTGCTCTTCATTCATGATCAAATGAAGATGTCGACAAAATGCCATTATACATAAAGAAATTTGTTTTCAAAAGTAATTAATTTTATAGTCACAGACTATTTTTCAAGGAATTTACGTGAGATGACCAAAGCAATGATATATTTCATCACCCTGCATTTGTGGCAGGGAGACATTACTAATAAGCTTTCCGAAACACAACATGATCAGAAGAGACGAGGTTGATGTTTTTCGGTGGTTTACTTTCCATCACATCCAGAAAGTTTGTTGGGTGATTTGTCAAGCAACCTTCTTATACTCTTTATTCATGAAGAGTCTATGTATGAGCAAGGCCAAAGTTTGATATACTGTTGAAATAATCGTATTAGTCGCAAGGTAATGGAAGGATACAAAGAAGGAAAATATAAGTCATTACACAGGTCAAAGATAATGTTTCTAATTCAAAAATATTGCTCTTCCTATTCATATGAAAATGTCTTTCAAAATATACATCATAGTGGAAAGGAGACAATATTGAATATATGCATGCATTGATACCAAAAAGGAGCAGCTTCTAAGGGAAGCAAGCATCAGCACTCCCACTATCACCGGCCATTAAGTTCATGAGCTCTTTGAGTAAAAATGGTAGAAAATATGTGGTATGAAGGGATGCAGTTAGAATATAGCACTTACAATCCAAAAAGGAGCTTCTATCATTCAGTTGTGGCATCAGGATCCATACCATGTAATAAAAAGAGCACAAAGTCTCCAAGCCATCACATAGCTATTGCGTATTAAGACAGTAGTTTCGGAAAGAGTTTTATTAGTTCGCACTCAAAAACCCATGAAGTACTAACTATTACAAACTAACTAAAACATCTATACACTTGTCAAACCGAGCTTGTACAGAGGAGACATTTCTGCAGTGCTGTGAACAATGACATTTTATCACAAGTCATTATCCAGTTTTGAAGAATTTGGCAAGCATGAAAAGGAATCAGCTACAATGTGTCACCTGCAAAGGAGAAAAGGTAAAACAGTGGACAAAGTTGACCTTTGCAATGGTTCCATTACAAAAGGTCAAATACCCTGGTCAAAGTCAAATGATAACTATGTTTCGAAGAACCCTGCTGTTCCTGCTTCACCAGTTTATCTTTTCAGATATACATCACAAACAGTGGGAGGCTATTCAAGATTAGTGCCGAAGATGGACATTGTGAATAAGTATACCAGTTATAAGTGGACAAAGTGGTTTGATAGATTGTCAGTTTCGGGAGTTTTGAAACAAATGCAGCTTTCTCATTATTCTAAAAAGGACAGATATATCATAGAATATGTACCTACAGGCAGGGAATTTTTTTGGGAAACGGGGGCGCCTTCTTGAAATCAAGAAGCCATAACCAAATCCAATTTATGCCAGTAAACTTGGCACCTGCTGTAGTTAAAGGTTGGAGAAGCTGTCAAAGACCAAGGGCTGTCAAAACAAGTTGATGAAACAAGCCATGTCCTTCAGAAACAACTCAGTATTCAGGTATTTCATTGACAGTCTTAAAGGAGGGTTGCCTTACATCAGGAATAGCACCAACATCTTTAAAAACAGTGGAAGAGGTGATGTGGAAGTTATTGAGTTATTTGTCAAAGTTTGAAATTCGGTGTTTGTCACCCAAAGACCAAAACTGGAAGTCACTTTTCTATCAGCTGTGCATAAAACAGGGTTCTGGCTTTAAGCTATATTTGTTTTCATAAAGGGGTTGGTCCATTATTAAATGGTCTAAAAGCATCGGAAATCTTCAAAAGCATGCACAGATTAGGAATCCAGTTTGCAAATACACCAAGGGCATGGATAAAAAGATCAAAGGGGTTTTAAAACGCCTTGCAGAAGCCGGCCAAACATTTTCATTTTTGCATTCGAAAAGAAGTGACCGTTGGAGAGTTCGAAATAAGATGTTAAAGGGGTGTGATGGTCGAAGGTAATCGTTTCATTGGCAAACTGCAGACAGAGCTCTATACCTTCCCTTAACATCAAAACAAGTAAATCAGGTCAATTTGCAGATTTTTGCATTGTTAAAACGCCGAGCGACGCGCCTGGAAGCCCGCGCGACGCGCCTGGGAGCGCGTTTACACTGTCCGTCAGTTCATGCGCGACGCGCCTGTACAGTGGCGCGACGCGCCTGTACAGGCGCCCGACCACCCGACAGGCCGACCCGACAGGTCACCCGGGTATAGCTTTGCGCGCCGTGCCGACATATAAGAGTGCCGCTCACAAATTGGAGGATCTCCAGAGCTGCTCCACGCTTTCCTCCAAGGTTTTCTTCAACGATTTCAAAAGGTATTTGAAATTTCATCCAAATTTCCGAAATTGTCAAACCCTGATTGTGTTGTTGGCTTTTCATAGACATTTAAAAACTGGTTTTCCAAAGTGTGGAGGAATTTTCCCAAAGCAGACTAGTATGCCAGTTTAAAAGAAGTCTTCACTGTTGAAGGAAATAAGGCATTGATTACCCTACTCAACCACCGAAAGGCATTATTCTCTGAATACTCTGTGACTGCTTCTGACCTTCAAAACCTCACTGCCAAGTAGATTTTCAGAAATCACAAAAGCTTTCTTCCAAGGATAACTGATATTCCACATTGAAAAGGTCCTTGATTATTGTGGAAAAGAGCAAACTATTACAGCCTTTGCTCAAAGCTTTTGAAGATGTCCTAAAAATCTGTTACCTCTGTTTTAAATATGAATTTGCCTATATGCTCACACCAGGATTGAAACTTAATGAGCCTGTTTTTGTTGAAACAAAGTGACATGCATAAAGAGCAGTGAAATTTAGTAGGAGAAGGGGTTTTTGGTCAAGCAAAAGTTTATAGTTTGAGGCTACAGGGGAAAGCTGCTCGCGCCCTTCACAAAGGGACAGTATTTCCTGTGTTGTTGGTTGACTGCTTTGTGTTGTTTAAAACCTATTTGGCAAGTTGCTATCCATCCTAGCAGAGGTTTTTATAATATCACCAGAGGGCTACATTCATAAAGGGCCATTGATTGTTTTGAAAAGAGAAAACTCATATAACCTCTGTCTAAAAGCTTTATAGTCTTCTAAAAACTCTGTCATTTTGCTCCAGTACTGTGTATTGACTGTCTAAACACTAAGGGTTGATTTCACATATGCAAGATCAGTGGAAAGTTGGCACACTTATACAGGGCAGAGTTGTTAATGACTGAAAGTCTCCTTGAGGCAGAGATACAGGAGTATTGCTTGACATCTAAAAAGTTTCAAGAACAGGGTGATTTTAGCACTTTCTCACAGCAAAACTCCTTCTAAGCAGTCTGCCCTTCTTTTCACTATATTATATCATTTTGAAGAGTTGTTAACTGTGATATTTTCAAAGTGGAAGACCATTTCTGAAGAACAGGGTTTTTATGATTAAGATTTGTCTTGGAGACACAAATACAAGTGTTGATTGGCCTCTAACAAATTCACAAGAGGAGTGATTTCTTAACACTGTATACAGGAAATCTACACAGCAGTCTATCTCATCTTTACTATATGGTGTCCTATTGAGAAATTTTGCCTAGCTGAGTTACACTCAAAGGTAGAAGGTTGTTTTAAGGAGAGAAGAAGTTGTGTGTTACAAAAGCTTGTTGCAATACATCCAAATCTCATTGTCCATTCTGTCCAAGCAGTATAGTGACACAGTTTGATTCCAACAGGACTTTTTACACACAGTGGGGGCAGTTTGTCTTTTCCAAAGCATATTCAGGTCAAAATGCCTCCAAGGCAAGACCACAGGAGCGGTCCACATAAAAGATATGAGCCCATCTCTACAGAAGAGATTAATGCTCATCCATCTGTACTTTTCAATTTCCATGAAGTAGGCTGCCTTGATTTCTACCAGAAGATAGAAGAAGTCAAGAGTTTTTCGCCATTAACACACTTGTGCGCCCTGAGATTCAAAGAAAAACACTTCCAAGTGGCGGATCTTGATTTCAAAATTTCTCCAAGGTATGTGTCCAAGGCCACCAAGATCCCGTATCATGGCGAAAAATGGTTTAAACAAGCTCATCTTGACTTAGAGGATTACAAACCTTTCATCAAGCCTGAACATAGAGAGGCTGTCACTGCTATTTTCCCTTTTTCATATCTCCTTGACAGCTATGCTCTGCTTATGAAAGTCATAATGAAATATTTCAATTGTGAAGGGAGGTTTAATCGAATTTATGCCTACCATGTCCGATTATTGATGCATTTTACCAGAAGCAGGCAACTAAACCTCCCTTACTTTTTGTTCAATAGCACAGAGAAAATGGCATCTACTGTCCAAAAGAAGGCCCCACCTCAGCAAATCCCTTCTCTTTTTCATCATTCTTTGACCAAGATTATCTTCCTATACCAGCTAGAGAAGAAAGAGGTTTCATGGGATTTATTCATCAGCCATCCAGATTTTGCCACTGTTCCTCCTGCCCATATTTCTCCTACTCAGCCTGTCCATCGCCCAGTGCCTCTGTCTAATAGGCCTACACCTAGAAGAATCAGAATGACTACTGGACAACCAAGTCAACAGGGGGAAGGAGAGGGCAGTGAGAAGCAGCAAGAAGAAAGGGATGAGGGACAGAAGCAGATAGAGGATGAAGGACAGCAGCAGATAGAGGATGAAGGACAACAGCAGATGGATTTTGAGGGACAGCAACAGATGTATTTTGAGGGACAGTAGCAGTTGGATGTTGAGGGACAGCAGCAAATAGAAAGTGAAGGACAGCAGGTCCAAGAAGAACAGCAGCAAGTGCAAGATGAAGAACAGCAAGTTGGGCAGGAAATTGAAATACCTCTTAAGCCACAAATTGAACAAGATATTGATGAAGAACAGCAAGCTAAGGCTGCCACCTTAACAGTGACAAAGATTGTTCCTAGCAAGAGGAAATTGCCCAAAAAGACACCTTCTAGCATGCCAAGGAGGAAAAGCGCCAGATTAGCTTTCAAAGGAAAAAGTAAAGTTGGAGAAAGTACAAAGCATGGAGGTGAATTAGCTATTATCCCTATCCAAAGCGATGATAGTGACAATGAGGCCCGCCTTCTTGAAAATCTCTTAATCCATAAGGAAGGGCAAATTGATGCATTAGAGCAAGATCTTCAAAGGGCAAGGAATTTCAATCATTTCTTGGAGATTGAAAACAAACAAATGAATGTGCACACAGCTGTTCATGAGGCACGGGCGATTAAGTATAAGAAAGAGGCAGAAAAGGTGCAAGCAAGAATTGAAGAGCTCATTGGTGAGTTTGATGATGAAGAGGAGGGAGACCAGCCTAGGTGGAAGAGGCCTAGGACCATTGGGCTTAAAAGAGCCTTGGAAAAGCAGAGAGCAGAAGAGCAAGCCCAGCTCCAAGCCTTTCCTCTCACTGCACTCCTTGAGCAGGAAATTGAGGAAAACAAAGAGGCTTGGCTTGAAAGAGCTAACAAACATTTGGAAATGAAGCTTGAGAGGGTGAACAGAGATTTAGAGCTGCAGAGGAAGAGGACACACCACTTCCAAAAGCTGAATCAGTTTTCCCGGCGCAAACTAAAGGCAGCACAAGAGAAATTGAAGAAGGTAAAGGGGAAGCGCCTAGCACGGAAAGAAGGGAAAAGCATATCAGCCCTTGATATTTTGGCCTCAGCTTCGGAGCATGTTGCTATGGACCCTTGAGGGTCATGCATGCCAATTTTGAGCCTTTTTCGACAACTTTTTGTTTTTTGGCATTTTTTGGGTTTTTGGTCGAAAACTCATAATTTCGCCATTTCAGTTTGAGGAATTGTCAAGGGAGGAGGATGACACTGATAGATGCCATAATTCTATGAGCAGGTCTCCAGCGATTTTCAGGGCATTTGGAGATCATTCGCCCCCTCAAATTGGCGAAAAACACCCTCTTTTTGCACATTCTGCCCGCCATATCAGCAGTCTGCTATTTCCTGGCTTTTTACACACAGGTACAGTTTTGGATGACTTCCAGGCCTCGGATTGAGATGGTTTTAGTTGCGCCGGAAAGTAGACACAGAGAGCTTTCCAGCAAGCCCTCATGAGCCTCATTTCGACATCGGGAAGGCTGCCTATTGCATCCATCAAGTCAGGGGACCTTTTTCAGGCATAAATATGAAGTATTTTTGTAATTTTTGAACTTCAAAAATCTGCTTTTCCCAAATGTGCGTTAAGCTATTTTTATCATTGGAAAATGATGTAAAGTCAATATAATTTCCGTTTTTAGCAGTTTTTTAGATATTTTATGGGATATTTTGTGCCTTGGGCTTTGCAAAGCCTCAAGGACAAGTTTAGATATTTTGACTTGGCCAATGGGATAGCTAGTTGCTCCACGAGGTTTTCCTCCCTCAAGCCTATTTATTCCATGGTTCTCATTGTAAATCAGAGGCTGAACTTGAGAGAAGAATTAATACATTGGTCATATGAGCTTTGATGAATACACTTGTGTTATGATTTTTGGACTGCCTCTTGGATGCTTTTGAGGAGTGATGAAGGATTGGTGATGGATTCCATGACATGGTAGAATGGTATAGTTTTTCTTGCTATGTTTTTTGTCTTCTAGTTTTCATTCATAATCCATGCTTCTTGCTGCTATAGATCAGTAGAGATTAGTTTTGAGATATGCCTATGGAGGCACCTCAAAATTCCTGAATCTTCATAGCTTGATGTTTTCTTCTTCCTTTGTTATGCTAAAGAATTCTTAACTGCTCTTTAGTAACCTAAGGATAATGTTTGCTAGTTTTATTTACAAGTTCTATGCATGTTGAGTAGGATGTATGGTGTGCCCTGCCTACCTATAAGCTGTCCATAGTTCTATCCATAAAACTTTCTCTTTGACTGATTTGTTGATCATCTTGTTGAACCAAAGAGGCCTAGTCCCGATCTAGCCCTTTGCCTAAAACTATGAAATCTTGTTTGTCAAAGTGCCCAATGACTTAGAGACTATGTTTAGGCGTTCCGACGTAGTTTATGAGTTGTTAGTTTGTCTCATGTGTTTTCCCCAAAGTCTGATAGCCATTTCCCGAAGTTAGAGGGTCTTATACCTCTATGTATGGCTGGAATGTTTGATTTCTATGTATTAATTAGCTCATAGTTATATTTAACATGATTAATGGCTTGCTATAAAATGTTTATGTCTGCTATCAACTAGTTACACTTGAAATCCCTTTGTCTTTCACCAACTTGTTGTCCATTTAACCCATTTTTCCCAAAGATCCCTTCTACCGTGAATCAAATCGGCCCTACAGCAGCCTTACATCATCACCTCATAACTTCCTTGACCTGTTTGACCCCATAGCCCAATTTATCTACACCTTGTTATCCAGTTTATGTATTTGATCAGTTTATCCCTCACAAACTTAAAAAATAAAAAAACTAAAAACATACTTCATAACTAGCCTAATATCAGAACACCATAAGCAAACACATCGATATCCTTTACACCTAATAGAGAGAGCCCTCTCTGAGTCCAGGAAGGCTAGGTCCTTGGGCTCCAAAGCTTGGTTTGATGTTACATCGTCATTTGGCTCGCCAATCGGCCAAATCACGGGACCCTAACAGGCACAACTGAAGCATGAACAAGGTGTAAAATGACCCATTGGAACCTGACATGATGATGAAAACCCTCTGAATGATGGTACACTCAGCTGAATGATGACATGGACCGACATTTGGACAACTTTGAAAAGAGTAAAAGCAAACCCTAGACCTAATACCTAGTGACCAAATTTTACTTGAAGATTCATTGAAATGACAAAATTTGACCTTGACACCTTAAAATAACTTTGTAAGAGCACGTTTGATCACTGGAGGAAGGCTACAAAGACTAACACTAACAGATCCAATATGAGTTTCTTTTTTTAATTTTAATTAATCATATACTTAAAATTATTAGATAGCACGTGTCAAATAATCTATTAATTCACATATGTTTAATGTTCTACAAGGACCAAAAACACAGAAAAGCAATGTTGTTCTAAGAAAATAAAAAAAATAGAACATGAAAATGAAAATGAATTGCTCCTTAGCTCATCTGGAGTGGTGTTGGAGGTTAATGAAAGGGGGAAAAACTTTTACAAAAGTTTGAGGGATCTAGTGGAGTGAATGTATAGACGTTATTTATAATTAAAATATAAAAACCAATCCAATGATTCCAAGAACCAAATTTTATCTAAAATACAGGAAGAGTTTCCAGAGAATTGGTCAATGCTACATGTCAGACTTTTAATAGCAAAAATGTACAACAACAAAAAAGAGGGAATGAAAAAGTAATATTTCTTTAAATGTTTGTCTAGAATAATTTATAAATATCACTTTTGTTATATTTACTTTTCATATATCAATATAAAAATTAAATAGTTTATTGTCATGTTACATTTTCAAAAAGATTATGAAAATCTCAGAAGATGAATGAGCTAATATCAGAAATATGCCAGTAGGAATGTCCAAAAAGGTGTAGAAGGAGATGATCAAAGAAATGGACAAAATTGCATCGTAGGAGGAGCCATATCAACAACAACGTGCTTCAAATGTAATATGTAATCATTGAATTTTTCGATCATTAGGTACAATAAATAAACAATTTAGCATTAAATATTAATTGTCAAGTCTTTTCTTGCAGAAAACAAAAGAAAATAGAACCCATTCAGCACATAAAACAGGACGACAAGGAAGAAAAGGGTTGATATCTAATTTTGTGAGTAATTTTTACTTCCTTATAACAACTTAACTAGATTTCATTTTTGTATTTTTTAAGTTGTTTTACAAAAATCATTATTGAATGTCTTCAAACAAGTGCTAACATACAGAGAAGAAACATCAGAGGAATTGATTGAAATTGGATTAAATATGGGTTGTGAGTATATGTTGGCATATCAGAAATTAATTGTGGAATTTGTAAGCATCTATCGATATTGTTTCACTTAGCTCCATCTATAATTAATAGAACAAAAAAATATTTTATATTAAATATATGATTTGTTTTGGGATATAAAACTTGCAGGAAACAAAGTATGGAACTGCGCCAATAGACGAAATCTTGAAATATGGCATGTTACATGGTTTTGAAAGAATGTGTATAGTTTATGAGTCAATTGTTGCAATGGAACGTCATTTCTTTCGATTTACATTGATGTATATTATTTAATATTGAAATTTTCATTATTCTCACCAATGTATATACACTCATTACAGTTTATTTTTATGTTTGTAGATGGAAGCTGAAGAAGAAAAAAACAATCAACACCGTAAACAAAACATTCCTGAAAATAACCCAAGTCATGGAAGTAGCTCTAGCAGTGACAACAGTTCAAGCGAATAATGATGATCACTATGTTTGGATATCAAAGAAAGGCATTGTATTTTTGAAATATCATCCTGTGAAATCAGACATTTTGGATAATGTAATGGACATAGTGTCCCAATTGAAAGATGAAGGGATACCAATAACTATCCCATTTTTTATGAAAAAGAATGTTTGATATATATATATATATATATATATATATATATATATATATATATATATATATATATATATATATATATATATGTTTTAATTTATTCTATTGTGCTCTGCATTGTCGCTGTGAAATGTAACACCATTGATTAAATTTATTGATGATTAAATATTATAATGAATAGATGTGAAATTTGATGATATGATATAACAAATTAATCCAAACATCACATTCAAATGCACTAATAAAAATTTAATTCTTATGAATGCTGTTATAAGATATATATGTGTCGACTTTTGATGAATAATTGATTTTAAAAAAATCACAATAATTATGATATGATATAACAAATAAATCCAAACATCACATTCAAATGCATTAATAAAAATTTAATTAGTATGAATACAGGCCGATGTTTCTAAAAAATACAAAATGAAAATCGGTGCGTGTCAGTTACTGTACACTGGTGCATTTGTATTATGAAGCGTATCGGTGTGTTTCTACGACCTATGGGCACCGCACAAATACCAAAACCAATTAAAAATATTGGTGTGCTTATGCGGTACTATGCACTGGTGCGTTTATGTGGAATTATGCACCGGTGCGTTTGTATGACCTTTGGGCACCACATAAATACCAATACCAATTATAAATCTCGGTGTGTTTGTGTGATACTTCACGTCGGTGTGTTTATGTGTATCTACACATCAGTGCATTTGTACGACCTATGGGCACTGCACAAACACCGATACCAATTATAAATGTCGATGCATTTGTGTGATATTGCGCACCGGTGCATTTCTATAAGTCTACGCACCTGTTCTTTGAGACGACCTATGGGCACTGTTAACCACCTATAAATATTTGTTATACCAAAAGGTGGCTAAGACTGTTTGAGCCTTCAAGGAACAAATTTCATTACTAAAATCTGTTGGCTCTTGAAGACTCTTGAAGGCCTCCTGCCTTTTCTCTGTCCAAAACTTCACTCATATTCCCATCTTACGCTCAGAAATCCTGCTGATTTCCAAGCCAGATTACTGCTGCAAGGACCCTTTTCCCCTTCCCCCTCTTCCAAAGCTAATCTTCATGTGCTCCCCTTTTTCTTCCATAAAAACTCCTTTGTTTTCATGATTCCTCTTCCTCCCTTCATGAAAATCACTTTACAAAGTTAAAGACTCACTCTTTAACCTTACCAAAACCCCCCAACTCCATTGAAAACCTTGAAAAATTCCATAAAAATCATGTTTTTTATGTATTGGGCTTAATCCCCCTTGGGCTAAAAGTTTCTAACTACTTCTGATCATATGCCCACACCCTAGGACCAAGCGCTAACTCTGGAGGCGCTTATCGCATCGCACAAACTCAAAGTGCGCAAGGTTTTGCGATGTGTTTAAACTTGCGATGCAATCAACCTTATATTGAAAATCTGGATCGCATCGCTATTTTATATATTCTGTGGGCCCGCATTCTGCGCGATAAACCATTGAAAATCCATCCCGATTACCTTTTTCCTTTATAAACCCAAAAACCCCCTTTTTCCAATTTTTTGGTCTAAAAACCAAAATTGCAGAAAATGCAATGGGTAGATTGAAAAGCCCATGTCCGAACTTGCGATATGTGATGGACCCTGTTATATCCTGTCCAAAACATGAAAACCTTATGTTATATTTAAACTTTTGGTTTTTATGGTTTTCTAAAAAATTTCCGCCGGTTCGGAGTTCGAGCAATCTCCACCGTTGACCTGACCTGCAGATCCGATGGAGCGGAACCTATCAAACCTGGTGGACCCCGCTAGCCATGCGTCGTTGCCAAAAACTGCGTGGTTTTTATCGCACCGCTCTTCGGCGGACGGTGGTTTTTTCCTAATGACCAGCGAATCCATACACTGCTTGACACGTGACTTGGGCCCTGTTCCGAAAACCGCTTTTCATCGCGCGTTAAAGTTCGGACTAGGACACACAGCGAAATTGACCTCCGCCTTCTGATCTGGAGCAAGCCATCCAACGGCTATCGATCACTGAAGATACACACAGGATAAGCTGGGCTATCATACAGTGGCAATGACATCTCCGTCGTCGATCTAATCTACAGATCGATGGCCCACAATTCATCTCCCAATTTCTCCGTTTGACTTTCAACTTCTGCTCCCGACCGTCGATCACTACGTGATCGATGGCTTAGATTCATTCTCCTTTTTCCAACTCCTCATTCAATCTTGACCGTCAATCTTTGCATGATCGACGGCTCGGATTTAATCTTTTTCCACCCGTTCTACGATCTCTCCCGATCAATCCTAACCGTTGGATGATGCCATCCAACGGCCCCGCTTTCTTCACACGCCTCCTAATGCAGTTAACCTATATATGCAGGTTTTATAATAGTTTTTCATATTTTGCAGGGTTTCAATGTATTTTTCCACCTACGCTGAAGAAATTACAAAGGTTGAGGGTGACAAACCTCCCGCCTTTGATTCACCACAGGAAATCACTGATAGGGTTTAAAATTCACGTTTATCAATGATTCATGAACCATTGACACCTTATGAACCCTGCGCAGCCCTGCACACCAACAAAAACACCATGAAAGGGACACGGTCAAAGAGTATCAGTGTCAAAGACTAGAATGTATCAGAGCAGAAGATTAAAGATAGGCTTACGGGGATTACGGCTAAGAATGATTATCAAAAGCCTAATCCCCGAGTTAAAACACATTTTAAAGAATATCTTAAGGGTTTTATCAACATGAGCGATTCCACCGCTGCAATTAAGGATACTTTATCCCTTTAGCTGTTAAAATGCCACCTGTGCCTCAAAGTATTCAATCAGAGGCCGAATTTATTGATCAGGATCAGATATTTGTCTCAAACACGGCCGAAGAGTTACTCTTGCTGGGGACTTCAATTCAAATAATGTCTAAAGAGTTACTTCGACACCACACAGTGCCTCAAAGGTCAACAAAAGCTCCCACTTAGCTTAAAATTTATGTAAAAACATTTAATACAGAGTATACCCATGTAAGTTTCTTCATTGAGCCCCTCAAGGGCCAAGAAACCATTAAGTCTGTATTAATTGTAATTGAGATCTTTTATCAGATCTCACCTCCTCATCCTTCTATATATTCTTCTGCAGAAGATGAGTGAGGGGTTGGTGTTTCGGGAAATAACTCCCTAGAGGTCGTTGGGTCAAAACCTCCACAGATCAGGGCATGCTATTCAAGAAGGACTCACACAACCACACTTGTATACTAAAAACTAGATAACATCGATTGTAGAACTCACCCGTAGATCCTACGTTTGATGTAGATCCCGTGGGGTCCAAACCCCCAGCAACCCTTCTTCCTCTTCAACCTAGAAATCAAGAAGAGACATGCACGTAAATCTAGTTGTACAGCATATATCTTTCCTAAATTTCAGTGTAATCCATGTGAAACATCATATAAACAATAATAAATGCTTAATTAACAATATTTTCACATATGCAAGCAGATATTAACACGTGAATTCGTGAACAAGATGGATCTTCTTCATTACAAACAGCATGTACAATAATAGAAAGGTGGAGAGATCACCTGAATCCTTCCACGATCTTCGAACAGACCGTCGTCCGGATCCGTCCTGCCCTTGCCTCACTAGGATAATTTCAAGACTTGTGCACACGAGATGACATATAAGTTGATGAACATCTCCAGGAAACAAGGGTTTCCTATAAAAATCTGGGAAGTGCAGGAAGCACGAGAAATCAGACTTGAATTTGGGCTCCAACAGAGTATAATGTCTATAATTTTCTCTCTCCCTTAGGCCATGCATATGAGGGGCTTTTTATACTCCCTCAAAGTAGTTTCAATCTGTTGGAAACAGTTGGCCACGGGATGGGGTGGTTGAATTACTGGAATAACCATCAACCCAGCCTCGAAAATAGGGATTTTTATATATTTTTTAATGATTTTAATGGAATACGCGGAAAAGTATCTCTGAACTCGCGTATACACGCGGAAAATTCTGAGCATACTCGCGTATGGGATTTTAAATACTGTTTTTTATGAAATTTATTCAAGTCTGTGGGAATGGGTGCCCAAGGCCAAAGAGACAATCATGAATCACATGAGGGTGAAAAATTATGCTATAACAGATGCCCCCTAATATATGAGGTCAGAAGGGGTACATGATGGCCGAAATGTATTATGTGCATAGAAAGAACTTTGTGAGGACAAGAGAGGACTTCACCAGATTTCAGCCTGCCAAAAACCAATGAAAGAAAACAGACAGTCAGCTCATGTCTGAGGTGGGCATACCCATGCTCAGTCAAAAATTTATCCATATAGAGAGTATAGAATAGATCCAGAATGTATACAAGTATAGCTGAACTGAAAGTACACAATGAATCAGCTGAGCACGGCTCGGAAGTACAAGTCGGAATCAATGTCCAAGTATCACATATATCAAACTGATCAATAGTGCTGAAAATGGATGTCTGATCACAAAAGTAACTGAATCTCCAGGTACCAAATCATAAGGGGTGGAACACATGGTACAATCACGCAACTCGGGAGCCAACATATAGGATGCTGCTGTACTGACACTGCAACATATAAGGGTGGAAGGCATCACTGGTAGAAACTGAATGGACTGTCAAAAGTGAACCGAAAGATGCTGATGCAACTCGAGGTCTTCACCGATCTCGATGGCACAATTATACACAATGGGAATAAATGAGCTGAAGTCGACCATGTGAGAAATCGTTGGATTACCGGTCAATAATGTATACCGTTAACCAACGTGAGACAACCCACCAATAATGAAAATGAGTGTCAAGGTGCCCCAGTACAATCTAACAAGTGAGAATAAATGAGTTGAAGTTGAACACTTAGAAGAATCTACCAATCAGGGGGCAATGATGAATCCCCACGGTCGAAAGCGAAGAGTCTACCACTGATGACTGCAAACCCTAAGGTACTGACAAAAGACTCTAGACCTTATTCCCAGAGCAATGAGTCGGCGTCGATGGGAAAAAATCTGCTGGAAGGAAGGCATTAAGGCATCCCACATCAGTCCAGCGCGAGTGTAACCCGCAGGCCAAGATTTGGAAGGAATCGGACGAAGCAGAGTGACGAAACCAAACCGAAGTACGTTTCCAACATGCACAAGATGAAGCTAGCGCATGGAAGAAACCATCTGAACCAACCAATAATGAAAGTTGACACAGAGGCGAGATATCCACCGATAGGGTCAAATGGACGTCGAACACAAGGAAAACCACTCAGTCAAAGACCCATAATAATGATCAAATGCTGAGCACAAGGTCACCTATCAATGATGGAAATAGGGCCAGGGTGCGGCTCTAGGCTTACTCTCAGAGCAATATGTCGTAGTTGATGAGAGACAAACCCGCCAGCAAGAAGTCAATGGAGACCTTCTCAAACCAGCATGAGCAGAAGACCAAAACATCTGATGTGATAGAAAAAGATACTAACAAGACCGGGTAGGCCAACTTAAATAATGAGTCAAGAGACACCACAGAATGGCCGACTCTAGTTAAACTTCCCTTGAACAAAAGCACGACTCGTGATGACCATGACAGTAAAAAATGACACTGTATAAGTCTGTTATGCAGGAGGCAAAAATAAACTCTCCATATGATTAGAAGAGATAACCAATCGGGGGAGGACTGACCAGTGAAACAAGGCAAAAGTTGAACCTAGGTCAAAACTAAAACCATCCCAACTGAAGGAAATATATAAGTATATGTGCTTTGTTCAAGGGCGACAAAATAATACTGTACTGCCATCAAATTACGAAGTAACATTCCATTCCCGCTCTTTTTGTTATATTTTATTTTTTTGTCTTTTTCATATAATAAGCCTAAAAAGGAATAAAAGAATGCTATGGTACAATGGATAGAACGAGTATCAAGAAACAGATGCACTAGTTCCTGGGATAGGAACGATCCTATGCTCAATGCAAGGTGGCGGAAATTGGTAAGTGATAGTCAAAGGAATGTTCCATCCATGGGTAAAAAGGGTGTCAAGTCGCGATAGCTAAGTGCATGCAATGGTTAAATTGTACAGACAGTCAAGGTCAAAATATGGTTTAAACATCGAGTCCAAATGAAGCCAGCTAAAGGCTAGGATAAACAAGTAGCCAATATGCAATGCAGTAATACAACTCAACAACACCAGGAAGCCTCTAGGGTAATAGCCAGAAAAAATGATAGTGAAGAAGAAGAAGAATGAAGCTTCAACACATAAGCCATGGCGGGACTAAAGAGGACTCTCAAGCCTACATAAAACGCAGCATGGGCAACAAGTGATAGCGTGGAACTAACTAGGAAGCCCATGTAAAGGAAGGCTCTACCACCAAGTCATGATTAAATAATCGGAGAGTGAAATGGGTAAAATACTCATGACCTAATGGGATCGACCCTATGGCAAGTGATCAGAATGGAGGCTAGTATGCAAAATGCAATGGAAAGTGGATTTCCTAACCTATATGCCAGTGAAGATCATATACCTGCCATGACAGGTCAGCAGTCATGGATCAAAAACCAGAAAAATCTCAACTTCATCAAAATGTACCTGAAAATATACCAATCTGGGTACTTACAAGCATCCGGGTTATGCAGCTTAAGATAGATTGAAAAAATAAGCATAACAAATTTTTGCAAAAATTTTCAATTTCTGGGCATAAATACACATGTTACCTCACATTTGGTTCATTGTTACTTGCTGATTTGGGAAAAAGAGCTCTGGAGAAAAACCCTCTTTCGTCAAAATAGGAGCAATCGGTGATCAAACTTCGCCGAATCAGTCAGGTAAGCTCTTAATCCATCATTATTATCAATTTTGTCCATTAATAGAGTTAAAATTTGGAAATTTCACCGTAGAAATATTTGTTTTAATTTATGGCGCTACGCATACGCGGGTTCATATGGACCAAGCCGCGTATATACGCGACTGTGTACAGGGTAAGTCGCGTATGCGCAACCCGAAATGTAAAAAAAGCGTTTCTAATGGACAAATGAATGAATTTTTTCAGGATGAATATCACCTGGAGGGAACGTGAGCATAGTTCAATCGATAATGAAGTAATGCAAGATCAATTATCGCTCAATATCCTCTGAAATTGTGGATTGCTCAAATTTTTCAAAATGCCAAACATGAAGAGTAATGTCCGGTTGCTCGAAATGCTAGTAAATTATTGGGAACCGGAGGAATATTGTTTCATGATAGATCAAATGCCCATACACATAGAAGTAGAAGACATCTACTTCATCACTGGACTCTCATGGAGGGGAGACCCAGTAGATTTGCACAGCAAGCCTTTGGGAGGGCTTACTGTGGATGACTATGTCCACGTCTATTGTGTAGAGGGGTCCAAGAAAGTAGGGACTCAGATTGCTATAAAATATTTGAGAGATCTACACATGAAGAATCTCTTATTCACCATTGGCAGGGTAGTGGGATTTGCTTCCTTGCATCAGGCATCCAGGACTCAGATGAGCATAGCTGTGGAATGCCTAGCTCACCTATATGATTGGTGTACAACTCTACTAATGAACATGAAGCAACAACTAACTTCCATCCGGAAAGAAAAAACAAAACATTTCGGATATGGAACCATCTTGATGACATTCTTCTTTGAGAATATTCCTGGGCTTCGACCCAAAGTGATCTCTTCAATCAACAGCCCAAGAGACCCAAGAATTGCCCGATGGGTAGATCTGATGAAGAGACTGGGGGGAAGTGAAGTTCCCCGAACCACCTGGGATGATGAGTTCTTCCAATGGTGGGGAGAACAAATCATCGCCGTGGAGGACTACCCCTATGCCGGGATGGATTTCCGCAGTGATCCAAACCTCATCCTTCCACCTGGCGCGACATGGGGCACAATCGGTAAGATTGCAATTTTTGAATTATATGATTTTTGGATTTTTTCAATATATGTGAAAAAAAAATGTGAAAACAAAACATGTTTTTGATTGGATTCAAAATGACTTACAATATTATGATGATTATGATACAGATATTGGACCAGTCCGACCTAAGGGCTACCCACGGCATAAGCACCGCAGAGGTGAGGCAGATACTGTAGACCCAGATAGGACCCTCCATGCTATACAGAGGAACTTGGAGGGTTTAACTCGCCAAGTGCCTATGGCTACACTAGAAGATCTACCTGAGGCCATCTAGAGATGGGTAGTGGGAGTACCACGTTACTGGGTGCGGTTATTCTGCCGTGTCGCTACTGCAATCATGTTCTATAGGAACACGAATTTTATGCAGGGACCATAGGAGTAGATAAATATGATTATCGGATGACTGTATATTTTTTGATACTGAACATGATCGGGCATAAGCCCTAATTTTGTATGACTTATGGATCCAAATTTTGTATGTAGTTTTTTGAACACTCTGATGAGATATATATATAGCGATTTATGATGTTATGTAACAAATGTATAAAAATGAATGATGTTTTTGATGATTAAATTTTACTGTATGGAATGATTAATATGCCAATCAATTGCTTGATTAGCTAATGAGTCTGCCATCCAATTGTCTGCTCGAGGAATATGAATGAATGTTAAAAATTGAAATGATCTTTGCAACAAACGTGCCCTCAAAAACAACCAGAGTAAAAATGGATTCGAACCCAATAAGTATTGTTCAACTGCGACACCACCAACTGGGAGTCCAAGAAAACTACCAACGAATCAACACCCAAAGATATTGCCTCCGAGAGTAGATAAATAACTACAGTGTGCTCTGCTATATTATTGGAAGCAGGACCAATGCAGACTCCTCTTGATACTAACAACTGATCGGATGGATGATAAAGTACCCAAGCCACGGAAGCCAAGTTCTGGGTGTGTCTACTAGCACCATCGGCGAAGCCATAATGACTCATGACATTCGACACAACCTGCCAAAGCAGATCAAAAACATCACCATCACATCAAAAACCTAAAAACCAGACATGTACAAAATAAAAACTACTATATACAAAAGAAAAATGCCAGGCAGAAGCCTAGGCACAGTACCTTTTCAAATAGAGCCCATTTCTAGGCTCCGACAACTCATTTCCTTCAAAATCTACCAAGGTATATGCTCCTTTTTTAAGGAATTTTTTAACGATGAAGGGGCCATACCACATAGACTTAAACTTTCCTGCGCCCAGGGCAACCTTCTCTTGGGCATAGACCAAAACGAGGTCACCTTCCGAGAAAACCCTAGGCTTGACCGCCTTATCGTATTGAACTTTGACTCGTTTCTTATGCGCCTCATTCATTGTGGCGGCATCCCGACGCTGCTCATCAAGATGTTCCAGATGAAGGAGACATTCTTCAAGACTAGAAGTGTCAGGAAGAAGCTCAACAGCTAACTTAAGAGAAGGAATCTCACATTCAATGGGAAATACGGATTCCAGCTCGTAAACTAGTTGAAACGGAGTAAAGCCAGTTGCAGTTTTTATTGACATCTTGTATGCCCAAAGTGCAGGATAGAGCATGATATGCTAGTTGGATTGAGATTTATTAATTTTCCTTTGAAGAATGGTCTTCAAGGATTTTTTCACGGCTTCCACTTGCCCATTGGCCTGAGGATAATACGGAGATGAATGCTCCTGCCAGAAACCTATTTTGAGAGCCAATTCAGCCATCATGCTATTCTAGAAATGACTGCCATGATCAGTGACAATATCTCTAGGAATACCAAAATGAGCAATAACCTGGTTGAAAAGAAAAAGAGTTGTTGTCTCACCATCATTCCCAAAAGTAGGCATAGCCTTGACCCACTTCGTAAAGTAGTCTACTGCTACAATAATGTACTTGTGACCTTTAGCCGAGGGCGGGTTACAAGTAGTATAATCAATACCCCACTTTGTAAAGGGACCGACAGTAATGAATAGAAAAAGCGGAGCTGGATGAGCGTGCATTTTTCGAGTATAGACTTGACACGGATGACACTTTTTGACCGACTCCATACAATCTTTGAAAATTGAAGGCCAAAAGTATCCAGCACGCAATTTTTTTTGGGATGTAGCAAGCCCAGATAAATGACCACCACAAGCTCCACTGTGGCAATCATTCAGCACAGCCTCAGCTTCTTCGAGAGTTAAGCAACGTCTCAGGATTGAATCAACCCCTCGACAGTATAAAGCATCACCAATAATCAAGTAATTTTTAGCCAAGTGACGTAACTTACGGTGCTCATCTTTCGAAAAAGTAGAGGGAAACTTCGCAGTATGAAGATAAAAAATGATATCTCCATACCAAGGATCCTATGGAGAGATGAGAAATAAATTTTCATCCGGGAAGGATTCGTCATAGACTATCTCTTCTCCACACGGCAACTCAGAGATTAATTCCGCGAAAACCAATGATTTCTTGGACTTGGCAGACATAAACTCAAGATCAAATTCCTGCAAAATGACAATCCATCTATTGTATTTGCCCCCAACCACTCGCCTACTAAGAACAAACTAAAATGGATTGGCTGTTGCCAAAACATAAGTTTTTCGTAGAAGAATATAATGTCTGAGTCACTGTATAGCATGAACAGCTGCTAAAGCTAGATTCTCTATCGGAGTATACCGGAGTTCAGGTCCTACCAGGCCTCGACTAAGATAGTATATAACATGCTCTACCAGAGTATCGTCCTCCTGAACCAAAACCATACCAATGGTAGATCCTGCTGCTGCAAGATACAAAAGGAAATCCCTGCTATAATCAGGTGGACTCAATAAAGGAGCAGAGGTCAATGTTTTTTTCAAAGCATCGAATGAGCGCTGAGCGAAGTCATCCCAAAAGAATGGAACTCCCTTCTTCAACAATCTCATAAATCCTTTGGTAACTTCAGCATAATTTACGATAAATCTCCGAAGAAAATTAGCTTTTCCTTGTAGACTTTGAATTTGACGAATAGATGACGGGGGAGGCAACCAAAGTATTGCCTCAACCTTGAAGGGATCTACCCTAATCCCTTCTGACGACACAATGAATCCCAATAACCGACTGGATGTAACTGCAAAAACACACTTGTTCGGATTCAACCTAATCTTGTAGAAATGACATCGTTCAAATACTTGATGGAGGTGAGCCGGATGATCAATTATCTTTCGAGAACGAGCAGCTAAATCATCCAAATACGCCTCGATAATATGTTTGATGTCATGGAAGGCGTATTACATGGCCCGCTGAAACGTAGCCCCAACATTTTTAAGACCAAAAGGCATCTTCTTGTAAGAAAAAGTACCCCAGGGAAAAATAAAGGCAGTCTTATGCTGATCTTCAGGACGGATAGTAATCTGATTATATCCAGAGAAACCATCCATGAAGGAGAAAATATCATTACTGGCAAACTCATTGATAATCTGATCTATAAATGGTGTGGGGTAATTATCTTTCGGACATGCTTTATTAAGGTCTCTGAAATCAATGCAAACTCGAATTGTTCCTTGTTTTTTATCCACGGGAACAGGATTCGAAACCCACTCTGTCAAAGGAGCAAGGAAAATAAATCCCGCCTTGAATAGCTTCTCCACCTCGGCTTTGATAGCTGCAGCCTTCCTAGGATTGACCGGACGAAGTTTTTACCTCACAGGCTTAGCATTTTCGTAAGTCTTGATCTCATGTTGGACAATAGATAGATCTATACCAGGCATTTCCTCATAATACCAAGCAAACACATCCCTAAACTCTTTAAAGAGATTGGTGTAAATCTGAATCTCTTCAGGGGAACATTCAGCTCTGATGAAGACATTCTCTATAACATTGGGATCCCTGGAAATGTTCACCTGGATAGTTGGAGAAATCACAGCCATGTTCCCCTCAGCATATACCTGTGTTGGTGCTAAAGGGTTCAGGACTGGGTGAACAGGACTAGGAGAAAAAGGATGTGGAAAACTTGATTCAACTTCGCTCAAATTAGGTAAAAATTAAGACCGATGATGAAAATCATCCCACGGTCTATCTATACTAGTCATAGCTTCCAGGATGGCCTCTTCAGATGGAAGAGTGGTATCAAGGAAATCCTAGGCGAAAGAAGAACTAAGTGTCCAAGCCGGAGCCACATCGCCATCCAACTCTTCCGGAGAAAGAGGAGCTGGAATGGAATTTGCAGAGTCAACAATAGATTGATAAGCAATCTCAGCTACAGACATCGGAAATGCCATTCCACCCACTTGACCTTCCGCTAATGTGGAGGTAGGGGAAGGCAAGGTCCAAGGATTCGAAAAATAATGAGTTCTGAAGAACTCTCTTCAAATAGGAGCCCTAGAGGATGAAATTGCATTTATATGAACGGTAGGAGGTGGAATATCAAAAGTACCCATCAAAGAAGAATACATTCCAACCCCTAAATTCTCAACAGGCGGCTTGGCATTATCCAACTTTGGAATAGTTGAGTCAGTAGATGCATTCGGGTCTACAGGAGAACAATCCAGTTGATCCACTGTAACAATCCTCCATTCGTGAGGGAAACAAATAACCCGAAATAATGAGGATGCAATGGCATCCATCTCATAAATCCAGTTTCGCCCCAACAGAAGGTTGTAGTCCAAGCTTGCATCAACTATCTCAACCTCTATATTTACAGTTTTGCCCCCAACACAGATGGGAAAAGCTGGGATAATACCATGTGGCCTGTGAGAATGACCATCAAACACAGTCAGAAGAATAGCAGATGGAACAGCTGCGGGAGATCCAATTCCCTTCCAGCATGCGAGAGACATCACACATATGGAAGCGCCCTCGTCAACGACCGTTCAAAAAATATTGAATTTCCGAAACGACGATTTGATATGAAAAGCCATATGATGGGGGAGTCTCTTTTTAAAATTAGACATATCGAATGTAATCACAAGAGAGTTCTTTGGATTGACAGCCCCAATAGCAGCAAGCAGAGCACTGCGCTGAGCAGGAAAAGACTGGAGCACCTCAAGAGCTGACATGGCACAAGGACTTTGTGCCAAATCTTCCACAATAGAGTAGTTCTGGGCAGCCCTGGCATTTGGATTAATCGTCGCACACTTAGTAGATGTTTTTGGCATCCGAGGTATAGGCTCAACAGTAGGCTTCGTAATATGAAGCGGCTCAATACCATCAGGAGCACACTTGGCTTTCGAAGACTCATCTTCACCATAATCACGGGATCTCGTGGAGATATCCGCATGAGCACTCATCATGTATATGTTTGATGGAGTTTCCCCTTCCTGGGTGCCCCCAGAGGAAGCCCCAGTGTTTTGATTCGCGCCAACAACTAGTTGTTTCCCTTGGGGAAAAGGGTTTGTCAACACAGCCTGGGAACTAGAAGAACCCTGTTGAGCTAACAAGCGCTGCGCATCCTGAATTTTAGGGCAAAGGTGAGTAATATGGTCTCCAGCACATAACTTGCATGGAAACTTCACTTTCTTTTTATCCTTTGGACCCTCACCAACATGCTCATTGGATTTATTTGCATTACCCTTCCCATTCTTTCCCTTTTTCTTATTATTGTTCCGTCCCTTCTTCTTCCCTTCGGATTGTTGATTTTCTTTAGGGTTAGAATTCTGAACGACATTCACCAACAAAGATTGAGAAGGTGATGACTCGGCAGGCACAGCCTGACCAGAAGAAGAATATTTTATAGACAACTGCTGCAATTGACTAAGCAGGTTAGCTGCACCACTATTGATCGACCCGATAAGTCCGTCACTATGAGGACTAGGTTTAGTCTTGGATATGTCTAATTTGGAGCGAGGAGCATTAGGCAAATATTTATGAAGGACACCAGACTGAGAATATATCAATTCAAGCTGTTGGGCCCTAAAAATAGCCTGCTCCTCAGAAAATACCCCTGAGAGGGATACATCCTTAGAAATATCTGCCTGCAGAGATTTCAAAAACCATTCCAAAAGAAATTCCCCTGGAATATAAGCTTTGATAAGCCTCTTCCTTCTCCGCCATTCCCGAATATGATCAGAAATGTGGGTTGCATCTTCCTGCTTAAAATTAGCTAGGAGTTCATTCCCGGCATCATAACGGACAGGAAACTGGAAATGATTTAGAAATATAGTAGCCAGATCTCCAAAAGTAGCAAAACTACCCCCAGTTAACTCAATATACCACTTGGCAGCGTTTCCGGTCAAGGTGCGTTGAAACAACCTCAACCTAATAGAATCCTTGATCAGGGAGTTAGATGAAGTGGTGATATGATCAGCCGGGTCCTCTCCATTCTTGCCTTCAAACTTTGGAATGTCTGAAGGTAGTTTGGTAGGAACCGGAGGCCACCCCGGACTATATCAGATCGGATCATTCGTCAATTTTGACAAATCTGGCAAGTTCAACGTTGCCAGAAAAGGTAAACGAGGAGGAGCCTGAGGATCCCATCCTTGGTAGGATGAATTCCCAACATTCTAAAAATAATAACCTGGATTTGATGAGGCACTAGGTTGCCAGAAAGAACTCGTAGAAAATGTTGGGCCATAGGACCCAACATTTGGAGAAGGACCCCCTCCCAACATAGAGTTACCAAAGACCGGACCAGTCCCCCCCCCCGAAGTAGTGAACAAAGAGGAAACTCCCTGGTAGGGATTCCAAGTGCTAGAAAGAGGGGAAAAAGCTTGATAAGCACTCGACAAAGGGAAAGAATCATTCCCTTGTTGATCATCGAGAAACTGATTCCCTGCCCCCACTGCTGTGAATACAGGGTTCCAACCTGTAAAGGTAGTCGAACTCTGACCTTCAGACCAAGGGTTAAAACTCTGAGTTTCAGAAGTAAAAGGAAAAGACCCTAAGGAAGGATTCAAACTAGGACTATGCCCACTTCCGAAGGGGAACCCTTGAAAAGAAGCTGACCCACTAGCCATTGAAGACATGGGTGCAGACGCAGTTGCAGCAGCAGAAAAAGAAAACGAAGGAATCCCACTAGTGGGCATTCCAAAACAAAAGGGACCAGATTGAGAAGCTTGTGCTTGGGTGAAACCAGAGCCAAACACAACAGTACTAGAAGCAATCGAAGATATAGCAATTGTGCTTGCTCCTTCCACTGAAGCAGGAGTCTGGATGCCTGCAACACTCACGGCCGAAGCCGTATTCCCAGTCGTGGCCATAGAAAGGTATGAATAAGATGGATAAGGAATTTCTAGTCTTTCTGACTCAGGTCTGATGTACTCAACAACAAACGGATAATCAGGAGGAAGAGGAGATGGAAGTGCTTCAAAAAGCTGAGATACTTCCTCTACTTCTACTTCTTCTTCTCCCAGAAATAAGACTCTCGAGGTGAGTGGAGCACTCCTCTCAGAACCAACTACAAAACCTTCAATCCCTTGTGTAGGATCTCTCTCCACTATGTCAGATACCACTGGGTGATATTCACCTGCTATATTACTCCTACGCCTTCTTGAAGAAGGCTCAACAGTTTCGAGAGATAACCCCAAACTCTCCTCGATTGACGAGGTGCTTGATCAGCCACTTTAACAGATTAATTAGACTCAAAAAAGTATAAAGCTAGGCAAGCTAGGAGCAAAGAGCACTCACTACAAAAATCCCTAAGATACAACCAAGCAAGCAGCCTTCAGGTATTTCCGCTCCAGGTGATTAGGACTGGACACCAAAATATGAGAAAGCAAAAAATAGGACCTCCTGAAAGTAGTTTGGGATAATTACGGCCCAGTCCTACTAGCGAAGGTAACAGAAATAGTTATACTGACCTCCTAACAACAGCCTTTGCTGGTGCAAGTACCCAAGCTTCGTCGGGGCACCCTCCAGAAGTACTGCTAGAAGTGATATGACATCTGCCTCAGGTACCATGGGTATTCCCCCCCGTAGTCACCTGTGTGGAACCTAGGAATGGAAACTAAGAGCACCAATCTGTGTCAGAAGCCGGGCGGAACGGTCTTAAGGCAAGATCCAATAAATCGGAGAGGGGGTATCTCTCTTCTCAACCTTCACTTCCCCTCGCGCTTGACTCTCTGGAGGAGATCTTTCGTGGTCCACGTAATGGAGTTGGATTTCGCTCATTTAATAGACTTCTATGTTTTAGTTTGAGCGGCCTTGTAGAGTTAACTCTCCACTCACCTAATCCAAGGCCCTACAACCTAGCTAGTTGATGTATGACACTTAATTAAAAACTTGCTAGTTGTTTTTAAATTAATGCGCTTATTTTAGTTGGTTGTTATATTAAGTCAAGGGAATATGGAAATGAAACTTGTGATGTTTTATGACGCAGAAAAGAAATTAATGAAAACCAAACTACATGCAAATGCAGTAATTGCCTTTCAATGAAAATAAATTTCTACACGGGTTCTACGAGACTATTTTTTCTTTTTCAGATATCAAACTCACACTCGCAAAATTTACGAAAAAGACTACAAATGTTTAAGTGCACCTAATGCAAATTACTAAGAGCATGCCAATTCTAATATGCAAAATCTAACAAAGCAAAGAGAAATTTCCAAGAATCTTCTAGTTTTATCACTTTTCCGGTTGTCCACAAAGCTAGTTCCCAAATCAGAAACTCCCAGTATAAAGACACCAAAATATGCTCGAAATAAGAGAAAGAAACCAATGAAAATTCCCTTCCCAAATCAAGTCAGAAACTGTAGGTAAGAAATCTCAACAAGGCTTCAAAAGATGGAAAGAAACCAAAACAAAAATGCAAAACAAAGGCAATGGAAAAACAAAATGTTTTTAAGCTTTTGAATTTTATAAAAAGAAGATTTCAAAGAGACCAAGAAGAACTATCCAATTCCCAAGCCAAACAATCTCTGAATTTCAAGAAAAACTTCAAAAAAAATGCTCCAAATCTTATAGTGCCACTTAGTAGCAAGATTTATACGAGCAAAAGGAAGACAAGAAACTCAGTAACTTAGCCCATAAGAATAGCACAATCTTGCAACAAACAAAACTTCAAAGACCAAAAAATGACTCCTCAAAAATTGCAACAAGACCTAGTCAAATGAAATCAAGAAAACCAACCGAAAAACAGGCAAAAATTAAAGTGAAAAGCAAGACATAAAGTTAGTAAAGAGCATATTAGCAGAAGCTCTCTGTCTTGATTAAGCAGAACAGCCAAGAATCCCCAAAAAGAGACCTCGGTACTCAGACCAGAAATGCAAGCACTACAAAAACAAGATTTTCCAAATGAGCCAATCTTCGACTAAACAAGAGAGAAAAATACTAATAACCACTTTCAACCCAATCTAGAGACTAAAAGGACACTACAGAAATAGGTCTCCACAGGCAGACAAGACCAAAAAGTCAAAAAATCAAAAATTTCAAAATTTGCCCAGGCATACGCTACTTGGCAGTTTTGAAACAGGCGTGCATACGCAACTATGGTAAAGGAAAAACGCGTATACGTGACTTCCTTTCACCAAAACTGCGTGTATACGCGTTTGTGTAGAGGAAAACTAGCGTATGGAAAGGTAAATAATGAAAAACAAAAATGATCAAGCCTGGCTAAAGAACCAGGTCTTTAGTCTGACTGAGAAAAAACTAACTGGACTGGAAATAATGATTAAAACTATTGGAAACCTTTAAAACAGCTGAAACCACCCAATAGGGGAATCACAAGAATGTGATCCCCAGTGGAGTCGCTAGTTCTGTTTCGGGAAATAACTCCCTAGAGGTCGTTGGGTCAAAACCTCCACAGATCAGGGCATGCTATTCAAGAAGGACTCACACAACCACACTTGTATACTAAAAACTAGATAACATCGATTGTAGAACTCACCCGTAGATCCTATGTTTCATGTAGATCCCGCGGGGTGCAAACCCCTAGCAACCCTTCTTCCTCTTCAACCTGGAAATCAAGAAGAGACATGCACGAAAATCTAGTTGTACAGCATATATCTTTCCTAAATGTCAGTGTAATCAATGTGAAACATCATATAAACAATAATAAATGCTTAATTAACAATATTTTCACATATGCAAGTAGATATTAACACGTGAATTTGGGAACAAGATGGTTCTTCTTCATTACGAACAACATGTACAATAATAGAAAGGTGGAGAGATCACCTGAATCCTTCCAAGATCTTCGAACAGACCGTTGTCCGGATCCATCCTGCCCTTGCCTCACTAGGATACTTTCAAGACTTGTGCACACGAGATGACATATAAGCTAATGAACATCTCCAGGAAACAAGGGTTTCCTGTAAAAATCTGGGAAGTGCAGGAGGCACGGGAAATCAGACTTGAAAATAGGCCATGCATATGAGGAGCTTTTTATACTCCCTCAAAGTAGTTTCAATCTGTTGGAAATAGTTGGCCACGGGCTGGGGTGGTTGAATTACTGGAATAACCATCAACCCAGCCTCGAAAATAGGGATTTATATATATATATTTTAATGATTTTAATGGAATACGCAAAAAAGTATCTCTGAACTCACGTATACATGCGGAAAATTTTGGGCATACCCGCGTATGGGATTTTAAATACTGTTTTTTATGAACTTTGTTCAAGTCTGTGGGAATGGGTGCCCAAGGCCAAAGAGACAATCATGAATCACATGAGCGTGAAAAATGATGCTATAACAGTTGGTTGCAGAACTTGGAAAAATATTTGAGTAAAAACTTCTGATTGTAAATAGTGTTCACTGGCCCTTGGAGCCCTACTTGTGATAGATTAGATAGGCTGAATAGTGAAGATGATTTCTGAGCTGAAACATTGGACTTGAAGAATGTAACTGGTTTGACATTAATAACAAGCTGTTTCTTGGGATCCTAGTCTATATCACTAGTGAAGTGCTTCTTTCTTTGTTATTGTTTTCCTTCTACGTATGTCATATTGTTCATTATTCTCTGATAAAGGACAACATTTATAGAGTTAGGACCTACTATATATCAGTAACCTTCTCTAACTGAAAGCTTTATTTCAATGTTTTCCTCTAACTTGTTCATCTAAGAATGATTTAATACAGTTTAAGAAGTTAGGAATGCTGGAGTTCCCTCATCCTACTGCTTTCTTTAAACCTTGTTCTTGAAAGTTATTTTCCTTATTTGCTTATTAAAGATGACTATGGAAGATATGGTGTGCCCTGGTCCTAGTTTTTCTCCAAAAGAAGATTCTGAAAGTTTCCCTTGGTGGTGACTGAAAGCAGAATAGGTTTAAAAGTACTTTATATGATCTTAAGTTACACTTTGTTTCTCTTATATGTTTTCATACTTTCTGAAGGTAATTATATGGATTACTGGATTGTTTGTCAATTAAGCTGCTTTAATACAAACTTGCCCAAGAAGTAATTGGTTAGCCGTACACTTGGTTGGTTTTAAACAGTTACTTAAGAGGCTTTTCTTGTTTGGACTGACTATAAATCCTTTGTGAAATTATTATCAGTTTCCACCATCTCCAACACTTTATTGTTGCCATTCCATCACTCTAATCTCAATAATCTTGTGATGTAGATGACTTGCCCCTTGGATCACTCTTGATGTTGTTGATCAATTAAAGCCCAGATATGACTCCATAGCCCAATAGACTAAAAACCAGCATTATATCTATCTTTTTAGCCTAAGTTGTTCTATTCACTTGCAACTTCTCACTTTGGAAACTATTTTGCATTTAGAACTTTCCCCTCAAGTAATTTTCATGCTCAACCATCCAAAAACAAACAAACCTTTGGCCTTCATAACTAGCCTAATATCATAACCCCAAACTTCAAAGACAAATCCATCTTTTTACTTATTGGAGAGATCCCTCTCCGAATTCAAGAGGGCTAGATCCTAGAATCCCAAAGTTGGTTGAAACGATGTTGCTTCTGCAGTTTTAGTCTTACCAATTTGCTAAAATTACAGATTCCTAACATTTCTGGCGACTCCACTGGGGATCGAACCCAAAATCATTTTTATAAAACTTTGTGAGTAAAAAGCAGCCTTTTCAGGCACTACCAAGCAATGATATTTATGATGAAACTTGTCTGAATTAGTGACAAACTAGGTAAGACCTAGGATTCTCTTAAGTCTTTATCTAACCTTGAAAAATCAGCTTGCTTAGCCATAAGAGTAGACTGTCTTTGTCTCATAACCGTGAATAAGTTTTGAAACAGATTTTGGATATTCTTAGAAACCACACAACTGAAAAATAACTCAGAAAAATTAAAAAAATTAAAAAAAATTCAGATTGGTAGTAAAACACTTACTCTTACATTTCACTTACCTTCTGTTGTGTTTTACCACATACTCTTAGACAGAGTCTGGAAAGGGCCAGGTAGCTTTCGGATCTCATCCTCTTTCAGATGTGAAATATTTGGTAAATGCCCTCCCAGTCAATCTCTGGTTAGAGTTTGTTGTGTTCCGGGATATCCTTGAATAGGGATATTTCACAAGCATGGTGGTGGACCATAAAGACTTTTACCTCTGAAAAGAGCTAAGAACTTCCACTTGGCGACTCCACAATCCTGAACAAACCTTAAGACTCCACTGGGAAGAAACCTTGTCATTAAATATGATTCAAACTCAGTTAGAGGACTGTAGGATTAAGATTTGTGTAAACAGATTAGTTAACCTCGCAAAGACTGTCATACCTGGTTGAACTTTTCTTGTTTATTTAGGGTCTAATAATTAGCATAGTGGCTCACAGAAAGATTCACACTAGAGCCTACCCTAACCCAGACCCACCTAAAGTAGTGGATAACCCAGAAGGTATCCTTAGGAAGTCTCCTAAGATTAAATTGTCAACTGTTTTCAGGTCACCCTTGAGAGCTAGTTCAGCTCCTGAAAATCTTTCAGCTCTACAACAATCTCAATTTGACTTAGTAAATCCATTTAGAACTAGGTCTCTTGGTGATTTAGATCAATTAGATTCTGAGTCTTCACTATCATCTCCTGAAACAAGTGAACCTCTTGGTAGCAGAGAAACCACACCTCCTGATTTACATTTCCTTCACAACTTAGGTGTCTCTCATCCAAGATCAGCTCAGCAGTCTATTCCTGGTCCATCCACTTCTGCTCGTCCTACATCCACTGTTCAAACCACTCCACTTCAGCCCACTATCCCTCTTGTAAATCCACCTCCACCTCCTACCATGGCCGCATGATATGCTCCCCTAGTCCTTCCTGTACCATTAGTCAATCTTCCACAGGACTATCAGTCCAAAATTCCATTATATGATGCCAACAATGCTACAATTTCATCACAACATGTGGATAAAATGAATGACTATTTTGACAGAAATGAGATTGATGATGATTCTGTCAAGCTTAGGTTATTTGCTCAGAACTTAGGGGGAGAAGTAAGAAAATGGTTCAAAGGTTTAGCCCCTCATAGTATTAACGATCTCCAAGCCTTCCATCAAACATTCTCAAACAAATGGGAAGTAAAGAAAAACCCTCTCCAAGTCCTTTCTGATTACAATAACCTCCATAAAACCCTGGGGAAAGTGTGCAAGCTTATTACACTAGATTCAATAGTGTGTATAATGCACTTTCCCTGGAACAAAAACCGCCACAAGGCTTAGGTTTAAACAAGTTTCCTGAAGGGTTTGACCCCGAGATGGCCTATCAGCTAAGAGAGAGAGACTTTGCAACTCTTGAAGATATGCAAAGAGGTGCTCTTTCTGTGGAAGTCAATTTAATGGAGAAGAGAGCCAGAATGAAAACTGAAAAAGAGAGTGTCCTTTAGAGAGGAATCCACACCTTCTACTTCCAACTCAAAGATGGAGAGAATGATGGAAGAGATGATGAAAGAGATGAGAATAATTAAGAGAGCACAAGAAAATCAAAACCAAGCTGCTCCTCAAAATAGAAATCAGAACCAAAATCAGAATGTTAGAAGGAACCAACCTCCAAACAGACCTAGGGAAGATTATCAGCAGATCACTCCTCCCTTTCATCAAAACTATCTAAGTGAGGTTGAGGAAATAGCTGAAATAGTAGAGGAAGAAGATATCAACATGCTGGGGGTAGATGATAATGACTTTGAGGTTCATTATGATAGAAAACAAAGTCTATACACACCTTATGATGACAAAAGAGATGATGATGAAAATTGTTATCAAGACATGGAAAATGTCATCATAGAGCCTCAAAGATATTACGACCTTAGAAGAAAAAATAGTCAAAAACCCCCCAACAACAAAACCTCTGACGAATCTTCACAAAATAGCACTGCAACCAAGCCTAAAAAGATTAAACAAAAGGAAAAAACAGTGGCTGTGAATTCTGATAAAGGAAAAGGCAAAAGCACTCAAAACAATGGAAATATGAGTGCAGACATTAGCAGTACTAACACTCCAGTTAGTACTCCTGCAAAAACAATTTTGTCAAGTGTAAATAAAACAAACCAGCAAGCTGATATTGCTGATAAAGTGGTAGCTAATAAGGTTGAAACCAGCACTTTAAAGAGTCAAGTTCCTTTCAGCCTGGAGCAGGAAATTTCAAAGATCAAAATCTCTGTTCCCCTCACTGAGTTAGTTGCCCAACATGTATATAGAACCCAAATTTTGAAGGCTTTGAAAATAGAAGAAAATGAGGACACAGTCAATCTTAGCGATGACCAACCAGAGTTGATTTTTGGTCCTAATATTGAAGGTAGATATCAAGAGGGACCTGTTCCTCCCTTTTATGTGAGTTTAAACGTTCATGACAAAATTTTGCACAATGCTATGCATGATTCCGGGGCTTCTCATAATTTAATGCCAAAAGCTGTAATGGAAAGCCTGGGTTTAGAAATCACCAGACCTTACAAAGACCTTTACTCCTTTGATTCCAGCAGAGTAAGATGTTTAGGATTAATCAAAGACCTCTGTGTTAACTTAGCCCAAATTCCAGCCAAATGTTTAGTCATGGATATTTTTGTGGCTGATATGCCCCCAAAGTATGGAATGTTATTATCAAGATCTTGGGGGGCTAAGTTACAAGGGACTATGCAAATGGACATGACCTATGCGACTATCCCTATTTTTAATCAAACTAGAAGACTTTACAGGGAATCCCATATGAAGTTCACAGTTACAAGTCAATACAAACCACAAAACTCTCCCCTGTATTCTGTAAATACAGGCCTTGATTCTTTTATTATGTTTAATGATGAAACACTTGGAGAAAAAGTCACTTTACCAGGATTAATGGCCAACAGGGAGGAAGAGGAACACAATGTAGGTGTGTCTAAACAGTTTGCTGAACTTGTAAAATCTAGCAAACTAAACGAAGGTCTTGAGCTACAAGACAGATGTCCTTTGCTTTTAAACATTCACGATCAAGAAAACAACCCTCAAACAAATTAAGGTCTTGGGGAATCAAAACAAATACAACTAAGTGCAGAGTTTCCACAACAACCTTTGAGCACGTTAGTTAAAGAGGACAGTAACCAGGATGAAACTAAGAAATTTCCTCTATGGAGTATGTATTTTGATGGATCCTACACTAAGAACAATGCTAGTGCAGGTGTTTGGATTACTAACACTGAAAACAACCACATAGAAAGCATTTCCTGCAAATTAAACTTTCAGTGTTCCAATAACATAGCAGAATATGAATCCCTTCTCTTAGGCTTACACCTATTGAAAAAGTTGGGAGCCAGAAGAATCGATGTGTATGGGGATTCAGAGTTAGTCATTAGGCAAGTCAATGGGGAATATAACGCAAACCATCCTAGACTTAGAGCCTATCGAAACGATGCCATGGACCTTTTAAAAACATTCGAGGAGTCCAAACTGTTTTTTGTCCCAAGAAAAAGAAATATTGCGGCCCACAATTTAGCCTTTGCAGCTAGGACATGTTTAACGCCATATAGCACCAAAGACTGCACAACTGAGATAAAATATAGACCAGCTGTACCTGATAATGAAAAGTATTGACAGGTGTTTGAAAATGACAAACAAATAGAAGACTTCATGCAATTCAGAAATGAATTTGAACTACACAGTTTAGACTCAGATTATGATACAGACTGTAGTGAAGAAAATTTCCTTGATGAAGAAGAACCATCTCCTGAACCTACTAATATAAACCTACTATCTAGAAAAATTAGAAACAAAACAGAGATGATTGCAGAGTCAAAAACAGAGGAGTTAGAAACTCTGCACTCTAAAGATGAAAGTTTTCCTAAAGGTCTAGCTCCTTTAGAAGAGTTGTTCGATTTTAATGATGTGGCAAATAAACCAAAACTGGAACCTGTAGAGACTGAAGTGGAGGAGTGCAATATAGGCAGTGAGGAAAAACTGAAAATGATTAAACTGTCTAAGACTTTACCAGCTCACATTAAACTCAAATACATTGATCTGTTTAAAGAGTTTTCTGATGTTTTTGCATGGATTTACGAAGATCTTAAATCGTATGACACAGAAATAATACAACACAAAATTCCCCTTAAAGAAAACCAAAAACCATTCAAACAGAAACTGCGCAGAATAAACCCTATTTAGTTACCTTTGGTTCAGAAGGAGATCATGAAAATGTACGATGCTGGCATTATTGTCCCTATTAGATATTCTGAGTGGGTATCTAATCTGGTGTCTATTAGGAATAAAACTGGAGAAATCAGGCTTTGTATAGACTTTAGAGAATTAAACAAAGCTTCATTAAAAGACAACTACCCTCTACCCAAGATGGATCATATTTTACAAAGGGTGGTAGGGTCTAGAAGAATTTCTTTGCTGGATGGCTATTCAGGGTACAATTAGATCTTGGTTTACCCTGCTGATCAATTAAAGACAACCTTTACTACACCATGGGGCACTTTCATGTATGTGAAAATGCCCTTTGGTCTAATGAATGCTGGAGAAACCTTTCAAAGAGCCATGGACATAGCATTCTCGCAAGAACTAGGCTTCTTCATCATTATCTATCTTGATGATGTCACTGTGTTTTAAAAAATAGATGAAGCATTTGATTTTGTTAAAGCATTGAAAGACTTCAGAGTATACATCCTTCATTCACACATCATTGCCTTTGTCCCAAATTCAGTGGTTAAAGACGTTCTAACACAGGACCCAGATGGTAAGAGAGGTAAGTGGATTGCTGTTATCCTTGAATATGATTTAGAGATAAAACCCACTAAGCTCATCAAAGGCCAAGGTCTAGATAGATTAATGGCTGAATCAAATTGTGAAGTTCTTGATATTCATATGATTAATGCTTTAGATGATCAAGAGGAAATCTCAACACCCATTGTTGAAAACCATTTTATGAATTCCTCTTGGTATGCTGATATTCTTTATGTTTTTCTTAAATTAAATACACCTCCTGGTTTGACAAAAACAAAGGCAAGATTCCTAATATTGAAAGTTGTAAACTATTGCATTATAGATAAATGTCTGTATTGGAAAAATGCAAGTGGTCTATTACTTAAATGTTTGCCTGAGTTTGATGCAGAGAAGGTTAAGTACCAATTCCATGAAGGAGAGTGTGGAGGTCATTTGTACTGGAAGACAACAGCCAAGAAAATTTTGAGGGCTGGTTTCTATTGGCCTACTCTCTATCATGATGTACACAAGATGATCATAGCCTGTCATAAGTGTCAACTTTTTGAAGGCAAAAGAAAACTGCTACCCCTACCTCTGCATCCCATCACTGTTGAAGCCCCATTTCAACAGTGGGGACTTCACTTCATAGGAGAAATCCATCCACCATCTTCTGCCCAACATAGATGGATTCTCACTGCTACAGACTATTTCACTAAGTGGATAGAAGCCATACCTTGTAGATAGGCCAATGATTCAGTTATCATTAAATTCATGGAGACTAACATTCTCTCCAAGTTTGGCTGTCCTACCAAGATTATCACTGATAATGCAGCAGCATTTGGATCAAAGAAAATGGTTGAGTTCTGTCATAGATATCACATAACATTGGGGCATTCCACGGCCTATTACCCTCAAGGTAATGGACTTGCAGAATCCTCAAACAAAAGCTTAGTGAACATAATCAAGAAACTGTTGGAGGACAATAAGAAGTCTTGGCACACAAAGCTAGTTCATGCACTTTGGGTTGACAGATTGACTTTGAAGAAATCCATTGGCATGTCACCTTTCCAGCTTGTGTATGGTAATGATGCAATTTTTCCAAACAGCCTTGGTGTTCCAGTGATGAATTTGATTCAAGAGTTACAAACTGAAGAAAATGATATGATCAGAAGAATAAATCAGACCATCCATCTTCAGCAAACCAGAGAGGGAGTGTATAGCAAAGCATTGCAGAAGCATGACAGCATTAAAAATCTTTTTGATAAAAGAACAAAGGCCAGCAATTTCAAGATTAGGGACAAAGTTTTAAAATGGGACTCAAGGAGGGAAGAGAAGGGCAAGCATGGAAAATTTGACAACCTATGGCTTGGCCCTTACTCTATTCATTCAGCTGCTGGTAACAATGCATTTTTCCTGCAGGAGTTGAATGGAGCAGAATTGTTTGGGGGCCCTGTCAATGGAAAGATGCTCAAACATTACTTCTCTTGATCCATATCATGTTTTAAAAAAAATCCTTTTTGTCTTTTCTCCATTATAAATATTTCATCCACCATTGCATTCAAATTTGTAAAAAAACTAAAATACAAAAACAATGAAAAGAAGGAAAAGAGGGCAAATTGTCAAAACAAGAAAGGTATAGCCCCATACCAAAAAAGAGAAACAAATCTGAAAGTGTGCAAGCTTAAATGCCACTCCTAAAAAAACACACTTCCAGTTAGTCAAAATGTCTAATCTTGACTAATTAGCTTTAAATTTTCTGTTGATAGGATAGTGAATTCGATTTGCCAAACTATTTAATCTTGGCTTATCAATAGATAGATTAGGATAGAAATGAAAGGTTCAAACATGTTCAAAACCTGAACCTCAGTTTCCAAAGAGAGATGACTCAAATATGTTTTATTTTTCTGATTCAAAAAGATGTAAAAATATGGTTCTAATCAGCTCAAAATCTGAACCAGAGAAAAAGGAAAGACAACTCAATAAGAGTCAAATCAAAGCTGTAGAAAAGAGGAAGGAAATGTTTTCAAATTTCAGATCTTAAGCCTTCCATTTTTTATTTATTTTTTCTGCAAAATAAATGTCTATGTGCAGCTTGTCTTTATGCCATAGATCACAGCAAGTCAAACAGCGTAATCTTGACTTGACTGTTTTTAAATTTATGTTTTAGAAATTTAGAGAATGAAAATCTGTTGGACAGTTTAATGCCAATAGATGGTAGATTAGGTAGAGAATCATCTGAACTCAATTGTTAAATCTGAGTTTGGGGAGAAATAAGGAGTAGAATTAGATTAGATTTACTGCTTTCAAAAGAATAAAATGTTGTAAAAGAGTTTGCCAATCCAAGTGCACTCTAATGAAGGAAAAAATGTTAGATCAGTAGGATTGGGTAGGTAGAAAGTTGTATTGATGAAGATCCATTGCTTTTATGGTTGCTAATATGTTTTCAGAATATCATCCACAGAAAGAAAGGCAACCCAATGGATTAGGCAACTAATCAGCCTCCCAGAGAACATCAAAGGATCAGGCACAGGTTAGCCTTCCAGAAAATGCCGGTCTGAATTATTGATGCCTTCAAGAAGGCACCATCCCCAATTGCAGCCACTGTTAGCCACCTATAAATATTTGTTATACCAAAAGGTGGCTAAGACTATTTGAGCCTTCAAGGAACAAATTTCATTACTAAAATATGTTGGCTCTTGAAGACTCTTGAAGGCCTCCTGCCTTTTCTCTGTCCAAAACTTCACTCATATTCCCATCTTACACTCAGAAATCCTGCTGATTTCCAAGCCAGATTACTGCTGCAAGGACCCTTTTCCCCTTCCCCCTCTTCCAAAGCTAACCTTCATGTGCTCCCCTTTTTCTTCCATAAAAACTCCTTTTTTTTCATGATTCCTCTTCCTCCCTTCATGAAAATCACTTTACAAAGTTAAAGACTCACTCTTTAACCTTACCAAAACCCCCCAACTCCATTGAAAACCTTGAAAAATTCCATGAAAATCATTTTTTTTATGTATTGGGCTTAAGCCCCCTTGGGCTAAAAGTTTCTAACTACTTCCGATCATATGCCCACACCCTGGGACCAAGCGCTAACTCTGGAGGTGCTTATCACATCGCACAAACTTGCGCAAGGTTTTGCGCTGTGTTTAAACTTGCGATGCGATCAACCTTATATTGAAAAGCCTGATTGCATCGCTATTTTATATATTCTGTGGACCCGCATTCTGTGTGATAAACCATTGAAAATCCATCCCGATTACCTTTTTCCTTTATAAACCCAAAAACCCACTTTTCCAATGTTTTGGTCTAAAAACCAAAATTGCAGAAAATGCAATGGGTAGATTGAAAAGCCCATGTCCGAACTTGCGATATGCGATGGACCCTGTTATATCCCATCCAAAACATTAAAACCTTATGTTATATTTAAAATTTGGGTTTTTATGGTTTTCTAAAAGTTTTCCGCCGGTCCGGAGTTCGAGCAATCTCCACCGTTGATCTGACCTGCAGATCCGACAGTGAGGAACGTATCAAACCCAGTGGACCCCGCCAGCCATGCGCCATTTCCCAAAACCGCGTGGTTTTTATCACACCTCTCTTCGGCAGACGATGGTTTTTTCCTGATGACCAGCGAATCCATACACTGCTCGACACGTGGCTTGGGCCTTGTTCCAAAAACCACTTTTCATTGCTTGTTAAAGTTCGGACTAGGACGTGCAGCGAAATTGACCTCTGTCGTCCGATCTGGAGCAAGCCATCCGACGTCTATCGATCACTGAAGATACACACACGATAAGTCGGGCTATCGCATAGTGGCAATAGCATCTCCGCCGTCGATCTTATCTACAGATCGACAACCCACAATTCATCTTCCGATTTCTCCGTTTGACTTTCAACTTCTGCTCCCGACCGTCGATCTCTGCGTGATCAACGGCTCAGATTCATTCTCCTTTTTCTGCCTCCTCATTCAATATATACACGATTGACGGCTCGGATTTAATCTTTTTCCACCCATTCTACGATCTCTCCCGATCAATCCTGACCGTTGGATGATTCCATCCAACGACCCTGCTTTCTTCACATGCCTCCTGATGCAGTTAACCTATATATGCAAGTTTTATAATAGTTTTTCGTATTTTGCAGTGTTTCAATGTATTTTTCTACCTACGCTGAAGAAATTACTAAGGTTGAGGGTGACGACCCTCCTGCCTTCGATTCACCACAAGAAATCACTGATAGGGTTTAAAATTCACGTTTATCAATGATTCATGAACCATTGACACCTTATGAACCCTGCGCAGCCCTGCACACCAACAAAAACACCATGAAAGGGGCACGGTCAAAGAGTATCAGTGTCAAAGATTAGAATGTATCAGAGCAGAAGGTTAAAGACAGGCTTATGGGGATTATGGCTAAGAATGATTATCAAAAGCCTAATCCCCGAGTTAAAACACAGTTTAAAGAATATATTAAGTGTTTTCTCGACAGGCGTGATTACACTGCCACAATTGAGGCAAAATGATCCCTTTAGCTATTAAAATGCCACCTGTGCCTCAAAGTATTCAATCAGAGGCTGAATTTATTAATCAGGATCAGATATTTGTCTCAAACGCGGCCGAAGAGTTACTCCTGCTAGGGACTTCAATGCAAAGAATTTCTAAAGAGTTAGTTCGACGCCACACAGTGCCTCAAAGGTCAACAAAAGCTCCCACTGAGCTTAAAATTTATGTAAAAACATTTAATATAGAGTATACCCATGTAAGTTTCTTCATTGAGCCCCTCAAGGGCCAAGAAACCATTAATTCTTTATTAATTGTAATTGAGATCTTTTATCAGATCTCACCTCCTCATCCTTCTATATATACTTCTGCAGAAGATGAGTGAGGGGTTGGTTGCAGAACTTAGAAAAATATTTGAGTAAAAACTTCTGATTGTAAATAATGTTCACTGGCCCTTGGATCCCTACTTGTGATAGATTAGATAGGCTGAATGGTGAAGATGATTGCTGAGATGAAACATTGGACTTGAAGACTGTAACTGGTTTGACATTAATAACAAGATGTTTCTTGGGATCCTGGTCTATATCACTGGTGAAGTGCTTCTTTCTTTGTTATTTTTTTCCTTCTACGTATGTCATATTTTTCATTATTCTCTGATAAAGGACAACATTTATAGAGTTAGGACCTACTGTATATCAGTAACCTTCTCTAACTGAAATCTTTATCTCAATTTTGTCCTCTAACTTGTTCATCTAAGAATGATTTAATACAGTTTAAGCAGTTAGGAATGCTGGAGTTCCCTCGTCCTTCTGCTTGCTTTAAACCTTGTTCTTGAAAGTTATTTTCCTTATTTGCTTATTAAAGATGACTATGGAAGATATGGTGTGCCCTGGTCCTAGTTTTTCTCCAAAAGAAGATTCTGAAAGTTTCCCTTGGTGGTGACTGTAAGCAGAATAGGTTTAAAAGTACTTTATCTAATCTTAAGTTACACTTTGTTTCTCTTATATGTTTTCATACTTTCTGAAGGTAATTATGTGGATTACTGGATTGTTTGTCGATTAAGCTTCTTTAATACAAACTTGCCCAAGAGGTCAATGGTTAGCCCTGCACTTGGTTGGTTTTAAACAGTTACTTAAGAGGCTTTTCTTGTTTGGACTGACTATAAATCCTTTGTGAAATTATTATCAGTTTCCACCATCTCCAACACTTTATTGTTTCCATTCCATCATTATAATCTCAATAATATTGTGATGTAGATGTGACTTGCCCTTGGATCACTTTTGGAGTTGTTGCTCAATTAAAGCCCAAATATGACTCCATAGGCCTGAATAGACTAAAACCGTAGTTATATCTATCTTTTTAGCCTAAGTTGTTCTATTCACTTGCAACTTCTCACTTTTGAAACTGTTTTGCATTTAGAACTTTCCCCTCAAGTAATTTTCATGCTCAACCATCCAAAAACAAACAAACCTTTGGCCTTCATAACTAGCCTAATATCATAACCCCAAACTTCAAAGACAAATCCATCTTTGTACTTATTGGAGAGATCCCTCTCCGGATTCAGGAGGGATAGATCCTAGAATCCCAAAGTTGGTTGAAACGATGTTGCTTCTGCAGTTTTAGTCTTACCAATCTGCTAAAATTACAGATTCCTAACAGGCACCACACAAATCCCAAGACCAATTAGAACGGCCCCATGCGTTGTATCACCAACACTGCGCCCGCTGTGGTTTTATACCTTGACGACCCGGTGCATTCTCCTTCGACTGGCTCGAGCCACCTTATAGATGTATGCACTGGTGCGTTCAAGCCCGAGTAGCGTACCGATGAAAAAAGCATCTGTAATAACCTTCAGCAGCCCATTTTTTTTAAATTGTGTTGAATTTCCATTAAAAGCTCTACCAAAACCTCCGTAACCATAAACGGATGTTGTAGCAAATGTTTTTTTGAAAACTTTGGAAAATTTTATAACACTAAAAACCTCCTTTACAACCTCTTCTAGAGGGTCTTTTCCTTGTAGTGCCAGGAGCCAGGAATATGAATATTGATTCTTTATCAGTGTTTGGGGATTTAGAGTTGGTAGTGAAACAGATAAGAGGGAAATGTCAGAAAAATCACCCAAGGCTTAGGGTTTATCGGAATGAAGTGTGGGACTTGGTGGATAATTTATTTTCGACGTTTATTACTTAGATTTTTCCAAGAGAGGGAAATTGATTGGCTGATTCACTTGTAGTGGAAGCAAGTACCTTTAAACCTCCACAAAATTGAGAATTAAGTTATAAAGTAGAGATCAGAAGTAGATCTTCTATACCTAACAATGTAAAGTAGTAGGAGTTATTTGAAGATGAGAACATATCAAAATATATTTTGGAGGTAGTTAGAGAATTTTCCAATTCAAAAACTAATGAGGAGGAAGAAACTAAGAATGTTGAAGAATAAGAAGAAGAAAATGAATACAATTTACCTTGGAAATATTCTAATGTAGACCACAAAATTTTACAATTTAAAAGTAATGTGATTCCTAAAGATATGGTTCCTTTAGAGAGATTCTTTGATGCCATTAGGGGAATTTTGAGGTCTAAAATGGGCCTCCTAAGGAAATTATAAAATAATAGTGGAAATAATAAAATAAGATTTCATTACATCATCAAATTTTAGAGGGAAAAAAAGAAAAAACTAATTTTTCAACTCGTATTTTCAACTTATCTCCCAAAGTTTTTACTCAAATTTTGAGTGGGATACTTGTTGGATGAAAAATTTAATTCCCCATCCAAGGAGTACCCATGTTGAATACTTTCAATGGATCCTGCTACACAAAAAATAGAAATACATGAAAAACATGATTGCAATCACGTTTTTCATATATTTCTCAATTTTCGTGTAGCAGGGTCCATCAAAAGTATGAAACATGGGTACTCCTTGGATGAGGAATTAAATTTTGCATCCAACGAGTACTCCTGCTCGAAATTTGAGTAAAAAATTTGGAAGATCAGTTGAAAATACGAGTTGAAAAAGTAGTTTTATTATTTTATTATTTTTTAATATTTTTACCTTTTTACTTAAAAAATGGTGAATCATCCACCATGGTTGACATCATCATCTTGCATCATATTGGTTATTATAAATTTTATTTTTGTTGTACATTTTTCTTAGGAGGCCTATTTTAGACCTCAAAATTCATGAAACGATGTTCTTGTAAATTTTAGCAAGAAAAAGTGGTAGGATGGTGTTGAAGACTACAACATTGGCATTGAAAAACCATCAAATCTCGTAAAATTGGAAAGGGGTATTTTTTAAGGTTATAAAAACAGGTATGTTTATTTGTTTAAGAAATATTCTGATGTTTCTTCTTGGTCTTATGAATACTTAAAAAAATAAGATAGAGATTTTATACATCATAATATTCCACTAAATTTGGGGGTCAAGCCATATAAAAAAAACTTAGACATATTAATCCTTTGTTTCTACCTTCTATTAGCACAACGAGTCACTCCTTGTCTACAAAGGAGTAAGCCTTACACATCATATTTCATTTCAAAGTAAAAGGTTTTGAGTGGTGGGATGGAATTTTAAAGAGTTTGAAATGATTTTTTACTCTTTTATACTTTCACGCATTTGGAAAGTTGTGGAAAGTATAAATTTTATGGATAAATTGGTAGTGTAAGGATTATATTGTGACAGATGAAAGGTGACAAATAATTGGTGCTCAATCTAAGAAATATGCATATACCAAATTAGTCACAAAACTAAAAGAATGACCATTTACATAAACTTTATTTTATGTAATGGAAACAACATTTAGAAAGCAGAATACATGCATAAAGGATTTCATAAATATTTCATGAAACCTTCACTAACATGCTCTACAGAACATATATGTGATTTGCAGAAGACTAAACAACAGATAATTAACTATTAGATCCTCTAATAGTTATCTTACTCACACTTTACTAGTTCCGACAACTCATAAATCAGAAGAATAAAACAATGAGAGAAACATACCATAATTAGATAGACCTTGAATCACAAAACCCTCCAACATGAAGTGCAAACAATATTTTTCTTTATTATGATAAGTCTTCAGGTCGACCAAAATCCAACCCTAAAATGGGACTTACAAATGATATTTATATAGAGAGAGGCACCAACTCCATCTCTCCAAAATACAAGGATCCACTCTTCCTCACATTACATAGGAGTTATATGGAATTAAAGATATATCCTATCAAAGTATAACTAATAGGACAGATGTAGATAAGAAGAAAGAAGACAGTTTGGACTGTTTTGTTGAGTGTGTTGGCATATTTCCCCTTTTTTGTTGATTTGTCTCTCCATGACCTTAATTCTTTAAAAACTATGTGTCTTCATTAAATGTGACCTTTAACAACCTCAAAACCATTTATCAACCATCAATTGACATATCCATATCATTATGAGTCGTTATCATCCTTGGACTAGCTCAGAAATTCTGCTGACAACTGTAAAAAATAATTTAAAATAGGTCTACCAAAAATTCCGGTAAAACCTGTAACCAGGAAAAAACTGTAACGCTACCGGAAATTCCGGTAACCCTCTGTTTCCTTTTAAAAATGCACAACAAAATACTTGAAAAATCTTATGTAGACTTATACATTCTGAAAATTGAGTTTTTGTTAAAAAATGTAACCAGTAGGCAAAAGGTATTTCACTAGGACATCCTTTTACCTCTCCTCCATATGGGTTGCAACTTATGCAATATTTTCCAAGTCTGTTTGTTTGTAAACTGCTGATTTTGACCTTGTGGTCCTGGTGGCTATCTCTTTTTAAAAGGTATTTTTCTGCTCTGAACTCTTTTGTATTTTTCTTATTTTTGAGGATCTTGTTTGCTGGTCTAAAGGGGATTTACCCTTATCTTTATTTTTGGATCCACTAGACTCTACAATTGAATATGTTACAGTTTATAACCCTTCAAATTTCCTCTCTATATCTATGACTTCTATCAACAAAATTCGATTGTGCAAGGCTTTAGATTTCAGCCTAAACTTGTTGTTGTCTCTTTTATGTCTTTTCCTGCTATCAGCAACTTGTTTTGCATCCTTTTGTCTTATCCTGCTACTAATATCATACCCTGCATCCTTTAGGAGCTCCTCATCAAATTTGGTGGGTTGATATTCCTCTTAAGTCCTTTTTATATGTTTGCTTATAAAACTTCTCGTAGCACATGTTCTTTGGATTTTTCTACAGTTACAGAATTTATTCTCCATGCTCTGGTATAAACCTTGGGAAAAGGAGAAATAGGAGGCACCATATTCATTTATTTTGGTTTATTTGTCGATTAATCTTCTCCTTTCTCCAAATTATTTTCAACCTTGGTTGAAGGAGCCTTTTCCTTTCTGCCTTTAGCCTTTTTGTGGATCTTCTCCTTCTTAGCTTTTCTCTTAGTACTCTTACCAACTGATGAAGTAGTTGGATTCTGAATTTTCCTTGTCTTAGCTGAGTTAGGGTCTCTTTTTTCATCTTTTATGAAAATAATGAGGTCTCCTCTAGTGATGAATTAACCTTTGAACCATTTTTCTCCTTCCTGTGGAAGGTGGAAAGCTTCAACAATAGACTCTACTGACACCTGCAATATGAGGCCATAGACATTTGATTCTTGCCCATCAAAAGAGAGAGAAAATTCCTTAAATACTTATAAATGAGAGCTTCCTTGCCTTTAACACAATGGATACCACCCTGCCTGATGAAATAACCTCCTCACATTCGGATTAACATCAACAAGATAAGCTCATTGGGTTTCAATGCATTTTAGTTTTCCTCCTTTCTTAGTCATCTTCAGCAATAAAGAAGGTTGTATTTTATAATTTGATAAGTATCAGGATTAGGGGAGCTCACCTAACATGTGTTGTTGTATATTGAATGCAAACTATCTGAAATATGGGTCTCCTTCCTCAAGTTGCTCATTCACCAATAGCTAAACTAGAAACTAATGGTTTTCCCTTTCTTTCGGTGGTTTAAAAAGATATGTTGGTTCACATTTCCATTCATGATATTTTTCATAATGGGAAATATCTTAAACCGTATAACACACCTTGTGGTAGTCATGCTTAACTTCAGTTTGCTGCTATGTTTCAGGTTATACACTACATGTGGTTGGAGCTGAATGAAGCTGGAGTTGGTAGTCACCTCCATCGTATCCTTATGACAAGCCTAAAATTCCAACACTGTTCATGCATGGTAAACCCAAACAGTCACCACATTAAATTTCAGATCCATGATCTACCTTGACACTTAATACATACCTCAACATGTGGATATAATGACTTAGTTGATAGACATAACAAACAATATGATTTTACAACTGCGGATTAACACCTAGCTTCTTCCATGTACAACCACGACTTAACTCGACATCAATCAACTTAGAAATTTCCTATCACGTGACATAGCTCATGATAAAATGTTTAAATAGTAGTTGATAACGTGAAGACGTGGCTAACAAAAAAGCAAATGTGTTTTTTTATTTAAATAAAAAATAGGGGAGGTTACCGAAATGTTCGGTAGCATTGAGTAAAGGAAAAACAAACATAAGACATAATTAAAACAGACTGCCTGACAGGGCTAAAACATATGCTACCGGAACTTTCAGTAGTGTTCTAATTTTTTTTGAAATTTACGAATTTTTATCCTAAAAACAAAAAATTTAAAACACACTCATGAATTATCATAGAACTGTACTAACATTGGCTCCACAGGGGATAGAGCTCTCTCTGCGAGGCTCTAAGAATATTTTGTAGTTTCAGTGCCTTTCCATTGGGCTATGGAGTCTTATTATGAAACACACCAATATTTACAGTGAATTTAGGCCACCAACAACCTTAGTAAAATAATGTTTTGAGGAAGTTCCCATTGAATGGGCCTCCAAACAGTTATGTCCCATCAATATGTTGCAAATCAAAAGTATTTTTATGAAAAATATTGGAGATTCTGAAAGGAACAAGCCATAAAGCATCAAATTTGGAATGATTACCTGGGTCTTGATGTTGTGCATCCCATTTCAACACCATATCTCCAATATGAAAATCTTCCTTTTTAGTCCCTTTATCAAAAAATTGCTTTACATCTTGCTGATATTTTCTTACCAAATCATATTGTTTTTCTCTCTTTTGTTGCACTTATATGATCTGATAAATTCTTTTGGTTATGTCATTTGGCTCAGCTTCATGATCTTGCAAAAATTTAGTTACAGGAATGGATAATTGGACTGGAAAAACAACCTCATTTCCATAAATGATTTGAAAGGGTGATGCATTAATAGATTTTTTTATTGTCACCCTGTCAACCCATAAAGAAAATTCTAGTTTAGAGTCCTATGCTTTCTTGTTTTACTCCAATATCTTGGTGATGATTCTTACCAAAAAAAAAATTAGATGATACAACCAAACCATTCCCTTGTGGATAATAAGTTGTAGAGTGAGTAAGCTGAATACCATAATCTTCACATAAATTTACAAATGGTGTAGATTTAAAAGCAGCTGTATTATCTGTTACTAGCCTTGATGGACATCCAAATCTGGTTATGTTTCCCTCTAGAAAACTAATGATGACTTTATGAGTAGCATTCCTGGTAGGTATTTCTTCAATCCACTTTGTGAAGTAATGAATTGCAACAATAATCCAACGATGTTGTCCACTTGAAGGTGGATGAATTTCGCCAATGAAATCTAATCCCCATTGCTGGAAAGGTGCAGAAACAACTATGGGATTGAGAAGAAAATATTTCAAATGTTTCTTACCTGTGAACTTCTGAAATTTTTCACATGCTCTCATCTCAGCACATACATCAAAAAATAATCTAGGCCAAAAATAGTGAGCTCTTAGTATTTTTTATGTAGTAGTTCTTCAATAATGATGATCTCCACACACGCTACTATGCATATCAAACATAAATTTCTTGGACTCATCTAGTTCAATGCACCTCAAAAAAACTCTTGTAGGATCTTCCAATATAAACAATTATCCTTGATGTAAAATTTAACAGTTCTCAGCTTCAAAGATCTCACTCTACTTTTATCAAATTTTAGAGGAGGCTTAAAAGGATACAAAAAATAAATGATATCCTTATACTAGCTACACTCAACAAGCTTTACATCTACTACCATTCTGTCAATAGGTTCTGAAATTTTCCCTTCTAGATTTTCATCCATGAAATTCAAGCCCCAAACTCTACAATTTTCTTCATCTAGTAGTTTGGATAATCCTTGACCTTTGATTAGTTTGGTAGGCTTTATATCTAAATCAAGTTCAAGAACTTTAGTCACCCACTTAATTCTTTTTCCATCAATATCAGGCTGAACTAATATTTCTCTAACACTAGATGAAGGTACATAGGCAATAATTTGAGCATGCTTAATATAAACTCTAAAAGTATTCAAAGCTTTAACTAATGCATAAGGATGTTTTTCCAACATTTTATACTTCAATTATGCATCTATAAGAGCTCTGCTAAAAAATGATATGGGAGCTTCCTTATTTTCTGCATCTTTTTGTAATAAAATAGCAACAATAGTATCTTGATAGTAAAATGAGAGGATCAAGAAAGGCTTTGAGTATTCAGGGCTTACCAACTGAGGTGCTTCAATGATAGATTTTTTTATCAGCTCAAATGAATTTATGGCTTCAAATGTCCATTTGAATTATTTGTCCTTCTTTAACATACAAGTAATATGCTTCACCACTTCTGCAAAATTGGGAATGAATCTTCTTACAAAACTGATCTTACCAAAGAAATATTGAATCTCTTTCTTGGATCTTTGAAATTTTAAGTCCTGAATTGCAATCACTCTTTTGGGATCAATTTTCACTCCATATTTAGAAACTATGTGACCCAACATCTTATCTTCTTTAAGAGAAAAATGAGACTTCTTTGGATTCAATGATATACCATATTTTCTGCATTTAACAAAAAATTGTCTCAAATGTTGAAGGTGCTCTTGATATGAAGCTGAAAAACAATACTATCATCCAAATATATGACCCAAAATTTGTCTTTTTTCTCCAAAGAATGAAAATTCCATATCACACTGGAATGTAGGCCCGACATTCATAAGCCCAAATGGAATATTTTCATACATGAATTTTCCCCAAGGATTAGTGAATGTTGTCTTCTCTCAGTCTTTTGTCCAAACAAATACTTGGTTGTACCCAGAGAACCCATATAACATAGAAATAATGTCTCACCCGGTTACCTTTTGAAGAATATGCTCCATCTTTCAAAATGAATAATTATCTTTCATGGAGTATTTGTTAAGATTCCTAAAATCTACACATAATCTGACTTCACCACTCTTCTTTCTCAATAGAACTAGATTAGCAACCCAATATGAGTATCTTAATGGAATGATGATTTTAGCATCCAAAAGTTTCTTAACTTCCTTCTCCATCACTGGTAACAATAATAGATTGATTTGTTAATTTATGTCAGAATGGCCTAGTACCATATTTCAATGGTATTCTATGCTCAATGATGGTTGTGTCATATATCTTAAGATCCTCATATTTCCAGGCAAAAACATCAACAAATTCACAAAACAACTTGTGGTATTCAGTCTTTTTTTCTTCTGATAAAGCTTTTGACAACTTAACATACATTGACTCTATTTATGTACCCAAATTGAAATATTCCAATTTTTCATCTGTTTCATCTAAATGTGGTTTGAATGAAATATCATTATGATAAAAAAATCTTCTCAAGTGGGATTAACCCCTTGAAAATATGATTTGTAGGTAGATGTATGATAGGCTAATCATCAATTTTTTTTCTTCATATTTTTAGCATCTTGATAATCAACATTAGCCTTCATGAGATCTTCATCCTGATCAATGTTTAGGACATCAAATTATTCAGAAGCTTCAATGAATCTTCTAATCTCTTGACCGTCCTAAAAAAATTTCCAATGTTTGATATTATCAAGAATGCTAGGTCTAAACCTAACTTCCACTTCATATTTCAACTTTATAGGTATTGGAATCTTGAATGATCTTGGTGAAATAGAAATTGAATCAGCCAAAATATTACTTTCTCTTGAAACAAAAGAAATGTTAAAGGCAAGGAATGAGTTTTCTATAATGGTCCATACTGCATTCTGGTAGTCTCTGAGTCTAGGATGTTTATTTTGATAAACATTTCTGATTTTCTGAATAATAATTTCAGCATCTCCAAAAACATAAATTTCTGAAATATTCATGTCTTTTGTTGTTTTTAGACCAAATAAAAGAGTTTCATATTCAACCACATTGTTAGTTGCTTCAAATTCAAGGTTTAAGGAAAAAGTGGAGCTCACTTTCAAAGGGGAAATGAGTACTATTCCTGCACCGACCCCTTCTCTAGAACATGAGCCATCAAAAAACATTTTCCACATCTGAGAACCCTCATGGCTGATTTGATTTTTAGCAGGCTTCAAAGTATGAAAATTCTCTGTAGGTAGGGAAGAATTATCCATATGTAAAATGCTTGAAACCACATCAGTTGTTATAGCATAAATTGGATGATTAGTGGGGTCTTTTATGTCAGTAATGATATATGCTAGCTGAGATTTTCTATAAATTCTTCTTTGTTCTCCTCCAAAAATAGGGACAATAGCATAAGTGAAATCCATTTGCAAAGTTCCTCCGAACCTTCTAATCCATGATCTAGAAAGTAACATTCCAAATCTAGGAGGAATAACGGCTACAACAATATCCATCACCATCCCTCTCATGGGTAACTGAAAGAGGCTTACTGCAAGGTCTTTGATGGCACCAAGGCATTGGACTTTCTGTGAATCAAAAGAGTAGAGATCTTGGTATTCTCTAGTTAATTCAAGACCTAGTTCATCCATGACTACCTTGGGCATTAAATTATGTGAGGCTTCAAAGTCCATTAGGAAATTATGCAAGATTTAATCATGAATATTTAGAGAGAAATAGAAAGGAGGGGTAGATTCATCTACGTCTTCTACCATTGGACCTAAAATAACGGTAGGATTCTCATCTTGAACGTTAAAAAAATCAAAGTCTACTTCGGTAGGTGGAGGCTGAAGAGATTTCATAAAAGTCTTTTTGAAATAATCATTTTTCATGAGTTCTACAAGAGGAAGAAGAATCTTAATATTTTATATCTCATTCTCAAAATTGAAAACAAGGGGTAGTTTTTGAGCAATTTTTACCTCAAGTGAAGGAGGTGAACTCTTATTGGTACTTTTGGTCTGCTTGGTTCAACAACTTGCTTTTCTCCTGGAATTTTAACTATATCCTTATTCTTATTTGGTTGTGAAACTGTCTTGGAGTTATCATCAATCTTCTTTGATATTCGATTGTATCTACTTTGGTGATAAGGTGAAATCATGGAATGATCTGAACTCACTTCATTATTATGAGTATATGACATGAAATATTCATAATTTTCTTGTGTAAGATGAATAAACTAAGATGAATAAACCCTTTTTTATCTCTTAGACAATTGATATCGACACCTTTCTCCAAAATTTCAGCTTCCTCTTCATCTTCAAACATAGCATTCTGCAAAGGGGGCTACATGTTTTGATCATCAACATCTCTTCTTTCTCACTGCAATATTTGAGGAGCATTAGGTCTTCGAAACTAATGCCTATTAAGCTGATCAAATGAAAAAATTCTAGTAGTAGTTGGTATTGCTTCCATCCTAAGCTTGGACATCTCATTGGTCAATGAAATGACCATCTTGGTCAGCTCATCTAGTTTAGGATCTATGTCAAAAGTTCCTGAAGATGAAACTTTATATTTTTTCTTCCTTCTTTCTTTGTCAATCCCTCCTATGATCCTATCAACTGCTAATACATTAGATTCTACCTCTAGTGCATTATCCTGCATTTTTGTTAGTGTTGTAGATCTTCTTTCTCTCAATAATAAACAAAAATCAAGATCAAAGGCACCATCGTAAGTGATTTCGGTTGAAGCTTCAGTAGGCTTTATTTTAGTAGGTATTTTTCTATACATATTATTGAATCACTAAGAAAAATCAGAAATTGATTCTCCTCATTTTCTTTTGATTGCAAAATTTTTTGTGATATAATACATAAAATCTTTCTTATCACCTTAAAAATGTATCATCTAGGGTTTCAATTCTAGTGATGATACCAACTAGAAAATATATAAACCATTTCCTAACATCACCCTTAAGGCTCTGAACAAAGACTCTCATGCAGACATCTTCATGATGCTCAATATTCAGATTTTCATCATAGGCATAAAAATCAGCAAGGTGTTCTTCAACTGTTACCTCTCCCTCACCACTAAATTTAGGCATATACATGAGATAATATCCTGCAAATAATGCATTCATAGGTTGAGGTAAAAATAATACCTGGCAACAAAAATTGCAACCATTCGGTTAAGCGGTGGGTTTTGACCTACCATGGTATGAGTTGCTGGGATTTGTGGAAAAAAAATTGGTGGATTTTGAAAAACAGATGATGAAGCACCAACGTTTGATGTAGAGACTTTTTTTTTGCTGGAAAACAAGGGAGGTGCATAATTTTCTACAAAATCAGGAGATAGAGTTTGCAACACTTCTTTAGGGATAACCTTTGAGAAAACAATAGCAGAGCCAACAAAATTTCGTTTACTCTTTTTCTTGATTAGCTTCTCAAGATCAGGGTCTAGGATTCTCAAAGGGGAATATGGGTTAGCCTTGGTTCTAGCCCTTCTGGGAGCCAAAAATTCAACAAGGGAGTCGCCAGGTGTAAAGAAGTATAAAAAGACAACTGGAACTGTACACCTCAGAACCAGACTTATAAATTTGTCATTCACCTAGGGATAAACTTGAATTTTCCTCCCCAGTAATGACGCCAAATATGTTAGCGCAAGGAGTCACTCATTGACTGCAAAGGAGTAAGCCTTACACATCATATCTCATTTCAAAGTAAAAGGTTTTGAGTGGTGCGATGGCTTCTTAAAGATTTTGAAATGACTTTTTACTCTTTTATACTTTCATGCATTTGGCAAGTTGTGGCAAGTATAAATTGTATGGATTAATTGGTAGTATAAGGAGTAGATTGTGACAGATGAAAGGTGACAAATAGCTGGTACTCAATCTAAGAAATATTCATATCCTAATCAAGTCATACAGCTATAAGAATGGCTGTTTACATAAACTATGTTTTATGTAAAGGAAACAACATTTAGAAAGAAAAATACATGCGTAAATAATTTCATAAATCTTTCATGAAACCTTCACTAACATTGTCTACATAACATATATATGATTTGTGGAAGACTAAATTATAGATAATTAACTATTAAATCATCTAACAGTTCTCTTACTCGCACTTTTCTAGTTGTTGCAACTCATAAATCAAAAGAATAAAACAATGAGAGAAACACACCATACATTAGATAGTCCTTGAATCACAAAATCCTCTAGCATGAAGTGAAAAAAGGAGTTTTATTTATTATGATAAGTCTTCAGTTCAACCAAAATCCAACCCTGAAATGGGATTTACAAATGAATAGGCACCAACTCCATCTCTCCTAAAAAATAAGGATCCACTCTTCCTCACATTACATAGAATTTATAGGACATTAAAGATATATCCTATTGAAGTATAACTAACATGAAAAATGTAGATAAGAAGAAAGAAGACAGTTTGGACTATGCTGTTGAGTGTGCTAGCATACTACCCCTTTTTCTGTTGATTTGTCTCTCCATGACCTTAGTTCTTTAAAAACCATGTGTCTTCATTAAATTTTACCTTTAACGACCTCAAAACCATTTATCAACCATCACTTGACATATCCAGCTAACAATTGTCAAAAATCGTTTAAAACAAGCACTACCAGACAATCCAGAAAAAAAAACTTGTAATTGCGCAAAAATTGTAATGCTCTATTTCCTTTTCAAAAATTCACAACAAAATAATTGAAAAATCCTATGCAGAGTTATACATTCTGAAAATTGAGTTGTTGTTCAAAAATGTAATTAGTAGGCAAAAAGGTATTTCACTAGGACACCAGTTTACCTCTCCTCCATATGGGCTGCAACTTCTGCAAGCTTGTCCAAGTCTACTTGTTTGTCAACTGTTGATTTTGACCTAGTGGTCTTGGTGGTTGTATCTTTTTCAATGATCTTTTTCTACTCTAAAGTCTTCTGGAGTTTTCTTCTTTTTTAGGATCTTGTTTGCTGGTCTGAAGGGGCTTTGCCCTTATATTTTTTTTTGGATCCACTAGACTCTACAATTGAAGGAGTTACAGTCTGTAACCCTTCATATTGCCTCTCTACATCTATGACTTCTGTCAGAAAAATTTTATTATGCAAGGCTTTAGATTTTAGCCTAAACTTGTTGTTGTCTCTTTTATGCCTTTTCCTGTTACAAACAATTTTTTTTGCATCCTTTTGTCTTCTCTTGATGCTAATATCATACCTTGAATCCTTTAGGAGCTCCTCATTAGATTTGGTGGGGTGATATTCCTTCTGAGTCTTTTGTTGAAGTTCTGCTTCTGAAACTTCGGGTAGCACCTGTTATTTGTATTTTTCTTCATTTACATACTTTCCTCTCTGTGCTCTGGTATAAACCTTGGGAAAAGGAGAAACAGGAGGCACCATCTTAATTGATTTTTGTTTTCTAGTCGATGAACCTTCTCTTTTCTCCAACTTCTTTTTAACCTTGGTTGAAGGAGCCTTTTCCTTTCTTCCTTTAGCCTTTTTGTGGATGTTCTCCTTCTTAGATTTTCTCTTATTCCTCTTACCAACTGATGAAGTATTTGGCTTCTAACTTTTCCCTTTATTCTTGGTAGGTTGAGGGTGTTACTAGAAAGTTGGAGATAGCTGAGCAGGAATATATTGTGTAGGTGCAGGTTGGCCTACCTTGTAAAAAAGAAAGTGTTCCCATGACCGATTTATTTTCCTGAGTTCTTCAAAAACCAATACTTTATTAAGAACATGATGATATAAGCTATACTCTAATGCTGATGCATGATTTTGTATCCTATCTGAAATCTTAGTCAAGCTGTTCAGCAAAAAAAATGATAGGTTGAGGGTCTTCATACCTGCAATGTGAAACAAAAACTCATGTGATAAAGAAAAACAATAGTATACCTCCTTTCATAGGTAAGGTAAATGTTGATGAGCTTGAAAATCTTAGCCAATTCATTCTTGAGATAACTGTTGGGAATCCCCTTAGCCCAGTTAGGGTCTTTGTGTTCATATTTGATGAAAATGTTGAGGTCTCCTCCAGTGATGACTTGGCCTTTGACCCATTTTTCTCCTTCCTGTGGAAGGTGGAAAGCTTCAACAATAGACTCTGTCGATACCTGTAATCTGAGGCCATAGACATTTTCTTCTTGCCTATCAAAAGAGAGAGAAAATTCCTTTGCTAATCCTAAATGAGAGCTTCCTAGTCTTGAACATAATGGATACCACCCTACCTGAAAAAAGAACCTCCTCACATTCATATTAGCATCAACTAGATCAACTCCTTGTGGTTCAATGCATTTTAGTTTTCCTCCTTTCTTAATAATCTTCAACAGTAAAGAATGTAATCTGTTATAATCTGATAGGTGTCAAGATTAGGGGAGCTCACCTAATAGGTGTAGCTGTATCTTGAATGCAAACTATCTGAAATTTGGGTCTCCTTCCTCAAGCTTCTCACTGGAGTTTCTCATTCACCAACAACTAAACTTGAAACTAAAGGTTTTCCCTTTCTTTCGGTGGTTTAAAAATATATGTTGGTTCACCTTTCCATGTATGAGATTTTTCATAATGGGAAATATATTAGACCGTATAACACACCTTTTGTTAGTCATGATTAACTTCAGCTCGCTACTCTATTTTAGGTTATACGATACAGGTGGCTGGACCTGGTAGTCACCCCCATCATATCCTTATGACAGGCCTAAAATTCTGGCAGCATTCATGCATGATCAAACCAAACCTTCACCACATTAAATTACATATCCACGATCTACCTTGACACTTAATATGTACCTCGACATGTGGATATAGTGACTCAACTGACAGACAGGACAAATAACAGTTGCCTTTTACAACTGCGGATTGACACCTAGCTTCTTCCAAGTATAACCATGACTTAAATCAACATCACTCAACGTAGACCTTTCCTATCATGTGACATATCTCATGATAAAAATTTTAAACGGTAGTTGATAATGTCAACACGTGGCTAACACAAAAGCGGATGTTTTTTTTATTTTTATTTATTTTTAAACATGGGAGGTTACCGGAATTTCCGGTAGCATCAGGTAAAGGAAAAACAGACATAAGATAAAATTAAAACAGACTGTCCGACAATTTTAAAATAGATACTACCAGAAATTTCGGTAGCGTTCTAAATTTTTATCCTAAAAACAAAGAAATTAAAACACACTCATGACTTAGCATAGAACTATGTTAACACCTTCAATTTAAAAATAGTGAAGAAACTACTTCCAACAAACATTATTGTTCCTTTAATATATTTGGATTGGGTATAAAATTTGGTGCCCGTGAGGAAGAAAAATGGGGAGATTTTATTGGGTATATACTTCCAGAATTTGAGTCGGGCATCATTAAAAGACAACTACCCTCTTCCTAAAATGGATCAAATTTTGCAAATAGTTGCAGGCTCTTCAAAGTTATCAATGATTAATGGGTTTTTCGGATACAACCAAATAGAATTTCATCCAGATGATCAAAAGAAGACAACCTTCACAACACCATGTGGGATCTTTATGTATGCAAACATTCCTTTTGGTTTGATGAACACTGAAGCTACCTTTCAGACGGCTATGGATATATCCTTTGTTGGAGAAAAGGAAAAATTTGTGGTGATATACCTTGAGGATGTTACAGTATTTTATAAATCCGACAATGGGCATTTGAAACACCTGCAACATACTTTTGAGAAATGCAGAAAATATGGACTGTCTCTCAATCCAAATTCTCATTTTGCTCTTAAAGAAGGAAAATGATTAGGACATATTGTATCAAAAGGAGTTAGAATTAATCCAAAACTTGTGGAAGAAATCATTAGCATACCTTTACCCATAAACAAAAAGGAAATAAAAATTTTCCTAGGCCGAATAAATTTTCTCAAAATGTTTATTTCAAATTATACAAAAATTGCAAAGGAAATTACTGATATGTTAAGAAAATATCAAAAGTTAGATGGAATACAACAACGAGATAATATTTTTCAAGGATTAAGAATTATTTTGGAGAAATTCATGTTTTGGTAATTCCTTATTAGCAAAAACCTTTCCAAATTTTCTCTTTTTCCTCTCTTTCTACAATTATTGCAGTGCTTTTGCAAAAGAATGAAGATAAAAAGGAACATAATATCACATTTTTTAGTCAGGTATTAAGGTAAGAAGAACTAAAATATAATATTTTAGAGAAGTAAGATTATGTCCTTGTTAAATCCTTGAAATAATTCAGAATGTATATTTTACAATCTCATATTACTACATATGTACCAAATTCAATTGTCAAAGCTGTGTTGATGCAGGGGGGAGTGAAGGGAAAAGAGAAAAATATATAGCTAAGATACAAGCATATAAAATGGATATTAATCCAGAAAAATTGATAAAAGGGAAAGGGTTGGTAAATATTTTGATAGAATCCAACTACCAAGTAATGGGGATAAATTTACTCGTTGAAATCCTTGAACCAAATACTATTGGTAAATAAGGTGAATCAAATGAGAAACATAACAGTGTTTCCTAAAGGTATCTTTGTTTTGATTGATATAAGAATATTATCCATTATTTTTTATTTATTAGCTATCCATCATATTTTAATATAGAAAAATATAAGGCCTTGAGGATGAAATCTCAAAAATATGTTATAGTAAATGGTCATTTATACTAGAAATACATTTTTGGTGTTTTTTTGTTGTGTCTAACAAAGGAAGAAATGATTGAAATTATTAATGAATATCATGGGTGTGCTTTTGGGGTTCATTAAATTTGGAGAGTTACATCACACAAAATATTGAAGGTTGGTTTTTACTAGACGACCACATTTTCTTATGTATATAAGTTTGTTAAATGTTGCAAATAATGTCATACTTTTTCTAAAAAGAAGAAGTTGGCACCATTTCAATTAATACCATTATTTGTAGAAAAACCTTTGAGGCAGTGGAGGTTGGATTTCATAGGGGAAATAAATCCACATTCTAGTGGACACACAAGTGGATCATGATAGCCAGTGATTATTTCACCAAATGGGTGGGAGCCATTCCAACCCGGAATGCAATAGATTGAGTGGTGATCAAATTTTTGGAGGAAAATATATTTTCTAGGTTCAGTTTCCCAAAAAAGTTGGTGATAGATAATTATTAGGTATTTAAGTCTACAAATTTAATTAATTTTTTTCCAAAAATATAATTTAATCCTCTCTCACTCTACCACTTATTATCCACAAGGGAAAGGGTTGAAAGAGTCCTCAAATAAAACTCTAGTAAGAATCTTGAAGAATAAAATTGTAGTAAATAAAAAGAACTGGGATTCCCAGCTTTTCCTTATGGGAAAGTAGGGTGAAAACCAAAATTTCCATTGGGAAATCACCTTTTGAGCTATTTTATGGATTAGAGGCTTTATTTCCCATTCAATTAGTAGATCTAGCAGCCACCCTGATTGCTGGAATAGGGTCTCCTAACAAGCTACGAAACTGGTCCATTTTGGTTAATTTTGATTATATTTAGTATAGCGCAAGGGTTTTCGTGTGGGTCAAAGCTCCGAACGAATTGTAATGGGTCAAAGGGTAAACTAGGGGTCTAAAAACCATGGGTTGCGGACCATAGGAATGTTGAAGCTAGATTGTTATAAATAGAGAGGCATTTTGGATTGTAAGAGATAGGATTTGATGAGCTATTGATGCGATCTGTTGTGTAAGCCATCTGTTTGGGTTTTTGGGGGAACAGACTCCTACTGGCTGTGTGCACAAATATCCTACTTCAACTGTGTGTGGACTCTGCTGCTGTGTGTGCAGGTTGGGAAGGGAATTGTAAGGAAAGGTTGATGAATGAATGAATACGAAGGGTTATTGGATCTGAATCTGTGAGTACTATTGAATGAATTGCTGGTAATTACTGTGTTATGCATTTTCTGTCCTCTCATTGTGAAAGTCTGTGTATTGAATGATTGGATCTAGATTTGTTCTGCTCTGGTTATATAATGCTGTGTTGATATTATGAAAATCATATAATTGTAGATCTAGTGTATGTGGATGCAAATAGATACACAGTTAACTCTGCGAAGAAGCAAGGGAATCTGAATAGAACACAACCCTGTTTGCCTTACCCTTCCTTTCTCAGGGTGTGGAAACATGGTTCCAGCACCCACCCATACTACTTCGGGTGAGACTGTGACCTGCGAAAGCAGATCATTGCCGAAAGGGCCAGTAGTATAGGGGTTTGTTGGAAAACCTTGCACACCGAACCTGGGTCAGGACGCCTCAAGCCAACAAATGGTTCTGTTGCCGGGACCCGAAGAATTCTGAGAGAGGAATTAGGTAATGACAAGAGAATACTGGAAACCTGAAAGAAAAGAGATCGAGGACTAGTTCGAAAGGTAGATCCAGGAGTTGCAATAAAGGAAAACCAAAGTGAAAAACTAACAGTAGAGAGGTGGAAAAATAGGTACATCCTTACTGAAAGCTACGAAATATTCTTTGTAACTATTGAAATTAAACTTCAGGAGTGGCTGGCTAGGCTTGTGGAATTCTAGAAGTGCTAGAAGGACGAGCGAGTCACTCGGTGGACCTTGGAGCTGCTTGAACAGTTGGAAAAAAATGATAATACTATTTCCCACATGGTAGATCACTGGGTGGATAGTGTTCTGGGAGGATTTGTGACAGAATTTTCCATTGTTCAGTTTGTATCATACTCAAAGGCTGAGCGATGATTCTTCAAGGGATTCTGAGGCAAGTTTCAGAGGACGTTACCATTGTTGATCAAGAATTTACTGTGCGAGAAGAGCATTCTGTGTAGTGATACCGACTGAATGACCTCGGATCCGGATGGGAGCATGACACGCAGTGGTAAATACTATCGGACCAACCTTGACGGAGGAAGGGTTGCCTATAGTCCAGTGCAAGAACCATCTACGTCACCACCTAGGGCATGTAAAGGTAAGAATTCACCTATAACGACGTCCCTAGACAGTGATATGGCCGCACATTTAAAACTACCAACCTTGAAGGGGGTAGGAGATGAGGACATGGACCGATTTTGGTTCATTTTGGACTCTGTTTGAAATGCGTAGAATGTGGCGAGTGACACAATAAAGAGGGCGCAGCTGTCTTTAGCATTCAAAGACAAAGCTCTAGACTGGTATATGTGATACATTGCCTAGAATGGAACCACCTCCATCCAGGATATTAAGGATGCTCTGAAGCAACAATTTTGAAAGTCGAAATATTATTCCCAGCTAATAGCAGAAGTAAAGGACTTCAAAAAAGGTGCGTCTGAATCAGTATGGGAGGCGAATCAGTGGTTAAAGAAGGCAATTAGGGAAGGAGGGTTTGAGTATGATGATAGACAACATACGGAGTGGTTCATCACCATGTTGTTACCTCACCTTCGTACGCAAATGAGTCATTAGACCTTTGAATCACAAGAGAAAGTTGTAGAAGTCGCTATGAAGTTAGAAGCTGCTCCCTGGGAGGATACCTCAGCAGGGGTACAACAAATCCGAGAACAACTTGGGGATATGCACATGGAGATATAGAACCTGTGAAAATAGCGAGGAAAAGACATATGCGCAGATCTTTGGTGTATATGTTGCCAGGAATATAGCCATACAAAGGATCAGTGCCCTCTACTAACCGATTATATGCAGGCTAGAGGGCCTAGTCCGATACGTCTAGGGACAAGTAGAGAATATATCATGTTATGACCAGGATCAAGTGGATCTGCGCTATGGTGTGATGACTATCGGGTAGCAGGCCTACACGATATAAACCATTGCCCTCAGTTGGGTGTGTATGTCCCAGAACTAAAAAAACAATGGTGTTGATTCTTCCGATCAGTAGGACATGATGAGAAGAACTGCTGAACATATGACTTAATGATGGATCGCGGGAACCTATATCGAGTGCAATCAGACCCTACATCGCCAATACTGGCTGCGCACTTTGGAGGATCATTGGCCCGAGGCAGAGGAGATCGGGGAGGAAGCACAGGCCGAGGACGAGGTCAGCTAATCTGTTATAACTGTGGGGAAATAGGACACTTTTCTAGATAATTCCCTAATACCACCTGGCCATCATGTAAATATTGCAGACAGCTAGATCATGAGGTAGAAGACTTCCCAATTTTAATAGCCAAAATGTAGGAAAAGCAACCTACCCCTACGAAGAATGTACAGAGGGTTAAAATTGAGCTGTGAGAAGTGGATCTGAGTGTAAAGGTCATGACATGTAGTGGGTTGGATACCCATGGAAACAAAGGAGGGCTTGACTCTTGAAAATAAGTATCTTGCAACGAACATGCACCATCAACAACCCATGCACAGCCTCCGGTTGAAGAAGGAATTGAGAACTTTTTAAAGGCATGTCTAAATTTGCTAAGGAATTCACAGGAAGTAGGGAATATCCTAACGTTACTGAATACCTAAAATAGCTTGGCTCACCTTGATCCCTGATACCAAGGACGTACACAAATTGGATAGGAAACGCACCAGGAGAGAGATGCGATTAACCGCACAAATCAGAGACTATGAAATGGATCAGGTTATCTTAGATCTGGGATTGGATGCCAATTTCTTACCAAAACAAACATGGCAACGAATGGGAGAACCTAAGTTGGAATGGTCTACTATCCAGCTACAGATGGCGAATCAACAATAGATCATCCCTCTGGGTAGGTTACCAAAATTCATGGTGGACATCGCAGGAGTAAAGGCCCTAGTTGATTTCAAAGTAATAGAAATAGTTTAAGATGCGGACCCCTACCCTACGCTCCTTGGACTAGATTGGGTGATAGACATGGGGGTGATCATCAATCTCAAGAAATGCAACATGGTGTTCAAAAATGAAGGTACTCGTGTCATAGTACCCCTGGATCCCACAGAAGGTGCGCGGTATACTGAGCCATCCTATGCAAAGGAAGAATTGGATCACATCTACAAGATAACTGTGCAGGATGAAGATCATATTAACCCCATGGATGAAGGAATGCTGTGTTGGGAAAAGGACAATGAATGATTTTCCGACTCTGATGAGGAGCTGGAGAATTGGAAAAGCCGGTTGCATGAGGTGTCACCACTTCGCAACCTTCAAACCATCCAGAATTTCTGCCATATTTCTACCACAGAAATAACCTTACCTTGCCAAGAGGATGAAGGTAATAATCAGTAGCCTACGAAGCCTAAGACTCCCCCAGAATGCAGGATAGAAGAACTACCACTAACCCGATACAAAGTACCTACGTAGGGACCGATATTATTGATTCAGAGGAAGTATTGGAATAGGGTGATGATGCAGATAAACATCCCAGTGGCCAGGTGGGCCCCAAGGACAGTTGACTTGCGTGGATGCCTACTGATACAGGGGTACGATCGGCCATTGTCCCAACAGACTTACCAGGGTACCACTGATCTCAGCACGTGTAAGATTACAAACCTAGATACAATAATGTGTACCTGGGAAAATCTGCGAACATCTCAAGCAATAAATAACATACGGACGTGTGACGCAGCCTTCTTACACAAGGACGTTCCACTCGCAAACAACATAAAGACCTCGAAAAGACTCCCGATCGCCTTACAGGATCGCCTTGTGTAAACCCATTTTCAAGATACGAAAACGAACCCCAAACGTCACCTATGCGCTGACATTTCAGGGACACAACCTTGGGCACAAAGGAGGACCGTCATCACATCCCGAATTAATGAGAAAAGACACTTAAAAACATGAAAAACGGGCGACAGATCATCAATATCACCATTTATGATAAGCACGGTCTGCAAGATCGAGGGTACGTGCCACACACAAACTACCTCGCCATTAAGAAGCTTCAATGGGGGCACGGATGGCTGGAAGACATTGGGTTGGGCTATTTATGCACCCTTCAAGAAGAATTTGTTATCTGCATTTTGGTTTTTTATACTCATTCATACTTTATGTAAGCTCGTCTCTCTGTTATGGACCCCAACTCGGCAAAGGAACTGTTAAGAGGACCTGGGGATGCTGAGTGCAGTAATAGGAGTGTGCGTGGGCTTCTGCCTGAGAGGATTATCTACGAACCAAGCTTAGCAGGAATTTTGCGGTACCGGGACCTGCTGCGACGTCTCTGCCATTTCCAAACCCTGCTCGCTAGAAGCAACATATGTTTACTCCCCCGCACTACCATAGTTTAGACTTTTGAACCAATTACTGGGGACATTCAAGTAGACTTAGCGCATCTATATACTATAGAATTACGAAGACTATTTTCCAGAGTGGTGCAAGAAGTCCACCGCTATGACCGAGAAAGGCGACATCAATATGTCATGCCCCCGGAAGAATAAGCCCATCGAATTGTTGTGGTCACCAATGCAACATGCATCATTCAGGAACAGCTGGCGCAGGGAGCCCAATTGCTTGAAGTGGCTACGCAGCTATGGAAAATAGTACAACACCACCCCATGCTTTAGCATGCCCAATGGGAATTGCAGCAGGAAGAAGATGTTCTAGATCAAGTCAAGGCCTCCACATCTCCACCCATCCCTGCACAGCGCCTCGCCGCCATATACAAGATTGAGGACCTTCGTCACTCAAAGAAGGTTTTATACAAAAATTTGAAGCCATGGTCTGATGCTACACTCCAGCTTGCACATGATGCACAGTCCACCATCGCACGCCTCCACCGGTTGTTAAAAAGAGTTACTGCGGATATTGATGGGCTTGCCTCTCTGACGATGATCAACATTGCGCAACACGCTGTGACCCAAAGCAAGGAAGTGCTTCCACCACTCCTTCACATCCTGGCTACCTTGTGCACATAGATTCAAGGCACACCAGCAAAGTGATTCGGGATGAGTCACAAGATTGTGTTGGGGGACTGTTGGAATGGGGTCTCCTAACAAACTACGAAACTGGTCCATTTTGGTTAATTTTGATTATATTTAGTATAGCGCAGGGGTTTTGGGGTGGGTTTGACCTCGAACGAATTTTAATGGGTCAAAGGGTAACTAGGGGTCCGAAAACCATGGGTTGCAGACCTTAGGAATGTTGAAGCTATATTGTTATAAATAGAGAAGCATTTCGAATTGTAGGAGATAGGATTTGATGAGCTATTGATCTGATCTGTTGTGTAAGCCATTTGTTTGGTTTTTTGGGGGGACGAACTCCTATTGGCTGTGTGCGCGGAGATCCTAGTCCAGCTGTGTGCAGACCCTGCTACAATGTGTGCATGTTGGGAATGGAATTGTAAGGAAAGGTTAATGAATGAACGAATACGAAGGATTATTGGATATGAATCTGTGAGTACCGTTGAATGAATTGTTGGTAATTACTGTGTTATGCATTTTCTGTCCTCTCGCTGCAAAATTCTATGTATTGAATGATTGGATCTAGATTTGTTCCGCTCTGGCTATATAGTGTTGTGTTGATATTATGAAAAGCATACAATTGTATATCTAGTGCACGTAGATGCAAATAGATACATAGTTAACTCTGTGAAGAAGTAAGGAAATCTAAATAGAACGCAGCCCTACTTGCCTTACCCTTTCTTTCACAGGGTGCAGAAACCTGGTTCCAGCACCCACCCATACTACTTCGGGTGAGACTGTGACCTGTGAAAGCAGGTCACTACCGAAAGGGCCAGTAGTATAGGGGTTTGTTGGCAAACCTTTCACACCAAACCTGGGTCAGGACCCCTCAAGCCAACACTGATTCAAGATGCTGATTAATAACCAAATGCATTGACTAGGAGAATAAAGCAGATGGTGAAATTGAATGAAAGAAAAGAACAAATGACTAGAAATTTGATCAGTTATCAAGAGAATATGAAAGTTGTTTTTGACAAGAAGGCCAAGGATAGAATCTTTTAGCCTATGTTGAAGAATTTAACTAGGTTTGGTCTTCATAAATTGTACTTGAGTCAATACTTATTGTACTTGTCAAAAGAATAAAGAAATTTTTTTTATATTATTATTAAATGACTTATTAAAGCATGGGTTTCATGCTTGGGTCATATTTATTTTAGGTCAAAGTAACTATTGTGGACTTATATGTTTTATTCTGAGTATATAGTATTATTTCAGATTTAAATTTATCCAATTGGGCTTTTGAATCATGCAATTAGGTCAAGTATTGAGTAAAATATGATTTATGAAGCCTCCACGCCAAGTCGCCCTTAAGGTGACCAAGTTGGCCTCAAGCCCAGGAATTCGAGCTCATTTCAAGCCTATATATACAATGGAATAAAAATCACTTGGAACCATCTCATTGAAATGCAAAAATTCAATTTCTAAGCTGCAAAAAGGAAAATTTGTGAATTGGAGAAGAGGGACTTTTTGGATTCATGGGAAAGCTTATAGAGTTGAATAAAATCGAAATTTTGGAATCATTCTCTCTACATTTTGAGCTATAGTTTGAAAGATCGAAGTTCTAAAAGTTTTACTGCAACTGTTGTTGCATCAGGTGCTTCCAAGATGTTGATTCCAAGAGAAGAGGAAGTCGGAGTTTGTTTTGTTGAATTCTACTACTTGGAGAAGTTGTATTGGGCCCAAATCGAAGTCTTTGAAGCTAGATCAAAGTCTCTGCCTCAATATCGAAGTCTCAAGAAGCAAGGTTGAAGTTCTGGGCCATCATAGTACTACTACTATTTTTGTTGTTGCCAGATTCAGGAATGATCACAAGGAAGGTTGACTTGGTATGGAGGAAGTATGGGTCAAGGTATAGAGTCTCAAGAATCATTGTTGAAGGAAGAATTATTAACTATGTTTTCCTTATGAGTGGGGTGTTTCCATGTCTACTAGCCCACATCTGGTGTCCTTGATCTATGTGTATTTGCTTTGATATTTCCTTGATGAACTAATAATAAGAAAGATAAGAAGAACATAATAATAACTAAATAATATCACAAGTAAATAATCAAGAACAAGAGGATATTTCTGCCATTTTTTATTCTCTAACAAGGTTTCATATCTTTGGAGAAAGAAGAAGGAAAAATGCAGTCTCAAGTACTTGATCAAGGAAGTCATAAGAAGTTCACTAGAGGGAGTAATTCTCCACTATCTTCAAGAAATATGTCAAACATTATCAAGGAAAAACAAGCTTGAAGGAGCTGAAAATTATAGATCTTGGAAGAAAAGGATTGACATCATCCTTGAAAAGAACAAGGTCTTAGATTTAGTCAAAGGGAAAATGAAAAGGCCTACCCATAGGGGAATTTTGAGGTCTAAAATGGGCCTCCTAAGAAAAATGTACAACCAAGAAAAAATTATGAGAACCAACAGGATTCAAGATGATGATGTCAACCATGGGGGATGATTCACCATTTTTGGAGTAAAAAAGTAAAAATATTAAAAAATAATAATAAAATAAAACTACTTTTTCAACTTATCTCCCTAAGGGTTTACTCAAATTTCAAGTGGGAGTACTCGTTGGATCCAAAATTTAATTCCTCATCCAAGGAGCACCCATGTCACATACTTTTGATGGACCCTGCCACACAAAAAATGAGAAATACATGAAAAAATGTGATTGCAATCATATTTTTCATATATTTCTCATTTTTCGTGTAGTAGAGTCCATAAAAAGTATGCAACATGGGTATTCCTTGGATGGGGAATTCAATTTTGCACCCAACGAGTATTCTTGCTTGAAATTTGATTAAAACCTTCGGGAGATAAGTTCAAAGTACAAGTTGAAAAGGTAGTTTTTTCTTTTTTCCCTTTTAAATTTGATGATGTAATCAAATCTTATTTTATTATTTCCACTATTATTTTATAATTTCCTTAGGAGGCCCATTTTAGACCTCAAAATTCCCCTAATAAGAATCAAATGATGTCGATAAAGTAAAGTACAAAGAATTGGAATTAGTAGCTATGGATTTGACGGTTGATAGCATAAAGGACAATCTTGTCCCCTTCATAGAAAAAAATCATCATGCTTAGGAAATGTATGAAGCTTTGTCAAAACTATTCACTGTCAAGAACATTGGAAAAGTGGCAAGTCTGAAGAATGAACTAAGAACTACAAAGATGACAAAGGAAGATATTATTTCCTCTTTCTTTGTGAGGATAGAAAGGATAAGGGATGAGCTTATTGTCATGGATTGAATAGTACCAGATAAACAACTAGTGATTACATCCATTCTAGGACTACCACCTTCTTGGGGTTCCTTTGCTTCATCTCTCAATAGCTGGAAAGAATTACCCACCTTTTAGGAGCTATGGAAAACATGGAGTTGGGAATAATTCATTAGGGGAATTTTGAGGTCTAAAATGGGCCTCCTAAGGAAATTATAAAATAATAGGGGAAATAATAAAATAAGATTTTATTACATCATCAAATTTTAGAGGGGAAAAAAAAATACTTTTTCAACTCATATTTTGAACTTATTTCCCTAAGGTTTTACTCAAATTTCGGGCAGAAATATTCATTAGATGAAAATTTTAATTCTCCATCCAAGGAGTACCCATGTTGCATACTTTTTATGGACCCTGTTACACGAAAAATGAGAAATACATGAAAAACGTGATTGTCATCACATTTTTTCATGTATTTCTCATTTTTCGTGTATCAGGGTCCATCAAAAGTATGCAACATGGGTACTCCCTGGATGAGGAATTAAATTTTTCATCCAACGAGTACTCCTACTCGAAATTTGAGTAAACCCTTAGGGAGATAAGTTGAAAATATGACTTGAAAAAGTAGTTTTATTATTTTATTATTTTTTAGTCTTTTTACTTTTTACTCAAAAAATGATGTGTCATCCTCCATGATTCACATCATCACCTTGAATCTTACTGGTTCTCATAAAGTTTATTTTGGTTGTACATTTTTCCTAGGAGGCCCATTTTAGAACCTGAAAATTCCCCTAATGAAGAGTCTCCATGGTAACCAACAATGAAGAATTTTGAAATGCTTATGTTGCTCATCATAAAGGAAGATTCAAGAAGAAGGCACCAAAGAAGAAGGTTGATCTGTCCAAAATTGAGTGTTATCATTGTCACAATATGGGACACTATAGGATTGATTTCCCTGACAAATCTAGCAGCACGAAAAGAGATAAAGATCATGAAAACATGGCTGAAGAAACATCATCCCCTAAGAAAGTAAATCCCGAATAATAATTGAGGGACTTGCACTACTAAGCCCATTTTATCTTATATTTTATTGTATATTTGATGTAGTATAGGTTTAACATATTCTTGGATATGTATTTATTTGTTTTATAAATTTTTAGGTTTTCCCTCAAGCAACAACTCCTCAAGGTAAGTGTCTCTTTCCCTCTATTTTATTCATGTATTTATTTAATATTTTTATTATATTAAGTACTAATCACTTGTCTATGTCTATTCCTTGTCTAGGAATCAATTTGTTAGATGTTCAAGAATCATGGAGAAGGCTTCAAGAATCAAATAAGAATACCACACAAGTCAAAAGGTTTGTCAATGAATTAAAGGTATGTATTGAAATATAAAGTCTTGTTACTCTCTTTGAAATATCCATTTCTATGCTACTAACTACTGATATTTCCAACACTATTGAATCCTAAAGGGATTTTTGTTTGGGATGATTCACCACCTGATCAATCTACCTACCTTAGACACCTCTTCTTACTTATATAAATATAATCTTAAGGGTGCTCTCTAGAAAACCCTAACCTAAGGGTATGTTAATTTTGTCTGAAACCCTAAACCTATTCAGGGATATTTATGAAGAAATTTATATTTTGATTAACATATTGATAATGTTGAGTTTTGGATTTTGATATGATCATGAAAGCTCTAAACTTGCTAGAGTTAAAATGATGTTATTCAAAATCTCGAACCTTTGAAGTCTAATATAATATGTGTTTTCTTTGACAATGAACCACAACCCTAGGTTTTGGTTAGGTCTATAGGTAAAAGCCTTGTTACGGAATGTCATAGGAGTGAAACCCTAGGTATATGTTCTCTTGATTAAATCCCTAGCCTAGTCTAGGACAATATATGTCTAAAGTATTAAAGTTGACTAACATATGATGTTCTTATAATTTTATTCTCCTAGATATGTGTGTTGACATATTTTTCAAATGGTCCTAAGAATCTAGGGTATGGAAGAAAACCTTAGTCAAATTTTGAAAGATCTAGGATGATGATTGAAAAGTCTAGGGTATATAAATAAATCCTAGTAATGATTATATTCTATAGTATGCATGTTCATTTAAATATATATAATGTGTACAAAGAATTTATAAATGGAAAATCTAGGTTTTACATCAAACCATAGCAGAAGTTACCCATGATGTGTTTGTTGAATTCTAGGATTTACATTAAACCCTAGTAGAAACTCTTCATGATATGAAAATTGATTTGAAATCTAGGGTATGTAGCTAACTCTAGTGAAAGATGATTATGACAATGTCTGAAATGTGATTAATCTTGATTGACTCTTTTATGAAATCTAGGATTTGTATGAATCCCTAGTGGAAATTCTAACTTTTAAATTATAAAGGTTGTTAGATATAGTGTATATCTATATTGATTCTAGGGTTTACTAAATGTTGTAGCAAGGTATATTATACCTTTGAAAGAAACATTGAAACCCTATATAAAACAAAGGACATTTTGAAGTATTCCATGGTTTATGATAAAATTCCCTTGAAATTTTTTGAAGAACATATGTTTCTTGTCTGGGTAACTGATATGTATAAAGTTGAAAATGATTACATAACTACGATATGGCTAACTATATGCTTCTATAGTTTTAGTTGTACTTTCTATATAAAGTTGTGCAGGTACATCATGAAGATGAGAAGCTAATATGTATGATGAAAAGGATGGAAGTCATGAAATATTATCCAACACCTAAGGAAGAAGTTGATCTCCCTAGATTAAGAGGGAGCCTCGATAAAAGAAGAAATGGTTATAGTTCTCTGCTTCATGTGTCATGAACTAGACCAAGACTAACAACCATAAGCCTTAGTTAAGACCATGAGTAAGAATCATAGTCATGTTTGGAGAATGATTTGATACTAATATAAGAAGAAAATAATATTTCGATTGAATACTATGTTGCTACATGAAAAGTAGGAACAGAAAGTGTATGAGGAACATTATTTCAAATATTCAACTAATAGTCCTACTGAAATTAGTTGAAGAAAAACATTGAAACCTCGTAGATTTTTTTTTTATTATACATTTGAATTTTTGTATGATTGGGGTTTGTAAATATAGATTTCGGAATCTCCACAGTCATCATTTTTCTATTGACGTTTCGAGTCTAAATCAAGAAACGTCGATAGAAAAATGACGACTGTGGAGATTCCGAAATCTATATCTAAAAATGATCTACACCACAAAAACCTCCAATCTATGATTGGGGTTTGTGTTTTCATAGGTGAATCTCTCGAAGGATTTGATAACATGTTGATTACCTATCAATTTGATTGGGAGAGATTGGTTGTCCTTGATTTTCTAGATCAAGGTGTGATGAGGCTTTGTGAGTGAAGCATTACCTAGAAATACATCGGGTCAAAACTTTGTGTTGATGTATAGTTTGGAGGGTTGCATCGGGTGGATTTGCACCTAGTTTCCTAGGTTGATGGTTAGTAAGTAAGCCTGATGATACCTATAGAGGCTGAAATATTTAGTCCAAGTTAGTCCCACTTGGATAGATTTCCTTGGGAAAGAGTCTAGTCCATGGCATTGCAGTTCCTAAATTTTTTAGTGAGAAATGGATATAGTTCCTTGGTGAGGAATCTAGTCCATAACATTTAAGTTTCTAAATATTCCCAATAGTTCATATAGTTGAGATATACATTGTACTATTGAGTTATGAATACCTCCCTAGTTAAGAGGGATTGTTGAAGAATGCAACTAATTTTGGTCTTCATAAATTGTAGTTATAACACCCTCTTCCCACATCTACCAAAGTAACTGACCAACTGGGGTAAATATGGGATGAGAGGCTAATAATATTAGATTCAACCTCCTATATGAACTTAAAGAAGTGGAACCGATAGAATAAAGACAAACTCACCTTACACAACATCAAAAACATCCTCAGGAGGTAACCCATCTTTCTAGGCTCTTGAACCCTGAGGGGAAACTAATTTTTGACCCTTTTGAGCCTTAACCACAGGAATGTAATGGTAAGGGAGTGGCTAGAAGCATACAGCCACGAGCATGCCAAGGAAAGGTCGCGGCCAGGGCCCTAAAAGGTTAGTTCTATGCCTGCAATTCTGATATCTGTGCCACCTTTTTAGCCACAGATCCCAGGTCACTGCCCAAAACTTTGTGAAACTTTAGGAGAGGATAAATAACATTAAAACAAATGTATGGAATAAATAACATCATTGGTAACTTATCTAGACTCCTCCCAGCCATGACATGCATTTTGTCAAACATGTCACAAACATTGCATCTATAAGTATAAACAACATATTTAAACATAGGGGTCTCGTACTTATCTAAGAATCGCTAAGAAGAATTTGTCCCTTACATCATAAGCTGCAATACAATTTATTTTACCAGAGATACATTGTGTATTCATTTATAGGTAAAATCATGGAGAAATCCCTACATCATTAATGATAAATTACATGCTTATAACCAACATAATAACAAAAAATATACAATAGATACAACAACAATATAATCCACATAATAATCAAGACAATTATACATCAATTACTAAAGGAATGAATTTATCATTAATGAACGCAAGAACCAACTGGGGATGAGACTACCACATTCCACCCAACCATAGATTGGATGAGCCAAATCTCTCTTCAGCCAATCACCCCTGTGCCATATTCCAAGCATGAATGTGGGACTCATAACCAACTGAAAAGAAACCAAACAAGCATGAATTCTATCAGATTTCTTTGCCTACACCATGAGGAATTTGAGTGCCTCCTAGTCTCTCAGGATTTACTGTAATCCATAGTCCAATCAAGATGTCACTAGTCCCTACACCGAGACCATCTCTCTAGGCTTTACCGTACATCCCATCCCGAGACTACTAGGCCCAATGGAGAGAAATCCACCTCTTGGCTTTACCGTATATCCTTCCATTCGCTGGCAAGGATTCATAGGCACACTGAGGCACACAATTTGGCTTTACCACAATCCATAGTTTTTCTCAGGGGTTACTAGGCCAGTGGCTTTACCATAATCCATAATCTGGTTCAAGGACCACTAGGCCATGTGTTTTTCATTTTGGATATCCACCCCACTCAGCTCTGAATCTATCCGACAATCCATCTCAACCAAAGTATTAGAAACCCACCTCATCAAAGCTATACGAAAATCAAAAGGCTAGGATGAAAACACTGTCACTCCTCGAAAGACCCATGCCAAGACAACAATAAACCACATGCAATACCATCTAGATCTAGTAAGGAAATCACACATGCAAATCAATACCTGTAAATAATATTTCGTTGCTTGATCCTACTCTTCCTTGCTTTATTTTCCTTTCTTGCTCTATGTTGTGTAAATCAAAAACCCCCATTATTTTAAGCCATAGTTACTTTAGAAAATTATGGGGGCCCTTTTAATTTTTAGATTTTAAATCAAATAAACCCTTAGAGTATTTCTTTTGATAGGAATAGGGGTTAAAAAGGGATGAAAACTTTAAGAATTGGGTTTCCAAATGCTTAAGTGGAGATAAATCGCATTTCGCAAATCGTAAAATCATTTACATAAAAAATATAATGATTTGAAACATATTTGCAATCCAATTAATATTTCTGAAACTCTTTTATATGAGGAAAAAACTATATTTTTAAGTAAATTCAATAAAAAATATCGCGGGACCAACTTATGCCACGTCAACTTATCACATTTCGTAAATTGCAATTTCTCCCGACACTCTCATTTTCTCCTACTCATACTTGCCAAAGCGATAAAGCATATCGCGTTGCACTATCTCACAAAACCCAATCATGCTATTTTGTTATCACTCATAATCGTCGATGTGATAAAGCGATCATATCGCAGATCGCATATCACATGCCCATTACACAAACACATATTGCATGTTGTTAACCTCGCCGATACTGTGATTGCAATGTCGTGATTGGCAGAAAAGATAGCTCGTCAATATTTAATGAAGATATTACACACGAGTCATGATGTAATGCGATAGATCTGGTTTTAATTAAAAAATGAATACAATGGCACAATAATCTATATCAATTATCAATGTCATAAAGTAATAGTTTATCACCGATACCACCATAAGCATATCCATGCAACGAGCATTCAATTCATATCCCATTAGCATTCAAAGTCTCATCCATTTGCAATGTTTCTATTTACTACAATATTTGTGCATATTGTAAAACTCAAATTTTCCTACATCCCACTTACTCTTTCTTACTTATTTACAGGCAAGTTCGAGTAATCAAATTTCTTCTGAAATGTCTAAGGCTTTGAAGAAACAAAAGAAGCATAAGGCTCCCGTTAATCGTTCACCTACTACTTTAGCGAGAATAGAGATGTTTCCTTTATTCAGATATACAATTTGCGGACATGAAAGTGGATCCTCTATGTGGTAATCTATGTATAAGGTATTTGAAGATGCGAAACCACACAAAATTCAGAGAAAAAAAACAGCAAATGCCACAAATTCTTCTGAAGCTACGATTGGAGATGTAGCCAATTCATTTCTTCAACGAACCACAACAATTCCAAATATAATACCATATACTGATATGGTGAGGTGGATTATCGACAATCTTAATATCAGGGACGTAACTTTCCTTACCAGTAGAGGAACAATGATTGGTTCCTTTAAGGCGGAAGAATTAAAGAAAATGTACCATCTTTCGGACCCTGATAATATTTATGATAAATAATTCCTTGAAAAATTTTCTAAGGAAAATGAGCTCAAATCTGTGCCAATAAAGCAGTGGAGGAGCAATCCTAACAAAGACAAGAACAATGAAAAGGGTATGTATTATACTGATTCTCTCGTAAGTCCCTATTGTTGTATCTCAGCTATGATGTCTAGAATTTTTGTTCAGTAAAACACAACTAGATTCTCAGTAGAGTGGGTTCCCCTTATGGAAGCAGCAACTGATGCTTATTTTTTGGATTGGGGCAATATTTTGTCAAATAATATTGCCACCCAAATTTTATAATACATAAATAATCACTCTCTCTCTTCTAAAATTTTTCCTCCATTTTATATGAGTGGTTATATTATGGATATCATATGTTTTACATCAAATTTTTTGGCAATGGGTTGGAAATGGACTACCCAAGATCCCCTTCCCATTCATGTATTTCATAGTATTCTTGGGAGTCCCAATATGAAAGTCATTTTTACAAAATCTGCCATGGAGTTATACTACCTATTTTTAATGAGAAATCCCCCAGACTTTCCAAAGAGGCCCAAGCCAACTTTTATTCTTCAGGAAAGTGGTTTTGGTGAGGAGTCATTCATGTATGAACGAGTATTTGGGAACCTAGCTCATCCACATGTCTTACCACTGTATGTTCCTAATAAACTTCTCGCAAGAGAAATCACATACCAATCTGTGGGAAATGGTCTGACCAGATTTTTGAAAGAATAAAAGAAGGCATTATGGCCTTCCTTTCGAATTAACTATGGTGTGTATGGAATAGAAAACTACAAGCATGCCATACTAGAATTGGCCAAATAGAGTGTTTGAAATTGTTTCCAATTCCAAATAGGAAATATGATCCCCTGAAAGTGGCCAATAACTTCACTACTCAAGTGAAAATCAGACCCTTTGTGCATGAAGATGATGATTTTGACAATTTGCTTGAGTCTTTTGAAAACTATGATGAAATTAAGAAGTTGGAAAATTTATGCCTTCCCCCACCACAACTATTAAAGTTTCAGTAATACAGAAATAAGAGGATGGATAAAATTCCACTCAAGATCTTGGATGTCTCTCAAACCATGAATCAGCAAGAAAATGAATCAGTTATTAAGGATATTGAAGTCCTTAATACACCATATCAAGAGAATTCAATTGAAGTTCAAACAATTTATCTTGATTTCCCCAGAAATCTCAAAGATGTATGGAAAGAGTTTGACCTCAAACTCCAAGAAGAATAGAAAACCATGATTATTGACCAAAATCAAACTATACCAATTCTCCCTTCTACAAGTCAGGACATGTTTACTACTGGGCCCTCTGACAAAATGTTAAGTAATGAGAGAATGGAATACATCCCGGCCTTCCCAACCTCTAAAATTGTTTTAAATATTCAAGAAATGCCTCCCTTGGACATCTTTTATAGTCCTAGGCACAAATAAGTTGTTAGTAGGCAGAAGAAAAGGAGAAGAATAAAACATGCCCAGACTCTCACTCAAGAAGATATGTCAATGGACATTGTTTGGAAAGATGCCCAGTTAGATCCTTCACATGATCTTACTCGGTTATCACAGTTTACAGAAGCTTATGAATCGGCAAATATTGACAAGGCATCAGAGATTCATCAACTGATGAAGAAAAAAGATGAAAATATACTTCAACTTGAGATAGAGTTACAAGCAGAAAATCAGAGTGTTAGTCAACAGCTACAGGTACAAATTGCACAACTTCAAGAGAGCATGCACCAACTGAAGAATCAACATCAAGGTGAAATTAGTTCTAAAGATACTCAAATTCATCAATTACAACTCTCCATTTAGCAAATGAAAGATGTTCCAAAGATTGATGAATTAAGGAAAGAAGATTTAGAATTAAACACCTTATTAGCACATGAACATGTCTTGTTTTTTCAGAAATTAACCAACATTCTTGAATTATGTGAGAAAATTGATTCACTTATGAATCACATTGCTGATATGAGAATTAGTTTTAATGAAATAGATGAGAAGGTATCCCAATTTGTTACATGATAGGATTCCTCTGATGGCCGAAAGGCCAACTTTCCTAGAATTGAAGAATCAAAGAAAGAAATATTGTTCACAGATTGGGATATACAACTAAATAAAGTAGAAAGGGAAATAAACAGAGCTAAAGACATTGCCACAAACATTGTGGAAAATGTCAGTCAGAACCTATTCGCAACAACTCTCATAGATAGATGTCCTCCTGGTGCATTACCCTTAGTAAAATATTTGATAAGGCAATGGCATGAAGTGTCAAAAGTGAAAGAGGAGCACATAAAAAAGATAGAAAAGTTAGATTGGGAAAGATACTAGAGATATCTAGTGAAGCCTCACAGCCAATGGCTCATGCTTCGTTGTCTTACAAATACGTCTTCATACATGCTACCTCCATTATCTGATGTTGTTTTTACTAGACACGTATGAATTAGGACAGGAAAACCTCCCAAGGTTCAGCCTATGCTTAATATTATTCAACTTAAGGAGCAAATGGAAGAAGGGACAGTAGGAAAATACACCAACAAATCATCCCTTTAAATTATGTTTCCATTTTTATTTTACTTACTTTAAGGAGAGTTGTTTGAAACCACCTCATTTTTTATTATAATTACTATTTTATGACTTATTAGTTTTATATTTAAACCCCTTCATGTCTTTTAAGAAGGGGTCCTGAAATTTTGAAAAGAACACTTTACTTATGTTGCACTTTTGTACTCTTAAATTTTTCTGAATAGAAAAGGATGGACCGAGAGTTATTTCTCAAATGAGCTAAGTAAATATATATATGGTACTTTTATCTTATATGTTTCATTTAAGTTTCAAATGATAAATAGTTCATTGATCTTATGATGTGTTGTTTTATATATTTGTTTGAACACATTTTGACATCAATACATTTTTTTTTTGTTATCATTTATTTGTATATGTAATACATGAATTTTGTAAAAGTTGCATTATAAGCTTCATCAAATTGATTTAATTAAATTCTTGATTAAATCAATTATCTTAATTGTTTTTCATATCTCTAAATGAAATTATGATCTTTATTTTCACCCATTGAAAGATTATTTCTTTAGATGGCACAAGGAAAAAGTTTCATCCTCGGATAGATAGAGATAGATTTAGATATATAGATATAAACAAATAGATTTACTTTTTATTGCAAGTGTGCTTATAATGCCATGTATCAAATTCCACTTAGAGATAAAACCATTCACTCACTCCAACTGTATTAAATTGGGAAACTGGTCCCACAAATCTGGTCGAAGCTACCATTCCAAACAGAAAAGGGATGGTTTTCAAGTCCCAGACTGGGGGGTTTTCCCCTATGTTGTTGCACCGATTTTTTGGGCCTCAACATTTTTGGTGCTAGAAGGAGGGTCATTAGACTATGAATGACACCAAAGCTTAAATTAAAAAGTAAAGACCATCACCAAAGTCATTCTCCCTCAAAATCCACAACTTATAGTCCTATTTCAAAATCTCCTACTCATAAATCAGAAGTTGATCATTCTCCTCCTCAATCTCCTAGTTCTGTTCATAAAGAAATATCTTGATAATATACTCTAGATTCACCTGAATTACAGACGTTGATAAAGAAATTGGAAGAAATTTCAATTTTGGCAAAAAAACACCTATACTTTCAGAAGCCTCAAAAGGAAGTGTCACTTCGATTTTTGAATGAACTAGTGTATTAACTCGATCTAAGAGTGAAAAAACTGGAGTTATCCCCTTCAAATTTCTTCTTCATTCTCATCGAAGGAAAACTTATATTTTTGAAACACAATAATCAACTAGTGGGATTCAATCTATTTCTACTTCCCCAACAACATCAGTCATTCTTCCCTCTTCTTCATCTTCTCAAACAAGTTCTTCATTGATCATTAATCCTTCTTATTCTTCTCAATCTGAAACTACTATTAAAAGTGATATTAGTTCCATAATCATTTCTTCCAAAACTTCAACTATTATTGGAACTACTTATTCTCCTTCAAATCCTCCTTTAGGATCACCCAATCCTCCTCTTCATACAATGGCTAATAGACCTTCGTAAAATCCTGGAGTTGTTCAACTACCATGGCCCCTTCATCCTTTATCTAAGCTTCCTAAAACATGGTTTCCTAAGTATAATCCAGATGATGGATTACCTATAGAAGAGCATCTTCATAATTTCATGCTTGCCCTAAATCTTAATGGAGTTACAAAGGAATATTGTGTAGTTAGATTATTTCCTTATAATTTTTAAGGATCAGCTGGATCATGGTATTTCTCACTACCATCAGGCACAATTACTAGTTTGGATATTTTCGAAGAACAATTCCTTACCAAATTTGGAGATGATTGCACTACTACAACTCTTATCAATGATATTTCCAATTTGAAACCAAATACAAGTGAAAATATCAAAGACTTCAATTCTATATTTAATAAATTTCTCAACAAAATCCCAACCACATCTAAGCCTAGAGTAGATGTGAAAATAGAATGGTATATGTCCTCTCTTCCTTATAATATTTCTATTTTTTTATATAGAGCCAATAAATATACATTGGTAGAGAAAATGAAAGAAGCTCTTTCTGTTGAAAAAATAATAATTTCTTTAGAGAAGAAAAATGCTCAAGAAGATAGGAAAACTAATAAATTCTCTTTTAAAGATGAATCCAAAAAGAAATTATCTTAAGATCCCTATGATATTTAGGGGTTACAAAAGGTTCTCAAAACCATTTCCAATGATATGGTTGATATAAAGAAAAAATCAGTTGAATCTTCTTCAAAGAAACCTTTTAGATCTTTTGAGAAAACTCAGTCTTCTCAACCCACAAATGTGATCTCAAATGTTGAATGAGATCAAGATGAGGATCATGATGAAACAATATCATCCGCTGAAGATCAAGAAGAAGAAATAGTGGAAGTTCATGGACTATGGGACTTTATTCTCCCAACCTCTGATGACAAAAATGAACATGAGACACTTCCAGTAAATACTACAAGTAAAAAATTTGTTGATCTTCCTCAGTCACCTCAAAATAAAAAGACTTCATCCTCTGTCATTAATGATAAATTAGTCAATAAAAATACTTGTACTCAAACAAATCCAACTCCTTCAACTCTTCCATCTACCTCTAAAACAATAGTGGTTTCTAATACCATTGAATACAATTTAATGGAAGATATGAAGAAAATTAAAGAAAAAATTTCTCTATGAACTGAGAAAATTAGAACAACAACATAGAATTTTGCTTAAATAATTGAATTCAGTTCCCGCTACACCCTTTCCTGCACTTGTAACTTCGAAAGCAGCTAAAGGAATAGGTAAGCATCCTAATGATTCACCTGAGAAAATTGATGCAAGTGATGATATTTTAATAGGTGACAGATCCAATTCACATACCCCTCCTTTTCTTTTAACTTTTGAATTATTCAACAAAATGTACATAATTGTTTAATTAACTCTGGAGCTTCATCAAACATTATGCCATATTATTTTTGTCTCAAATTGAATATATCTCCTCGGAAGTCAGTAGTGCATATTGTACAATTAGATAGAACAAAAGTTAAAGTATTAGGAGAGATGAATTCAATCCTTATCATATTAGCATCCATTCCAAAGGTCCATCAAGTAATTGATATATTAGTTGCTGATATACCAGATTTATATGGTCTGATATTAAGTAGAGATTGGTCAGAAAATCTTCATGGCTATTTTTATATTGATTGGTCTCATATGTGGCTTCCCCATAATGGTAAGCCAAATTAAATCAAGGTAGACCATGAAAATAATTTAAAACATTCAGTAACTGAAGTCGAAGAACAAATTGAACCCATGGCCTTTACTAATAATATCCTTGGCAATTACTCGGTTGAATTCTTCTTAAGGAATTCCGATGCTCTAAAGTCTCCATTTCTTACCAATTCAGTTAATTCCCAAATTCAAAATTTTTCTCCGACTGATTTTTCCAAGTGTGTAAATATTATAGATAAGCCTTGTAGTGATACATTATTTTGGAATTTATATTTTGATGGGTCAAAATCCAATGAAGGAGTAGGATCAGGTTGTATATTAATCAATCCAGAAGGTGAAAATACTATGCTTACCTGCAGACTTGAATTTGAATGCACAAATAATACTATAGGATACAAGGCGCTGGTTCAAGGCTTAACTAAAGTAATTGATCTTGGTGTTAAGTATCTTAAGGTATTTGGAGGCTCTGAAATAATTGTTAAGCAGGTAAGAAATACTATACACTGTATTTCTAGCCATCTTAAACATTATCAATCACTAGTACAATATCTTACCTTTCATTTTTGAGCATTCAATATCTCGTCTATTCCAAGAATTTAGAGTGCAAGTGCAGACATTCTAACAAACGTAACATCCAAGCTTATTCTTTCAGAAGATTATATCCCATATATATTTTATATAGAATTGATTTTTTGCCCATCTATTCCTCCCAATGTTACTAATTGGAGGCTATTCAATGATGATTATGATGTTATTACTTTTCTTACATCAGAAGGATCATATGACGATCAATTGATTGATGAAGATGTTCATGAAATACAATTACAACAAAAATTTGAAGAAAATGTTATACCTAAGCCTGTGGTCAAACTTGAAGATCTCTATGATCATAAAGATAGATTCAAAAAGGTTACTAATTCTAAACTCCAAAGTTCAAATTTGAGGTTTGAACTAGTAAATCTAGGAACATATCTAAATCCTCAGAACATCAACCTAGGACTTCATCTTTTCTCTGATGAAAGATTAGCATTTATTCATTTATTGAAAAAATACAAGAATGTGTTTGCATGGAAATATGATGACCTAAAAACTTACGATACTTCAATCATTCAACATAATATCCCAATTATATCCACTAAAAAACCTATACAAAAAAATAAGGAAGATTAACCCTCACCTTGAAAGTCAAATCAAAAGTGAACTCAAAAAACTCATTAAAGAAAAAATTATCTTCCCTGTTAGGCATTCTAAATGGGTATCAAATTTAGTTCATGTTAGGAAAAAGAGCGACAATAGTCGTATGATTTTATAAGCTTAAAAAAAACTTACTTGAAAGATAATTTCCCGTTACCACCGATGGAAAAAAATTTCAATCAGTTTTTTGTTCTGAATTAATGTCTTTTCCTGACGTATTTTCAGGTTAAAATCAAGTTTTACTTCATCCTGAAGATAGATTAAAAACTACATTCAGAAAAAAATGGGGTACATATGCCTATCAAAAAATTCCATTCGGACTAATAAATGCAGGAGAAACCTTTCAAAGAGCAATGGATATTGCTTTTAGAGGGTTAATCAATAAAATAGTGGTTGTCTATCTAGATAATATAACTATTTACTCCAAGAAAAGGAGAGACCACTATCACGATCTTAAACAAATCCTTAAACGTTGTTTGAAATGTGGAATCTCTTTGAAACCAAAAAAGCATTTTTTTGCTTTAAGTGAAGGGAAAATTTTAGGATTTATTGTTTCAAAACAAGGCATTATATTGATCCTAAAATAATTAAGGCAATTTCTGAACTATCGCATCCCCATAACAAAAAATTCATGCAGTCATTTTTAGGATAGAAAATTTTTGTTAAAAGATTTGTTCCAAATTTTTCTCAAATTGTTTTGCCTTTGCAAGTGATGATTAAGGAAAATACACTATTTAAATGGGGACATGATGAAAGAGAATCCTTTGATTTGATAAAATAATCCATCATTAATGCACCTTCTATGTCTACCCCGGATTTTTCCAAAAATTTTATTTTGTATACTTTTGCATCAGAAAAATCGTACGATGTTGTATTAACATATATTGATGATCAAAAGATCGAAGAACCTATTTCATTATTTAGTTCAAATCTCCAAGGTGCTGAACTAAATTATTCTAAAGTAGAAAAGAAATCATTTGATGTCTATAAATATTTAAAACATTTTAGACCTTTTCTCCTTAAAACACACACTAAGGTAATAGTTCCATTCTCCGGTGTAAGGAAACTACTTATACAGAAAAAACTAGGAGAAAAAAGAGAAAATTGGGTAATTGATTTACAGGAATATGACATTTAAATAAGACCGGCCAAAATCATTAGAGGACAAGGTATCTGCAAACTACTATCCGGAGCATCCAATTTACCAAATGATTAAGAATCAGGTAATATTATACAAATTGCTGAGGTAAGCTTAAATGATTCAGAATCACAGTATACTAATTTAATTTTTTTACTTAAAGAATGGATATGCTTCGATAGAACTCAATCATAAAAGAAAGAGAGCTGTAAGACTAAAATCTATTTAATACCAACTATGATTTTGTATTACAAATATGCCTTGAGAAATCTGAAGCTCAGAGAGTTTTGCAGGAACTCCATGATGGACCTGCAGATGGACACTTTGGTGGAGATACCACTGCACATAAAATCCTTCATGCAGGTTATACTGGCCCACTCTGGTCAAATATGATCATACATATGTGAGAAAATGAAAAACATGCCAAACTTCTGCTGAAAGACAAAGAAAGCCAGGCTTTCCATTGCAACCAGTCAACATTGATCAAATTTTTAAGAAATGGGGATTGGATATGATATGTGAGATTGTTCCTAACTCATTCAAGCAGCATAAATACATTCTCACTGAAACAGATTATTTTACTAAGTGGGTGGAGGAAGTTCCACTAAAGGTGGCTAACTTTGAAGCCATAATTGAATTTATTGATCAATTCATTATTACTAAATTTGGCTTACCTAATACACTTATGTTTGATAATGAATATTATTTTCGGGAAGTAGTATGAAAAGCTTTTCCCTTAAAAGATGTTTTAAACTTAAATACTCTGCTAACTACTATCTCGAAGGTAATGGTTTAGTGAAATCAATAAACAAAAATCTCATAAGAATTATGAAAAGAACTATTGATCAAAATAAAATAAAAAATGGCATAAATCTTTAACATTTTCACTATGGGCAGATAGAATTACTCAAAAAGCCTCCATAGGAACTTCTCCATTCCATCTACTTTATGGGAAAGAAGTTGTAAATCCTTCAAGCTTAGTTCTTCCCTTGCTAGCCCTAATTCAATTTATTGATGAAGTACCTTATTCTTCCCTACAATTAAGAATGACATAGATCCTTAAAATGGAAGAAGAAAGGGGAAAAGCCAAAAAAACTCATGCTCATCATCAGAAAATAGTGAAAAGCCATTTTGATGTAAATTTTGTTTCTCCAAAAGACTTCCAAGTTGGAGATCTCGTACTCAACTAGGACAAAGCACATGAGGGAAAATGTATACATACAAAATTACAAAGAATGTGGCTTGGACCATTCCAAATCATTGAACAAATCAGCCCATCAACCTTTATGTTACAAGACCTTCAAGGGAGAAAATTCTTACTCGTTAATGGGCTAATCCTGAAAAAATTATTTACTAAGAAGAATATTTTCTTCTAAATGTATTATATCCATTTTCGTTTCTTTCTTTTTTAGAAAATAGTGATTGATTACATGCTTCTGGTTGTTTGCAACACCTCTGAGTTATTTTATGTTTTTATTTTTGAAGAATAGAAATTTTTGAGGAAATGACTACCAACTTAGAAATTTGAATGAACACTATAGAAATCTGAGATATTTTTCCATCAAAATTGTAAATTTTGTAAACTCGGAATTTGTAAAGTCTTTTTAAACTATTATCAATCAAAAAAAGGGTTCATCTTTACAAAGAAAAGGAATTTTTGTAACTAAAAATCTTTAACTCTAAATTTTCATCCAAAACTCTTGAGTCAATAATTCTCCCCATCCATTGAAAATACATTTTTAGAGTGTAATTCAAAGATATAAAAAAACAAAAAAAATTAAAAGGATAATAAGTCTCATCACAATCTTTCTTACCATGATCATAAGTTAATTATTAACTGACATTACCATAACTACATTCCAAAACTGACATTACCATAACTACATACCAAAACAGGGTAATGGCTCATGATTAGAAAAATAATAAGGTAAGGGGTCTCATCATGAGCTAGCTTGTTCAGCCTAAATCATAACTAGTGAATGGCATTGTCACTTTTTGGTTATCAAGCCAAGACAATGACTTGTTAAGAGGAAAAAGAAAAATGAGTAGCTAAGGAGTTAACTCAAAGAAATTGTACATAAATGGATGGGACACTGAGTTATTGATGGTTAAAAGGTAACCTTGCTTAAGCTATTAATATTTACTAGCAGCAGTGGCTCTACCAATGATAAAAGGATCAAATTACAAAGCCAAGTTACATAAAAAAAACACCTAATTTACCTCTTAAAACAATATAATGATTGATATATACTAAAGGAGATATTTATATATGAAATTTTTATAGAAGATTAATGATATAGATGAGCTTTTATATACAGAATAATTTTATTCATTTAAATATTTTGAAAATAATTCTTGTTTCCTTAAATTATTTCTACTTATTTGAAGATATTCAAGATTTTTTTTCAGAGATAACGGGTTCTTCCTGGGAATTGTCAATTGTTGTGTAAATCAACAACCCCCATTATTTTAAGCCATATTTACTTTAGAAAATGATGGGGACACTTTTAATTTTTAGATTTTAAAGCAAAGAAACCCTTAGAGTATATCTTTTGATAGGAATAGGGGTTAAAAAGGGATGAAAACTTTAAGAATTGGATTTCCAAATGCTTAAGCGGAGATAAATCACATTTTGCAAATTGTAAAATCATTTACATAACAAAAATAATGATTTGAAACATTTTTTTGATCCAATGAATATTACCGGAACTATTTTATATGAGGAAAAAGGCATATTTTTAAGTAAAGGTGATAAAAAATACCGCGGGACCGACTTCTACCACGTCAGCTTATCACATTTCGCAAATCGTAATTTCTCCCGACACTCTCATTTTCTCCTGCTCATACTCGCCTATGCGATAAAGTGTATCGCGTCGCATTATCGAAAAAAACTCAATCATTCTATTTTGTTATCGCTCATAATCATTGATGTGATAAAGCGATCGCATCGCATATCACATATCGCACACCCATTACACAAACACATATTGCATGTTGTTAACCTCACTGTATTGCGATTGTGATGTCACGATCAGTAAAAAAGCTAGTTTGTCAGTGTTTAATGAAGAGATTACACACGAGTCATGATGTAATGCGATAGATCTGTTTTTAATTAAGAAATGATTATAATGGCACGATAATCCATATCAATTATCAATGTCATAAATTAACTCTTTATATCACCCAGACCACCATAATTATTTCCCTACAACAAGCATTCAATCCATATCCCATCAGCATGCAAAGTCTCATCCATTTGAAATGTTTCTATTTACTACGGTATTGATGCGTATTGTAATACTCAAAGGTTCCTACTTCCTACTTACTCTTTCTTACTTATTTACATGCAAGTTTTAGTAATCAAATATCTTCTGAAATGTCTAAGGATTTGAAGAAACAAAAGAAGCATATGGCTCCCGTTAATCCTACCCCTACTACTTCAGAGAGAACATAGATGTTTCCCTTGTTCACATATACAACTTGCAGACCTGAAAGTGGATCCTCTCTGTGGGAATCTATGTATAAGCTATTTGAAGATGAGAAACCATGCAAAATTCTAAGAAAATCAATAGCGGATGCCCCAAATGATTTTGAAGCTACGATTGGAGATGTAGCCAATTCATTTCTTCAATAAGTTGCAACAAGGCCCAAGATACTACCATATAGAAATATGGTGAGGTGGATTATTGACAATCTTAATATCGGGGACAAACTTTCCTTACCAGTAGAGGAACAATGATTGGTTCCTTTAAGGTGGAAGACCTTAAGCAAATGTACCATCCTACGGACCCTAATAAGATTTATGATAAAGAATTCCTTGCAAAATTCACTAAGGAAAATGAGCTTAGATCAGTGCCAATAAAGAAGTGGAGGAGAAATACTAAAAAACACAAGAACGATGAAAAGGGTATGTATTCTATTGATTCTCTCGCAAGTCCCTATTGCTATATCTCAGCTATGATGTCTAGACTTTTTGGTCAGTCAGACATAAATAGATTCTCAATAGAATGGGTTCCCCTTATGGAAGCAACAACTGATTCTTATGTTATGGATTGTGTTGGCTTGAGGGGTCCTAATTCAAGTTCATAGGTTAAGGTTTTCCAACAAACCCCTATAATACTGGTCCTTTCGGAAATGACCTACTTGCGCAGGCCAAATTCTCACCCGAAGCAGTATGGGAGGGTGCTAGAACTAGGTTTCCACACCCTGAGAGAGAGTAGTTAAGTGATGAATATTTGTGTTCAAAACCTACCAGGTTCACAAAGAACAAATATATTCATAGGTTCTTTAACAGTATAATCCTCAATTAATCATAACAAAGCTATTATCATGCATATATCTAGTACCTTCGCATCGACGTGCATATCAACATTTACCAGCACATACTACTATAAAAGCATCTATAACAGATCACAGATATACTCTATACCATAACATAGATATATTCACATCATAACAGATAGCATAGATGTATTCGTGGCATCACAGAGTCCAACGATTCGCATCAACAGTAACAAAATAGATCCAGATAACACAAAGATACTTCAACTATATCTGCATATATTAGTGTTGGCTCGAGGTGTCCTGACCCACGTTCGGAGGTTAAGGTTTGCCAAAAAACCCCTATACTCTAGCCCTTTCAGTAGTGACCTACTTGCGCAGGCCAAAGTCTCACCCGAAGCAGTATGGGAGGGTGCCAGAACCAGGTTTCCACACCCTGGGAGAGAGCAGGTAATTCAAGCCTGTTTGCAACTATTAGATCTGTACAACAAGAGGTTGTTCGCAGGAGTCTCAATAAATAACCAAAAGACAGTTTATCAGATCTAATTAACAAGTTTGCATCCACGTGCATACTATCATCTATAATCACAGAACAACATAATCGCAATAGATCATAGATACATGTACCATCAACGCAGATAGTTCGCAGCTACTAACAGATACATAATCATATAACTCAAGTTTGCATTAACCATGTAGAAAAATTGAATAACTGTTAAATTATTCACCGAGATTATCCTGATCACACACTATTTGAGCTTCATGCATAATACATAACCTCTTCTACTACTGATCATTAACTGCGGAAATATAAACAATCGCATGCACACATTAAAACCATAAACAATCACACATGTAAACACAGTATTTATGGGAAAGCTTAAAGCTGAAAAACCCCCAACTATCTGTATATTATAATTATAGAGATCATGTAACAATCATTGTACAAACTCCTCACAAGCTCTCGCACAATTTCAATTGTTACAACACCACATGTTTCCGTATCTAGCAAAACACATGCTCCAATCGCTCCACCCGTTAGCCTCGCTCATCGCACAATCTGGGCATGAACAATGCCCAACCGAGTTCGAATCCACCGTGCATTGTGAAACTCTATTGGCACGATCAATGTGTATGCAAACTCATGCACTAAAGATAGTCACAAATCGATAGCTTTTCACACTCGTTCTTTCACCTATCTTCAATCGTGTCTCCACCTAAACCTGGCCCATGCATTGAAGTTAAATCGATGTATTCTTTAAAGTTGACGATGAGTTAATAATTAGTGAATTAATTAATAATTAATTCACACCATCACTAGTGTATCAATTAGTTAGACCAGATACAACTAGCTCAACTGTGTTTAACTAAGTTAAACTAAACACAACTCCACCAACTACCTCAATAACTCCACCAAACTCTGTCACATGAGTTCTAACTGAAGTCTCCATGCAATAGCTCCACTTGACCCTCAGGAATAGCGTAATTCCTTCTGTCAGCTCCTGTGCCACATCTGTGCACTTAACTGAAGTGCTCCAAGAGAATAAGATAATGTTTATAGTCCAAATATTATTAAGAGCTAATAATATTCGACATATCTATTTTTAGACCAGCAATCTAAAAATAGATTCCGCCCAGTATGTCTAAAAATAGAAGTCCATCTATTTTTTCCGACTTGACCAACCATCCACAAATAGCATCCTGAAACTCATAGAACATGATCCATATGTCTAAAAATAGACATAGTCTAAAAATAGACTTTGCGCCAAAAATAGCCTGCGGGCCCACTTAGTGAAGGCGACTTATTTTCACTAAGCTCATCATCTTGTTGCATTCTCAACACTCCCTCTCAACAAGATAAGGATTATCTGCAACCCCTATCCCTCTCCGTGGTATTCGAACTTGTTTCGGTGTCAAGATACCGCATTCCGATCCTCCTAGGAATGTATAGCAATAACATCTTTCGGCCGCACAAAACTTCCGATATGATGGTACCTGATGTCGATATGTTTGGACCTATCATGAAATACCGGATGATTTCAACTACGGACAATCTCCTATTATCACAATAAATCACAGTAAAATCCAAGTGTGAACCAAACAACCCGACCAGGATCTTCCTCATCCATATAGCCTCGCATGCAGCCAAACTTGCTACCATATACTTGGCCTCTGTTGAAATGAGTGCCACGGATCTCTGCTTCCTGCTGTACCAAGAAACTGTTGTCGACCCGATACTAAAAATCCCTCCAGATGTGCTCTTTTTGTCCGTTGGGCTCCCTACCCAATCTGCATCCATGAAGCCACACAGCTTCACCTCATCTGACTGTTTGTACCATAATCCATATCCTGATGTGCCTCTAAGATGTCTCAATACATGCTTCCCCACCATCCAAAAGAGCTTGGTAGGCTTAACCATATCTTGTGAAAGTTGGTTAACTGCATAGCATATGTCAGGTCGTGTATTGACCAGATACATAAGCGACCCCACCAACTGCCGATAAACAGTGGCATCCACTACCTCCGCTGAAGTAGCATCCTCCTTCCTCCATCCACCAGGAAGAGGAGTATCAAAAAGCTTGCAGCCATGCATGTTGAACTTCTCCAATATCTCCCGGGCATACTTACCCTAAGAAACAAACAGTCCATCACTGTGCTGCCAAATTTCCAATCTCAGGAAATAATGAAGGAGGCCTAAGTCCTTCATCTCAAGCTCCTTTGCAAGATCAGCCTTGCATGAGTGTATCAACAGTTCAACACCTATCAAAATCAAATCATCTACATAAAGTACAATGATCAGCAACTTACCCTCCACCACAATCTGGTATAGGTTAGGATCCGCCTCACTCTTGGAGAATCCAAGTCCGGTGAAATAATCGCTATCCGTGTGTACCAAGCACGAGGTGCTTGTTTCAACCCATACAACGCTCTCTTGAACCTACACACATGAGACTAGCTGCTCAAGATCTCCAAACCTTCGGGCTGCTCTATGTACACCTCCTCCTCAATCACCCCATTGAGGAACGCAGTTTTCACATCCATCTGATGAATGTGACACCCCATTTGTGCTGAGAGAGAAAGAATTGTCCGTATGGAAGAATACCTTGTGACAGGTGCAAAGGTATCCTCATAATCGATCCCCTCTATTTGTGAAAAGCCTTGGGCAACAAATCTTTCCTTGTACTTCTCCACACTCCCGTCAGCTGCCTGCTTCACTTTGTAGATCCATCTCGAACCCACCATTGATTTCCCTTCCAGCCTTGGGACAATCTCCCATGCACTGTTTCTGACAATCGAATCATACTTTTCCACCATGGCATCTACCCATGCGGGATCCTCCACAGCTTCCTCGAAAGAGGATGGCTCGCTACGACACACCGCTACAGTGAGCTATGTATCTGGGGCTTACCTGGGGCCTGCGTGATCGTCTTTGTCCGTGCTGTGTCGCAGGTGCTCCTACAACCTTCTTCCGCATCTTGGAGCCGCCGTCAGCCTTATGTAGTGCGTTCGTCGCAATGGTTGGCATCGCTTCGGCGTGGTCTCTTCCACTCCATGAACCTCCTCTTGTGGCTGATCCACATCCTGAGGCTCATCCTTAGGAACTAATAGCTCCTCATCTGCATGCAAGTGTGGCTCCCTCTCAAGCGAACACTTCATGGCTTTCTCCTCATGAAATTTGATATCCCGTCGCACAACAGTCTTGCGACTGTCTAGAAAATACACATGATAGTTGTGGGGTGTATCAGTGTACCCCACAAATATCCCAACCTCTGCAGTCGGCTCCAGCTTCTTCCTGGCATCCTTCGTCACATGAATGTAAACAGGTGAACCAAAAATCCTCAAATGGGAAATATCAAGCCTCTTACCAGAAAATGCCTCCTCGGGTGTACTCATGTCACTAACAAGGAACGGGTAGGCCTTGATCATGCAACATTGCCCGTGCAGCACCCACGATCATTTTGTTCTTCCACTCAGCAACCCCATTATGATGTGGGTTATGAGGTGCTATGAGCTCTCTTCGAATTCCTTCTGTGCTGCAAAAGTCCTTGATTTCGCCAGAGATGAATTCACCACCATTGTCACTCCTTAGAGCCTTCACCTACTTCCCCGATTCTTTCTCAACCAGTGCCTTGAACTCACAGAACTTTGAGTATGTCTCGCTCTTCTTCTGCATGAAGAAGATCCAGCACTTACGAGAAAAATCATCAACAAATATCACATAGTACCTGTGCTTTGCTGTCGAAGCTACTGAGAAAGGTCCACACACATCTGTAGAATTCTCTCAAGGATCGTCGTGGCGCGAATATCCTTCTCGTGAAAGGTGGCTTTCATAAATTTTCCCACGGTACATCCCTTACACTGATCTGGCTGCGCAAGAGTACCCTTAGGAAGCCCAGTAGAAATCTGTTGCAGCATCTTCAAAGCTCCATGGTGAAGGTGGCCCAATCTCCGGTGCCACAACTCGCCATCATCCCGGCTCACCACTCCTTCTGCCTTGCCTGCCATTGTTGCGCATCCATCTACCTGCAATTGATAAAGGTTCTTAACTCGAACCCAACCTTTATCCTCCGGGTCTCTACTTGTTGCCTTACCGCACAAGAAAGTTTTCCTCTCACTAAAGACAACATCATATCCCTTGTCTTCTAACATCGCCACAGAGATAAGATTCTTCTTCAATCCTGGAACATGCATCACTTCCTTCAATACGAAGGGTTTACCAGACTCCCTCTCAAAGGAAATGGTATCGATATCAGTCGCACTATATCTACCATCAGCACCCATCTCGATGTGCACTCCAAGATATTTCTCATCCAGATTAGTAAACAAATCTTGATCTCCTATCATGTGAAAAGATGCACCACTTTCCAGAAACCACACTGAACCCATCAGACTTGAGACCAAGCATGCGATCAGCGAAAAATACAGCTCAAACTGCAAGGCTAAGGCCTCTCCAGCTGCAGATCCAGCAGCCTGCTTATTTTTCTTCTTCTGCGGACAATGTGTGGCATAATGTCCGTGTTGGTGACAGTGAAAGCACTTCACCTTGGACATGTCCTGCTTCTTGCCGTTCGCACCGGAATGAGAAGCTTTCTTGCTCTTCCCCTTCTTTTATTTGGCAGCCAAAGTGCAATTCTCTTCATCAGAGTTCCTTGATGAAGATACATCCCTGGTACTTCTCCTTATCTCCTCTTGCACAAGATCTGACCAAAGTCGCTCCCATCCTGGCAATTTCTCTCGACCATTGACAGAGTCTTGATGGGAATGCCAACTCTTCAAAAGCCCAAGGAGAGCCAAGCTCACCAAGTCCTCATCATCTACAGTCACCCCCACACTTCCCAGCTCATCCCTGTATTGGGTGAACTTCGTGAGGTACTTGGGCATACTGTTGCCTTTCTCCATCTTTATGTTTCTGAGTTTATCCTTGAGCGCCAACTTCCTCTGGTCGCTCTTGCTTTGGAATAAATCTGTCAAGGATTTCCACATCAAGAATGGAGAAGCTTTACCATGAATGCTGGACACTATGTGATCCTTCACACCCTCCAACATAATCCTTCGACACTTTGCTGTCTTCTTTTTCCATGCGTCAAGTACGGCAGCATCAGCAGAAGTAGGTTTTGGAACTTCTGCATTTATGAACTCCTTCAACCCATTGTCATCTAGCACCGCCTCCATCCTATCCTTCCATGAAATATAATTTGATTTGCCCTCAAAGGCATACTCCAATCGCAATCCGTTGAAAGACATCTCAACTTCGACACCAAGAAAACACTGCTGCAAATTCGAATTCCACTAGCACAAAACTCAACCACTTCAATGTCTTGCAATTGCTCTAATGATCAATATCTCTTCGATACCATGTAGAAAATTTGAATAACTGTTAAATTATTCATTGATATTATCCTGATCACACACTATTTGAGCTTCATGCATAATACATAACCTCTTCTACTATTGATCATTAATTGCGGAAATATAAACAATCGCATGCGCACATTAAAACCATAAACAATCACACATATAAACAAAGTATTTATGGGAAAGCTTAAAGCTGAAAACCCCCAAATATCTATATATTATAATGATAGAGATCATGTAACAATCATTGTACAAAGGATGACAAGCCTTTAGCACAATTTTCAATTGTTACATATCACACAAGTTTCGTATCTACAAACACATGCTCGATCATTTGCACTGTTAGCCTCGCCACCAAAGAAGATGAATATTGGCCCTGACTAAGTTCGAATCCACCTGGTATGCACTGCGCAATCCTCATTGGCATCTCCATCAATGTGTGGTGCAAACTCATGCACCAATATAGTCACAACTGATAGTCACACTGCTCTTTCACCTACCTCTTCACTGGTCTCCACTGAAACTGTCCATGCACTGAAGTTAACTGATGTATTCTTTAGTTGATTTATGAATTAATAATTAGTGAATTAATTAATAATTAATTCACACCACTCTCACTAGTGTATCAATTAGTTAGACTAGATACAACTAGCTCAACTATGTTTAATTGAGTTAAACTGAATACAACTCCACTAACTTCCTCAATCAACTCCACCAAACTCTGTCACATGAGTTCCAACTGAAGTCTCCATGAAATAGCTCCACTTGACCCTCAGGAATAGCGTAATTCCTTCTGTCAGCTACATGTGCCACAACTGTGCACTTAACTAAAGTGCTCCAAGAGGATAAGATAATGTTTAGAGTCCAAATATTATTAAGAGCTAATAATATTCGACATATCTATATTTAGACTAGAAATCTAGAAATAGATTCCGCCCAGTATGTCTAAAAATAGAATTCCATCTATTTTTTTCCGACTTGACCAACCATCCAAAAATAGCATCCTGCAACTCATAGAACATGATCCATATTTCTAAAAATAGACATAGTCTAAAAATAGACTTTGCGCCAAAAATAGCCTACGGACCCACTTAGTGAAGGCGACTTCTTTTCACTAAGCTCATCATCTTGTTACATTCTCAACAAACCATAACAAGATAGATTCAGATAACATCAAATATCCACAATAATTCCACACATATATATCATTACCCAAAATCCTCTTACATTCCCAAATTACCTCCTACGTACACAGCGAGCAGGGTTCGCACACAGCAGGACAGAGGATCTCCACGCACACAGCCAGCAGGAGTCCTAACCCAAACAACCCTACCACAGATCTAAAAATTCATACTTCACATCAATCTCTATTAATTCCTACCTATGACTCAAAAAGGTTCATTTATTTATATCAATTTAGCCTACGCATCCAATGGTCTGCAAACCGTGGTTTGCAGACCCTTGGTCTACCCTTCACCCATTTATAATGCATTAGGGTCTTTGACCCACCCCAAAACCCATGTTTTAGACTAAAAAATATAGTTTTATACAAAAATGGGCAAAATTCATAGCCTTTGGGAGACCCCACTCCAACAGTCCCCCAACATAATCTTGTGACTCGTCCTGAGTCACTGTGCCAGTGGGGCTCCGACCTGCACTTGAAATATGTTGATCACCTTGGCTAATGGAGGCAGAATGACTTCACTTTGGACATCTACATTCTGTGCAATGTCGACCAAATTTTCTGACAGCGGTCCTTCAATCGTGGCAGTGACACTTTCCAAAGTTTAGTTTAGCTTCTTGATAGTAACATCGGCATCCTGTGAAAGTTTGAGGGTTGCATCTGTTAGTGTTTCGTGATTTGGAAGATTGGTAAACCAAATGAAAGGGTAACATCAGACCAGTATTTTGATTCCTAGGACCTAGCCTTCCTATACTCAGATAGGGCTCTCTCTATTATGCGAAGGATGTGAACTTGTTCACTTTAAGTGTTTGATTTTAGGCTAGTTGTTAAGTGTAAGTTTGTTGTTTGTTTTGGTTGGGGTAAGATGATTAAGTATGATAGCTGGAGTGAGAGGTTATAAAATCAATTGGGCTATGGATTCTATGAAGTCATTGATATATTGATAATGAATCGGGGTACATCACAGGGAAAATCTAGTGTAGTTAATGGATCTTGAAAGTTAATGTATGAGGTGAAATGGACATTAAGTTTGGGAACCAAGGTAGGGCAAAGGGCAGTAAAGAATAATTTGTCAAATACCTATGAAAAAAGAGATATTAAATACTAATAATAAAAATATATTGGGCATGAGGTAGGGCACACCATTTACTCAATAACAATACTTTTAAACAAATACACATTTCAAGATATACAATCCAGTGGAGCAAATGAAGTAAGATAACTTATCTAACTATAATGATTCTACTTTCAAGATTTGAAAACATATAAGGGACAAATAGCATCAATAAATGAATAGGAAATTCCTAAACATCATTCATTAAACTATAAATAACTTCAAGGAAAACTGATAAGCATATACAAAGGGCAAGATCGAAACAAGACCTCTTTGGCTTAACCTAATCAATCAATACATCAAAGAGAGATTTCAAGACAGAGTTTAGATAACATAAAACAAGCAGGGCTTACCATTATTCATGTTTGTAAAATAGCATATTATTCCAATAATGAAATATACAAGCTTAGGTGGGCCTAAGGAGCAACTAAGAATTCCTTAAACTAACCCAACAGAAGAAAATATGAAGACAATAGCAAACAAGAGGATTGAGTTGCCTCTAACAAAATTTCTCATCCTATACTCTTCTAAGCTATTTCAATATAGAAAGTTGGACATATGAAAAACAAGGAAAAACATGAACAAATGAGATATACTTCACCATTAACTAAACTCAGTAATCCTGCAAGCAAGCCTTCATCATTATCAACCAAGGAAAATCATCAACAAGCTCCACAACACTATATTGTTCATCAAATTATGAAAACCATGTATTGCTCTTAAACACATCAAATCCCCTTGTTACAATGAATCCTCATGCCTTGTATAACAAGCAAGGAAGAGGAAAGCCTACTAGAGCATCTAGAATCCTATTGGCCAACAAGAAATATCCTAACTTGTCCTTGAGGCCTTGCAAGGCCCAAGGCACAAAAATATCTAACAAATATATTTTTCGGCCATATATAGCAATTAAATTTACCTTTGAGGCCTGAAATGCCTCTGAAAACTTGCTAAACACACATTTTACCTAGTCAACCACAGGAGCACAACACACTGTGTCAAAATTTGAAATTAGGCCAGGAGCGCAGCATAGAGACAGGAAAAAAAGGTATTCTGCAGTAGTGTTTTGGAGGCCTTCCCGGTGTCGTAAGAGGCTCCGTGATGGCTCATTGGAAATTCCTTGACGTATACTTTCCAAATCTACCTTTATTTCTTCAATATCAACTCTAAACGTTGTCCAAAAAGTGAAAATTCCAATACTGCTAGGAGTGCAGCACATGCTTAGAAAAGTGGGCAGAATGGTGAAAAAATGAGTGTTTTTGACCCTTTTGGGGAACCAAAACCATTACACCATTTTTTGGTCATCTAACCTATTATCATTAGATGGACCCAAGTACACCACGTAAGACCAATTTTACCCAAGTAAAATTGCTTTCACTATGTAAAATAACTTAATAAAACACATTTATTAAGTTGTTTATGGTCTAAACAGGAAATCCCAAAGGGAAATATTAAACAAATCTATATTTGTTTGATTTTCCTCATGGAATAATTAATTAAACAATAATTTAATTATTATTCCTAGTCATATTTAACCCAAAATAAGGAAATTAATTAGATAAATCCTTATTTATCTTATTATTTTCTAGAAATAATTATTTAAATCTTATTTAAATAATATTCCTTGTGAAATATGACTAAATCATTTATAAATAATTAAATAAATCATTATTTATTTAATTATCATTCAACCACTTCCTTAAAATAATAGATAAATCATTTATTTATTTATTATTTACAAATAAAGGGATTTGATCCAAGTCAAATGCCTTTTCCCTCCAACAAATATAATAAAATATTCCATAAAAGGTGGATCTAGATTTGGTTAATATTGTTTTAATCATGCACCAAGATCTAGAATGACCCAATATTTTGTTATAAATAAGAGGGTTTTTCCTACCATTCTTCACCTTTTGTTTCCTATTAGATCACTTTGGATCTATGCTCTTGGTCTGACTTTGAGCCATTATCATTGTCAAATTTTCCACTATTTCACTTTGTGAGATCCCTTTGAGTTCTATGTTTGTATGGGTTTTCTACACCAACAGGAGAGAGAAATGCTAGATATGAAGCCCTGAGGACTTTCAAGAAACCATCCCATTGAGGAGAATTGGAAACACCTTTCTTGTTTTCCTCTCAGGTGCCCTTAATATAAAATTCTTTCAAAAATATTGTTCTTGTCTTGTCTATTGGATGTATGGATCAAAACCTTATTTTTACTACTTAATGTCTTTTTATGCATAGATCTGGATTTTTGCAGCATTTGCCTTGATCAACTAACTACATATCTGAAGATATTGGCAGCCATATTTGATGTTAGGGCTATAAGTTATGCGTAGCTAAAGTGGTCTTTTTTTGTACACTTCGACAAAAGATTCATACTAACAACTAGCGACTCCACATGGGTTTTCAATTACGACTGCTGTCGTTTTTCATATTCCTGCATATCCAGCTGCTTCAGACCCTAGGGTTTCTTTTTAGCTTTTTGTTTTTTTCTATTTTTATGTTTTTTTTCACCTATAAAACACTAAAACATTAAAATTTCTAACTTTTGCATGTTTCTGGCCTTAATGCGCAGGTAACAGACATCAGCCGCAACTGAGACGACAAATTTTTCTGAAATCTGTCGCCGAGACACCCGGAGCCCAGGCCACACTTTTTGGCCCAGAACCTGCAACCTGGACTATAGGACACACTTTTCAGCTCAAAATCTGCGACCTGGACAGGAAACAGGTCAAAACCTGCGACCTGCACTTTTTTCTGCAAATTTTTAGCAATTTTTCTGGGTTTGTCTGAAGCTTCTATTAGGGTTTTCTAGCCTTTGTTTCCACCCGTTTAGACCCATTTTTTATTCGTTTTACTCATCTAAGTGGGAATCTAGCCCCTAGGGCTTTAGTACCCTCCACTTTTTTTGGAAGAGTTTTAGCTATTTCAAACGTCTAAATTTTCAGAGTTTCAGCCTTTTTCTTTTCAGATCTGATACCTCACCTTCAGATCCTTTTAGATCAGCTCTTCTCCCTTTCAAGTTGCCTCATATAGTTTTGTTTGGGTTTGCCTCTAGGGTCACTGAGTCCTTGTCCTTTCTACCTTTAGCTGATTTCCTCCTTTTTTGCAGCAACCTTGCCTCTGCCTCTTTGCTTTTTTCTGCACCTCTTTCCAGCAAATTTCTCCTTTAGATCCCTGTCCCTCCCGACCTTAGATCTTTTGGCCCCTTTTTAGTGTGTTTTGACTAGATTTTTTTCCCTCTTTTAGACTAGTTTTGAGAGACCCGCCTTCTTGGGTTAGATCGATGCATTGTTAGCTGTTAATTTTCTGTTATTTCAGCATTATATATTGTTATCTACAGATTTATTTTCAGTTACGCAACACACTTTTTTCTTTTACTCTCAAAACGTCTGGGTTTAAAAAATTAAAATTAACACACGCCACACACTGACCCTAAGCGAAGAAGAGCCTGGTTAACACCGCCAGGCAAAGCCTTTAAAATCAATTGACATTGCACCTTTCTGCCCTTGTTTCAACATTGTAATCACTTGATTCTGCACCTCCCTGCCCTTGTTGGTCCTTCTTCTTCCCTTTGTGTCGTCATCATTGCACCCCCAAGGCGTATATCCCGGAGACTTCTTGGCCTTCACCCTCAGTTTTTGGTTGGTTGACTTGCTCCTTCCCGCCATCGTCAAGTTAGTCCTCCCCCAAGTCCACACTCCAACTCCTCTTCTCATTCTTTGGGTTCTCCCCTTACTTCTGGTTCTCCCCCTGTTACCTTCACCATGTCTGGTCCAGGGCCTAATGCTAGTGGAAACCCTGGCCCTAATGCTAGGAATGTTACTAGCGGAACCACCACAGGAACTACCTCGACTGTCCCTTTGCTCCCCTATATGGAAGGTCTCAGTCTCCCCGATTTCAATCAGTTGATCAATGATCCTATCCGCCACGATGTTGGTTGGCCTTATATGCCAACCAAGCTCCCCTCCGACATTCCCACATTTGAAGGCCTTGCTGGAGAAGATCCCTCCAACCATATTCGATCTTTCCACATGTGGTGTTCATCCAATTCCATTACTGATGATTCCATCTGTCTTAGATTGTTCCAATGCACGCTTACAGGTGAAGCTTCTAAGTGGTATGTTGATCAGACCACCTCTTTCCATACCACCTTTGCAACCATTGATCAAGCCTTCTTATCTTATTTCCAGCTCCCTCTCTGCTACGAAACTGGCACCGAACTCTTGACTTATTTCCGTCAATCATCTATGACCTGCCTTTCCGATCATGTCCAGGAATGGCGGAGAAGAAAGAGCTTATGTCGAGCTCCTACCTTTGAAGATCGGGTCTACATGGACTGGTTCCTTAGATCTCTCTTACTTTCCATCGGCAAAGATGTCGCATCCTAGTTCCCTCAAACTGAAGAAGCTGCCCTCCAAATAGCCTTGAAATATGACCTCATCTATGCTCAGTCTGGTTATGTTTATACCATCCTTCCTAACCTCCCCAGACCCGGTGGCGCTAACGCCCTGGGGGAATCTCATTCTGCCGACATTATTGTTGGAGCCCTTTCACATCTGTACGCTCAAACTCCTATAAGCTATGGTCTCCCTCCGGGAGGGGCCAGCACCTCCAGCACTTTTCCCCCTCCAGGTAGCATGTATCCAGGATACGGCATGCCTTCTCCTTTTTCCCAACCTCCTGCTTACCTCAACATTGCCCCACCTCACCATTATCCTTATCCACAGCCCAGTGCCCCAGCTCCTCTAGAATTTGCACCTCCACCTCCCTTGCCTTCTCAACCCCAACAACAGCAACTACTACCCCCTCCGGGGCAAGTATTTGCACAGCAGGGCACGACTAATCTTCCTTCTTCTCAAAGAAAGAGGAAAGGCAATCAAAATCAATCTGCCCCTGGTAATCGTGGACCCAATCCTTCAGGTATTGACTCTAACACTGCTAACCAGTAGCAGGGAACTCAGCCCAAGCCGGACAGGCCTCTTCGTACAAATAAGCCTTGTTCGTGTTGCGGTGTTTATGGTCATTACACTCCTGATTGTCCCCTCTTGCCACAGATGTGGCAGATGTGGGAGTCTCAGGCTACATTCTGAGGACAACATGCCTCCCCTACTATTCCCTCCAATGCAACTACTTCTCAACCAGCTGTGTTTACCAATCCTTTCCCTCAGCAAGGATTTGTGGCTACCCAACCATCTCACGGACTGGTAGCCACTCAACCTTCCCCTTCTGGTTCCTCCGATTACCAGCTCCTCATGATGAACTCTGATACCCCTTTACTCGTCGACCTTAACCTTCAAACTCAGTCTCGTCAGTACCCCAAGCCTCCTGCTCCGTCTGTCCTTGAGTCACCTTCTTCAGGTTCTACAAAGCCTCATCTTGGTTGTTATCCCAGGCACAACATGTATGTGGGATTCATCATGATATCTTTTATCTGGCTCATATTTATGCCAGCATGTACTTTATAGTTTAGTCCCTTGTTTACTAGACACACTATTATTTTGTACTTTGTCTCGGCGGGCATAGGTATGCCTCCCCCGCCGCCTCTAGCACAGGTACCCAATCATAAAAAGAGACTTTTTGCACCTGTAAGTCTTGTCTCCTCAGGGTCTAGTTCTTCAGCACATTAGGCTACCTTACATTTCTCTCTCTGGCTTCCCTTTTGATGTCTGGTGATTGAGTTCTTACAATGTACTTTGGTCATATGATTTGCTCCTAACACTCGCATGCTAAGGGGCAATATGTTACACTATTTTTTGGTCATCTAACCTATTATCATTAGATGGACCCAAGTACACCATGTAAGACCAATTTTACCCTAAGTAAAATTTCTTTCACTATGTAAAATAACTTAATAAAACACATTTATTAAGTTGTTTATGGTCTAAACAGGAAACCCCAAAGGGAAATATTAAACAAATCTATATTTGTTTGATTTTACTCATGGAATAATTGATTAAACAATAATTTAATTATTATTCCTAGTCATATTTAACCCAAAACAAGGAAATTAATTAGATAAATCCTTATTTATCTTATTATTTTCTAGGAATAATTGTTTAAATATTATTTAAATAATATTCCTTGTGAAATATGACTAAATCATCTATAAATAATTAAATAAATCATTATTTATTTAATTATCATTCAACCACTTCCTTAAAATAATAATGAAATCATTTATTTATTTATTATTTACAAATAAATGGATTTGACCCAAGTCAAATGCCTTTTCCCTCCAACAAATATAATAAAATATTCCATAAAAGGTGGATCTAGATTTGGTTAATATTATTTTAATCATGCACCAAGATCTAGAATGACCCAATATTTTGTTATAAATAGGAGGGTTTTTCCCACCATTCTTCACCTTTTGTTGCCTATTAGATCACTCTGGATCTATGCTCTTGGTCTGACTTTGAGCCATTATCATTGTCAAATTTTCCATTATTTCACTTTGTGAGCTCCCTTTGAGTTCTATGTTTGTATGGGTTTTATACACCAACAAGAGAGAGAAATGCTAGATCTGAAGCATTGAGGACTTTCGAGAACCCATCCCATTGAGAAGAATTGGAAACACCTTTCTTATTTTCCTCTCAGGTGCCCTTAATATAAAATTCTTTCAAAAATATTGTTCTTGTCTTTTCTATTGGATGTATGGAGAAAAACCTTATTTTTACTGCTTAATGTCTTTTTATGCATTTTTCATGATCAACTAACTATATATCTAAAGATATTGGCAGCCATATTTGATGTTAGGGCTATAAGTTATGCGTAGCTAAAGTGGTCTTTTTTCGTACACTTCGACAAAAGATTCATACTAACAAAAACTACTCCAATTGAGCTAAAAATTGGTGTGCATGCTCCTCTCATGATGAGGAATCCAAAAATGTAAACAGTTCTTCTTGAAGATTCCTTGGGAAAAAGTGCAGCTCAGGGTGTGCTGCGCTCCTAGCCTCAAAATTTTGCAAAAAACAAAAAGTTGTTCAATTTCTCCCAAATTTGGTAGGTAGGTGCCTCATGGGTCCTGGGATACCTATAGAGAATATTGGGCCAAAATATCAAGGCTATCTTTGTCCTTTTCCTTATTTAGCGCTTGGACCTCATTTTGGGCAATTTTGAGTTTTTTCCTTGCAGCTTAGTTTCTTCGTGCATAGTGCTTAGCCATTCTCCTTTGCAAGTCCAAGCTTTTTTTGGCCTTCTCCAGCTTGGCTTCAAGGTGTATGTTAGCCCTTTCAAGCCATGATTCCCTATCATGCTCAAATTCCATGGCAAGGAGTTTAGTGAGGAGAAATTATTGTGCTTGGGTTGATTCTTCTTCTTTCTGTTTTGCCAATGCTTTCCTAAGACCCATAGTCCTACGTCTCCTTCTACTTTGACCCTCTTCATCACTAATTTTTTCATAGGTGTCCATGAAATCCTCTAAATTTACTTGTAAACTTTGAGCCTCTTTTCAATAATTAAGTGCTCTTGCTTCATAGATGGCATGTTGGCCACTCATCTGTTTGCTTTGCATCTGATGGAAGTAAATGACATATTTAGCTCTTTCTAATTCAACTTCCAAGTCTCTGATCTGTGCATTCCTGTCTTGTAGAAGGGAGTTTTCAATTCTTGTTTCATTTTCCTCATGACTGTCTATGTGGATGAGTTCAAACTCTCTCTCCTCCTCATGATTATCTTCTTCCTCTTTCACTTGTTTTTTACCTTTTTCAATCATTTGAGTTGAGGAGGATGGCATGGCCCCTTGCCCTTTGGAGGCAGAAAACACATGCCTCTCTCCTCTTTGATAGGTAATGGGGAAAGGTGCAACAAGTTTCATTTGGAAACCTTGATCATTAGTGACCGTAGGACTGCTTTTCTCCTCATGGATGATCTCTGTTTGTGCATCTTTTTCACCTTGCTCTTGACTGCCCTTTTGAGAGGAATTTTCACTATCTCTTATGCCATCATCACAGTTTTCAAGACCCTTAGGACTGTCATCCTCTGTTTTTGCAATGCTAGAGGTGTCTTTATCACTTCTTGGTACATCTTCGTCTCCATGATTTTCCTCTTCTTCATATTTTTACCCACTATGTTCACTATCAAACTCAGCCTTTGTATCATTATATGCACTCTCTGTGGGGTCACTGTAATAGGAAATATCATTAGTCCCTCTTGTACTTTGATGGTCACTTTCTTCATCACTAGGTGATTTTTCTTCACTTCTCTGCCCACTGTCTTCTCTATCTTGCCTATGGTCTTCACCCTCAATTTCAACCTCTATTTTATAACTTGCATCATCTTCATTTTTTCTATGCTCACTGTCCTTGTCTTCAGAATTTTTCCCTTCACTATCATGTACACTGTCCTCTTGGCTGACTTCTTCTACACTGTCTGGTTCATTACCTTCATTATTGGGCTCACTGTCTTATTTTGCCCACTGAAATCACTTTCAAACTCTGTTTCTTGGCTACTTTTTCCATCTTTTCCATTGTCTTCTTTTTCCTCTTTGATGCTTTCATATGCCTCCTCTACACTATCCTTTGTATTTTCAGTGTCATCTTCTTCATTGTTTACTTCTTCTCCATGAATATCATTTCTTTTTTTTACTGTCATTAGGCTCGCTATTTAGGTCCTTTTCTAGCTCACTTTTTTCAAAATTATAATTTACCTCTGTCCTTGTATCTTTGGAGTCATCATCTTCATCATTTGACCCATTTTTTTGGTCCTTTTTCTCATCATTGGGCTCACTTCTTTCATCTCTTCTTTCTTCATCAACACTTTCTTCTTTTGCATTTTCTTTATCACTTTCTTCTTCCTCTCCTTCACTGATTTCTTCATTTTTAGCTTCCTCTCCTTCACTGCTTTCTTCATTTTCTGATTTTTTAGGAGAAGGTGAAAGGGGGATATTTGTTTGGGGAGATGATTCATGCGAAGAGGATGAATCATGGTCAGTGGAGGGTGATGGAGGTGTGTGAGGAGGAAGTTGAGATGATGATGGCAGACTTTGCAGAGGGATAGGTTGTGGAGTTGTGAAATCATCATGGGCGATGAAAACCTCCCATGGGATGCCTTGTTGTTCTAGTTGGTGTGAGACAATCATTTCGATGAGGGAATGATGAAAAATGCTTGACATTTTTTGAAATGGAGGCCTCTTTTGCATGATAGAAGACATTTTCTAAATACTTTTACAAAGGTAGTAGGGAAAATGTAGCAGCTTGGTTTTGGTGAAATGCATGAGGAGTCTTATGTGGTAGGAATAGACTCTGGAGAACCTATCCTCATATTTGAATTATTTCATAATGATCTTCATTAGGAGAACATATTTGTCCAATAGATGAGAAAAGGGGAACATGGTTTTGTAGCCAACTTGACAACTTGGTTTCAAGAATGGGTGATAGTGGCTTAGGTCTAGATACATTTGTTTGAACCACCTTTCTCCTATGCAAGTTATTCCAGTGGCCATAGAGATGGCATTGGTGGTCAGCTAAAACTTCACCCCAGCTAGGTGTACTTGGTGGTTATGAATATTTAGGGCAAAGAGCTTGGTCAACTGAGGGTGACTGTGGATCTTTTGTACTCTCTAACAGAACTCATAGCATCCTAATTCTTTAAAATAGGAAACTATAGTAGGAGAGTGTAGAAATTATATGCACTAAGCATGCATATGTCCAAGATCCACCTGATATCACACTATTTAACTTTATGCAAGATACTTAATCTATTCCACTTGTTAATATTTTGCAGAAAAATTAATTGCACACACATGTGAAGCATAAACAAAAATATTCAATCGCACATAACACAGTTTTTAACTGGGAAAGCCTGAAGCTGAAAACCTCAACTATATATTATGTAACATGGATATCATATGAAAATCTCATAAAAGCATACAAAGCTTATCACAAGCCCTCAGTACAGTACAATCGTCATACACTAATCAGGCCCAATCTTGAAAATACATGCACCGATCTTTGCCACCAGCTAGCCTGCCTCCACTACGCAATCTCTGCTGAAGAATAGCTCTAAACGAATTTGAATTACTCCATCCTTGACTGCGCAATCCTCATTGGCATATCCATTGATTGTGTGATGCAATCAATGCATCACTATAGTCACAATAGATAGTCTATCTTGCCCTTTCACCTATCTCTCCACTGGTCTCCACTGAAACTGCCAAACACTGTAGTTAACTGATTTATTGTTCAGTTGATTAATGAGTTATTATTTGTGAATTAATTAACTAAGTAAGTCACTCCACTCTCACTAGTGTATCAATCAGTTAGACTAGATACAACTAGCTCAACTAAGTCTAATTGAGTTAAACTGAATACAACTCCATAACTACTTCTTCCAACTGTGTCATAACTCTTCCACTTGAGTTCTAATTGAGTCCTCCATGCATTAGCTCCAGTAAACCCTTAGGAATAGTGTAATTCCTTCTGTTATCTGATGTGCCACATCTATTCACTTAACTGAAGTGCTCCAAGAGAATAAGTTACTGTTTAGATTCTAATTATTATTAAGAGCTAATAATAATCGACATGCATCTATTTTTAGATTGACGATCTATAAATAGACTTTGCCCAATATTCTAAAAATAGAATTTCATCTATTTTTCCAACTTGACCAACCATCCACAAATAGCATCCTGCAACTTCTGAAATATGATCTCCATGTCTAAAAATAGACTTGCGCAAAAAATAGCCTGCGGGCCCACTTAGTGAAGGCGACTCTTTTCACTAAGCTCATCATCTTGTTGAATCTCAACACTCCCTCTCAACAAGATAGGGATTATCTTTCACCCCGATCCTGCCTCTATGGTATTCGTATTTTCTCCTAGTGAGCGCCTTCGTCAGAATATCTTCATCCTGAGCCTCTGTAGGAATGTACTGAAGCAACATGATCTTCCGCTACACACAATCTTTGATATGATGATACCGGATATCAATATGTTTATATCTATCATAAAACATAGGATTAGCCGAGAGTTTAATGCAACTCTGATTATCACAGTGAATCACCGTGGGATCTAAATGTGAACCGAACAAACCAACCAGGATCTTCCTCATCTAGATAGCCTCACATGCAGCTAAAATTGTTGCCATGTATTCTACTTCTGCTGAACTGAGTGCCACAGATATTTGTTTCCTGCTGTACCAAGATACTATCGTAGATCCGATACTGAAAATCCCTCCTGATGTGATTTTTCTGTCTATTGGGCTTCCTTCCCAATCTGCATCTGTGAAGCCATGCAACTTCACCTCATCCATCTGTCTGTACCATAAACCATACTTAGATGTGCCCCTGAGATATCTCAGGACATGCTTGCCCGCCTTCCAAAAGAGCTTGGTAGGCTTAAACATCGCTTGTGAAAGCTGGTTCACCGCATAGCATATGTCCGGTCTTGTATTGACTAAATACATGAGTGAACCCACCAACTGTTGATAAACAATGGAATCCACTACCTCTGCCAATGTAGCATCCTCTTTCTTCCAATTTCCTAGAAGAGGAGTTTCGATAGGCTTGCAGCCTTGCATGTGAAACTTCTTCAGTATCTCCCGAGCATACTTTCCTTGAGACACAAAAATTTCACCTTCCCGCTGCCATATTTCCAATCCAAGGAAATAATGAAGGAGGCCTAAATCCTTCATCTCAAACTCCTTTGCAAGATCATCCTTGCATGAGTGTATCAACTGCTCATCACCTGTTAGTATCAAATCATCAACATAAAGTAAAATGATCAAAATCTTACCCTCAACCACAATCTGGTACATGTTTTAATCTGCCTCACTCTTGGTGAAGCCAAGTCCAGTGAAATAGCTGTCGATCTGAGTGTACCAAGCACGGGGTGCTTGTTTCAGCCCATACAGCGTTGTTTTGAGCCTGCACACATGTGACTCGCTGCTGAAGATCTCAAATCCTTCAGGCTGGTCAATGTACACCTCCTCCTCAATGATCCCATTAAGGAACGCAGTCTTCACATCCATCTGATGAATGTGCCAACCCATCTACGTTGAGAGAGCAAGGATGGTTCGTATGGAAAAATACCATGCAACAGGTGCAAATTTTTCTTCATAGTCAATCCCCTCAATCTGTGAGAAGCCCCGAGAAAAAAATCTTGCCTTGTACTTCTCGACACTCCCATCAGTAGCTTGCTTTACCTTGTAGATCCATCTTGATCCTACAACTAATTTTCCCACCGGCCTTGGAACAATCTCCCAAGCTGCACTGTTTCTGACAATGGAGTCATACTCCTCCACCATGGCATCTACCCATGTGGGCTCCTGCACTACTTCTTCAAAAGAAGATGAATCTGTCACAATAAACTTGCTCATAAGAGCCATGTATCTAGTATATCGGTCAGGTGACTGTCTCTGTCTGCGCTGTGATGTAGGGACTCCTAAATTTTGTGCTGCATCAAGCTTCAGTATCTCAGCTTCTGTGGTATGCTTTCTGCCTTGTCTGATGTTTGGTTCTGCATGAGTGGACTCCTCCACTCCATGAATCTCCTCCTATGGTTGATACACATCCAGAGGCTCATCTTTGGGAACAAGAAGTTCCTCTTCATCATGCAAGTGTAGCTCCCTCTCAAGTGACAACTTCATGGCTTTCACCTCATTGAATTTTATATCTCGTCGCACAACAGTCATCCGACTGTCTGGAAAATACACATGATAGTTATGGGGTGTTTCTTTGTACCCCAAAAATATCCCAACTTCTACAGTCGGCTCCAGCTTCTTCCTGGCGTCCTTCATCACATGAATGTAAATAGGTGAGCCAAAAATCTTCAAATGAGAAATATCAGCCTTCTTACCAGAAAATGTTTCTTCAAGTGTACTCATGCCAAGTACTCTATGAGGACAACGATTTTTCACATAAACCGTAGTGTTTCATGCTTCCGCCCACAAGTGCATCGGTAGGCCCTTGTCATGCAGCATCGCTCGTGTAGCACCCACGATCGTTCTGTTATTTCTCTCTGCGATCCCATTCTGCTATGGGTTATGAGGCGCTATGAGTTCTCTTTGAATTCCTTCTTTGCTACAGAAGTCTTTGAATTCACCCGAGATGTATTCACCGCCATTATCGCTCTGTAGAGCTTTCCCTCGCTTCCCCAACTCCTTCTCCACCAATGCCTTGAACTCACAGAACTTTGAGAATGATTCACTCTTCTTCTGCATGAATAAGATCCAACATCTACGAGTATAATCATAAAAAAATATCACATAATACCTGTGTTTTTCTGTTGAAGCAACCGAGAGTGGTCCATACACGTCTGTGTGAATTCTCTCCAGGATCACCGAAGCACGGTTCTCCTTCTCATGAAAGGTGGTCTTCACAAACTTACCCATGGTATATTCCTTGCACTGATCTGACTATGCAAGAGTACCAGTGGGAAGTCTAGTAGAAATTTTCTGCAAAATCTTCAAAGCGCCATGGTGAAGATGGCCCAATCTTCTCTACCATAATTCGCCCTCATCCCGGCTCACCACTTCTTCTGCTTTTCCCACCATTGCAGCACAGCCATCTACCTCCAGCTTGTAGAGATTCTTAATTTGAACCCCTATCTTCTTGGTTTGACCCATTGTTTTATGTCAAAGGAAATCTTTTCTCTCACTAAAAACAACATCATAACCCTTGTCTTCCAGCATTACGACTGACACCAAGATCTTCTTCAGACCTGGAACATGCATGAAATTCTTCAACAAGAATGGATTACTAGACTCCCTCTCAAAGGTAATGGTCCCAATGCTATTCGCACTGTACTAACCATCTTCGCCCATCTCTATATGCATTTGTAGGTCCTTCTCCTCCAAGTCCCTAAACAAATCTTTGTCTCCCATCATATGGAAAGACGCACCACTGTCAAGATACCACACCGATACCATGCAGCTTGAAACCAAGCATGCGATCAAGGAAAAATCCAGCTCAAAATGTGAGGCTAAGGCCTCTCTAGCTGTAGATCTATCAGCCTACTTATTCTTCTTCTTCTGTGGATAGTTAGTGGCGAAATGTCCATGCTCGTGATAGTGAAAACACTTCACTTTGGACAAATCCTACTTCTTGCCTTTAGCACCGGATTTTGAAGGATTTTTCTTCCCATTACCTTTCCTTGCTTTGGCAGCCAAAGAAAAATTCCCTTCATCTTCATTCTTTGATGAAGATCCATCCCTGGTACCCCGCCTTATCTCCTCCTGCACAAGATCCAACCAAAGTCGCTCCCATCCCGACAATTTCTCCCGTCCATTGACAGAGTCTTTGTAGCTATGCCAACTCTTTAGAAGCCCAAGGAGATCCAATCTCACCAAGTATTCTTCATCAACAGTAACCCCCACACTTCCTAGTTCATCCTTGCAGTGGACAAACTTTGTGAGGTATTTTGGAATACTATCGCATTTCTCCATTTTTATTTTTCTGAGCTTGTCTTTAAGCGCCAACTTCTTCTGGTCACTTCTGATTTGGAACAATTATATCAAAGCCTTCCACATTAATAATGGAGTGGCTTTCCCATGAAGGCTGGACACAATATGGTCCTTCACACCTTCCAACAGAATCCTCCTCGTCTTTGATGTCTTCTTTTTCCATGCATCAAGTAATGCAGCATCGCTAGATCCCATCTTAGGAACATCACTATCGATGAAATCCTTCAGCCCATTATCCTCCAGCACCACCTCCATCCTGTCCTTCCAGGCTATGTAATTCAAGCTCCCATCAAGGGCATACTCCAATCTCAACCCGTTGAAAGACATTTCAATATATACTCGATTTCTTCACCAAGAATCTTGTGTAGCAAATTCGAACTGTCCACCAGCACAAACTCACTTCAAAATTGCAATATTCAATAAACAATGCTTTGATACCATGTAGAAATTATATGCACTAAGCATTCATATTTCCAAGATCCACCTGATCTCACACTATTTAAATTTATGCAAGATACTGAATCTATTCCACTTGTTAATCTTTTGCGGAAAAATTAATTGTACACACATGTGAAGCATAAACAAAAATATTCAATCGCACATAACATAGTTTTTAACTGGGAAAGCCTGAAGCTGAAAACCCCAACTATATAATATGTAACATGGAGATCATATGACAATCTCATACAAGCATACAAAGCTTATCACAAGCCCTCAGTACAGTACAACTGTCATACACTAATCAGGCCCAATCTTGCAAATCCATGCACCGATCTTTGCCACCAGCTAGCCTGCCTCCACTGTGCAATATCTGCTAAAGAATAGCTCTGAATGAATTCGAATTACTCCATCCTTGACTGTGCAATCCTCATTGGCATCTCCACTGAGTGTGTGATGCAAGCAATGCATCACTATAGTCACAATAGATAGTCTATCTTGCCCTTTCGCCTATCTCTCCACTGGTCTCCACTGAAACTGCCATGCACTGTAGTTAACTGATGTATTGTTCAGTTGATTAATGAGTTATTTTTTTTGAATTAATTAAATAATTAATTCACTCCACTCTCACTAGTGTATCAATCAGTTAGACTAGATACAACTAACTCAACTGAGTATAACTGAGTTAAACTGAATACAACTCCATAACTACTTCTTCCAACTGTGTCATAACTCTACCACTTGAGTTCTAACTAATTCCTCCATGCATTAGCTCCAGTAAACCCTTAGGAATAGCGTAATTCCTTCTGTTAGCTGATGTGCCACATTTGTGCACTGAACTAAAGTGCTCCAAGAGAATAAGTTAATGTTTAGAGTCTAATTATTATTAAGAGCTAATAATAATCGACATGCATATATTTTTAGATTGACAATCTATAAATAGACTTCACCCAATATTCTAAAAATATAATTTCATATATTTTTCCAGCTTGACCAACCATCCACAAATAGCATCCTACAACTTCTGAAATATGATCATCATGTCTAAAAATAGACTTGCCTAAAAAATATCCTGCGGGCCCACTTAGTGAAGGCGACTCTTTTCACTAAGCTCATCATCTTGTTGAATCTCAATAGAGAGGTCATTATTTCTTCAGTGCTTATAGGTTCAAGCCTATTTGGCTTCCCACCCTTCCTCTACTGCTCTTTAGGCCTTTGGTTTGTCTCACCACTGACAACATTCTCTTCTTCAAACATTTTTTCCTTCACCCCTATCTCAAGATATTTAAAAAGAATTGACACTGATTTTGGAATGATGTGAAAAGGGTGGATGAGATGGTGAGGTTGCAATGAGGTCAAGGCTCAGCAGTGTGGAGACCAGGTACTTTCTTTAGGATTTCACCTCCTTCTCTAAATCTTGTTAATGTCCTGTTATTTGGTAGATTGGTAAACCAAATGAGAGGGTAAAATTAGACCAGTATTTGGAGTCCTAGGACCTAGCCTTCCTAGACTCAGAGAGGGGTCTCTCTATTATGTGAAGGATGTGAGCTTGTTCACTTTGGATGGTTGATTTTAGGCTAGTTGTTAAGTGTAGTTTTGTTGTTAGTTTTGTTTGGGATAAGATGATCAAGTAGGATAGGTGGAGTGAGAGGTTATCAAATCAATTGGGCTATGGAGTCTATGAAGTAATTGATATCTCGATAATGAATCGGGGTACATCACAGGGAAAATATAGTGTAGTTAATAGATCTTTAAAGTTTATGTGTGAGGTGAAATTGACATTAAGTTTGGGAACCAAGATAGGGAAAAGGGAAGTTAAGAATCCTTTGTCAAATACCTATGAACAAAGAGATATTGAATATTGATAAGCAAAAGATACTGGTTATGAGATAGGGCACACCATTTACTCAATAACTATACTTTTAAACAAATACAAATTCAAGATATACAGTCTAGTGGAGCAAATGAAGTAAGACAACTTGTCTAACTTCAATGATTCTACTTTCAACATTTGAAAACATATAAGAGACAAATAGCATCAATAAATGAAGAGGGAATGCCTAAACATCATTCATTAAAATATAAAGAACTTTTAGGCAAATTGATAAGAATATACAAAGGGCAAGATCGAAACAAGACCTCTTTGGCTTAACCTAATCAATCAATACATCAAAGGGAGATTTCAAGACAGAGTTTAGATAGCATAAAAAAAGCATGGCTTACCATGAATCATGTTTGTAAACTAGAATATTAATCCAATAATGAAATATACAAGCTTAGGTGGGCCTAAGGAGCAACTAAGAATTCCATAAACTAACCCAGCAGAAGAAAAAATGAAGACAATAAAAAACAGGAGGACTGAGGTGCCTCTAACTACATTTCTCATCCTATACTCTTCTGATCTATTGCAATATAGAAAGATGGACATATGAAAAACAAGAAAAAACATGAAAAAATGAGAGATATTTCACCATTAACTAAACTCAGGAATCCTGCAAGCAAGCCTTCATCATTATCAGCCAAGGCAAATCATCCACAAGCTCCACAACACTAGATTGTTCTTCAACTTCCAAAAACCATGTATTGCTCTTAAACACATCAAATCCCTAACGGTTACAATGAATCCTCATGCATTATATAACAAGCACGGAAGAGGAAATCATAATAGAGCATCTAGAAGCCTATTGGCCAACAAGAAATATCGTAACTTGTCCTTGAGGCCTTACAAGGCCCAAGGCACAAAAATATCTAACAAATATCTTTTCTGGCCATATATAGAAATTTAATTGAATTTTAGGCCCTAAAAAGCATATAATAACTTTCTAAATGCACATTTTTCCTTGTCAACCACACGAGCACAGCACACTGTGTCAAAATTTGAAATTATGCCACGAGCGCAACACAAAGACAGGAAAAATAGGTCTTTTTGAAGCAGTGCTTTGGAGGCCTTCTCGATGTCGGAAAAGGCTTCGTGATGGCTCGTTGGAAATCCCTTGAAGTATAATTTCCAGATATAAATTTATTTCTTCAATATGACATCTAAAACCTATCCAAAAAGTGAAAAATACAAGACTACCAGGAGCGCAACACATGCTCAGAAAAGCGGGCAGAATGGTGAAAAAATGAGTGTTTTTTACCCTTTTGGGGGACTGAAACAACTCCAATTGAGCTGAAAATTGGTGAGCATGCTCCTCTCATGATGAGGAATCCAAAAATGTAAGCCTTTCCTCTTGAATATGCCCTGGGAAAAAGCGCGGCACGGGGTGTGCTGCGCTCCTAGCCTCAAAATTTGCAAAAAAATAAAAACTTGTTCAATTTCTCCCAAATTTGGTAAGTAGGTGCCTCATGGGTCCTGGGAGACCTGTAAAGAATATTGGGCTAAGATTCCAAGCCTAGCTCGGTATTTTTCCTCTTTTGGTTCCAGTATCTTGCCTTGAGCCTTCTTCAATTTGACCCTTGCAAATTGATTTCTTTGGGCATAACGCTTGGTCATTCTTCTTTGTAACTGCAAGTCTTTATTAGTCTTGTCCAATGGCTGAGCTGATGTAGATAGAAAAGTCCCTTGCCTCTTTGAGGCAGAAAAAATTTTCCTTGATCCTCTTTATTTCTATCTTCTTCCATGTCCCTTACACTATCATCTTCCATACTTATATCATCATCATTTTCATTATCATTTTCTGTGTTGTCATGATTAGAGGTGTCCTCATCATGGCTTGATACATTTTCATCTTCATGACTGTCCTCCTCTTAATTATTTGACCCATTGTGTTAACTTTCAAACTTTGCCTTTGTATCACTTCTTTGTTCATGAGCACTGTCATGATCTTCTTCTTCACCATAGCTATCACTTTCTGCCTCATTATGTGTGTCTATACCCACACTAATTAGCCCACTGTTTTCTTTGTTTTGTTTATGGTCTTCGCTTTCTAACTCAGCCTCTGTTTCATATCTTGCATTATATTCATTTTTTCTATGTTCATTGTCCTTGTCTTCAAAAATTGTTCCTTCCCTATCACTGCTTTCATTTGTACCTTCTTCACTGTTTGAATTTTCCTTACTGTCATGCACACTGTCTTTTTCTTCTAAATCTGCCTTTGTCTCTTGGCTGTTATCTCTATTTTTATCACTGCCCATTTTATCATTGTCATTAGGTTCATTTTTTTCATCTTTATAATCATTATTTTGATCATCAAAGCCTACCTTTGTCCTTGGGTTGTTATCATTTTAATTTTCTGTGAGGTCACTGCCTTCTTCTACACTATTTTCATCTTTATAATCATTGTTTTTACCATCAGAATTTTCCTTTGTTCCTTGGTTGTCACCTCCATCTTTGTCATCATAATTTGTCTCTATTTTCTCATCATCTTCAGCCTTTGTGTTATCTTTACTATCACTGACCTTGTCTTATTGTTCACTTTCTAGCTCACTGTTTTTGTTTATCAGAACTTTCCTCTTCATCATTTCTTGCATCTTGATCATTTTTACCTTTAGGCAATAGAAAAATATGGAAAAAGCCTAAATACCTCTTAAAACTCTGACAGTTGAACTAAAATTTCATAGGAGTGTAGCATGGGTCAGTTTGGGTGCCTTCTGTGCATCGTTGGGCGGCTTCTGCATGCTGCATGCCTAGGAGCGCAACACAGGGATTCTCTACACGTTGCACACCCAGGAGCGTAGCACAAGCATTCCTGCAAGCTGAGTCGGGTGGATGGAAGCTCTGTAAACCCTGTCGGGCAACTCTTGAATGGATAGGAGTGCAACGGGTCACCTGCTGCATGCTGCCATGTTTGCTCTGGGCGGAGACTACATGCACTCTCGTGTGTGCCCGGGTAGCCCTGAATGCGTAGGAGCACAGTGCGAGTCAGTCGAGTGCCTCCTAAACACACTGTTGAGTGCCCTGGGTGGAGACTGCATGCAGTTTTTCCTACAGGCGCACAATGCCATTATACAACAGCATAGTGCTGCATAGAAAAATACACTGGTAGGTGAGACAGGAGCGCAGCGCAATAATTCTTTGCCCGAAAAATTCTGCCAGAAAACTTGTTTTCAGTGCTTGGAGTTTTTCTCCCTTTCTTAGCATATGAAAATGATTTTGAATGATAATTCTGCCTTTTATACCCTTTGGGAGAAATAATTTGGGGAAAAAACCCACTTTTCTAATGTTTTTCTCTTTGGTCTTTTTACCTTTGCTGACATTTATTTTTCTCTTTTGCAGGTAATGTCATAAAAAACATTGTTTTTACCCTTACACTTTCTTTGGAGTTTGGTACTTTTTAAACCCCCAGCAAACTGGTGATTAGCTTGTTTTCTCCATTTTGTCATTTTGAGCTCATGATTTGTTCATTGTCATTTCCCTCATCATTACTACTTTCATCATCATTTGAATGTTCCTTACTGTCAAGCATACTGTCTTTCAACCCTGACATAAGAATTTTTTGAAAAATGATTGGCACTTCTTGTGGAATAATGTGAAGATGGTGAGTGAGATGGTGAGGTTGTAATGATGTCAAGGCTCAGTAGTGTGGAGACCAAGTATTTCTTTTAGGATTTTACTTCCTTCTCTAAACTCACCCTTCAATTTTCTTTATAATCATATTTTTAGAAAAATAGGAAAAGGTGGAAAAAAGCTTTAAATACCTCTCAAAATATTCTTATAGCTAAAACAACAAGCTCAAAAAACATTGTGGGCAAGTTGGGCACCTTATACACGTCATTGGGAAACTTCTTCACACCGCAAGCCTAAGAGCATAGCATGGGCACTCTCTGCACACAGAGTCGGGTCTTCCTAGGCAGCCCTGAATGCACAGGAGTGCAACACAGGCTGTCGGGTCCTCCTGGGCAGCCCTGAACGCATAGAAATGCAGAACCACCTCCCAAGAGCGTAGCACCATTTTTTAAAGGGAATTTGGAGGCCTTCTCGGTGTCGGAATTGGGCCTGTGATAGCATGTTTGAAATATTGACTTGTATACTTTCCAAATATACAATTTTGTTCCTGGTTGAAGTAGATGTACCTTGTCAAAAGTTGATTTTCCCAATACTGGGAAAAATGTGTTGAATGAAGGTGCAGAAATGCAGAGTGCTATTGCAGACCACTTTTGGATGCCTTCCTCAAATAAAAATTGATCTCATGATGGCTCATTGGAATTATCTTCAGGTCTAGTTGTCATTTGACTCATCAAGGAAGTCATTTGGGCACTCTAGCTGTGAGAAAAACTATTTTTCCCAAGATCACTCCAGCAATGCAGAAATTCTCCTGGGACACCTGTATGTTTGAAATTGCTCCTAAAACATGATACCTGTGTAAAACCTAAAGGATATTTTTATTCTTTGGCCTATTATGGACAAACACCTCTCTCACTTTTGTCAAATTCATCTCTGTTGGGTCAGAAATACATTTTGAAGCAAAATTGGCCCTGGGTGTGACACATGGCTTGTCTCTTGGAAAGAATTCCTGGAAAAAGATGGAAGCATGATGTTTATGAGTTGGTATAGCTTCATTATTTCTGATATGACCTACCATATGGATCCTTTTCTCTTATGCCTTATTTTCATAGCAAACCCTAGCTTAGTTGGAAGATGAAATTAGGGTTTGGTGCAGGGGATTTAGGATTGCCTTGTATAGAGAGGGGAATGAAGGGATTAAGGGTTGTCTAAATTCTTGGGGAAATTTTTGGGGATAGGGATAGATGTTAGAGAGTATGGGGGAAGTGGAATTTCAAGAATTGAGTGAGGGAAAAGGGTCCAAAAGGGCAAATCACAGGCCGCCTATTCTCGCAAAGTGTCAAATTGTAGCAATAGGCTAGGCTTTGTAGAAAAATGATGAGTTTGAGGGATAAGAGGAATGGGAAGTGTTTAAGAAGGTATATTAAGGATAGGAGGAGGTGTAAGATCATCGGGAGACAAGCCTTATTGATTTTTTAACCATGGAGGTCATGAAACCAAGAAAAATTTCCCTAAAAAACCCTAGTTGGATAATGGAGTCATAGGCAAGGGACAAACAGAGTAATGAGATTTATGGGTGTGAAAATGGGACAGAGATGAGAGGCATGAGTCCATTAGGGATCTTCCATGAGTGATAGGCTGACTATGACATTATAGATTAGTAAAATAGTGAAAAAATTATCCTAAGGATAATGAAGGCAGTGAGATTTCTAGACCTCACTAGATTCATGAATTTTGTTTATAGAAATATAGGATAGACATTTAGTCATCTACAAAGGAAAAAAATTACTGATGACTAACAGTGGCTCCACTTGGGGAGGGCAGCTCCTTTTCAGGAGGTGTCCAAAATTGCTGATCTCTTGGTTTATGAAGACCAATGTCTCATCCATTGGGCAGATTTCCTTCTTTTCTTTTGCTGCTGCTTCCCTGAAGTAGTTATTTTGATAATCTGAAAGCATGATTAGCTCAAATTCACTTCTACCTACCCAACCTACTTTCCTAAAATTTTCTCTTCCTTGGGTGCACTTGAACTGGCAAACCCATTGACATCTTTTCTTTTGAAAGCAAAATAGACTATCTACTTCTACACTTATTTCTTCCAAGAGTTCAGATTATGCTAGTGAACTCTTCTTATTCTCTACCTAGACTATTTTATTGTTAAGATTAAGCAGTATTATAGACTTGATTCTCTAAGCTATTGACAAGAAATTTAAAGCATGAATTGAACCAGGATTAGAGAATATGATTCATCATGAGTCATGGTGTCAAGACAAATTGCACAAAAACTTTATTTTCATAAGCAAACAAACTAGAAGGCATGAGGGATATGTTTCATCTTTTTCTAATCATCCCTATCCTTCTCTTTGGTTCATATTTAAGCATGTGGAACCAACATATTTAATTCCTAATCTATTTTCTTTGACAAGTCAAGCTTAAATTATTTGACCAGTATTCTATCACTAACCTATCAACAACAAATTTAAAACATGCTCAGCCATGATTAGGCTAGATGACTGAACAAGACCTTATTTTTAGAACAAGTAGTGGCATTTAGGCTTGCACACTTTTAGTATCACTATTTTTTGGGTATGGGGATGTACCTTCTTTCAAATCTGCCCTCTTTTTCCATTTCTATGTGTTTTTGTGTTTTTATTTTTCTCAAAACAATTTGAAACTAAAAAGATGATCATAGGGCTGAGATTATTTTGCATGCCTATCTATCCTAATCAAACCTATACATGATAGACATTTATTTGGTGAACTCCCTTTTCCAATATAGCCAGTCAAGTAGATGATTTCATGGGTGATCTTGGTTCAGCTCTTTGAAGATGCTGAAGAAATCAAAAGGCTACTTACACCTCACTTGTGCTTGAATAGTAGTGCCTAAAATTTTCTTTAAACCTTGCATCAAACTGTTCTTGGAAGAAAACACTCCTCTTTTATATTTCTCAAGGAAAACAGCAAATGGATCTTGGAATGATGCCTGATCTTGAAGACTTGAGACATAAGCTTCATTCACGACTACTCCTTATTCTACTTGGCTATGCTTGAGGCTCTTTTGGCAAAGAAAATCCACCTGTTCCTCATGCTCATCTGAATTGGTAGACTCAGCATATATTAAAATTCTATCCTCTAACAAACCTAATATGCTCTGATTGAGTGGGATGAATTCAGTGTGAAGGCCATCATGTTGATTAGTAGGAGTATTTATTGGCAGTAAATTTTCTTGAGAAAGAAGTGCAGCAACTCTTATGAGATTGTAAACTTTCAAGACTTCATCTGCAATTTGAAATTCAATGGGACTTGGTGGTTGCAAATATAAAGATGAAGAGGATTCTGTGTCCCAAATGATTTCCTGATCCCTTTCAAGAAAAGGATTTTTATTAACAACTGGTTCAAGAAACTAATTAGCTTTCCCAACCTCATCATCAAAACTGAAAGACTACTAATTTCAAATCAAATGAAAACTATTTCTGATGGACTGAAGTGAAGTAGACCAAAGGGTCAGAGACTCCTCACTTACTTCTAAACATTCAAGGCTTTCCTCATCAGTGTCATAGGTGACTTGTATTGGCTGATTAATTTTTTCAAGCTGATGATATTGATATTCTTCCCACAAACCAACTATTGATGGCTCTGTGAGGTTAGCTTTTGTTTGGACAACATCATCATCAAAAGACTAATCAAATTTTGGAGAATCATCAACATAAATAATCTCACCAATAAAACATATTGGGTTATTAGTTTGTTCTTCTTTGAACTAATCTATAAGTTTACTTTCTGATGTATGGTAGATGGCATTACTAGGAGGAGGAACAGAAATGTTTTGTTCATGTGAAAGTTTAGAGGCTGGATGTGTGTTTATCACCTGATTTATTTCATCTTCAGTTAAAGGAGGAGGCATTTTTCTCTTCCTTTGGATAATACTACAACAGTTCTCTTTCTCTTGTGAAGGCTGGTTTTGAGACTGAATGTCTTCTTGAGCCTTACCTAGAAGATATGGTGAACCATCACTTGTGCCTTCAAAGAGATCCTATGGGTTGTCCTCTATTTCTTGATTGGGTTCTTCCTCAACTAACTTCTCTATGTTGTCATGATAGCTACCTTGAGAATGAAATGCATGGAGTTATTCTAATAAATCTTCAAGATGCCAATTTCCTAAATACTTATCAATGTTCACAAGGTATTGTATGAAGTCTTCAGATTGATCACAACAATTTTCAGCTAATGATAGAGATGGAAAATACCCTATATAGTGTTTATAAAATACCTTGTGGAAATCCTTCAAAGAAAATAAGATGCCAGGTTCTAGCCATGCATACCAATTTCTTTCCTTACCTTCTAATGTTGGCATAAAAATTTTCATGAGGTAGTCCTCGTGCCATTCAACCTTTAACCTCCATTGTATATGACATTTGATGAGATGTAACAAGGGGTCATCAACTTTTTCATCTTGAAATATAGGTAGGTTTTTTATCCAAATTATTTCAGGCATTTTGTGTGGGAATCCAGAGATATGATCTCTACTCATTGGAGCATGTCTCCTTTGTATCCTTGGATCCATGTTTGTAAATCAGAAAGGGTCACTGAATCTTTTCAACTAGTCTAGAGTTCTCTACTAGTGGATTCTTTAGGTCTATTGAGAGTTGTGGAGTCACCATGTGGAAGATTTGAACTTTGCTTTCCACCATCAGCATGATTAGGATTTCTCAATGCATTTCCAGGGGGGTCTATGAGAACTTAGTGGAGTAGTAGGCCTACTCGAAGCTAGTGGAGTCGCCAGGTGGATATTTTTTGTTGTTTTAAGGATGTATGTTTATGGTCCACCACCAATAATTGACAAAAAACCAATCTACGAATGTTTTGGGGTTTTCTAAGTTCTCTTAAGTAGCCCTAAGGTTTGTGAGAGTGTCCTATAACTGAGTCATCATTTTTCTAGGATGGTGAAACAACTAGATTCTACTCTTTGGCTATTAACTTGAGTTCTCTATGATTTGGTGAAGGTTTCTAAAGTCCTAAGGGATACTTAGATTGTCACTGACATCAGAGTTTGCATTATGATCACCATTGTGTTAGTGATAGCGATGAAGTAGCTATAAATCATAGGATACTGTTTAATCAAGGGATTATGGAGTCTTAAGGGGTACTTAGATTTTCACTAACTCAGAAAGTCCCACCATGATTGCCATTATGTTAGTGTCCTGTTATTTGGCAGATTGGTAAAACAAATGACAGGGTAACATCAGAATAGTCTTTGGAGTCCTAGGACCTAGTCTTCCTGGACTCAGAGAGGGCTCTCTCTATTATGTGAAGGACGTGAGCTTGTTCGCTTTGGATGGTTGATTTTAGGCTAGTTGTTAAGTGTAGGTTTGTCGTTTGTTTTTTTTCGGGTAAGATGATCAAGTAGGATAGGTGGAGTGAGAGGTTATCAAATCAATTGGGCTATAGAGTCTATGAAGTCATTTATATCTCGATAATTAATCGGGGTACATCACAGGGAAAATCTAGTGTAGCTAATGGATCTTTAAATTTTATGTGTGAGATGAAATAGACATTAAGTTTTGGAACCAAGGTAGGGAAAAGGGCAGTTAAGATTCCTTTGTCAAATACCTATGAACAGAGAGATCTTGAATACTGATAAGAAAAAGCTACTGGTTATCAGATAGGGTACACTATTTACTCAATAAATATAATTTTAAACAAATACACATTCAAGATATACAATCTAATGGAGCAAATGAAGTAAGACAACTTATCTCACTTCAATGATTCTACTTTCAAGATTTGAAGACATATAAGAGACAAATATGATCAATAAATGAAGAGGGGATTCCTAAACATCATTCGTTAAACTATAAATAACTTTGAGGAAAAATGATAAGCATATACAAAGGACGAGATCGAAACAGGAACTCTTTGGCTTAACCTAATCAATCAATAGATCAAAGAGAGCTTTCAAGACAGAGTTTAGATAACATAAAACAAGCAGGGCTTACCATGAATCATGTTTGTAAACTAGAATATTAATCCAATGATGAAATAGACAAGCTTAGGTGGGCCTAAGGAGCAACTAATAATTCCTTAAACTAACCCATCAGAAGAAAACATGAAGACCATGGCAAACAGAGGACTGAGGTGCCTCTAACAACATTTATCATCCTATACTCTTCTGAGCTATTGAAATATATAAATATGTACATATGGAAAACAAGAAAAAACATGAAAAAATGAGACATACTTCACCATTAACTAAACTCAGGAATCTTGCAAGCGAGCCTTCATCATTATCAACCAAGGCAAATCATCCACAAGCTCCACAACACTAGATTGTTCTTCAACTTCCAAAAACCTTGTATTTCTCTTAAACACATCAAAGCCCCAACTGTTACAATGAATCCTCATGCCTTATATAACAAGGAAGGAAGAGGAAAGCCTAATAGAGCATCTAGAAGCCTATTGGCCAACAAGAAATATCCTAACTTGTCCTTGAGGCCTTGCAATGCCCAAGGCATAAAAATATCTAACAAATATCTTTTCCGGCCATATATAGCAATTAAATTGACATTTAGACCCTGTCAAGCATATAATAACTTTCTAAATGCACATTCTACCTTGTCAACCATAGGAGCACAGCACACTGTGTCAAAATTTGAAATTATGCCAGGAGCGCAGCGTAGAGACAAGAAAAATAAGTATTTTTGCAGCAATGTATTGGAGGCCTTCTCGATGTCAGAAAAGCTCTGTGACGGCTCATTGGAAAGCCCTTGAAGTATAATTTCTAAATATACCTTTATTTCTTCAATATTACCTCTTCAACTTGTCAAAAAATTGAAAATTCCAAGACTTCTAGGAGCATAGCACATGCTCAGAAAAGTGGGCAGAAAGGTGAAAAAATGAGTGTTTTTAACCCTTTTGGGGGACCAAAACAAATCCAATTGAGCAGAAAATTGGTGAGAATGTTCCTCTCATGATGGGGAATCCAAAAATTTAAGCCTTTCCTCTTGAATATACCCTGGGAAAAAGCACAGCACAAGGTGTGGTGTGCTCCTAGCCTCAAAATTTGCAAAAAAACAAAAGCTTGTTCAATTTCTCCCAAATTCGGTAGGTAGGTGCCTCATGGGTCCTAGGAGACCTGTAGAGAAGCTTGGGCTAATATTACAAGCCTAGCTTGGTCTTTTTCCTCCTTTGGTTCTGGGAGCTTGCCTTGAGCCTTCTTCAATTTGACCCTTGCAAATTGATTTCTTTGGGGATAATGCTTGGTCATTCTTCTTTGTAACTCCAAGTCTTTATTAGCCTTGTCCAGTGGCTGAGTTGATGTAGATAGAAAAGTATCTTCTTGGAGGCAACAAACATTTACCTTGATCCTCTTTATTTTTATCTTCTTCCATGTCCCTTACACTGTCATCTTCCATACTTACATCATCATCATTTTGATTGTCATTTTCTGTGTTGTCATGATTAGAGGTGTCCTCATCATGGCTTTATGCATTTTCATCTTCATGACTGTCCTCCTCTTCATTATTTGACCCATTGTGTTCACTTTAAAACTCTTCCTTTGTATCACTACTTTGCTCATGAGCATTGTCATGATCATCTTCTTCATCATAGATGTCACTTTCTACCTCATTATGTGTGTCTATACCCACACTGATCATCCCACTATTTTCTTTGTTTTGTCTATGGTCTTCACTTTCTAACTCAGGCTATGTTTCATAGCTTGCATTATCTTCATTTTTGCTATGTTTACTGTCCTTGTCTTCAGAAATTGTTCCTTCCCTATCACTGCTTTCATATGTACCTTCTTCACTATTTGAATTTTCCTTACTATCATGCACAGTGTCTTCTTCTTCTAAATCTGCCTTTGTCTCTTGGCTGCTATCTCCATTTTTATCACTGCCCATTTTATCACTGTCATTAGGCTCATTGTTTTCATATTTATAATCATTATTTTGATTATCAAAGCCTACCTATGTCCTTGGGCTATTATCATTTTCCTTTTCTGTGGGGTCACTGCCTTCTTCTACATTGTTTTCATCTTTATAATCATTTTTTTTACCATTAGAATCTGCCTTTGTTCCATGGTTGTCACCTCCATCTTTGTCATCATAATTTGTCTCTGCTTTCTCATCATCTTCAGCCTTTGTGTTATCTTTACTATCACTGACCTTTTCTTCTTGTTCACTTCCTAGCTCACTATTTTTTTTTCTTCAGAACTTTCCTCTTCATCATTTCTTGCATCTTGATCATTTTTACCTTTAGGCAATAGAAAAATATGGAAAAAGCCTAAATACCTGTTAATACTCCCACAACTGAAGTAAAATTGCACAGGAGTGTAGCATGGGTCAGTTTGGGTGCCTTCTACACGTCGTTGGGCAGCTTCTGCACATTGCACACCCAGGAGCGCAGCACGGGCACTCTTGCATGCTGAGTTGGGTGGCTGGCAGCTCTGTAAACCATGTCGGGCAACTCCTGAATGGCTAGGAGCGGAGCGGGTCACCTGTTGCACATTGTCGTGTTTTCTCTGGGCGGAGACTGCACGCACTGTCGTGTGTGCCCAAGCGGCCCTGAATGCATAGGAGCGCAACATGGGTCAATCGGGCACCTCTTGAACACATTATCGAGTGCACTGGGTGGAGACTGCATGCAATTTTTCCTATAGGTGTGTAGCACCATTGTACAAGAGTGTAGCACTGCGTAGAAAAATACACTGGGAGGCGAAATAGGAGCACAACGCAGTTTTACAGGAGCGCAAAACGATAATTATTTACCTGAAAAACTCTGCCATAAAACTTTTTTTCAGTGCTTGGATTTTTTCTCCCTTTCGTAGCATATGAAAATGATTTTGAATGATAACTCTATCTTTTATACCCTTTGGGAGAAATAATTTGGGGAAAAAACCTACCTGTCTAATGTTTTTCCCTTTGGTCTTTTTACCTTTGCTAACATTTCTTTTTCTCTTTTGCAGGTAGTGTCATAGAAAACATTGTTTTTCCCCTTACAATTTCTTTGGAGTTTGGTACTTTTTAAACCCCCAACAAACTGGTGATTAGCTTGGTTTCTCCATTTTGTCAGTTTAATATTATGATTTGTTCAATTTCATTGCCCTCATCATTACTGCTTTCATCACTATTTGAATGTTCCTTACTATCATGCATATTGTCTTTCACCCCTGCCTTAAGAATTTTTTGAAAAAGGATTGGCACTGCTTGTGGAATGATGTGAAGATGGTGAGTGAGATGGTGAGGTTGTAATGATGTCAAGGCTCAACAGTGTGGAGACCAAGAATTTATTTTAGGATTTTAATTCCTTCTATAAAATCACCCTTCAATTTTCTTTATAATCATGTTTTTAGAAAAATAGGAAAAGGTGGAAAAAATATTTAAATACCTCTCAAAATATTCCTACAGTTGAAACAACAGGCTCAAAAAATATCGTGGGCAAGTCGAGCACCTTCTACACGTAATTGGGTAGCTTCTGCATGTTGTACACCCAGGAGAATGACATGGGCACTCTCTACATGTGGATTCAGGTCTTCCTGGGCAACGCTGAATTCATAGGAGCACAGCACAGGCTGTTGGGTCCTCCTCGGCAGCCCCGAATGCATAGGAGCACAGCACCACCTCCCAGGAGAGAAACACCATTTTGTAGAGGGAATTTGGAGGTTTTCCCGGTGTCGGAATTGGGCCCGTGATAGCTCGTTGGAAATTTTTTATTTTATACTTTCCAAATATACAATTTTTTTCTTGATTGAATTAGACTTACCTTATCAAAAGTTGATTTTCCCATGACTAGGAAAAAAGTGTTGAATGATGGTGCAGAAATGCAGAGTGCTGTTGCAGACCACTTTTGGATGCCTTTCTCAAACACAAATTGAGATAATTATGGCTCATTAGAAATATATTCAAGTATATTTTTCATTTTACTCATTAAGAAAGTCATTTGGGCACTGCATCTATGAGAAAACCTAATTTTCCCAACGTCACTCCAGCAGTACAGAAATTCTCCTGGGACACCTGTATTTTTGACATTGTTCCTAAACCATGATACCTGTGTAAGAACTGAAGGATTTATTTATTCTTGGGCCTATGATGGAAAAAAACCTCTCTCATTGTTGTCAAACTCATCTTTTTTAGGTCAGAAACATAGTTTGAAGAAAAACTAGCCCTGGGTGTGACACATGGCTTGTCTCTTGGAAATAATTCCTAGAAAAAGATGGGAGAATGATGTATATGAGGTGGTATGGATTCATGATTGCTGATATGACCTACCATATGGATCCTTTTATCTTATGCCTCCTTTTCATAGCAAACCCTAGCTTAGTTGGAAGTGGAAATTAGGGTTTGGTGTAGGGGATTTAGGACTTCCTTGTAGAGAGAGGGGAATGAAGGGGTTAAGGGTTGTCTAAATTATTGGGGAAATTTTTGGGGATAGGGATAGATGTTATAGAGTAGAGGGGAGTGGAATTTCAAGAATTGAGTGAGGGGAAAGGGTCCAAAAGGGAAAAACATAGGCCTAGTCTCGAAAAGTGTCAAACTGTAGCAATAGGCTAGGCTTTGTAGAAAAATGATGAGTTTGAGGGATAAGAGTGATGGGAAGTGTTTATGAAGGTATATTAAGGATAGGAGGAGGTTTAAGAGCATCAGGATACAAGCCTTGTTGATTTTTTAACCATGGAGGTCATGAAACCAAGAAAAATTTCCCTAAAAAACCCTAGTTGGATAATGGAGTCATCGGCAAGGGAGAAACAGAGTAATGAGATTTATGGGTGTGAAAATGGGATAGAGATGAGAGGCATGAATCCATGAGGGATATTCCATGAGTGATAGGCTGACTATGACATGATAGAGTAGTAAAACAGTGAAAATTTTATCTTAAGGATAATGAAGGCAGTGAGATTTCTGGAACTCACAAGATTCATGAATTTTGTTTCTAGAAATCTAGGATAGACATTTAGTCATCTACGAAGGCAGTAAGTTACTGATGAATAAAAAATCCAAGATTCAACTTTCTTTATAATCCTACCTTTAGAAAAATAGGAATATGTGGGAGAAGCTTAAATACCTCTCAAAATATCTCCACAGATGAAGAAACAAGCACAAAACATATTATGGACAAGACGGGTGCCTCCTGCACGAATGGTTGGGCAGCTCCTGAATAGATAGGAGCGCAACACGGGTGCCTCCTGCACGCGTTGTCAGGCAGTGCTGAATGGGTGGTTGTGTGTGTGCCCAGGCGGTCCTAAACGTGGCCGGGTAACCTCCTACACACAGTTGTGTGCCTCCTGGGCGGCCTTGAACGTGTTTGGGACACCTCCTGCACACAGTTGTGTGGCTCCTGGGCGACCCTGAACGTGTTTGGGTCACCTCCTGCACGTATTCGTGTGCCCCTAGGAAGCCTTGAATGAGTTGTCGTGTGTGCCTGGGTGGCCCTGAACGTGTAGGAGCACAACACGAGTCAGTTGGGTGCCTCATGAACGCACTGTCGAGTGCCTTGGGTGGAGGCTACATGTAGTTGTTTCTACAAGCGCATGGCACCTTTTTACAGGAGCGCAACGCCATTTTGAGAAATGTATGGGCAGTCTGTATAGGAGCATAGCACAAACTCACATGAGTGCAACACTCGAAATTTCTGCTCGAAACTCTGTTAGGAATTTTTTGAAAAACTTGAAAACCCTCAACTCTTTTGCAAATAACCAAATGGTGAATGGGAGATGTTTGCTTGGGTTGCTTTTATACTCTTTTGAAAAAAATTAAAGATACAAACCCACTTTACTAAGGTTATTTTTTGGTTCTCTCCCTTACTAATATGCCCCTTTTCCTTTTGCAGATAGTGTCATAAAAAGCAGTGTTTTTTGAACCTTTCATTCTTTTTAGGAGTTTGGCACCTTTTCAAAAACCCTTGGCAAACTGGTGATTTTTCTTGGTTTCTCCATTTTAACATATTGAACCTACGCATCTCAGTCCTTTTTCGCCCCCTAGTGAAAGCTTGCCAAATGGTTCATTATATTCTCTTGATGATTTACATAATGTATTTTATGACATGTGTAAAGTGTGTCATCCCTCTTTATTGATGGTCAAAGACTGTTGTAAACACTCTGAGAGTTTTATTGAATATTTGGAGAATTTTTATGAAGATGATGAGTTCATGGATGAGGAAATTTTAGAGGCCCTTCATGACAATACCTTTCATCAAAAAGAAGAACACCAAGAAGAAAGGTTAACATCTCCCTTGGATGAAAATGAAACCCAGCAGGAATTTACTGATGAAAATCATGTCATATCCTCTAACTTTGAGGAAAATTTGCACCAGGTTTGTGAATCCCTTGATCATCAGGAAAATGAGAATCAGTTCAAACAACAAGAGGAAATATTGGAAAATTTTTGCTACAATCCTCAGGTACAGGAAAAGTTTTATTCTTCATGTCATTTCTTGCATCAGCCTATATCAAATGATGATTACATTAATGAATAAGTGAGTAAAATTTTTTCTTTACCATTGTCTTCTAATCTGAAATCATTTGAGTGCAAGTCAGAGGATAAGTTTCAGTTTGTGGATGAAGTTGCAGGGAACATTGAAAAGGACATTCAAGTTTCAAAAGATAAAATTCAATCTCATAGTATTCATGATCAAGATTAGTCTTTTCAAATGATTTTAATGCCAAAACACAAAGAGAGGGTGTTGCTACCTTTCTTCTTAAAGATGGAGGAAGAATACACTGTTTTTGTAAATCAGTTTGAAAAGCAGTTTAAAAGCACACAACTGAAGTCTTATGCGGTTGATCAAAGTATGGGTGAGTTATCAAAAGCTGCAAAATATCATGAGAAGCATCAAATTGACCATGTTTTCTTTGAACCTATAACTGAATATATGGCAAAGATTTTCACGCCAGTGTTTCATTTTCATTTTCATTATGAAAATCAGATACATTATAAGTTGTTTTGGTCATCTCAGCATCATGTTCACTTTTGGTTCAAGCACAGTCAAGAGATTGAAGTGTCAGATCAGATTGATGATTGGCTCATTGGAAATTTCATATTTATTGAGCTAAAATGGAGTTTTTAGCTGCTAGGGTAGGTAGGAGTATGCAAATAAGCTCAAGGTTGACTGAGCATTTTTATTAGGTACAGTTTGAAGTAGACTAGACAGAATTTCAGATTTTTATTCTAAAGGATGGATAGCAGCACTGGAGCTACCAGTTCTTAGTATACCATAGGGGCAAACTATCCAAAGTGGAGCCACTGTTATCACCATAAAAAAAAAAAATTCTAAACTTTGGAAAGTTTTCCTTATCTCTAGTCATGGTCTTAAATAGGTTGTAGGTCATTTCATGCTTAAAGGGTTAAGTGATAGGGTAAGAGTCTTAAAAATATCATTTTCATCTCAAAATAAAGTTTAACAACCTTATTTCATGGCCTAAGGGTCCCATATACTATTTTGAAATCATATCTTAAACCACTTGAATTTTTTTTTGGAATTAGCCACAAAACCACGTTTTCGTAAAACAAACAGTGTAAAAAACATGTTTTTTGCTTCGAAAAGGCTGCTATTTTCATAGCGCTTTTCACTGAAAAATACACACTAAGCGCGCTACGAAAATGCAGATTTGTAGGTAATCTTGTTAAATCATCAATTCGTTAAAATTTCGTTAGTTTTTCATTATTAGGTGTCTGATAGGAGTCATTTCTAAGGCATGCAACCATCCAAATCCATCATTTCAAATGCAGGGGTCATCATGATTGGTAATTTCAAATTCGAAAAGGGTTGGTCTCTTGTTTCATTATCTCATGCAAAAAACACTACATGGATGTCCTTTCAAATTTCAAGCTTATGGTAAACTGATACCAAAGCTTCTCTCCTCTTGAAATCAAGCGAGGCTGATAAATCACAGTTTAGAGGAAACACACAGAAATTCAAGGGTAAAGAAGCGAGATTTGTGAGAATGATGAATTTTCAGTTGAGGGCTACTAATAGGAATTTTAAAGGACAGATTGAAGACCTAGAAATACAGCTGACAAAATCTGAAGAGAAGCTATAGCAGGAAATGAAACAGGGTGGTAAAACAGAGGCAGTTTCCAATTTCCATGAAGAGCTTATGGACCTCTCATCACCAATGCCTGAAGGTGACAAAAAAGACAGAGTTTTTCTACTCAAACAGAAAAGACCAGTTATGAGGAGATTGAAGAAAAGTTCAAATTAGCTAATTTTGAAACATTCAACACTGCTAGCCAAGCTATTCGAAGATAAGCATGGAGGTTTAAAGACTAAAAGACAGGAACTTTGTCTCCTGGTTTTTAGGGTAGTTTGGATCATGATAAATAGGGTTACAACAAGGCTGGAGGTATCATCAAAGTCTTAATACTTGAATTTGCAGCTGTCAGTGGAATCATTAAAGGTTTTAAAATGATTGGTGGACATGACACATGTGAAAATTATCTATCCATGATCATAATGTTCGAAAAGATGCAAGGGCTTAATGATGAGCTGGAGAAGACAATTTTGGGTGAAGATCATATTCTTGAAGTCATGTTACTATATTTTTTTGATAAATATCAGCTGTTATGAAGTTTAAAAATATCCAAGGCACTAATTTTGAAGAAATTTTCAAGAAATTTGCTTGCACAGCAGTTTCGTAGTGCGCTACGAAATTGCTAAAGCAGCCTTTCACCATGAAGAGCAAAACCCTATTTTTTGGCTTTAGTAGTAAATTTCAAAGCAGTTTTCGGGCAAAGGAAAATGAATTTTTGAAACATGAAATAAATTTTTCTTCCTAATATCCCTAACTAGACAAACCTCTCTCAGTTTCTTTAAATTCATTATTAAGTGGGAGATACAAGGCTTTCTTTGAAGCCCTATTTTTAGAAAACAGAGTTTTCCTGTTTTACACATGTTTTTCAAAGACTTATTCGGGACAGCAGGAGAAGCATTTCCAAAAAAAAAGAGTTAATTTTATTCCAGACAGAATTAACTACATAAACCTCCTTCATTTTCTGAAAATAAATCATTTATGAGAAGATAAAGGCTCTGTCCCAAGACCTAAGTTTCAGGGAAGAAACAGGAATAATTTGCTAAAGCAGTGTTTTCATCATTTTTCATAACAAATTTTGAAGGAATATTTGTGAGTTTGGTTTTGAAACTTATTTTGGAAGTGCTTCAAGTAAATATAAAGGCTATCATGAAAAAAAATATTGAAATATGTTGAAGAAAGGAGTGAAAACACTGCACTACGAAAAGCGCTACGAAACTGTGCTACTTTTGTAGCGTAGATCTATTTTCAATGTTCTGAAAAGTTCAAAGTAGATTTTTCACAGACGACATGAAGGGATAACTTGGTACATATTTAAATAATGTTCCTAACATCAATTAGCCTCGAATTCATCAGTTAGGAGTGGTCAGAACATCTCAAGAAACCAAAAGGATCCTAAGCCTAAAAACAGGGAAACATGTTTCCTAATTTCTAGGGCAATTTTATCATCAGCAGTAGGGTGACTTTAAGTGAATGGTCAACATCCAAATTCGACCTCATGGAGGAGCAGCTGTCAAAATTAATATTTAATTCGCAGATAAGGTTTTTTTAGTCATAATAATGATTTTTAGTCCTAATTGTATTATGACTCTAGAACAGACAGTTAACTGTCACATGTTATTAATAGGTAGTCTTAGAGTAAATAGGTGTCAATCTAAGATAGAATTCGAATTCCTTTGAAAATGGATCATGGAATCCAATGTTGTAATGACTCTATAAGAGACATGAGGTCAAATTCCTCAAGGTTGGAAATTTTCGTTAATAAGCATACTAGTTTTGTTGTAGCAAAGACTGTGTTTTTATATTAATACAGAGATATTGGTTTCATCACTCAGGATTCAGAAAGGGTTATTGATGTTTGATATTCTCATGGTTTTCCTCTTTCAATTACTTGCAATGGCATGAATTTATGTTACTTATAATTCACTGATGGTGCTCTAACTTCCTTCATATGTTCATGAACTGTGTTTATTTTCTGTCCTACTGTTTTGTTGATGCATCTAAACCCTGAAATGCCCTGACTTCCATATGAAGTTGATATTCATGTTTTGTGAAAACACATTTGAATCCATAAGCCCAATATATTTTTTTTGATTAGTAGTACAACCAATTATCCGTTTTTATTCATTTTACTCATAGATTTAGCCATCTAATATTTATTTGAAAACCATAAACCTATTGAGAGAGCCCTCTCAGCTTGAGGAGGCTAAGCTTCAACTAAAAGTCTGGTTTGAAATAGTTACACTGAGGTAGTCTGACTAGCAGCCTATCAGGACCTATTTTGGTGATAACACTGCCTATGCCCCATATTGCATAAATACTCCAACGTTCTGAACAACATATATTGTGATTTTTGTGCATCTACCACACATAGCACAGAGCAGTGTAGGGCTCTGGATGCCTTGGCGAAACGATTGGACATGCCTTCATATAGAATGAATGAGGCTCCCAGAGGATGAGGAGAAGGCATGAGAGGAGGCCGAGTGGGAGGAAGGGGACAAGTACGATGCTACAACTGTGACCTACAGGGCCACGTAGCTAGGGAATGTCCACTTCCTAGAAGACCCTGGTGCTCTCAGTGCAGGGTTAACACGCATGCAACATAGGACTGCCCAAAGCTCATTAAAATATGGGAAGAAAAAGCCAGACAAAAGGAACAAATCTTGTAATTATAGAGTTGATAATAATAGAGGCTTAAGCTATGTAGAACATGGCCATAGTGACACGAGGAGGCAAAAGAACCAGGGAAGATGCACAAATGATGGACCCGATAAGATTAATAAGGCCAACATCTCCAAATCCAATGTTTAGGCTGAAAAGACAGAAGCAGTTCTTTCAAGTAGTGGAAACATTTACCCAGCTTGGGGGAAGCAAAGGCATTCAATTACCACAAACCAAGGAAGATAATGGGAACCAAGCCAGTTCAGGTACTACAATTGAAGAATGGTTTCGTTTATTTCTAAAAATTGTTAACAATGTGCCAATGCTAGAACAGTTAAATCAGAACCTGGAATGAGTAGTGCAGAAGGCCACAGAGCCAAGGGAGTTAACTAACACAACACATAAATATATACAAAGAGTGAAGAGAAATAAGAGAAGGACAGGAAAAGAGTTCTAGGTGAATCTTAAGTTGTGGGATTCTAAATTAAGGACACAATGTTTGACCTGGGGTCCGATGTAAATATCTTGCCAAGAAAGACATGGGAAGCATTGGGAAATTCAAGGCTAACATGCTTACCAATTCAACTCCGTATGGAAAACCAGTACTGCATTGTGCCCATAGGCAGACTGTAGGAGGTTGAAGTCAATTTTGTGAGAGTAAAGACATACACAGAATTTGAGGTCATCGACATTATGGGGGACAAAGATCCATATCCAGCATTGTTGGGGATCGACTGGGATTTTGAAAATTATGCAGTAATAGATTTAAAGAAGGAACTGTTGATCTTTGAGGATGAAGAAGTCAGAGTCACTTAGCCGCTCGACCCGTATCAAGGTCCCCAATACACCGAGTCTGTTGACAACAGAGAAGATGCTCAGCTTCTTGACCATCTTTATCAAATGACTGCAGGAAAAAGGGAATATTACATCAACCCGATGGTGGGAGGATCTGCAAGTTGGAGAAGCATTCAAATATTAGACTTGGGCTCAGAGATAGCCTGGTATGATTGGCAGTAAGGGGAATATGAGACCAACATAAGAAGATGCACCACCATTAGAAGAATCAATTGGATCGGAACTGAGGTAAGAGATTACCCAACCTTATCTGATATGAATGCTATCAATACTTTCATTACCAAAATAGAAGATAAATTACCAAAGGATCATAGGGTCTCACTCATGTTGGTGGCTTTACAATCCACATCTGCAAGATGGTGGAGTAGCCATTGCAACTCACTGTCGCGATGGGACAAAGTTGCAATAGCACTGAAATCCAGGTTCAAGAGAGAAGAAGAACCACATTTCACTCAAAAATTCCAAGGGGACTCAGACCCCAGAAAGCATTTGAAAGAGTGTGAGGATCAATGGAACATTGCAGGATACCCGCAGGAGTTGTGGGTCCACAAGTTTATACACTCACTGGATGTGATTCCACGAGCCTGGTACCTAATGGAAGAGAGGAAAATGGGAACTAAAACTTGGCAAGAAGTTACGAAGAAATTTACACAGTGCTTCTTATTTGAGGGAAGAAAAAAACTATTCACCCAAGTGTTACATGCCATTAAAAGGGTATTGTTCTTCCCAAAGAATCAGGAGAAGGATGAGCAACCACTCCCGAACCAAAGCATCAGACAGTTGGTAGCATGCAAAAAGATAAACAATGAAATGGATGATGATGATCTAGAGGGACTTAGACATCTGTATTTTGAAGAAACAGAGGGGGAGTAGGATATTCAGGAAGACTCAAAAACCAAAGGAATTCATCTGCTACCACTAAAAACCAAGAAAATGAACATTAGGACTGAAGAAAATCCTAAACTGGCATCAATCATTGATTATTTGGATGCTGAGAAGACCAAGGAAATATTTAGTCTACTACAAGAATATGAGGACTTGTTCCCATCGTCCGTAGCAGACTTGAAAGGAATCAAAGGGGACCTGGGAGAAATGTGTATAATCCTGAAGCCCAATGCAAGACCAATCAAGCACAGACCCTATCGGTTGAATCCAAGGGTAAAGGAAAATGTTAAAGTGGAAATTGACAAAATGCTAAAGGCAGGGTTGATATTCCTGGTGGAGGAGGAAAAATGGGTAAGTCCGATAGTCATACAAAGAAAAAATGATAAGATTGAAATCTGAGTTTGTGTGGACTACAGGAGCTTGAATAATGCCTGCATACATGACCCATTCCCTACTCCATTCAGTGACGAGGTCCTCGACAAAATTGCGAAGAACGAGGCGTATTCCTTTACGGATGGATTCTCAGGATACCATCAGGTACGGATAGCGGAATAATATAAGAAAAAGACAACGTTAACCATTGAATGGGGCTCCTTCGCATATCATGTAATGCCATTCGGTTTGAAGAATGCGCCGGTAGTATTTTCATGCATTGTGATAGAAACATTCCGCGACTACATCCACAAATTCCTGGAGGTTTATATGGACAACTGGACCGTCTACAGCCTATTAAAAGACCATGCAACACTATTGAGAATTATGTTTGATAGGTGTAGACAACTACAGATTTCATTGAACCTAAAGAAGTGCATATTTGCGGTGCCATTTGGGACATTGCTAGGACACGTTGTATGCAAACAAGGATTTTGCATGGATCCAGCAAATGTAGCAATGACAATCAGCATGGAGACTCTAGAAACTGTGAAATAGTTGAGGTCAATGTTATGCCATATAGGTTACTAGAGGTGATTCATCCACAACTACGCAAAGATAACAACCCCATTGGAGAAGCCGTTGCAGAAAGAAAGTTCAACTGGACAAAGAGTTGCGCGATGACCCTAAACACTTTGAAGGAAAAGTTGGCGAGTGCACCAATATTGGTTCATCCAGATTAGGACAAGAAATTTCATGTCCACATCGATGCTTCAAGCATCGCACTTGGAGCAGTTCTAGCCCAACCAGGGGACACTATAGTTGATCACCCAGTGTACTTTGCAAGTCGAAAATTATCAATAGTGGAATGAAGCTACACCACGACAAAGCAGGAAGCATTAGCAATGGTGTATTCCCTTCAAAATTTCTGCCACTACCTGTTGGGAGGTATGTTCAATTTTTTCATATACCATTCAGCTTTAAAGTACCTGGTAAACAAACTGGTCTTAGAGGGAAGGATCTGCATATGGCTCTTACTCTTCCAGGAGTTCACCTTTGAGGTGATCGTCAAACCCAGGAGACTGAATGTGGGGCCAAACCACCTATCAAGGTTGAAAAACGAGGAAAATGAAGGGTCCCTAGATGATCAGCTGCCTGATGTTGATCTTTTTCGAGTAGAAGCCATCCCAGAATACTTGGACCAAATAGCAACCTACCTAAGAACAAGAAAGTGCCCAAAATAATATACCGCAGTACAGAAAAGACACCTAGTAGTCCGAGCAGTAGAGTGCCAACTCATTACAGGACACCTGTATAAGATGGGGCTAGACTGGATTTTACGAAGATGCGTTCTAGACCACGAGAGGGAAGCTGTACTGTGGGAGTTCCACTCTAGAGTTGCAGGAGGAAATTTAGGAGTTAAACTGACGGCTAGGAAAGTACTAGAGGTGGGTTTACGGTGGCCTACAGTACACATTGACAGTAAGGCGTTCGTAAAGAAATGTGATGTTTTCCAGAGGATGGGACGTCCATCACATAGAAACGAGCTTCCACTGCATCCAGTAAAATCACTGCAACCATTCAAGAAATGGGCAGTCAATTTTATAGGCCCGATTGCACTGGATCCAAGACACTCACAAGCCCAGTATATCATCACAGCAACAAACTATTTTACAAGATGGGCAGAGGCAATGCCATTGAAGGATTGCACAGCCGAAATAGTGGCACAGTTCATATTTGAAAACATAATCAGTAGGTTTGGTTGCTTGAAAAGTCTGACAAGTGATCAAAGTACGCATTTCATCAATGCTACCATTAAATCCCTGCTCGAAAGCTTCATGGTACAGCATCATAAGAGCAGCCCTTACCATCCACAAGCCAGTGGAATGGTAGAATAATTCAACAAGATCCTAGAGAAGGGCTTAACGAATATCTATAATGCTCAACGAGACGACTGGGACGAACATATACCAACGACCTTGTGGGCATACAAAACGACTGTCAAGAGGCTCAATAACGAAACGTTGTTCTAGCTCATGTACGGGAGAGAAGTCGTAGTACCAGTAGAGTTTTTCATACCCAGCCTTCTAATCGCAACCTTACTACAACTATCAGAGGAAGAATCGCTAAAGGAAAGGTTACAGGAACTACAGGCACTGGAAGAAGACAGGTGTTTAGCAGAATTCCACCAAACTGTCTAGAAATAAAGACAAAAAGTGTGGCACGACCACCATATCAAGTGTAAAACTTTCAAGGTTGGTGAAAAAGTTTTACTCTATGATAATAAGTACCAGAATTTCCTAGGAAAACTGCAAATGCATTGGCTAGGACCATACCACGTAATCAAAATCAAAGATTCAGGAGCAGTTCGGTTAGCACAACTGGATGCCCAGATACTGCCAGGATGGGTGAATGGTGCACGCCTGAAACCCTACCATGAGTAAGTTCCACGTTTCATTTTTAATAACCCTCACAACCAAGAGGAGTCAGTAGGGTAGATTAGACTAGATTAGATAGAGTCAATAACTCTCTCGCACCCGAGAAGAGATTAGATAGGATTCCCAATAAAGAAATTTTGTATCACAAGAAAAATTCAATGTTGCATTGTAGATACCACAATGCAACCAATTGTGGTCGGGGGGTAGTGTCCAGCGTATCATCCACGTCAGAAGGAAAAGCATGTCGAACATCATTCCATCATCATTACTCATAGTACCCATGTCAGTGCGTAGGATTACCTAGATTTGAAAAATAATTGCCATAATTAGCATCATCCATACTGCAATAAACTTTCCATAATAAGCCATAATCATCACCTATCAAGTCTACGCAAACCCCGAAGCCACAGTCAGCTTTGTCAGAACCCACCTCTTCCCGGTAATTAATCACACGATTATAGCCACCACGAGGGAAGGCAGGGATAATTAATTATTTATGGGGTCTTATCAACCTCATGCGTGTCAGTTACTTACATAACCTGCATGAAAGAAAGCACGAGAATGCCAGATAAGTCTGAGTTAGAACCAGAAATAGAAAACGTAGCAAGGGAAACATCACCAGAGAAAGAGCCGGGGGTTGTCCAGAAGCAGGAATTCATAAGGAAAGAGGAGGAATAGCTCTGCAAGTGTACCAGAGAAGATCTAAAATGACTAGGGTAGTACCAACAGTTGTTGAGCTGAGCTCGATGAAAGGATTCAAAAGATGGAATCCCTAGTAGGAAAATATGATAGCGCCTCATTGATTGATACCGACCTAACAGACTCCTTCCAGTTTCCAGCAATGAAGAAACAGGTCTACATGGAGAATTATGCTACAAAAGTGGGACAGGAAGCAACAAGAGTACTTCCAGAGTTCAAAGGTGTTTAGAAATCCACCATACTAAACCTAAGGAACCTGCCAATGTTTGGCATTACAGGGACTGCGATGTAGTGCACCAAGTTTTTGCTGAGCAGAATTCACAATGGGTCATTGTGGCTGGGAAGAGAAATCCCAATTCATGTGGAAGACATTCATATATTGACTGGGTTGTCACAAGAAGGGAGAGACGTCTCCACGGCTTTCCAGACTATGTCCAAGAGAGCGAAGAAAGCAGGGGATGGTGACTACTACCGGAAGTACGACACCAAGAGAGGGGGAAAAAGAGCCAAGATAGACTTAATCAACAACCCAACGATCAAGTTTTCCTGTTATTTAATTGTAAGAAAAACAATGAGACACTACACTAAAGGGGAATGTACACTAGATACTATCTCAGTTGCAGAGCATTGTCTCTAGGGGGCACAACTGAACTGGTGCTCATTTTTGCTCAATGAGTTATTCGTGGCATGTGAGGAAAAATATAAGAGGGCCACAGGATTCATCTATGGTTACCTTATAATGGCACTGGCCATGTGGAAATGGACATTTCCAGGAATCAGGCAACCTCTGGAAGTGGCAGCAGGCCAACCACTAGCAATGAAGTTCACACCCTGGAAAACATCGGACCCCAGATCTAAGGAGGTAAATGATGAGGCGTTCAAATTCTGGTAGAGCTAGATGGTGGATGTCGCGATAAGCTAACAGAGAATTCCAAAGACCTTGTTGGACAGTTATGCTGCGCAAATATGGTTTGGGGTTAATCATAAGCAAACCTACATCTGGCCAACATGTGTGTTGGAATCGACCTTTAATATGAGGCTTTTGAAATTTCAAATCGATGAGTGGGCTTTTCATGCAGAAGTATGCTCATGGCCAGGAGTAGCAATGGAGATCAGAAGTGGAGTCTACGTTTATTCATTTGATGGCATGCTGCTTGATCCATTTCCAGGAGAGACGTCAGAGGAAACAATGGCTAGGATGTCACGACTACAGTTGACCCCAATCATTAAGCAGCTAAATCAAAAGGTACAGATCTTTAACCGGGTAATCCAAAATTTAACAAGTGATTCCTTTTTGTTTCCCACTTTTACAGAATTTCAGGCCAAAAATTTTGCATCCTCTTCCATCACAGTCCCCCTAGTCACAACCATACCACTGAATTTGTTTAATTCACCACCGGTAGCAACCACAGCTCTTTTCAGAAAGAGTAAAGCCTCAAAGACACCCACAGCCACACCCAAGGCCAAGAAGGTGAAAATCACAATGTCCAGCCAAGTCGTTGATCTCATAGGGGAAGATCAAACGCAACTTATCGACACGGGCCCCACTCAGAGAATATCCAGTGACAGAGCCCAGACGACTCAGTAGCTACCTCCAATAAACCCCTATTCTTTTCTAAATGTTTGTATATCACCTCCTCGCACTCACCAATCATCGGCCACCACCTCATTCACCTCCAAATATCATCCATCTTGCACACCCTCTAGATCAACCACCATATCTGACCCAGTCAGAGTAAAATGTAAAACAAATGGAGATGCCGAGGTAGAGGTTAACTCTGGTACAATAGTGGTACCTGAGGTTAAACAAACCCTAGTTGAACAGGTTTCTTTCCAAGAAATTTTAAGCCGAGGGACACCTTTTACTGCAAATGCAACAACCCTAACTGAAGAGTTGAATCCATTTCAGCAAGAAAACCTGATACTTCAGCAAGTGCAACCCAATATAAGCATGGGTAACCCTAGTAATCCATTGCCACAACCAACACCACTGCAGTCCCCACAAGAGAATTCAGCAAAGTCCATTGCAAGCAGCCAACCGCTCCTAGAGCAAAAACCAAATCAAGATATCTTCGGAGTTGAAAGTGTGCAGACCTAGGGAACAACACATTTGTACAATTTCATTCAGCGAGCAACACACCAGGCTGAAGGGCTTCACGCAAAACTTTAGCAGAGATTTGAGTAGCAACAGGTACAAATTATCGTGCTTACTAAAGAGAACGAACAACTGAAGATAGAAAAGGAACAACTACAGGGCCAACTCGACATGTTGACCAAGGTATTCCAGGATCTCTGGCCCACGGTGACCACCCACAACAATCAGATACCAGGTGACATAGTAGATGATGAATAGTAGAACGGTCCATTCATGTCCGAGTGGCCTATTTGAACCTCACTCGAGAAAACAAGGAACTGAGGGCAGCATTGGAGACCAGGCCCGCACTACCGAACCCAACAGTCATTTACACAGAGAAGATAGCAGAGTGACAGACACAGGTAGCCGGGATGCAGAATGTTCTGAGTACTGCAGCAAAGGAAGAATATGACCTACTGAATGGTATACATGAATGTTCAACCTCGCTCACCTTGAAGTCACACCCATTTTCAGCAAAACTACAGCAGATATCGAAAGAGATTCAGGAAGCCACAGACCTAAATGGACTCGACCAATTGTACACTCAAGCGGAGGAGCTGGAAGTCTAGATACAACAAATTGAGGAGCACTCAGCCACAACCAAACAAGCCCTCATAGAGCTCAAGCAGCCGATGAAGACCACTACCCAAGAAATGTAGCAAATAGCCGTCGAGGCCAACATTCAGATCAATAACGTCTTCGGTAGCCTACCGGTCATCCCAAGAGAGAAAGAGGTCACCCAAGTCACAACAGAAATGGACCTGCTCATGCAGGGATGGCAGTAGGCCATTTCTAGCTTCATAGAGCTCAAAGAATCCACACTCACGAAGGTCCCAGAGTTGGGGCCCTTGTTTGGACATGCGGAGGAAAGGGAGCAAACAGAATGGGCCACGGAGGCAAGCGGACCAATGGAGATCGAGGTAGCAGGGAACGATTGACTCGGGACGAGTCAATAGGATGTGGTTGAGGCCTATTGGGGCCCTTGTTTTGAAATTAAAAAGTTTTGTGTTGTGTATAACAGGTGGTAGAATGCAACCATGGTATACAGAGAGTTATCATGGTTGTGAAGAACTGAAGAGCAAGTGGCGTGGCTATTGTGGAAGCAAGCATAGAAGGTAGAAGGAAGTGGCAGAAGACAATCAGTGGAACCCCCAGTAATCATGGAGAAGCAACAAACATCCAAGCGAAAGGGAAGGAATAATTTTCATTCACGCTGGCAATGAAACAAATAGGCAGCCAGCCAGCAGAGAAATAATTTTAGCTCAGTAGAGATCAGGAAATAGGAGCCGTAGGAGAGCTTTGTTCATGTTGTTTTGTTCTATTCTCTCTCTCTCTGATTCGTTTTGTTCTGTCTTATGTGATGCTATTGTAAACAGTTCTACCAGCAACGTTCTGAGGAGCATTGTAACTATCTTTTCCTATTAATGCAATACTTTCTAATATAAGGTTGATATCTAAGTTCTGTCTTGTGTTCTGGATTAGTGGAATATGTGAGCTATTTTAAATTTTTTGCTATCATTCTGATCATGTTCATAAGTATTGTTATCTATCTTGTATTTACACTTCCTCAAAGTACTTAGTTCTATATGGGTTATGCATCTGTCATGCTTGATTGATACCTAATCTGATCCAAATCTTATTAAGGTCGCGGCACGCCTCAGGTGAGACTCTCTGCTCCTCGGAGCAGGGTGAAAATTCCGGCATTGTGCTAGACTATCGTGGAAACCCTTGTTGGCCTCCTTCCTAAACCTAGGTCTCACCCCAGAGATCTCTTTTCTTGCCAACACAAAATAATACCATGGAGTTCTAATCTATATGTAAATTATTTAAGTCTATAAATCTAACACCTCACAAAAAATTATATTTTATAATTTCTAAAATTAGTAATTATTAACCACCTATGTGGCATCCTTTCCTTTTTTTCAATGTAATTTTTTAACAAAGGATTACTCAACATCCCTATGTGTCACCTTTTGTATATTTCCAAATAAATGTTCTTCCTAATTACCAAATTAAATAATAATATATTAATTTTCACTCCAAAAGTGGGTAATGAATTAATATCAACAACCACTTAGATTTGTACTAGTTTAAGTATAATTTGGAAGGATTATTCTTGGGGATCAATGATTACACACAAATAATGCATGTCCTATATCATAACTATGCAATATGGAATCCATCCCCTTACTCCCACTATTCCCAATATGGAGGTATTCGACTCACATATTTTACAAAGTGGGACAATTTCACTTGTTGTCCCATTACATTACTTGTCAATGTTGCCACTGTTAATATCACAGTAAAATGAGTTAAGTCAAAGAAAGAAACTCATCATGGTACTTTTCATTGTAAGGCATCAACGTAAGTTCTATCAATTCATATTTGCATAGCTCAATATTCTACATCACAGCATAGTCCAAAGGTGTTATTGCTTCATGCACTATGGTTGTCGCATTAACACAATACCATGTCAATGTACCATTGTCCAAGTCATTGTCATGTGTGCATATCTATACTCAAAAACTAAGTTTAGAACTCATAATGTCACTATGTTAAGTTAGCAGTTGTCTTCAAGTCATTTTTTCTATGTCAAGTTTAATATATTAAGGTAATTGTACAATAAGTCAAATTTTCAAGTCAATAGTAATGTATCATTGTCATAAAGTGTCAAATTCAAAAAATTTATCATAACATGCTCACTATGTCAACCAAGGTGTTATTTGTAACCTTATTATCTTACAATAATGAGTGTAGGTATAAGACAAAACTGAGGTCTTAACAATACGTAGGATATAGTAGGTTTAGTAAGATTACAATGCTAGTCAATAAACTACATCATTGATCAGGAGTCAAGATCATGTAATTGTTTTATTAATATGTCAAGTCCTATGACTCAAACTAACATTTCATGTCATTGTTTTCACTAGGACAATACATCACATGTTAATTTTGTATATATCACGTAAAAAATAAAGTTCAATGTCAATGATTGGGTTATTGTCTTTGGTTCTTTAAGTTATTCAAACTATAAAAAATGAGATTGAGGTGTGAATTGTTGTCATATATTGAGAACTTTTTGTTAATATTATATTTTTTTTCAACACACAAAAAGTATATAGTTATTCCATTCTATTTTTTTGTATGTGTTTTATAATTATGATATATTTTATTTGTTTTGGAAAACTTACATGCATGGCACTGTAAAATGTTGCCTTGTATTGTGTCACAATCCTATCCACTCTGCTATAGGAACATATACACAAATATCAACATTAGGCTCCATACACTCATTAGAAAGATGGTTATTGTTACATATATATATTTTATTTAATTTTACATCTAAAGCAGAAAGATAAACAAAAGCATGCACCCATGGGCCATATATCAAAGACTTGATCTAAAGTGGAAACCCATAGTAGGGAAAACCAAAAAAATATATATTCATTACCCTTGGTCAATCCAGTGAACACCAGTCACTTGAGGCTCCTTATAATGGAGACAATATTCCAGTTAAATAGGCCTCCTTCACAATAATATCATGTGGCACCATAAACCACTTACAGTAAATGGACCCTTGATTGAAGTATGGTTAACCTAAGAATCCCACCTTTAATTTTATCTAAATATTTGGGATTTTTATAGTATCCCCCTTATTTGTATCACCTAAATTCAAATCTCAACCTTAATATATGAATCCTAGTATCAAGGTATTCACATGAAATATTTTCATGTCATTCCACCTAGTCTCGGTGTCCTTATGCTAGTTATTGCTTCAACCACTAGAATTTTGTCACCATTGTGTGGGAATTGCTCCAGCATATACTTTCTCATTTTAAGTCTATAGGATGGACCCCGCAATAATATCAACTGCAAATTTGCCACCTTTTTCATTTTTCATTCCAACCTACTCGGAAACCATCATTCTTTTTACATTAAATTTTAACCTAATGAATTCCATACACTTTCTCCATGGCTCCCATTCTCAGACCATTCTCATGAGAGAGTTTAGGTCTACTTGGGCATTGATACCCTAATAAATTCAAAAGATAAAATAGCAGAAATAACAAGCACACATAAAATCCAAGATTTACATTGGAAACCATTTAATCAAGAAAATTGACTTGCAATATATATATATATATATATATATATATATATATATATATATATATATATATATATATTTATTTATTTATTTATTTATTTATTTATTATCCTTGGACAATATAGCCAATCAATGCACTTTACAATGGAGACAATGATCCACAGACTTTCAAATGGAGACAAGAAACCACTTAAATAGATGACCACATGTTAATATTGTGTGCGACAACCACCTATAGTAAACCCACCCTTGACCATGTCAATATGTTAGGTCCCTATATTACTATTATAATCCCTTATTATTGTTAGTGTAACCCCCTTATTGTTATTATTATACCCTTGTAAGCCCCATATTTTTATTATTGTGCCCTTAAATTATTATTGTTAGGTCGGCTAGGATTACATTGTGGCCCCACTAGGATTACATTGTGGCCCCATGGACTCCTATATATAGAAAGGAGGTTTTGTAATTTGAATCATCCAAGAATTGTTCATTCATGTAATGTATTGGAGGTTGCCCCCTAGAAGTGGCTTATTTCAAAGGCGTTGATATCTCTTTTCTTCTCTTTTTGGAGCTGGTTTCACAACATTTGATATCAGAGGTTTGAGACTCTAGGGTTTCGCTGCTCCAAACAAGTCAGCGTGGAATTTTCGCTATAAATTTTTTTCTACGAAGGTTTGGAATCTGAAATTTTTAGAGTACGAATCCAAAATCTTGAGCAACATCATTGCAAAATTTTAGAGCTTGGTTCGCAATATTTTCAGATATATGATCTGTGCAAGTTAGGTCATTTTGCAAGCTTCTGAATTTAATCTAAACAGGTCATCGCAGTATTTTTGTAATAACTTTTTTTTTCTACAAAGATTCAAAAGCTGAAATTTTTAGGGTGCGAAGCCGAAATCCTGAGGAATAACGTCGCAAAAGTTCAGATATTGGTTCACAATATTTTCAGAGATATGATCTGTGGAAGGTAGGGCTTTTTGAGGCTTCTGAATTTCATCTCAAAGAGGTGATTGTGGGAAAATATTCATATCTCTCTATCTGAGCATCAGATTGGAATGCTGTAAAAAGTGGCTGAAATCATATGGACTTTAGTTTTCATTCTATCAATTTTAGAGCCAAAGGAGGAAACAGTGACACGTGGCAAGTTGTACAAGTTCGCTCTACTGAACCAGTCCAAAATTGGGTCATTGTGGGAGATTGGACATAACTTTGTCTTGAAGAATCCAAATCAAATCAGACCTATGGCATTTGAAAGAAGCTTCAGAGGACTACTACAGGACTGAATTTTAGATATTTAGGATCCGCAATTATATATATAATTCAATTTCAATATATAGCTCCTCAAAAGCAAGTAAAAGGTGTGTATTTTTTTTTGAAGAATTGCATAAGTCTTGTTTGAAGAATCAAGTTGAATTGATTCCAAGGGCATATTGTAGAATAGATATCAGTATTGGATTCTAAAATGGCCCCAAAAAATAATTCAACACCCATTAAGCCTTTATAAGGCTCTACTATGACTCATGAAGACAAAGAATGGCAACATGACATATCAAAATTACAAGAGCAAGTGCAACAAATTTCGCTCTCGCAAAGAACAACAAAAAATGAAATGGAAGTTTTGAAAAAAGGCATGGAAACTAATATGGATGGTTTGAAGAAAGGCATGGAAGCTAAGATGAATGGTTTGGAAGCTAAGATGGATGGCATGGAAGTGGGCATGGAAGCTAAGATGGATGACATGGAAGCTAAGATCGATGAAAAAATGAAAGACAACATGGAAAACATGAAGAAGTATCTAAAAGTAGACATCAAAGGTTTGGAAAAGTTGATACAAGAAATGTTTCCTAATGGTGAAAAGATAGTAGAGGAAACACATGATGAGAACAAAATAAATGTTAATCTTGATTTCATAAACTCTATTGTTGGAGGGAAAACCCACCATATTCCAAAAATGGATATGAGGAAGTTTGATGGAAAGGATCTTGTAACATGGATACTACAGATGGAGCAATATTTTGATCTCCATAGTGTGAAAAACACACAAAAGGTATGCATTGAAACTTTACATTTAGAACAAAATACATTTGTATGGTATCGATGGCTTTTCTCCCGTAAAAAAATCGTCACTTGGTCAATTTTTATGGAGGAAATGATAGCACATTATGAGGATACAAACAGCAACACCTTCTTTAGCCAATTGATAAATCTCAAACAAAAGGGTTTAATGGGGGAGCACATTGAGGACTTCTAAAAATTGAATATAAGGGTAACTGATATTCCAGAGGAACACATGATTGATCTCTTCATAGGTACTTTAAAGGATAACATCCAACATGAAGTTGGCGTTTTGGAACCTGATTCATTGGAGAAGGCATTCAGGTTGGCAAGAAAAATTGAATGTAAAATTATGGCGACAAGGAAGCCTACCACTCACTTCTATAAAGAGAGAAGTGTTGCTACTCCTAGATTTCCACAACCTACAAGGTTGACACCACAACAATTGGAAGAAAAAAGAGCAAAAGGGCTTTGCTACAGTTGTGATAGCAAATACACTAAAGGTCATAAGTGTGCTGAGAAGAAATTATTTTACATAGATTGTGAAGACGAAGAAGAAAATGAACAAGAAGAGGATATACACCAGGAACCAACCCTAGAAGAGGAAGAAATGAATTCGACCATATCGTGTAATGCACTGGCAGGAATTACCACTCCTCAAACTCTCAAGATAGAAGGACATATCAAGAAGAAAAAGGTAATGGTGTTGATTGATTCAGGTAGCACCCATAATTTTATTCATTGTAAGGTAGCCAAGGAATTAAATTGTTTCCTATACCCAGCACCAGAATGTCAAGTGATGGTTGCAAATGGAGGAACTATAAATTGCTCTAAAAAATGCCATAATATCAAGCTAACCATGGGGGAATATGTATTGACTAGTCCAATGCTTTCCATTCCTATGGGAGGTGTTGATGTTGTACTAGGATTACAATGGTTACAATCTTTGGGGACGGTAGCTTTTAATTTTCAAGAACTTTTCTTGAAATTTTTTTTAGAAGGAAAGGAAGTCGAATTACGGGGTATTGCAGGGAAGCCAGGAAAGATAATAAGCTCTAATGTCATGACAAAGCTTCTAAAGAAATAACAATGAGGCATAATTGCACAATTATGCTCACTAGAAGTTCCAACATCAAAATCATCTATTTCTGCAGATCTCCAAAAATTCTTGGACAATCATTCCAAGGTTTTTGAAACTCCAAAAGGACTCCCACCTATTCGTGATCATGATCATGTTATTCATTTTATTCTAGGAAGTGTTCCTCCAAACATCAAGCCTTATAGATATCCTTATGTCCAAAAGAGCAAAATTTAACATATGATTGTTGAAATGTTAGAGGCGAGTATAATTCAACCTAGTCAAAGTTCTTTCTCTACTCCTATAGTATTGGTACACAAGAAGGATGGATTAGGGTAAATGTGTCCAGATTATAGGGAGCTCAATAAGATCACCATTAAAGATAAATTTCCCATTCCTATGATTGATGAATTATTGGATGAATTACATGGAGCAATTTATTTTACCAAATTGGATCTTCGTTTAGGGTATCATCAAATTAGAATGAAGACTGAAGATATTCTGAAAACAACATTTTGAATTCATGAGGGTCATTATAAAATTTTGGGCATGCCTTTTGGCCTTACCAATGCACCTTCTACATTTAAAGGGTTGATGAATTCCATTTTCAAACCCTTCCTTAGAAAATTTGTGCTAGTGTTTTTTGATGATATACTAATCTACAGCAGGTCTTGGAAGGATCATGTTCAACACGTTGACAGGGTTCTCAAACTATTGCAAGAGAAACAATTATATGCAAAAACATCCAAATGTTTCTTTGGAGTACAAGAGGTGGAATATCTGGGTCATATTGTATCTCACGAGGGTGTTAAGGTAGACCCTAACAAAATTAAAGCCATTAAGGAATGGAAAGTCCCCACAACCATAAAGAAGTTGCAAGGATTTCTCATGTCAACAGGGTATTATCAAAAGTTTGTTAAGAATTATGGGAGAATAGAAGCACCTCTAACAACATTATTGAAGAAAGATGCATTTTCATGGACTCCTGAAGCAACTAAGGCCTTTTAACATCTTAAAGAGGCAATGTGCCTTGCACCAGTCTTAGCTACGCCAGACTTCACAAAAACCTTTATTATGGAATGTGATGCCTCAGGAAATGGAACTGGTGTTGTTTTAATGCAAGAAGGAAGACCCATTGCTTTTGAAATTCGTCCATCAAAAACCTATTTATGAGAAGGAAATGTTAGAAATACTGCATGCACTAAAGAAATGGAGAACTTACCTAATGGGAAGACATTTCAAGGTAAAAACTGATCATGATAGTCTTAAAAACTTTTTGGAACAAAGACTATCTTCAAAAGATCAGAAAAAATGGGTCACAAAGATGTTGGGTTATGACTTTGAAATAATATCCAAAAAAGGGAAGCTAAACGTTGTTGCAGATGCACTCTCAAGAAAAAATGAAGAAGTGGAAGAATTGCTTTGTGCCATTTCTATTATCCAACTAGATTGGATAACCGAAGCAAGAGATGAATGGGAGAAGGATGAAGACGTGTGGACACTCATTCAAAATTTGCAGTAAAATCCTAGTACATCTGATACATTTAGTTGGAAAAATGATTCCTTATGGTACAAAGATCACTTATATCTTTGTAAGAATTCCCAACTAAAACAAAATATTCTTTTGGAATTGCACACTTCTCCTTTATGAGGACACTCAGGATTTTTAAAAACTTACCACATGTTGAAAATGCAACAAGATGATGGAGCTTAGTGAAATGAAGTCGCCTTCACTAAGTGGGCCCGCAGGCTATTTTTGGCTCAAAGTCTATTTTTAGACTATGTCTATTTTTAGACATAGGGATCATGGTCTATGAGTTGCAGGATGCTATTTATGGATGATTGGTTGAGTTGGTAAAAATAGATGGACCTCTATTTTTAGACATTGGGCGGTTTCTATTTTTAGACTGCCGGGCTAAAAATAGAATAATCAAATATTATTAACCCTTAATAATATTTAGACTATAAACATTATCTTATCCTCTTGGAGCACTTCAGTTTGATTCTTGGATGTGGCACATGCAGATGACAGAAGGAAATACGCTTTTCCTAAGGGTTAGTTGAGCTATTGCATGGTTGACTTCAATTAGAACTCATGTGGTAGAGTTTGGTGGAGTTGATGAGATAGTTGGTGGAGTTGTGTTATGTTTAACTTAGTTGAACTAGTTGTATTTAGTCTAACTGAAAAATACACTAGTAATGAGTGGTGTGAATTAATTATTAATTAATTCACTAATTATTAACTCATAAATCAACTAAAGAACACATCAGTTAACTGCAATGCATGGACAGTTCAGTGGAGACCAGTGTTAGAGGTGGGTGAAAGGGTGAGTGTGACTATCAGTTGTGACCATGATTGTGCATGAGATTTGCACACACATTGATGGAGATTGCCAATGAGGATTGCACAGTTGGAGCTAGTGGGATTCGAACTTGGATCTCATCATTAATCAACTTGGATTGCGCAGTAGAGGCAGGCAGACTTGTGGAGGAGATTTGAACCCATGACTTGTTCAAATCTCAGTGAGTTTGTGTGTAACTTTTTGGAGATAGTACTGAGTACTTGTGAGGAGTATTGTGCTATGTATTGTTACATGTTCTCTATCATTATAATATACAGATAGTTGGGGGTTTTCAGCTATTGCTTTCTGTTACACAGTAATTTGTCACCGTCCCTGCCATTCCCTGTCCCGCACAATGGAGGACCCATTTTGTGACCTGTGAACATTGTCATGCCTTGAAAACATCATCAATGCATTCCTCTAAGCATGAGATTCAATTGCCCTAAAGAAATCTCCTTGCAAAAATCATGAAAAACATCTCCTTTTGCATTGGCGAGGTCAGACAGTTCATCACCCGCGCCAATGAGGAAAATCCTACAAAGAGGCCGCGCCAACTGGCGCTCTGTCCCAGAGCAGTAGTCGCGCCAGCCAATTTAAGGAGTGTTTTTTAAATAAAGATGGCGGAAGTTGTGTTTCAACAAACTTAGAAACCATTGCCTATCTTGAGTTGGGAGGTTTGGCTACGGAAGTTCTAAGGAAGGGAAGTAGTTTGCCACCTCCCATGGAACCTTCCTTGTGGATAGGGCCAATCCCACAATAATAGGGATCCCAACTCCCTCCTTCCCCATCTATAAAAGCCTGCTCAATTCCATGGCAAGCTAGTCTTGAAGTGCCTAAGCTTTGAATCTCCAAATTCCAAAGAGCCTTTGTGCTGTAAGAGCCCTCTTTCTTCCCTTAAGGCCGACTCAAGTAAGGAGACTATTGTCGAGAGACTCAGGAGAGGTTTTCCCTTTCCCTGGCGAGCTTTGCGAGACGTGAACGACTGGAGACCCATCCGAAGGAGACCACGACGTCAGAACTTTGGTTGTAATCTCTTTCGATCGTTATTTAATGAATGATTATGATTATGGTTCCACTCTGTTTTCGATTATGTTAATATGAGTAATATCCTTTCTGACTGATATTTAGTTGCGTATGCTGGATTTTATGCTTGTATCTGTTTGTTTCTTGCATGTGCAGGTGTCCATCCACGGAGATCGTGGAGGATCGTGATCTGCCGAGGCTGAGGAACGGGAACGCTCTCTTCTTCATATCGTAGCATTGGATTCCAGGTAGGCCTCCATCTTTGGTCCTTTCATTCGTAACTAGTAACTTGCGTCGTAACATTTCGTGATTGTTGCTAGACCCTTGCTGGGCTAGTAGGGATCGCCTCTGTCCGCAGAGGGGATTTACCTCCTCAAAAATTTGGCGACTCCGCTGGGGATCGTCTAGACTTCACTGTCTCGTTTGGATTGTCTCGTTTGATTGTTTTATGATTTTCCTTGCTTGGTTAGCCTTCTGGGTTGGGTTCTTTTGTTGTTTTTTGCTTCTTGGTTTGCTTAGTTTACATTGATCTACTTCTGGAGTAGTTCTTTTTTTAATTTTGGCTGAGAAACTCGACTGGCGCGCTTTTTAGCCCGACAGTCGCGCCAATTGGCGCATGTTGCTTTTGTTTAGCCCGCGCCAATTGCTTTCTGGCGCCAGTTTCAGCCTTACAGTCGCGCCACTCCTGTAGGGTTTTTGAGTTTGCTTAGTTTTGAGCTCTCTGGATCTGGTCAGTGCTTTTCTTCTTGATTTTCCGACTACCTGAGTGTGTTGTAGTCTTGTTTGACTGGGAATTCACCTCTGTCCTTTGGTTGTTTGCTTTTATCTATCGATTTCACGTTTTAAGCCCTAGGGCATCTAGTGGCTTAGTGTATCGAGCCCTCCTTGGGAGTTTTGGTGTTTCGTTTGTCCGATCGACTTCCTGAATGCTCCTTCGCATCCTCTTAGTAGTTGTTCACTGTTTTGTTGCGATTTTTGGGTGATTTCTCATTCCTTCATTCAGATTTCGTTTGGTCTTGCTTTGGGCCTAGATCACACGGTCCATTGGAGCCTTTAAGTCTTTTTCTTGGTTTTGAGAGACTTTGGTCGATTTGGGATCTAATTGCTTGTGTCATTGAGTGAAATTTGTTTGTTTTGCTCTCTCAATATCGTTTCTCAAGTTGTTCCGTTTGTTTTCAGTTTGTTTAGTGCATTTAGCTATCAAACGTTAAAAATTTTATACAAAAAAAAAAATCTCTTTTGCTTCTGGTTAATTAGTGCAAATTGTAATCTTTTCGATTTTGCTAGTGATTAGTGATTTGAATGAAAATTTTTCAATTTCATTAGTTGCATTAGAGATCTCATTGTTTGTCTTCCGATAATTTCGTTTTTGTAAAAGATCTCAACTCTTCTGTAACTAGTTTTCATCGAACGAAATGTTGGACTCTGGCATGTAGCTTTGCATTTAGGAGTCTTTTAATACATTACATACGATAGGGCCTGAAAATTGAAACTTAATTGAAGATCAACTTTAAAATTTATTCAATTAACCTAAGGCAGCATTGAAATCTAACGAAACATATTTAGTGGTCTAGGCTAGAGACGTGTTCCGGCGTCTTTAAACCTAGCAGCTGTCGTTCTCCTTTTGGCTTTAGACAGCGCTAGTACGGACTTGTGCTCCCCGTACCGTCACGTATATAAAGGGAGACCCCTCTAGGTTTTCAATCCTTTATCCACAGGAAGCTGAGTCTGCCGCCCTATACCCGTGATACACCGAACACAGCATTTGGGGAGACTACCTGCACGTACGGAAAGTCCTTGGTCGATTTCTATTTCATTATTGAAACCAAGGTGTATATTGCAGTTCACGGATATTTGGTACACCCTTTGTGCCTAGCATTACCTGAGCAGTCATTTGGTCTTTTCTGACTCCCTAAACTTGAAAAGACTGTCAAGCGCTTGTCCTTTCACGCTTGTTTCAAATCTGAAAGAGATAGAGTCATCTTTTATCGTTTCTCGACTCTTAAAACATGAAACGGTAAAGTTTCTTACTTTTCAATGTGGTAAAAATTAATCACCCACGATTACACGCCCGTTTAGATATTGCTTGTTGATCGTTTGATCGTGTGTCTTGACTCGTTTTCAGCCCGTGTGTGTGTTTGCTTCTTTTTCTCTGGTCTTTTGCCACAGTGGCGGAACCTTCAGTTTCGTCTACTGGTAGTCCTTACACGGACGATTCTTCAGAGGCTTCCCAATCCTCTGTTGAACCACAGCAACCTGTTGTTTCCGAGTTTCCTGACGGGGGACCGGTTCTCGCTGAGCAACCCTTTGGAGGACCAGTTGAGTTCAATTGGCCCTTTTCGGACCCTGTGTCTGAATTGAGATTAGGAGCTTATTTCCTTTCTCTTACATCGGGTTCGCCTTTTGTTGCTGCTGTATTTCCTCCTAGTCCTCACCGTCTCTTGCGTGATTTAACGGCAGGATCAACCATGAGTGATTCTGGTGAGGAAATCCCAACGTCTAGTGAAGACTATCAGCTCTTCCCATGAAGATTGTTTGAGGGAGACAACTCTGAGCTGGCTAACATGTCAACAGCCAGTCCTTCTTTACCAGAGGGATACAGATCTCTGGGTCAGATCATTTCCGCTGCAGCCTCTATGGGAATATCATCTCCTGCTTCGAGGCCAGCTGCTACTACACCCGGGGTGTCTCCTCAGACGCCCGTCACTTCTGTTCCCGTCCGGCCCACTGTTTGCGTGGCTGCTTCTTCTCCTGTTGTCTCAGCATCTGCTACTAGGGCTGGGCCAACTCCTAAAGATGTCTATCTAGCGACTACTATACCGGAGAACATCTCTCCAGAGGAGTATCGGTTGTCTTTGCAACAGCCGAACGCCGAGGTTGGTCCATCCTCCCAAGATCCCTACCGATCTTACTTTTCGCACTATGCACAGGATGGTACTCCTGTGTATGCTTTCCCAGGTCAGTATGACGAGCACAGGGAGATTTTGCGTCTACCCGCCCCTGAGGCTTATCTTTATGCTCAAGGTTTACCCCATCACCAGGCTTATAACCCGCAAGGGCAACCTTTCCAAGGCCAACCTGCGGGCCAACCTGGTTATCCCTATGACCCACAGGGGCAGCCCATCCAGGGCTACCCTGCGGGCCAGCAAGGGCCATCGTACAATCCGCAAGGACAGTATTATAGCCCTTCCGGTCAACCTGTCCAGCCTCAGCCGGGGTACCAACCGGGACCAGTCTATGGTCCTGGGGGGAAAATCCAGCCTTCTTTACCGATGCAACCGCAGTACCCTGTTGTTTCTAACGTTGCATATCAGCCAGGACCATCCTATGGTTCTGCTTCACGTCAAACCGGTTTCCAGCAAGTACCTGGTCCTGTTCCACAACCAGGCCAACCGGCTCATCCGGTACAACCCGGTGTTCCGCCTCCAGGCCAACCGGCCCATCCGGTGCAACCTGGGGCTTACTTACAACCAGGTCAACCTGCGCAACCGGCGCCGCCTGTCTATCCGGGTCAACCTGGTCATTCAGGTCAGCCCTCACATCTGGGTCAACCTGTTCACTCAGGTCAACCCTCTCAGTCGAGTCAACCTGTTCATTCAGGGCAGCCCGCTCATTCCATTCACCCTGCTCAGCAGCCGACTCATTCAATGCCGCAGCCAAATCAACAGCTGCGCCCTACATATCAGGCTCCGCAGGGTTCCACTTTTCAGCAGCCTACTCATCCTCAGGGTGGTTATTATTCTCATGGTTAGTCTCAACCAAACTATAACCACCCCAGAGGCTCTCAGTATTATCCTCCTCCACCCGGTTTTACCTACACTCAGCAGCCAAATCCAAACGCTGCTTATACGGGGCCGACACCTAAACAGGGTCTGTATCCTGGTTATCAAGCCCCACACTATGGTTACCAGCATCCAAATCAGTCTGGTTATACGACCTACGCCCCCTACGGTCAGAATCCTGCTGGATAGAACCCATGGGGGCAAGGATATTCACAACCATCGTGGAGTATGGGTACCGGACCTCATCCTGGGCTTGGCATGGCAGTTAATCCTCCATTGTCGTTCCTGGCTACCTTGGAACTGCCGGATGTTTCAAAGTTGACCAATGATCCGATTTTACATAATCTGTATTGGCCTCCGGTTCCCACCAAGATACCAGGTGACTGCCCCAAGTTTGAGGGAAAAGCTGGAGAGGACCCCCAGGCGCATGTGATGACGTATCATCTTTGGTGTTCATCTAACTCTTGGGTCGACGATTCGATTCGCCTGCGCCTCTTCCAGCGTACTTTAACTGGAGCTGCTGCTAAGTGGTACATAGAGTTATCCCGTGGCATTTTTCAAGACTTCAACTCTTTAGCCATGGCTTTCCTCACGCATTTTCAGTTACCGGTTCGGTATGAAGCCGGGACGCACCTCCTGACTTCCCTGAAGCAGGATAAAGCCACTCACATCTCGGATCACATTCATGAGTGGCGGCGCCGTTGTAGACTGATCAATTTTCACATACCTGATCAGATACTGACTCACTGGTTCACCACCTCCTTTGTGAATAAAATCGCTCAAGATATCGCGATGGGAGCGTGTGTGACAGAGGAACAAGCCATCGCACGTGCCCAGTACCTGGATCTTGTCTATTCTCAGTCTGGCACGCTTTATGACATCTTGACTGATGCTCCACGGCCCGGAACCACTAAGGCTCCGCCTACCCCTGCGGTGGATGGTGTCATTGGTTCTGTCTCTCAAAATTCGAAGAAATCTTCGAATGGGAAGCAGAAGGCTAATTCTTCCAACAATACCTCTGCTAATCCCGCCTCATTCGATTCTGGTAAAACCGCGGAGGTGAATGCCGTTCAGGCCAATCCTGCGGACAAATCCTCCAAGGGGAAGAAGAAGGGCAAAGGCAAATCTAAATCTGATGCCCCGAAACCATAATCTAAATCTCGTACTGAGGATGGCTCCCAGCGTAAACCGAAGTACCCTTGCCTCATCTGTGAAGGAGACCATTATACTAAGGATTGTCCACGACGATCTGAGGTTAGTCAACTTCTTAAGGGCCCTAAAGGGACTCTGGCTATTTTAAAAGAGCCATTTCCATCTCAGCAGACCCAGATGGTCGAACAGCCGTCACCATCTGCACCGTTTGGGTCTCAGGTTTTCATGGTGAAGAGTGTTGCACCTATCTCTGTCGCTACGCGGTCGAAGGATTACAACGAACCGCGGCAGGCATCCGGGAAGGCAGTTGCGGATGAGCCGCCTCCCCCACCTATCTCTGGTCCGTTGGAAATTGAGAAGCCTACTCTCGAACCCGTTGTGAAGCCACCTCCTAAAGGTGTTCTTCGAAAATCTTCTTATAATCCAAACGCTCGTGCCGCTCAACATTACAGTATTGTTGAGGATTTGGCACAGGCGTCGTGTGCTATGTCTGCACTTGAGGTTCTTCAAAGTTGTCCTTCACAATGGAAGGCTTTACTGTCTGCAATCGGTGGCATCGATCCCGCCGACTCGAGCCTTCTCACCTTCGATTTGGAGAATTTCACTCCCCGGCTTCCACATCAAATCGCTCTGGTTATTCAAGTCGGGATTAACGGTCTGAACATTCATAGGGCCATCGTGGATGAGGGTGCATCTACCTGCATTATGTCCTCCGCTTGCTGGAAGGCCATCGGCTCTCCAACTCTGTCGTCATCTCCTAATGCCCTTGAGGCATTTGATGGTCGGGAATCTAAACCCCTGGGCATTCTCGAAAGTCTAGCGATCACATTACAGGGAAAAACTGTCAACGTAGAAGTGGAAGTGGTTGACGCTAAACTCAACTACAATATACTTCTTGGCCGTAGCTAGACCCATGCCATGCTCTGCGTGCCGTCTATCGTCTTTCGATTCATTAAGTTCCCTCACGAGGGCAAGATTGTCACGGTGGATCAGTGGTCATTTTTCACCTCTTCCTCTGAGAACAACGTGTCATACGTGGATCAAATTCCAAATCCCCCAGACTGTATAGGACCTGGTCTCTTCAAAGACCCAGTCCTCATGGGTATCTTTCCCGCACCACCACCGCATACCGCTCAAGTCAACATGTTGTCCAGGTCCGATGACCCCTGGCTTATTCCTACACCTGAGCAGGTATATGAGTTTGGAGAATCCATGCCTTTAACGCCAGTAGAGATCAGCTACTGTGAGATTGTTGTTGCATCGGATCCTCCGCCTCCTCAGCATTCTCCTTTGAGCATGGCTCTCGACGTCTACTCCCAATCCCCCTGGCTTGGTCAGGCTGATTCACCTGATCCTCTCAGAGAGACTTTTCCTTCCGATGAGGCTATCATTGAAACTATGTCTCTTGAGGAGCTGCCTTGGGGCGATGGACATCATCGCTCCTCGTTCATGCCTAGCTTGGGGGCAATGACTGATTGTCTGGAGCGTTATGCTACTCAGGTTCCTTCCCCTCCTCTTCAAACACCCATCTTGACGCACGAGGCTTTTTCGGAGGGTAACCTGAGTAACATTACTCAAACTATTCCAATCAACATCTCCGTTAAACCGGGGATTGTTGAGAATATTCATGTGGGTGTGACTTGTTCTCCCGATGAGATTCAAGTCTATACTGAGCTTTTCAAAGAATTCAGAGATGTTTTCGCATGGTCTTACGAGGAAATTCCGGGGATCGATCCTAGTATTGTAGTGCACGAGATTCCAACCTATCCAGGTGCGAAACCCGTGCGCCAACGCTTATGCCCCATGCATCCTCGGAAAGCCGCCACCATCAAGGCAGAAGTTGAAAAACTTCTGAACACGGGTTTTATTTATCCCATCCCCCTCACAGAGTGGGTGTCTAACATTGTCCCTGTCGATAAAAAGCAGGGTACGATTAGAGTCTGTGTGGATTATCGCGACATCAATCGTGCCTGTCCAAAAGATAATTATCCCACTCCGTTTATAGACCAGATCATCGACGAATGTGCTGGGAGTGAGATCTATTCCTTAATGGACGGTTTCTCAGGATATAACCAAATCAATATTGCACCTGAGGATCAACACAAGACCACATTCATCTTTCCGTGGGGTACTTTCGCGTATAAAAAACTGCCATTCGGCTTAAATAACGTTGGAGCCACTTTTCAGCGTGCGATGTCCTATGCTTTTCATGACATTCGCCATATCGTTCAGCCTTATCTGGACGACTTTCCAACCCATTCGGGTAAGCGAGAGGACCATCCTGAGCATCTCCGCCAGATCTTTTCTCGTTGCAGGCGCTACAATATCAGGCTCAATCCTCATAAATGCGTCTTCTGCGTTGACTCTGGCCGTCTTTTAGGATTCATAGTCTCGAAAGATGGAATCCGCCTTGACCCTCTAAAGGTCGAGGCCATCGTAAATCTCCCATCACCCTCCTCCTTGTATCAGTTACAGAGTCTGCAAGGGAAAGCGAACTTTCTTCGGCGCTTTATCCTGAATTATGCCGAGGTGGCCAAAGGATTCACTCGTTTGTTGAAGCAGAACGTTCCCTTTCATTGGGACGAAATTGCTCAGGAATCCTTTGAGAAGCTGAAAACGTTGCTTGTCAATGCTCCGTTGCTTCGTCCTCCGAACTACCACCGCGACTTCACTTTATATCTAGCCGCCGCACTTAGCACCATAGCCATGGTCTTGGTGCAGGATGACGATGACGGTGATGAACATCTTGTTTATTACCTGTCACGGAACCTTCTCGATCCAGAAACGCGCTACGCTCATGTCGAGAAGTTGGCATTAGCAGCAGTACACACTGTACAACGCTTTCGCCATTACATCCTTTTGCGTACGATAACAGTGGTTTCAGACTGCAACCCTATGACGTATATTCTTTCCAAACAATTACTGGGGGGCAAGTACTCCAAATGGATTGTGATCCTGCAGGAGTTTGACTTGGAGTTCACTACTGCTAAGTCAACTAAATCACTGGTCTTCGCGGATTTGATATGTTCTCTCCCTACAGACTCTGCTCCCTCACACTCTGAAGACCATATACCGGACGAAACGCTTTTCCTCATCAGTACTCGTGACCCTTGGTACGGTGACATAATAGTGTATCTTCAGACCTCGAAATTTCGTTCTGAGTTGGATAAAGCTGCCCGCCGTCGGATTCGGCACCAGTCCCAACCCTACCGTATAGTAGGAGATACCTTATATCGCGTTGGAGTAGATTCGGTGCTCCGGCGATGCCTAACCTTGGAAGAGGCTGAAAAGGTCTTAAATGACTGCCACAGTGGCGCCTGTGGTGGACATATGTCCGGGTATGCTACTGCTCAGAAGATTCTGCGAGCAGGTTATTTTTGGCCTTCCATATTCAAAGACTGTATTACTGCAGTCCGTAAATGTCATCTATGCCAGATATTTCAGTGCAAGATGCGCGTGCCGCCTTTACCATTGCATCCCGTTATTACCGTCGGCCCTTTTGCGAAATGGGGCGTGTATTTTATGACGTGTAACCCTCACTCGGCCGGGGGGCATGCGTATATCATTGTCGTCATCGACTACTTCACCAAGTGGGCCGAGGCGATGCCTACACTAGCTGCTGACGGGAAAACGGCTGCTCAATTTATATTCAACCACGTTATTGCACGGTTCGGGGTTCCTCAAGCCATCGTCACTGATCACGGTACTCATTTCCGAGATTACATGATGGCGGAGCTGACTTCAACGTTGGGCTTGCGTCACGACAGCTCAACACCATACTACCCTCAAGCGAATGGTCAGGTTGAAGCAGTGAACAAGGTTCTGGTCACTATGCTTCAACGAACAATTGGTATTCACAAATCCAATTGGCATCTCCAACTGTTCTCAGCTCTCTGGGCATACCGAACATCTGCTAAGAGTGCAACTGGATTCACACCATTTCAATTGGTGTACGGTCTGGAAGCCACTCTTCCGGTTGAATGCGAGATTCCTTCATTGAAATTAGCTGTGGAGATTTTACCTAATACTTCTGCTGAGGAAGAACGTCTTCTATATCTGGAACGGTTAGATGAAACCCGTCATCTGGCTGCTTTGGTTATCGAAGCACAAAAGAAGAGGGTCAAAACTCATTTTGATCAATCTGTTTCTCCTCGTTCCTTTATAGAAGGAGACCTCGTCCTCCTGTACGATCAAGCACATGACAATCTTGGAGCCGGTAAGTTCCAGCCTATGTGGCACGGGCCCTATATAGTAAAGCGTGTTTTGAAAAATGGGGCCTACAAGCTTATAGACTATGAAGGAGTTCCGCTGGCGCAGCCCAGAAATGGGTTGTACCTTAAAAAGTACTATGCCTGAAGCGATTTCTTGGTGTGGTGTGTGTACATAGGTGTGTGTTCTTGCATTTGTGTGCATGTATAGTGTGGTGTGCTTTGTAAACATCTTTCTGTTGATCGGGTCTTCCTGGTTGTGCAGATGTCTATTCATCCATTTGTTGGTTTCACGGATGGTGCCTCCCGCAGTACCAGGAATCTGTCTTCAGCAGCCTGGGTAATCTACGATCCTGCTGGTGAGTTGATCAACCTGCAAGGAGTGTGTCTAGGACGTACCATGAACAACATCGCGGAATATAGTGCTGTGTTAGAATTATTAACCGAGGCAGTAAACCTTGGTATCCGTGAATTGCTCGTGTATCTAGATTCACAACTTGTGGTGTTACAACTGAACGGACACTATTCGGTAAGAAACCCGTCCATCTTACGTCTGTATCTGCGTATTCGATTACTGGAAAGGAATTTTGACTACATTACATATCATCATATACCCAGGCATTTGAATACATTAACAGATGCAGTAGCAAATTTGGTATTAGACGGACATTTGCGCAATTTGTAAATCATCATCACATGTAAAGAAAGATCCATCCAGAAATAGATATGCATATATATATAGATATCGAAATGTTTACATAGAGTGTGTCACATAAGGTCAAAATATACATAATCGTCTTAAGTACATCCGGAGACGATACGTCTCTCAAAAAATAGGTGTGGTATAAATCCTAAGAGCTAATCCGCATGGTGCTCATGTAGCACGTGACTGCACGCACTAAGCGTCTCAGGATTCGGTGGATCCGACTTGGGACTCCCACCGTATGACGCTGGTATGCCATCGGTACGTCCGCCAGCCGAGCATAGTCCGGGATCCTGCGGGCAATGCCCTCGAGATTCTGGATCAACTCCTCTCCTCCGGTGCCCTCTCCCTGAGGATCAGGGGCGAGTTGAGTCCTCCGTGAGATTGGAGACATCCCAGCTGGTCTCTCAGGTCCCACATCTGCATACATATATAAAATGTGTTAGGACGAATGTGTATTAACAAAAAAAAAAAAAAAACATAAAACATAAAATAAAAAACATGAGGTCTTACCCAACTCCTTGTCCCAGTCATCTCCCTCTGGCAATGGGAGATCTGGGTCTCCGGTGAAGTCAGTTCTTGCATAGGGCCAGTCTTCCACTACAATCAGCTGGCGCCGTAACCACCTAAAAAACTCCGGCCTCCAGGACATCTGTTGGCCGCCTCCAGCTCTGGGCATTAATGCTGCCCAGCGAGCCATTCTTGGCTCTCGTGGTATCGGATCTGCTACTGAGGCCCCTTGGCCCTGGAAGATTGGTAAGCGTTCCAGAATGAACGATACCAGGATGGAACCATAGCCAAACTGTTTCAGTTTAGCTTGCTTGCATTTTGTGAGCTGTCTTTTCATGTTTATTGTTACTGCTGTTGCCCAGTCAAACAATAAGGGACTCATGCATTCTGAGGCTAGCAGGAGTTGGGCCTTTGTGGCCTCGTGCGGTGCCTGCGACCCTGCAGCCCGCGTGATGGTATGTAGGACAACTCTCAATGCCAGATCAGGGATAGTGTGGATATCCACCTTCTTGCTTCCCGATCCCATTTGTGCTCCTCGGCACACTCGTGCCATCACTTCTTCCATCTTCTCCCCAGATGGTCTGCTTCCAGTCAAGACAGGGATCGGACCTCTGCGGGACAATCCGGTGATAAAATAAACATCAGAAACCTCCAGCTCTAATACCTGATCTCGCAACCTGAACACTTGTTCATGTTCATCCCAAATACTGATCAAATACTGGAGGAGCTCAGGCTGAGCTCGTAGACAGGGTGTAAGGAAGAACTTCTTCAGCCCACAGTTTCTGAGGGCATTCATGCAAGCCTCACTTTGGATGGCCTGTTCATCCTCTTCTCCATGCTCTCGTTCTTTCCATTCAATCGCCATTTTTCTTGATTACCTGCATTCATATGGTCATAAACCCTTGGTTAGATCTCTGGTAGGCCTCAAATTCCATGCAATTTGGTTTAAATATCGAATTTTTAGGCGGATTTTTAGGTTCGGCCGCTGGCGCGGCTGTTTTGTGAACAGTCGCGCCACGTGGCGCGAGCCCTTTGTATAAAAGAGCCCATTGGCACGGGTCCGTGCCCGATACCCGCGCCAATGAGCGCGGCCCTAAAATTTCAAAAGTGGCCACATAGAATTGATTTTCAAGGGAAAAATATTAAAAAATGGATGAAAATGTAGAGCAAGGGAGCGCCTCTTACCTGTAGCAGACGAGAAACTGAATGGTCAACCGGATCTGTCGCAATCGCCGTCAGAAGTTTCTGCTCCAAATGGATCACTGTTGCTTTTTACCAAGGTAAATAGTAAATGTAATTTTATTTTTACCAATTTGGCATATTTATAACTTTTTGACATAAAATGAGTTGTAAAAAGTCATTTTTATCAAATATTTTAATATGTTATGTCGAAAATGGGTTTTACGCTTGCTTGGTATGTGCAGCAGCAGGTTTTTGCGACTTTAACGATGGAGACGAGTTGTATTTTATACTTTTTCGGACTCGGTAAATACACGAAAAAGTCACTTTGGAGTCATCTTTCAGCTCTTTTCTGACTCTCTAAACATGAAAAGATTGCCGAGGCCCTTGTCGTTTCGATCTCGTTAAAATGGACACGAATCGACATTCACCCGGTATAAGTTTAACCCTTTTTCGGGCCGGGATGGATTGATTACGAAAAAGGAATACCCTAGCCTATCGCGACTAGGAGGTTTTCCCGGATATTGTTTTCTACCTTTTCGGATCTGGGGAACTATTTACGAAAAGGGACCTCTGGAGTTTTCTTTTCCGCTGTCTTTTCAAACTCTCTAAACATGAAAAGACGCCGAGTTCTTCCTTTGTCAGACTCGTTAAACCCTGATGACATTGGATTTCGCCGAAATGACGTTCTCCGAGTTTCTCCTTCCTAGGACTCGTTAAATGCACTAGGATGGATTCGCCCGAAGGGTGGACTTATATCACAAGCATATGCTATCCCCTTCAAGCTTGTTATCAAAAATAATTGGGGTACTCGCCAGAAATGGTGGGGGAAAAATGGAACCATTATCGTTTTTGTCGGCAGTATGTCGCTCTTGAACATGGCACTTGTCTGCATTCGTGTCGGGTTGTGGACATCTCATCTCGTTGCTTCACTTTTCCTCCGTGGGTTTGGATAATCCCTTTTGACCTCTCATCTGCTCATTGCCTCGTCACCATGACCTCTGATCCGTTGATGTCAAATACTGCCAAGTCCACTGTCGTGCCATTTATATGTTCAAGAGAAGTTGGCCTCTGCAAATATCAACCTTCCTCTGATTCTCATACGATCCTGATTCACAACAAAACATCATGTTCCTCTGTCTCGTGTCGATGATGTGGGAAACATTATGGCCCACCTTCGATCAAGGTCACTTCCTGTCGACTTCAACTCATTATCCGGGAAGCTGATCTAGAGACTCCTTTATGGTACCTTGGAGCCTGCATGCCTCAATGGCAGGTTCGTCGCATTCGATGTGAGGTTTTCATCATTGGCCTCCGATCGAGTGATTCTGCGGGTGTTCGACGCCAACTCATTGATTCACACGCCGTAGATTGTACCTGTAGTACCTTGAGGACCATTGTCATTATTGGTGGTTCCTCTCGCGTCTGTTAACAACTTTCGTCATTGGCTGGTAATCAGACGATGTTCCTGCATGTTCGACTTCAGCTCACATATTCGCATGCTTGAACTTGTACTTTGTTTGGGTCGAGATGGAGCGCAAGACCCTGGATTGTGTCTGTTGTAATCCAGGCTGCGATTGTGGATTATTATCATTATGTACATGACTCACTAATTGGATGGATGCGACCATACCTGAGTCTATTTATTTGATCCTCGCTGGATGGCTGCGCCCATACCCTGGATCCGGATTATAGTATACTCTATTTCGGATGGCTACGCCCATACCACATATACATCATGTACTTGAGATATCAGTTGTATTTTTCTGCGCAGGTTCTCCGACGACGGGGCTTCAGTTGAACATGTTCTCGTAAAGCATTTCACCCCTCTCTCTCTCGAGCCTCATACTTTAGGGGGCATCTGTTACACAGTAATTTGTCACCGTCCCTGCCATTCCCTGTCCCGCACAATGGAGGACCCATTTTGTGACCTGTGAACATTGTCATGCCTTGAAAACATCATCAATGCATTCCTCTAAGCATGAGCTTCAATTTCCCTAAAGACATCTCCTTGCAAAAATCATGAAAAACATCTCCTTTTGCATTGGCGCGGTCAGACAGTTCATCACCCGCGCCAATGAGGAAAATCCTACAAAGAGGCCGTGCCAACTGGCACTCTGTCCCAGAGCAGTAGTCGCGCCAGCCAATTTAAGGAGTGTTTTTTAAATAAATATGGCGGAAGTTGTGTTTCAACAAACTCAGAAACCATTGCCTATCTTGAGTTGGGAGGTTTGGCTGCGGAAGTTCTATGGAAGGGAAGTAGTTTGCCACCTCCCATGGAACCTTCCTTGTGGATAGGGCCAATCCCACAATAATAGGGATCCCAACTCCCTCCTTCCCCATCTATAAAAGCCTGCTCAATTCCATGGCAAGCTAGTCTTGAAGTGCCTAAGCTTTGAATCTCCAAATTCCCAAGAGCCTTTGTGCCGTAAGAGCCCTCTTTCTTCCCTTAAGGCCGACTCAAGTAAGGAGACTATCGTCGAGAGACTCTGGAGAGGTTTGCCCTTTCCCTGGCGAGCTTTGCGAGACGTGAACGACTGGAGACCCATCCGAAGGAGACCACGACGTCAGAACATTGGTTGTAATCTCTCTTCGATTGTTATTTAATGAATGATTACGATTATGGTTCCACTCTGTTTTCGATTATGTTAATATGAGTAATATCCTTTCTGACTGATATTTAGTTACGTATGCCGGATTTTATGCTTGTATCTGTTTGTTTCTTGCATGTGCAGGTGTCCATCCGCGAAGATCGTGGAGGATCGTGATCTGCCGAGGCTGAGGAACGGGAACGCTCTCTTCTTCAGATCGTAGCATTGGATTCCAGGTAGGCCTCCATCTTTGGTCCTTTCATTCGTAACTAGGAACTTGCGTTGTAACATTTCGTGATTGTTGCTAGACCCCTGCTGGGCTAGTAGGGATCGCCTCTGTCCGAAGAGGGGATTTACCTCCTCAACACTTTCCCCATTACATCCTGTGTTGATATGTGTGCTTGATTATGTTTTAATGAGCGCATGCGACTGCTTTCTATTTCCGCATATTGATGATCAATTGTAGAAGAGGTTATGTATTATGCATGAAGCTTAAATAGTGTGTAATAGGGATAATCTCGGTGAATAATTCAGCTATTATTCAAATTTATACATGGTATCAAAGCGAAATTGATCATCAGATCTATTACAGTGATTACAATTATTTTGGTAGACAGAGTCTATAACGGGCCAGGTAGCCTCTGGATCCATCATTTCTTTGAAAGGTGATATATCTAGTAAATGCCCTTACAGTTGATCTCTGTGCTAGAAATAATTTTTTCTCACAGATCCAGAAGCAGCTGAGTTTTGAGCTTGGAATTGGAATTTGCAGCAGAATTTGGAATTCGAATTTGCAGCAATTTTCTTGGTGCCAGAGTTGAAATGTCTTTCAACGGATTGCGACTGGAATATTCCCTTGAGGGCAGTTCGAATTATGTTGCATGGAAGGACCGGATGGAGGCAGTATTAGATGATAACGGGCTGAAGGAGTTCATATAAGCTGAGATCCCAAAGCCTACTGATGCTGCTCAAGTTGAGGCTTGGCAAAAGAAGATGGAGAAATGTCGAAGAATTCTATTGGAGGGCGTGAAGGATCACATTGTATCCAACATGCATGGAAAAGCTTCTCCATACTTGATGTGGAAAGCGTTGATAGATTTATTCCAAAGCAAGAGCGACCAGATGAAGTTGGCGCTCAAGGATAAACTCAGACATATAAAGATGGAGAAAGGCGACAATATGCCGAAGTACCTCACGAAGTTCATCCAATGCAAGGATGAGCTGGGAAGTGTGGGGGTGACTATCGATGATGAGGAATTAGTGAGCTTGGCTCTCCTTGGTCTTTCGAAGAGTTGGCATGCCTATCAGAATTCTGTCAATGGTCAGAAGAAATTGCCAGGATGGGAGCGACTTTGGTCGGATCTTGTGCAAGAGGAGATAAGGCAGAATACCAAGGACGGATCTTCATCAAAGGCATCTGATGAAGAAAATTGCGCTTTGGCTACCAAAGCAAAGAAGGGGAAGAGCAAGAAAGCTTCTCATTAAGTCACGAAGGCAAGAAGCAGGACATATCAAAGGTGAAGTGCTTTCACTGTCACCAACACGGACATTACGCCACAAATTGTCCACAGAAGAAGAAAAATAAGCAGGATGTTGGATCTCAAGATGGAGAGGCCTTAGCCTCACAGTTTGAGCTAGATTTTTCGCTGATCGCATGCTTGGTCTCAAGTATGATGGGATCAATGTGGTTTCTTGACAGTGGTGCGTCTTTTCACATGACAGGAGATCGAGATACGTTTTCAGATCTGGAGGTCAGATGCGGATGAGAAGATCTTGGAGTGCACATTGAGATGGGCGATGATGGTAGATACGGTCTACACAGTTTACGGTACCATTTCCTTTGAGAGGGAGTCTGGTAAACCCTTCGTGTTGAAGGAAGTGATGCATGTTCCAGGATTGAAGAAGAATCTGATCTCTGTGGCGATGTTAGAAGACAAGGGGTACGATGTTGTCTTCAGCGAAGGAAAGGCTTTACTGCACAGTAAGACAACTGGAGAAACCCGGAAGATAGGGGTTCGAGTCAAGAACCTTTATCAGTTGCAAGTGGATGGCTGCGCAGCAATGGCATGCAAGGCGGGAGGAGTGGTGAGCCGGGATGATGGCGAGCTGTGGCACCGGAGATTGGGCCACCTTCACCATGGAGCTTTGAAGATAATGCAGCAGATTTCTATTGGGCTTCCTAAGGGTACTCTTGCGCAGTCAGATCAGTGCAAGGGGTGTACCTTGGGAAAATTTGTAAAGCCACCTTTCACGAGAAGGATAGTCATGCCACGACGATCCTTGAGAGAGTTCACAAAGATGTGTGTGGACCTTTCTCGGTAGCTTCGAATTTTGATCACAGAGTACTATGTGATATCTTGTTGATGATTATTCTCGGAAGTGCTGGATCTTCTTCATGCAGAAGAAGAGCGATACATACTCAAAGTTTTGTGAGTTCAAGGCGCTGGTTGAGAAGGAATCGGGGAAGCATGTGAAGTCTCTTAGGAGCGAAAATGGTGGTGAATTCATCTCTGTCGAATTCAAGGACTTTTGCAGCACAGAAGGAATTCGGAGAGAGCTCACAGCACCCCATAACCCACGGCAGAATGGGGTTGCTGAGCGGAAGAACAGAACGATCATGGGTGCTGCACGGGTGATGTTGCATGATCAGGGCCTACCCCTTCACTTGTGGGCGGAGGCATGCAATACTGCAGTATATGTGCAGAACCGTTGTCCTCACAAGATACTTGGCATGAGTACACCAGAGGAGGCGTTTTCTGGTAAGAGACCTGACATTTCCCATTTGAGGATTTTTGGTTCACCTGTCTACTTGCATGTGACGAAGGATGCCAGGAAGAAGCTGGATCCGACCGCAGAGGTTGGAATATTTGTGGGGTACACTGATACACCTCACAACTATCGGGTGTATTTTCCAGACAGTCGCAAGACTGTTGTGCAACGGGATATCAAATTTCAGGAGGAGAAAGCCATGCAGTGTTCGCTTGAGAGGGAGCCACACTTGCATGCAGATGAGGAGCTAATAGCTCCTAAGGATGAGCTTCAGGATGTGGATCAGCCACAAGAGGAAGTTCATGGAGTGGAAGAAACCACTCATGCAGCACCAACCATGAGAGGGCGCAAGCGCACTACAAAAGCTGAGCGATTGGCTCAAGATGCAAAGAAGATTGTAGGACCACCTACAGCACAGCGCAAACAGAGACAGTCACCGGATCGGTACACTGGATACATGGCTCTTGTGAGAAAATGTTTCGTGACAGAGCCATCCTCTTTCGAGGAAGCTATGGAGGACCCCGCATGGGTAGATGCCATGGTGGAAGAGTGTGATTCGATTGTCAGAAACAATGCATGGGAGATTGTCCCAAGACCGGAAGGGAAATCAGTGGTGGGTTCGCCTTGGATATACAAAGTGAAGCAGGCGGCTGATGGGAGCGTGGAGAAGTACAACGCAAGATTTGTTGCCCGAGGCTTCTCACAGATAGAGGGGGTCGATTATGAGGATACTTTTGCACCTGTCACAAGGTACTCTTCCATACGGACGATCCTAGCTCTCTCAGCACAAATGGGGTGGCACATCCATCAGATGGATGTGACTGCGTTCCTCAACGCAGTCATTGAGGAGGAGAGGATGTTGTAGGCGGCCGAAGGGCTCGAGATCTTCGGCGGTGAGTTGCATGTGTGCGGACTCAAGAGAGCACTGTATGGGTTGAAACAAGCACCTCGTGCTTGGTACACACGGATAGACAGTTATTTCACCGGACTTGGATTCTCCAAGAGTGAGGCGGATCCTAACCTGTACCAGATTGTGGTGGAGGGGAAGTTTTTGATCATTGTACTGTATGTAGATGATCTGATTTTGACGGGTGATGAGCTGTTGATACTTTCATGCAAGGAGGATCTTGCTAGAGAGTTTGAGATGAAGGACTTGGGCCTCCTTCATTATTTCCTGGGATTGGAAATTTGGCAGCGCAGTGATGGACTGTTTGTTTCTCGGGGTAAGTATGCCTGGGAGATACTGGAGAAGTTCAACATGCATGGCTGCAAGCCTGTTGATACTCCTCTTCCTGGAGGTTGGAGGAAGGAGGATGCTACTTCGACGGAAGTAGTGGATGCCACTGTTTATCGACAGTTGGTGGGGTCGCTTATGTATCTGGTCAATACACGACCCGATATATGCTATGCTGTTAACCAGCTTTCGCAAGCTATGGTTAAGCCTACCAAGCTCTTCTGGAAGGCAGGCAAGCATGTATTGCATTATCTTAGAGGCACATTAGGATATGGCTTGTGGTACAGACAGGAGGATGAGGTGAAACTTTGTGGCTTCACGGATGCAGATTGGGCAGGGAGCCCAACGAACAGAAAGAGCACTTCTGGAGGGATCTTCAGTATCGGGCCAACAACAGTTTCTTGGTACAACAGGAAGCAGAGATCCATGGCACTCAGTTCAGCAGAGGCTGAGTATATGGCAGCAAGCTTGGCTGCATGCGAGGCCATATGGATGAGGAAGATCTTGGTCGGGTTGTTCGGGTCACACTTGGAGCCTACTGTGATTTATTGTGATAACCAGAGTTGCATTAAACTCTCGGCTAATCCAGTATTTCATGATAGATCCAAACACATCGACATCAGGTACCATCATATCAGAGATTGTGTGCAGCGAAGAATCATGTTACTTTCATATATTCCCATGGAGGATCGGGATGCTGACATCTTGACGAAGGCGCTCACCAGGAGAAAATTCGAATACCACAGAGGCAGGATAGGGGTTGCAGATAATCCATATCTTGTTGAGAGGGAGTGTTGAAAATGCAACAAGATGATGGAGCTTAGTGAAATGAAGTCGCCTTCACTAAGTGGGCCCGCAGGATATTTTTGGCGCAAAGTCTATTTTTAGACTATGTCTATTTTTAGACATAGGGATCATGGTCTATGAGTTTCAGGATGCTATTTATGGATGATTGGTCGAGTTGGTAAAAATAGATGGACCTCTATTTTTAGACATTGGGCGGTTTCTATTTTTAGACTGCTGGGCTAAAAATAGAACAGTCAAATATTATTAACCCTTAATAATATTTAGACTATAAACATTATCTTATCCTCTTGGAGCACTTCAGTTTAATGCTTGGATGTGGCACATGCAGCTGACAGAAGGAAATACGCTTTTCCTAAGGGTTAGTTGAGCTATTGCATGGTTGAATTCAGTTAGAACTCATGTGGCAGAGTTTGGTGGAGTTGATGAGACAGTTGGTGGAGTTGTGTTATGTTTAACTTAGTTGAACTAGTTGTATTTAGTCTAACTGAAAAATACACTAGTGATGAGTGATGTGAATTAATTATTAATTAATTCACTAATTATTTACTCATAAAGCAACTAAATAACACATCAGTTAACTGCAATGCATGGACAGTTCAGTGGAGACCAGTGTTAGAGGTGGGTGAAAGGGTGAGTGTGACTATCAGTTGTGACCATGATTGTGCATGAGATTTGCACACACATTGATGGATATTTCCAATGAGGATTGCGCAGTTGGAGCTAGTGGGATTCGAACTTGGATCTCATCATTAATCAACTTGGATTGTGCAGTAGAGGCAGGCAGACTTGTGGAGGAGATTTGAACCCATGACTTGTTCAAATCTCAGTTAGTTTGTGTGTAACTTTTTGGAGATAGTACTGAGTACTTGTGAGGAGTATTGTGCTATGTATTGTTACATTTTCTCTATCATTATAATATACAGATAGTTGGGGGTTTTCAGCTATTTCTTTCCCCATTACATCCTGTGTTGATATGTGTGCTTGATTATGTTTTAATGAGCGCATGCGACTACTTTCTATTTCCGCATATTGATGATCAATTGTAGAAGAGGTTATGTATTATGCATGAAGCTTAAATAGTGTGTAATCAGGATAATCTCGGTGAATAATTAAGCTATTATTCAAATTTCTACACCACAGGGTGAAGAAAGAATTTTTTTGGGATGGCCTTAAATCTAATATTCAAAAGTTTGTGGCGGAATGTTTGGTTTGGCAGCAGAATAAAGTTGAGACAATTAAGACCCCGGGACTTCTACAACCTTTATCCATTCCAAGTCAACGTTAGGAGGAGATTTCAATGGATTTTATCATAGGTTTACCTAAGTCCGAAGGAAAGAGTGTCATCATGGTGGTAGTTGATAGACTTACCAAGTATGAACACTTTTGTGCATTATCTCATCCATTTAAAGCAAGTGCAGTTGCTACTACATTTATGGACACAATTCAAAAGTTACATGGAAACCCAAGGGTTATTGTGAGCAACAAAGATCCAATTTTTATAGGAAATTTTTGGATAGAGTTATTTTCTTGTTTGGGTACTCAATTAGCTCATAGCTCATCTTATCATCCTCAATCCGATGGTCAAACTGAGATAGTAAATAAATGTTTGGAAGGATATCTTCGTTGTTTTGTATCTGATAAACAAACACGATGGGTCAAGTGGTTACCTCTAGCTGAATGGTGGTATAACACTTCCTTCCATACTGCAGCAAAAATGACCCCATTTATGGCACTTTATGGATATCATCCACCATCCATCACATCATCTTTAAGAAAAAATTTGAAGGTTCAAGCAGTGGAAGATCACATCGAGCATCAGCAAGAAGTTCTCCAACTCTTAAAGGATAACCTGAATTTGGCACAAAATCGAATGAAACAACAGGCAAATCAACATCGTAGTGAGAGAAGTTTTGATGTAGGAGATTGGGTATTTTTACGGCTACAACCATACAAACAAATGTCCCTCAAGCAAGCTAAGAAGGATAATAAATTATCGCCAAAGTACTATGGTCCTTACGAGGTGTTGCAAAAGATTGGTACTATGGCATACAAATTGGAGCTTCCTGCTTCTTCACGAGTGCATCCAATTTTCCATGTTTCATGCTTAAAGAAGGTTATAGGTGAAAATCTTCTAGTTCAAACAATATTGCCCGAACTTGATGAGGAAGTAAAAATCATATTGGAAACTGAAGTGGTCACGGAAACAAAAAATCGATAGCTACAAAATCGATCAATTTTAGAGTATCTCATCAAGTGGAAGAACTTACCCACTGAAGATTCTACATGGGAGGATGAGAATTTTATACAGAAGCACCCAGAGCTACTCAAGCATTGAGGACAACACTTTTTGAAGGAGAGGGGCATGTTAGGTCCCTATATTACTATTATAGTCCCTTATTATTGTTAGTGTAACCCCCTTATTGTTATTATTGTACCCTTGTAACCCCCATATTGTTATTATTGTGCCCTTAAATTATTATTGTTAGGTCGTCTAGGATTAAATTGTGGCCCCATGGACTCCTATATATAGAAAGGAGGTTTTTTGATTTGAATCATCCAAGAATTGTTCATTCATGTAATGTATTGGAGGTTGCCCCCTCGAAGTGGCTTATTTCGAAGGAGTTGATATCTCTTTTCTTCTCTTTTTGGAGTTGGTTTCACAACACAATATAACTAAACAATTTTGATTTCAAAGAGGAAAACTCAAGGGAAATTAATTTGATGTATAGGTTATTATTGTTGTACATAGACATCTAGGATAATACATAAAATTAAATGGTGAGCAGAAGAAATATAGGAAAAAAGTTAAGCACCTCTCTTTTAAATGGCAATGCCACTTAGACATGAAATAAGGTATTCAGAATAAATTAGGGGGCATGCTAGCCATATTAGCATTCCCCATACTAGGCCAACCAGATGAAATAATGAATAAGGAGTACATTATCATAGAGAAGGTTGCATGATTCTAACACAAAAATGGTATAAATAATTGATACTCTCTCTTGATTTTCTCATTGCCTCATTATCATTGAACATTTCCATATATCTTTGCATCATTTTTTAATATTTGGGTTGGATTGAAGTGATAGTGTATTAAATAGTACTATAATCCTAAGGAGAAGTGATACATTATTGTCTAGAGGAAATATTTCATTGTTTTGGGTCATTTATGGTTGAATTTCTCCAATAGAAGGAAATTGTCTTCCATTGTAGCTTTGCAACCTCTTGTATGTCTTAAATTTTAGACATTAGAGAATGGTGACTTACATATTTAAGAATAAAAGGATAATAGTTCATTTATGAGGTAACCTTATCGATTTTTTCATATGTGGATGAATTTTTTCCTCATAAGGAAACAATCCTTGATTTTGTTACAAGAAACCTAGTTTATGGATGAGATCTATACTCCTGGAGAGGGTTGTTGGATAATTTTTTGTATTATTAATAGTGTTTAAATATGAAGAGATAGTGGTTTTCATATCATGTCAATGCCTTAGGGGAAACTGATTATAAACATATAAATTTTAGAAATCACCAAGTTTCTTTACATGTAACTTGGAATGATCATAACTTTAGCATTTGAAGTTTATAGCATATTTTCTGATACTTAATTTTAGGGTATCTCAAAATATCTACATGTTATCATAGTCAAAATTTAATTTAGGAACATCTACTAAAATATTGAAAATAATGCTTTGTTTGTGTGCTAAAATGGAAACTCCATTAGCCTACTTGTATATTTTTATGAAAACATTATGATTTAAAAAACTATGATGCCAAAAGCATAAAGTTGTTAGAATTTATGTGTTTTAGCACTTTTTGGAGGGTATATGTGAATGATAATGTAGCCATTTTTAATTTCACATATGTAAGCTAAATAAAAACAATATAATAGATAACCTAATACACTAGCTATTTTGCGCTCACTAGTGCACTTAAACCAAGAGACAAGAAACAATCACACAACACATAGATATTTATGACTACCAAAAAGTAAATAATAATCATTCCACTAGTTTGATACAGAGAAATAGATCCAAACTCTCACTCAGTTGCCTCTTATTCATGACATCAAGTATAAATATCTAACTTTTGTAGTGATTTATGCTACATGGGTCCAGAAGTTGACCCCCAAGCTAGTGTACTACAAATTACATTATTTTACATTAATTTTCATTACATGTTAGAGTACAAGCTATATACTATCATTCTTAGCATTATACAATAAAAAATATACTCAAAAACAGGGATATGTGGGGTTTCTCACTCAAGTTATCAATCCAGGCTCAACTGTACCCATTATTTTCCAATATAATGCACCAAGCACTTGAACCTTTATTATTATTCTTAAGTTAATGTGGTGTATCATTGAGACAAGGATATTCGGCATTTATTTCATTAATTGAGCTTTTCTCACACTCGCTTATAAATTCCTCTATATATTCCTCAAGTTCCAGGGGTTGCCACCTCTTATCTTCTCCATAGTGCTAAAAATGTTCTTTAAAAGGGAGATCTTGAAGAGACTTCTCAACATAACTTTACCATAAAAAATTTAACTTAGATATTCATCAATGAGAATTGGTCTGGTGCAAGTGAATTTGGTATTACTAACATCATCCTTCTGAGATCACTTTAATGAAAATGTGAAATATGTCATTTATTAAGAGCCTACTAGGGTAGGCATGGTAGAAGTGTCTAGCCCAATATCCCAACACTTCTATTATAACCAATAAAATTGAGTTGCAAAAATCGAGAAAGAGAAAAAGAAAAATACCAAATGATGGTTTTACCATGACGAAGTGCCTCTACATGATATCAATGGCAAGCTTGCAATTTCATAATGAATTTTATCCTTTACTTCGAGAGAAAATACAACTTCAATATAATTTAGTGGGCTATCCCCATTTAAATTGAGCAAGAGTGATTCATTCCCCTGACAAAAACTGGATTTGAGATTGAAGGAATTATTGTGGACTAGAGACAATTTCAAAATAATCTCAATTTCATAATAAGAATGCTAGCTAGTAAAGCTAGGACTATAACTAGTGGCAAAAACACATCGATAAGGGTAACATAAGCTAATATGACATGTATATAAAAATATATCATGTTTAATTATATATATAGTGATGATTACACTCATAGTTACAGTTGTTTCCCACTAGTAATATCATGATATCAATGTGTGAATTGATATAATCCTTTAAATGAAACAATAATCTTAACTTATAAGTAATTCATTAATCTATGTGAATAGTTGAATCCCATTAAGCTAGTAACACAAGGTAAGTCTTTCACTAATATAGTTATAAGTATGAGTAATATGTAAGAAATTTTTATGAATAGAAGCAAGTAAAGTATAACCATAAGAGCAGGATAAGTGGTATGAGCAACACTTATCTTGTAATAAAATCTTAGTTTATATAAGTGCACCAGTGTTATGATTACTATGTATACTATAGAAAACCATATATGATCATGGGTTAGCTTATACCATATGTATTGTGTATGGAAATTACTAGTGGTATGATAGCATAGTATGATTACTATGTTATTCCCATACATGGAGGATTTTTCATCTTCTAATCCACATATGATGTGTCATTTAGCTGATAAGGGTAATTGAAACCCCTAGTTAGTAAGGTGATACACTATATAGTATTATAAACATTACTTACCTTAACTTGACTATATCTACACCAGATTGAACTAGTACAATACATTGATTTGGAGATGACACGAGGAATAAGAAAAAGTAATAGGATTGTTACATATACAATGGTGTTCAAGCTATGTATTCTCTATAATATCACAACCTGCACGCTTATGAAGTAATTTATAGATTTAAAACACAATAATCGTAGAGCTTATACATGATACATATTCATACATAGCACGCTGATCATACTTGCAACATATATATGTATCCAATATTATATAAGTATAAGTAATCTTCATAATGTATCAATCATTACTGGTATAGCTTAACTCACTTAGTGTGGTTAATACGGTATGTTTTATCCTAATAAGTGGAATAGTGTACAATATCGATAATTTTTAATAAAGTCAATATAGAAGTAACACACATACTTTACTTAACTAAATTGTATCAAATATTACACATAGTAGTGATCAAGTGAATATGCATAATATATGTAATACTCTAGTGTAAGTTGAGGTATAAGGATCATAATGCTTGTGATAATAGCTTATGTAAGCTAAGAGTGTAAGCTAAGTAAGAATCAACATGTTTAAGTTTATGTGAATACAGGCAATCCTACTAGTATTGATTACTCACCAAGTGTCATTATGATACTATATCCTACTAATTAGGTAAACATAAATAATGAGTCTCGTCTTCTCTTGCTCTTATTTAATCCATTTACATGGTAATAATGAATCTATAATAGTTGAAACAAATTTTTTATATAAGTTAGATATAACTATTAGCATAAACTAGTAATAAGAGTTGAACCCTTATACACCATACTACTGTGATATGTGAAATAACCAAACTATTACGATTCATATGACATTCATACTTACCTTATAATATAAACACAATGGTAATTATTACTCGATAAAGGTAGTGGATTATCCCTAATTAAGGTGATAGTAACAACAATATTCCTATGATTCCACTAGTTATATTGAAAACATACATATTTCCTTTGTATTCAACCTCATGAATAAGAAATACTATCTCTATAATCAAAGAGCTTGAGTTTCATGTATATTAAAGCAAGATCATAAGCACCGGGATAAGTGTATTTACTAATAGTATTGTTTCCATACATTTTCATAGCTATTACCATACTTGGAGTATTGTTTTTTATTCATTATTTGAGATTGGTCTAACTTATCATGTCGATTGGGTAAAATAAGAACATATAATTATAATACACCATAGTTTCCATTAGATACATTGTATAGATAGATTACAGTGAAAATTTTAGTAATATCTAAGTTATAAGAACTAACCTAATCAGGGATATGTGGGGCTTCTCATTACCTGAGGCATGAATTGTTGTCATATATTGACAAATGTTGGTGAAAATTATATATATTTTTTTTTAAACACAGAATTTTTTCTAATATTCAATGGAAAAGGCTAGCTGTCAGATATTCAACTCCTATCAGTCAGGGTGCTCATTGAATAATTGACACCATAACAAATGGATGGAAGTTTTGTTCGTTTGACATAATTCTTATCCATCGAATATCTGATGCATCACCGACGGCCTGCGTGCCCCAAACCGATGGAACGACGCAACTGATATTCAAAACTCCTTTCAAACTAATTCAACTTGATGTCGGTTATCTGACATGTATATGTCGAAGGGGCTTCTAAAAACTAAGTAAATGGGGCATTGAAGTGATAACGCTCTTGTCACACAATTTACATATACCATCGATTACCTGACATCTAAATGGTGATTTTTCCCGTCAGAAAAAACTTACTAGTTGTCAAATATACATCTGGTACGTTGGATATCTGAATATTTGACATCTGGTACGTTGGATATCTGAATATTTATAGCATCACAAAACCGACTTCAAAATGTCGGCTTTTTTATGACCATTTCGGCCTTTTTTGTATCGGATAATCGATATTTGTACCATCGAATATCGGACGCTAACTAAATTGTCAACTATTCGACAGAATTACAGCAACTATTTGATGAGCACCAATGTGTCGAATAGTCGACTCCAATAAGCTGCATATCTGACTAATAGTGGTCGAATTTTGACCCCATTTGTATTAGTGGAAGTAATGTAAACTTAAAAGGGAGCTAGAAGCACAAAGTGACTTGAAGAATCTTACAGTTTGAAATTTGGAGTAGCATCACTTGTTTTGGAAACTATGATAATGAGGAATGACATCACTATTTTCGGATATGGTACGACTTTCAGGAAGAATATATAGCATAAGTGCGGTAGGAAAGGTAGCAAATGAATAAAATAATTCATGTGATAGTTTGATGATCACTTAATGATATTATGGGTTTGATATTGGTTTAGAAGAAGTTCAACTTCCTCAATTGAAAATAGGAAGCTATAATTGGCTCTACATTGATTGGTTTGATAGGTATTATTGATGACAAAGATAATACTAAAGATTAGTGAAATATTATATAATTTATTTAAAAAGAGATGATGGAAAAAATCATGTCACAAAGAAAGAGTATGTGAAGCCTTGTCTGATAAACAATGAAATTTTTAGGCTCCATAAGGTATTTAAAAAACTACTTGATGACATGTTAGAGCTACGTGAAGATTGAAAATGGTCCAGTAAATTCAAAGCTTGTTATAATGTGATAGGATCCCAACAGCTAAACAAAAATCTCCATGAAATAATATGTATCTAATACTTTGATGAGTATTTTTTAGGAAAGCTTAGGCTTGTGTTCATTCCTCCCTGTTTGAGGGGAGTAAGTATTTTCTCCCTAGTAGAGAGGGAGTGAGGATGGACATTGTATTCTCCATATTTAATATGTTTTGGCCAAGACTAATAGTTGTAAGCCCAGTGAAGTCACTAGTAGGGAGAATGGTGGATTGGATAATCATTTGGGACCAATACTCCTTGAGGATTGAGAATCCAACATAGGAGTAGTGTCGAGGACCGATACTCTTTGAGGATTGGTAATCCAATATAAGAGTAGTCATGAGGACCAATATTCTTTGAGGATGGGGTGATATCAAAGAAAAGGATAGTCTTGTAAAGACATACCTGGTGAACATCCAAATAGGGTATGTGCCTTGAGAGGTGGTGGTGGTTTCCAAATGTATGCCTCCCAGCATTGTGATCTAATCTAGTGGAGAGTTAGATCTTATCATTCAATGCCTTGCTATTTTGTAATTAAAAATGTTGGTTATGATGATGCTTGATGATGCTTATCAATATGAACTCTTCTTATGATAATATTTCAATTTGAGAGTATCCTTGTATCGTGTTGAGTCATTATGAATACCTCCCTATTTAATATAGATTATTGGAAATGTAACTAGGTTTAGTCTTCATAATTATCATTGTACTTGTGTCATTATATATTTCATGTAAAATAAAAATAAGAAAAAGAAATTATTGTTATTATTATTATTATTATTCTAGTAAAATAATGTTCTTCATTCTTCTAGGGTTTATTAAGTCAAAATAAAATTTGTCATGAGTCAATCTATTGTACTTAAGTCAAGTGCCATTTGGAATTTTGTAAGAAAGAGGAAAAATAATTTTATTTGAGTCAAAAGAGTCAATTTGTCACCCACAAGCTCAATTCGGCCGTACTTGCATAGGTCATCCCAGAAAGGCACCAATTCGACCTTTTGGATGTGTACATACAGAGAGAAGTTTGACTTCATTGTAGCACCAATAGACAACTTATATTTATATGCAAAAAAAGAAGAAATTAGAAAAATTATAAGGAAGAAGAGTGAAATTCAAAGGACAGATAGCGAAGGTAAAAGGAGAGATAATTTTGTGATTTCTGCCCTAAATTCTTCCACACTTGCAAGATTTATAATATGTTGCAGGGTCAAAAAATTTAGAGTCTGAACAAATTTTGAAGGCATTGACCAACGTTGACTTTGTTGCCTTTGACTTGGTTTAAGTAGGTTTGCAGGAGGGCTGAATTAGGTCTTGTGGGAGGTCTTGGTCTTGGATTTCTCACTTTTATCGGATTCTATAAGAAGAGAAGTTGGTTGGGGTTTCCCCCTTGTGGGTTTTGCTATGGCTTGGTGCCTACATATTTGTATTCATTATATTTTATGATATTCATGTTTTATGTTTTGGCAATTGTTTGATAAAGAGAACATAATAAAATAAATAATAAGCCAACAAATATTCACAAGAAATTATCAAGTAAGAGAAATCAACCCAAATTTGGTAGCCTATTGGTTTATCAACATTTTCCTTATGAATCCATGATATTCTTCTTAAATCTTCTTCATTGTTGGTTGTTGTACATCCTCCTTTATCATTTCATATTCTTCCTTCTTGATAATACCCTTGAGTGCATCGAAGCTGTTGAAATTGGCAATAAGAAGAGGCTTCTAATTTAATTTTCCCTTAATTAAATTATAAGGAAATTGTAATTCCACATCACATGAAAGCTTCAATGAGTTAACTGAGTTGGGAAGACTTATTTAGCTCATTCAATTCAAATTGGGGGTCAAATTAGGGGCATGTAGAGTTCACATTAAGTTTTAGGGGGTCCAGTTGCATTTTATTTTGAGTTGTAGTTGTTTAAATTTATTATTTGAGTTAAAATAAGTTTAACTAGTTCTAACTGATGGATGAGCTAGTGAGAGGTCTAGTGAATTAAATCTAAATTAATTCAGTACATGCAGTGATCAATAGGATAACTAATAATTCATTCTAAATAGTTGTTGCATGTACGTTCTAAGGAAGATCCAATTGAGATTGGAGTTAAAGGGAAGCAAAACTATCAATTGTATAATTAGAAAATTGTAAAGGTCATGCATGAGATCATCAGGATGCCTTGGATGTATTGTGCAATAAATTAGTTGTAATTTACTAATTAATAGGGGCTCAATTCCCCCAAGAATCCGTGAGCAAGGCTAGTCAGACAGGGGCAAGGAATTGGTTAAGTATTGGAAAAAACCTGCTCAGATCAGAGTGAGACAATCAGAGATTGTGCAGAGATCTCTCAAGCCTACAAGAAGCGTTGAATTTTTTTTTATTCTTGACTTAATTCAGTATACAGATAGCATGTTTTTAGCTAAGGCTTTCCCTGGATACATGTTGTGTTGTGTGATTGAAATTATTACTATTTCTTATTCATGTGATTGTGCGATCTAAATTGGTTTCCACAAGTTGTAGAATAGATTCAAGTATTTTGTTTTAACATATTACAAGATTAGTTGAATCTATGTGGATTTTCTACATGGCATCAGAGACAGAATCACTATAGAATAGAAGAACTAGAGTTTTTTTTGAACAGGTGAATCGAATTTTCATATTTACTCTTCAGGCCCAGCTGCAAATCAAGATGTCTTTATGTGGATTGAGACTTAAATATTCTCCTGAGGTAGTTTAAATTACATAGATTGGAAGGATCGGATGGAGGCAGTGTTCAAAGAAAACGTGCTGAAGGAATTCCTAGACAGTGATATTCCCAGGCCCACAATAAAATATGCTCAAAATCTTGATACATGCAAGAATAATGTAGCAAAGGCGAGAAGGATTCTGTTAGAATGAGTTCAAGATCATATTGTTTCGAACCTCCATGGAAAGGAAACTCCATATGATATGTGGAATGCCTTAATATATCTATTTCAGAATAGTAGTGACCATAGGAAGTTGGCGTTGAAGAACAATCTCAAAAATATCAAGATGGAGAAGGGCGAGATGATCCCAAATTACTTGATGAAGGTCACTCAATGTCGGTAGGAACTTGGAAGTGTTGGTGTGATAGTTTCTGAGGGTGATCTGGTGATCCTGGCACTTGTAGGCCTTCCAAAGAGCTAGCACAACTACCAAGACTCAGTGAAGGGTAGGGAGAAGCTACCAGAGTGGGAGAGATTGTGGTCTGACTTGGTAAAAGAAGAGATTTGGTGAAACAAAAAAGATGGATCCTCATCAAAGACTATGATGAGAATAACTGTGTCTTGTATGGAAAGGTGAATAAATGGAAAGGGAAGGTGTCCCATTCCAAATCAGATTCTGGTCAAGCAGGCAAGAAACGAGACTTGTCAAAGGCAAAATGTTTTCATTGTCATGATATTGGACACTATGATACAAAGTGTTTGCTCAAAAAGACCGGAAATATGCCCTCAGGAGGAGCGATAGGTGAAGCGCTTTCTTCATAGTTCGAGTTGGATTTCACCCTCATCACATGTATGGTGTCATCACTGATGGGTTCTTTTTGGTACTTGGATATAGGAGCTTCATTCCATATGACCAGCAACAAAGAATTCTTCAGTAACTTGGAGGAGAATGATATCCATATGCACATCGAGATGGGAGATGATGAGAGGTACAATGATATCGGCACAGGTACAATTACCTTTCAGAGGGCATCTGGTACTCCTCTCATATTAAAAGATATCATGTATGTTCCTAATTTAAAGAATAATTTAGTTTGAGTTGCTATGTTGGAATACAATGGATATGATGTGATATTTAGCAAAGGAAAGATGTTCCTTCATCACAAAGCCACGAGATAGGTGAATAAGATTGGGGTTTGAGTAAAGATTGGGGTTTGAGTAAAGACTCAAAAGAGAATTGTCTGAGTAAATAAGTACCTCGTTCTTGGTATACCAAGATCAACAACTACTTCAATGGGATGGGCTTCACTAAGAGTGAAGTAGATGTGAACCTTTACCATATTGTGGTAGAAGGTAAAGTTTTTATCATTTCTACTTTATGTTGATGATTTGATATTGAAAGGTGATGAACAACTCATTAAGTCTTGAAAAGAGGATCTTGCAAGAGAATTTGAGATGAAGGACATGTGGTTCTTGCACTATTTCCTTGGATTAGAAATTTGTAAAAGATATGGGGAGATATTTTTCTCTTAGGGAAAGTATGCCAACAAGATTATGAGGAAGTTCCACATGGAGGCTAGCAAACCCATGGAGACTCCTCTATCAGGAAATTGGAGGAAGGAGGGTGCTACTTTAGGTGAAGTAGTAGATGCTACCATCTACAGGAATCTTGTGCATTCACTCATGTATTTGGTGAACACACTACTAGAAATATGCTATGTGGTTAACCAACTTAGTCAATCTATGGTTAATCCTACCAAGCTCTTTTGGAAGGAAAGAAAGCATGTGTTGAGATACCTCAGAGGCACTACAAATTTTGGGCTTGGTACAGACAGATAGAGGGAGTGAAGCTTCAAGGCTTCACAGATGCATATTGAACAGGGAGTCCATCTGACAGGAAGAGTACATCAGGGGGAATCTTCAACATTGGATCAGCAACAGTTTCCTGGTACAATAGGAAACAACAATCAGTTGCACTCAGTTCCGCAGAGGCAGAGTACATGGTCGCTAGTCAGGCAACATGTGAGGCCATCTAGATGATGAAGATAACTGTTGGTTTGATTGGTTGAAAAATGTATCCAACATTTAGTTATTGTGATAACTATAGTTTCATCAAATTATCGGTTAATCAAGTTTTTCATGACAGGTACAAGCATATTAATATTCGGTATCAACATCTCAGAGACTGTGTACAGAGGCGGATTATGTCATTAGAGTACACTCCCATGGAGGAGAAGGATGCAGACATCTTGAAGAAGGCACTGTCAAGAGGAAAATTGGAGTTCCACGAAGTTAGGATCGAGGTAGAAGACTATCCCTTTCTTGTCAAGAGGGAGTGTTGAAATTGGAAACATGAAGAGGCTTCTAATTTAACTTTCCCTTAATTAAATTAGTAGGAAATTGTAATTCCACATCACATGACAGCTTGTACGCGTTAACTGAGTTGGGAATACTTAGTTACCTCATTCAATTCAAGTTTGGGGAAAAATGGAGGCATGTACAGTTCACTCTATGTTTTAGGGGGTCCGGTTGCATTTTATTTTGAGTTGTAATTGTTTAACTTAATTATTTGAGATAAAATTAGTTTAACTAGTTCTAACTAATGGATGAGCTAGTGAGAGGTCCAGTGAATTAAATCTGATTTAATTCACATGCAGTGATCAATAAGATAACTGATAATTCACTATAAATATTTGTTACATTTCAATTCTAAGGAAGACCCAGTTGAGATTGGAGTTAAAGGGAAGCAAAATTATCAATTGTATAATTAGAAAATTGTACAGGTTGTGCATGATGTCATCAGGATGACTTGGATGTATTGCACAATCAATTAGTTGGAATTTTCAAATTAATAGGGGCTTAATTCCCTCAGGAATGCGTGAGCAAGGTTAGTCAGACAGGGGGAAGGAATTGGTTAAGTATTGGAACAAACCTGCTCAGATCAGAGTGAGACAGTCATAGATAGTGCATAGAGCTCTCAAGCCTAAGAGAAGCATTGTTTTTCTTCATATTCTTGAATTAATGAAATATACAAATAGCGGGGTTTTTATCTAAGGCTTTCCCCAAATACATATTTGCGTTGTGCGATTGAAATTCTTTCTCTTTCTTGTTCATGTGATTGTGTGATCGAAATTGGTTTCCGCAATTTGTAGAATATATTCAAGTTTTTTTTTTTTTTAGCATATTACAAGATCAGTCGAATTTATGTGGATTTTCTACAGAACTAGCTTCCTTGCTTTGCTTCATTTCCTGCAATCATAGAGCTTGAACCTTTCTCATTATTATTTGTTTTATATCCTAGTACAAACCTGTCATTGAACAGTTTCTAGTTGTTGATGATTTCATCCAATATTTTGGTACTATAGTCAATTTTTTGTTGGATATCCTTCTTCTATAGTTCCTTCCTCAAGGAGACTATCTCAGCTTCTAAATTATTGGTTATTCTTTCCTTTTACAACTTTTTCTTGAGTGTTTCTTCAATCACTCTAGCTTCTTCTAATTGTACTTTCATATTTATGATAGTCTATTTCGTCTCTTTAGAGTTCTTTTTGTGACTTTGTAAACATTCTTTTAGTTTCTTATTTACCTCTTCCTTTACTATGAAATTATTCTTCCATGTTCTTCTAATATCACTTAATAAACTAATCAAAAATCTTCCTCAATGTCCACTTCTTCTTATTATTCATGATATCCTTCATATTTTTCAAGAGTTTCATTTTGAGAATCTAATTCCATGAAGAAAACTCTATCAGAATCATGGTCATTATCATCATCTTCATCAAATGAGCTACTATCTTCTCTTGAATATAGAATTTTCTTCTTGAATAATTTTCCATTGTTATTTCCTTTGTTTCTTTTTAGATATTTCATTTATTTCTTATAAATTTCTTCTTCATAACTATATGGTCACTTTGCAAAAGGATGTTTAGAGGCATAATAACCAATTCTACCACATTAAAAACACTTTAAAGGAATCTTATCTTTATATTTGCCAATTCCTCTTTTCAACCTTATAAAAAAGTTAGTTACTTATTCATCATCTAAATCATCACTACATCTAGAGATTTTTTTATGATTTTGTTCTTATTCTTCTTTATCTTATTGGAGACCTTGAAATTCGCTTCCCTTTTGGATGGATTCTCATATTTTTTATTCATTTCATATATTGTAAGAATTCCATGTATCTAATTCATACTTAACGTAGCTAGATCTTGTCTTTCTTCTACAGCTAAGATTTTGGAAAACCATAGGTAGCATATAATCATAAATGCATGTGATCCATAAAAGTGCAGCACATGAATCATCACATATAGACACTGGATTTTAGGTGGAAAACCCAACTAGAAAAAACTATCGTTGTGTTGTGGAAAAATCATAACCTCCCCATTTTTAATTTATTATCTTCATAATAACAATGGGGACCCTCCATGTAAATTATGGTCATATCACCCTTTAATACTTTCATTTGGTTAATTTTGTGACATTTTTATGATGTTTTCATTTTCTTCAGATTTGTACTTTGATTGCTTTGTTGAGTGTGGTTTCTCGTCAATTTTCCAATGGTTCTGATTTTGTCTCATTTGGACTTATGGTTTGCAAATGGTGCCTATTCAAAGTTCAATTAATTTTCACTAGCTGGACTAAAAAATGTATAAAATGGATATTATTTTATACTTGTATATTTAATTAAATTTTGAATGTATATAATTACTTTGTAAATAATTAATTATTTTCTAATTTTTAATATTTTATTAACTATCCTACAAAACCACCAGATTCAAGAATTTGTATATTTATTAACATAAATATATAATAAACTAAACTATATCTCTCTTATTATGATTAACTGATTCATCTCACATGCACAGTGTTACACGCACACACTTACTACTTTACTACGGGAAGCTCACCATCTCAAATATCAATTTGACTCTATATCTGTCATTCATATTTACAGGAATAGGAACAAAGTGGCAGACAAATTATCCAAAGAAGTTGCGGAGCTAGAGTGGGGCAGTTGGCACATCACTAAACATGTTGGAGCACAAGTGTATAGATATTTCCATAGACCATTCATCGATGACATCCAAGATCTGCATGCATTTTGATCTATGACTCTAGTTTTTGACATCTCTTTATTGGGGAGATATATATTTTTGTTATGATACTTATGCTACTTTATTCGACTGCTATTTATTTTTATATGTATGTACATATTCAGTGTTTTCCTTGTAAGTTATGCACCAAACTTACAGCAGATATATGCACAACATGCAAAGTTTTGTAATACCTCTGACTTTGTAGGAGGACAACATTATTACTTGCATCATACTCGACAGTATACTCAGTAAAATGTAACCTGTAATTTTTCTACTTTAATGAAAGATTATGAATTTTCCCCTGTGTGAAAAAATAAACTAAACTTTCTATATATATATATAATAATAATAATAATAAATGAAAACCTAGATCTCGGAATACCATTTTAATTTCAATTTCATAAGCAATATGGAAATTTGGGATCTCGAGAACCTTATTATAAAAGTGGTTGTATTTCTATGTGACTACTCAAGGGAAACATAATTAAAAAATGGTTGTAGTTTATACATTATGAATCGAGGTCCCACCTCCACGTGGGCCTCACCTCCCTCCTCCATCATTTCCTCTCGGCTCCCATTCCCTTATCCCTTTGGGGAACCTTCTTGTCACTCTTGTTCCCTTATGACTCCCTTATCGCCTAATATCCCTTCTCCATTAAATAATTCCCGTGACTCTTTTCATAAACCAAAAATCCACTCGCCATACACATTTTTTGAAATATTTTAATTATATTATTTTAAATTAATTTTTTAATATAATTTAATTAATTTATATATAGTTTTTAATTAAGTTAGGTTGTAAATAATAATAAGTTATTTAACGTTATCTATGTAAATAATTTTCAAGTTAAAATTTATTAATAATTTTTATATTTTAATAAAAATGCACAAATTTTGCTCAAATATATATTTTCCAGTACACTGGAAGTTTTTATACCTTTACTTTGAAGGTTGATATCTTCAGTTTTACTTGACCAAATGAGGACCAGAATGGCTCATTAGGAAGATATAATTATGAAAAATAATTTGGGAATATAAAATCTAGAATATTTCAACATTTAATAGCCCAAAAATTTAGCATAAGATTGATAAACTAATTTGTAACAAAAATTTCTTCTCTAAGTTGAATTTTGGGAAAATTTCAATGGCTAAGAGTGTTGTTGTTGCAAATAAATTCAAATCTCTATTAATGGGCAGAACTTGCATTTTTGTAATTATTCCTATACTATCAGAGTTGATAATTTTGAGGAGATTGTTGGAGACTAATTGTAAGGAATAGCGAGGGAATCATGATTTATTATTTGTATTTCCAATTATTTAATTTTTTAGATGAAAATTTCATGTATTCAATGACATATTTGTACCAATCATTCTATATTTTGCACTTTTTTTGGATATGTTAACGATTTTTCATTATATGAGCTATCTTGTCTAATGGAATTATAGATATTTTCTTTATTTTACTTTTTTATCTTGCATTAAAACAATTTTTTGAGTAATTATTTACTTAGAAAATTTCCATCTAAAATTGATTTAATTGTCATTATAATTAAGTGAATTATTTCCTAGTTTTGGTGGCCAATCATTCATTGTTTTAATCTCCAAATAGAGCAAAAATGGAATTCATAATATCAGTTGTTAGAAATCCTTGAAATTTTGGGAATTCATTATTAAAAATGTGTTAAATCCCCAAATTATTTAAATTTTTGCACCTGGTAATTGGGATCTATATCCTAGATATCGAGTTAGGTTAGTTTCCTCTATTTTTCACTCTGCATTTAGATTATATTTAGAGTTACATTAATTATTTCCACTCTAGAATTTCCCTCATACAAGGGAATACGTTAGTGTGGCTAACTTGACCCATCAATTCAGCTTAACGGTTTCTTTCTTGTATGTGCACAACAAGGGAGTAGTATCGATATCCATCTTCTTATTTGGTAAGTAATTGAAATATCATAAGTCATCATGGAGAGAGAGAGAGGGTAATTGGACCAAATATAACCAGTAGGAACCACCAAATAAAACAGATAAGGGCTTAGTGTTGAACCCTTAGTTAACCTGAGAGGGGGGGTGAATCAGTTTAACACATTCATGGACTTTTAAAAATTTTCCATTAAAACTTATTTACACCTTCATTTCATGTGCAACTTAATATGTGAGTAATCTTATAATGTGAGCAGCAAGTATTACAATAATGTAACAACAGAATTAAAATGAGAGCAGCAAGTATTAAGCAGATTAGATAAACCATATCAACACATAAACATCATGCACAAAGACACCAGATATAAGTGGAAACCCATAAAGGGAGAAAACCACATCTTATTATTGTTGTGATGCAAAGGCAAGCTCCAACTCCCTCTCACCATTGATTTTATGTAGGCTCCTACCTCAATTCTGCAAGCTACAACTTGCAAGGAAGCTCCAACTCCCATCAATTTTCTGCAAGCACCAACCTACAGGAGGCTCCAACCTCAACCATCTACAACTAACTTCTATCAAGCTACAACTTGATTTGGAAGCACCAACATCCTCTATTTTCTGCAGGCTACAACCTACAGGAGGCTCCTACCTCGGTTAGCTACAACTGACATCTATCAAGCTACAACTTGATAGGGAAGCTCCAACTTCCTCACTCTTTCAAAAAAAGACACTTGCTGATTTACCTTGGATATCAGCTCTATTCTGTACCATCTTCATGGCTATGCACCAGCCTTCATATCTGCCCTGCATCATCTCTGCATTTTCTCAGATTCTCTATCAGCTCCTCCTTCTTCTCTGCCTCACTGCTTCTTTTCTGCATTCTCTGACCTCTCTATGCATATCTTTGAGATATCATTTATAGAGATCACCTCTTGACTGTTTGTATTCTACAGAGAATTTGGAGTGAACAGCCCAGACTCTTTGCCTTCTGCCTTCTCATTTCTTTGTCCAGCTCCTTCAGAAAAATATAGCAATTTATACAAATTTCTGTTTTACAGTGGAGTTTTGTTTTCCTACCGGAGACTGGCCAATGCATCACAAACAATATAAAATCAATGAAAAAAATTACATTCACATTTTCAGTTACATATATCCAGGGAAAATTTTAAGGATGGACGTTTATATTAAAGTTTAAAAACATGGCGAATCTTAGTAGTCCCCAATATGTGAATTGTAAATTTTTTCATGTTATTTCTATAAAAATATTTCTTTTTGTAATCATTTTATATTAGTATATATAATTTTTTGGCGATTTTTAGGGTAAAATATTTTTATATTATAAAATCTGGGCGAATCAATTTTAAAAAAAAAATGGGAATTGGCGAATAATTTTTTTGGAAAAAGCATGGAAAATTAACCCACCTGCGAATATTAGCCCCTAAAATTTTCCATGCATATATCAATTTTACTCAGCCATTTTTCCGGCCCTTGGCTTGTTGGTTTTGTCTTTTTTGCTGCTGTCTTGTAACTGTTCTGCATACCTCTGTTGTTTACTGCAATTATGCATCTGCTACATATATAACTGCTTTACAAGTTTAGCCCCCAAATAACTCTCAAAGTCTAGCAATATTTACATGCTAAAGCTTTTCTTATTTTCTGAACTGGGCAATTTAATTTAATTGGAAATGCTCAAATTGGCAAACTCAGATTCGGATGCCCACTTTTAATACACATTGAAGTGGAAGCACAATATCCCAGTCGCAAGTTACCTGGCTCATTCACTATTTAAATGGCCCTTCATTCAATGTTTAGGACTTAATTAAATAGCTTAACCATTTCGGCCATACTTTAATTGAGAACCAAATAATCCACATAAATTAAGGTTTGGGCCCCACTATCTCAAATTTCATTTATATGCATATACAATTAAATCCAAACTCTGAATCTCTGTCAATACACTTATGAGCATTCGAGTCAACTTTCGACCTTTATAATAAAATATATTACATAGTGGCCACTTTATAGAATGTGATAGCTGGGGCTAATCTATATTTCCCACATTTTGTACTCTCTTGCATATAAAATGCACTCCAAGGTTATGCCCAAATAATTTTAAATCTGGCTATTGCATACATGCAGAACTACCTTTTTACCCAGGTTATAAAACCCATAAGGCCTGTAATGTTCTCTCCTAATAAAACCCAACCAACGCTTTAATTCAATTTCAGAAACTATATCACAACCCACCTTATAACTATTCGAATATTACAGTTAAACCATAAACTAAATCTCGGTTCATAAGACTTCACTCATTCAAAGGTTCTACCTTGATGTTAATGCGCAACCATCACATAATTGAAAGGACTTCTTGACCCACCTTATATCATATAATTAAGGGTATGGACCAAAATTCGGGAATACACATATCGACCCTTCTTACAATATGGCGAATTGATATTCAACCATTACTACTAAACCTGTACTAAAATTTGACCCTTACCAACTATATATGTCCGCGAACATCATTCATAATATATATTGGCATTTCCCAATCAAATGTTATAACACATTAATAAGCCCACTCACAATCCTCATTCGTATAACTCTAACCCATTTAACTCTTAAGTGTAAATACATTTCTTAATTAAATGCTTCGGCCCCACAACACTGTTGACTTACCTTGCCACTAATCTTCGTCCATCGCGCAATACAATGGTTGTTGGATTCATTCCTTCACCAAATCAATGAGTATAACGCATATCGCGTTTTTTTGGCTTCCAAGCATTAACGCTCCAGAAAAATGCGATATAAACGATTTTCGAATACCACCCTTTGCCACGTGTCGAAAACCAATGGAATCGTGTTTTTTCATAAAACTTATTTACCGCTTTTCAAAAGTGCGATACTGCTGGTTTCTAAACCTCTGGTTTCACTGTTCACGCCTTTTTGTTCCACACCTTCTGACTCAAGGTTCTGTCGCACGCATTATCAACATTCCCTTCCTTTGGTTTATAATCGATCTCAATCGATTTTTTTCCCTATATTCATGACTCTGTCCTTCCGCGTTTCTTTTGCAATTTGAACAGAGATTGCAGCAGAGTTTCTATTGCAGATTTGATCCTTGTGTTGATCGACTTACGTTGCTCCACATCGAACTCACTTCTTCGATTGCGTTAACTACTTGCCCCCTCGCTTCTCTTATTCGAACCACCTAGTTCATACCTTCAAACCGACCAGCGTTTCATGCTAGTGATTCATGGGGTCCTTTTAGCTTTTTGGCATTTTCCATGATAAAATGGTTCTGCCCCCTTCCTTCGATGGATCACCATCAATCCATTCAGTGATCGATGACTGATCTTTGAAACCTTCAATTTCATATAAATTCCAAGTTGTTCAATGAATGTTCGAATTCATGGAATATCCAGTTACTTGATTTCATAGAATTTGCAGCCCAGCTACATAATAATAGAGCTCCTCATGACAATTTCTCAGCACCAACATCGAGCTTTCTACTACACACAGAATCACCATATCAACTCTATTAGAGAGTTTTATTCACTCAATGTTCATAAAACTCTGAGTGTTTAACTCTGAGTGTCTTCACAAGTAATTCAAGTAGTCCATCCACGCATAATCTAATTAGTCAATACACAGGTATTTCAAAATAAATTCCTTCATAAATATGAAATCAAATACAAAACCCTTCTCGGTTCTGGCTAGATATTCATGACAGTGGCCTGTTCCACAATCGCCTGTAGGCTTAGTAAGACTCTGCCTCTGAACAGTTCCTCTGGTCTATGCAGGTCTTCAACATCAATTGGTTTACAGGAGCAAACCCTGTTTGTCCAGACAAAATCACTCACACACTCTGCAGCTCTCCAGTTCTGCTACTTTCTGCTTCAATTCCTTTTTTGAATCACTCACACACTCTGTAGCTCTCCAGTTCTGCTACTTTATGCTTCAATTCCTTTGTTTCATCTGCTTCCTGGGCTGCCTCTTTTCCTTGTTTGATGCTTTCTTGCTGCTGCCTCCCTGCTACTTCGCTTCTCTCTTTTCCTTGTTGTTGTTTCAAGTGCTCCTCTTTTTCCATATCCTTTGCCATCAATGACAACATTTCCAACATATCCCCCTTTAGCATTCATGGCAACACATCCACCAATAATCCAATGCTTCCTCCAAGTCTTCCTCTGACTATCTTACTTTTCCTGCTTTTCCTCCCCCTTTGAAATCAATGACAAAGGGTTGCACATCTCTCAGTGTAGAATCTATCTTTTCATTTCCTCTCTCTGAGTTGTGTTTAGGCCCTTCTTCTTTTGGCTTTGTACCTTGCTGCTCCAAACTGGTGTACAAGAGTTGTTGAGAGAACACTTTTGAGGATTATTGAACTTTAATATACACCGTAAGTTGATACAATCCCGAAGCACAGACTCCTTTCACTTGTATAAATATGAAAGTGAAGAATAGAACACCTTGTACCAGCCTTGTCTAATCAGAGATGCATCATTGGATCAAAACTAAAATACTGAGAAAGCTTCAAATATACTTCAGTCTCTAGTATTATCTTCATCAGAAATCCATATCTGTTGAGGAAGATTGTAGATGGAATATGCCTTCTTCTGTAATAAACATTTGTAGTACAACACCTGTTCAATTATGATGATGATGCCAATATATCATTTATAGTTGTGGTTCACTTTTCTTGCCTGTTGGTGATGATATGAGCTAGGATGCTGATAACAATATTACATTTAATAGCTGAAAGGTCCTTGTTATTAATGTGATCAATGAATTAAGCCATAGTTTACAACTTATTGTGAGATTAGATGATATCTTTCAATCTAAGAGACCAAATGACTTTACTGCTTGCACACTGCACTTTCAAAAACAAACCCTTGACGCTAGATACATTCCATGTATTGGTCAGTCTCACTTATCAACCATGCAATTTATTTATGACATAAGGGGTATGTATGTCAATGATCACTCTCTCTTTAAATGTTGAAATACCAGCAATTCCTTTCTATTGAAGTATGCTTGTGATGAATCAATAATAGAATTTTGAGCTTCAACATAATCCTTTGATCCTGAGGACCTGTACCATACTACTGCTCCACTAATAACACTTGGTATTATGTTGATAGGCATGCTGCTTGTACCAAATACCAATTGATACTACTTTAATAAATCATGTAGAGATTTCACTTTATCTTTCACATGAACCCATAGTTTCTACTATTGATCTTTCCACTGTTCACACCAACATTCATCAATATACTGAATTTGATCTTGGCATCATTAACCATTCTTCTCTTTCTATCATTCTGTTCAAAGGAAAGCCATTTCATGTTCCTTTATAGGACTGCTCCAGAATCATTGCTGCTTTATATACATAATTCAACTGTTCTAACATAAATATCTTTAGGAAGACATCTTCAATTTCTATACTAGGAATCTTCATGGGCAGATCACTTAGATATTTATCACTTACGTAACTGCACTCCTCGAAGGGGAATTTTCATAGATGAATGATGTAATGACATAATGACGATAGGCACTTTTCTTACTCATTCTTCTTATTGTGATTCATTGTTAATTCTAGCAGTATGATGCACATTGTGATCATCACTTAATGTGCTAGTGTATTATTAGCTTACATGTTCATGGCTGATGTTCTCTCTACCATCATGGCTACTTGCTGTCTTCTCTTCTTCCATCAATCTATCAGCTATTTAATACTTCAGATAATCCTCCTCCTCTATAGTTCTCTGATAGAGGAATTTCCTTTCCCTTCCTGATCTCATAGCTGTTCTCATTTCATGGAGCTCTTCTTAGACTACTTTCATGGTGACTATTTATGAACTGCTCTCCCCCTGGGATGTTGCTTCATATCTATCACTTGGTTGGATATTTGCTTTGCTTCCTAGAGGAGCTCCCCCTGAGACTATGATGGATTCATTATGTTATTGATGTAGCAGGCTCCCCCTTTCTCTTTTCCTTCCATACCTTATTGGGGTTCTTCATAATGTCTGCACTCCTTTTTTATTCATAGCTTTGTTTGATTTGATTAGATTCCATCCTCTTTCTAGAGTTCTTTAATGTATATGGAAGTTTATAGTCTTTTGCTTGAGGCATACATAACATCTTATTTTACCAAGGTATGTTTGAGCTGATGTGCAATACTTTGTTCCCCTTTTTTAATACAATTTACATTCAACATATTTATGTCCAAAAGTATTGCATGCATAACAGTAGCCATGGAAATGATTTGAGTACCTGGTGAAAGATTTCCCTTTCCATTTGCTTACTTGAGAGGTTCTTCTCATTTTCTGCATCCTTTGCTGGTTGGACTGGATTTGCTTTGTCTTACAATATGCTGCAATATGTCCATGTTTGTGGCAAGAAAAACAAGTGATAATTTTCATAGGAGGAAATAACCTCCTTTGACATCTTCCAAATTTGTTCAATTCATCCTCATGAGTGTATGAGCCTTTTCAGCTTATTGTTTCATCCTTTCATTATCTTTCCTTTCATGTTGCTGCTTTTTTCTATTTGTTTCTTCACAAATCCTGATCTTGTTGGCTTCTACTTCTATAGGAATATTCTGAGCTGCTTCGTTATCCTTTACAGCCTTTACAAATATGATCTTCCTGTGATCTTATACCTTGGACTTATTGGTTTCTCCTTCATAGCCTATCCCAGTCTTTATGAGAGGAGGTCTTTGAACATTTAGGATTTGGTCCAACTATCCAGAAATTTTCATTTGAGGAGTATTCATTAGTAATTCTCTTTGGGCCTTTTCTAATTTCTTTCTCAGGATTACTACTTCTTCTTCCAATCTCCCACATTCCTGACTTTTCTCTCTCATTTGCTGCAGCAGAGTGTCTTCTATTTTCCTTGCTTCTTCAAGTTGTGTCTTTAGGCCAACAATCTCTTTCTTATCTTCATATTCTTTCTCATCACATATTTTCACTAGTGTCTTAAGGTCTTTGTTTTCATTCTTCAATATTTCTATTTCAGTCAAGGTTGTGTCAAGTTTGGCTTTTTCCTCAGCTGCAATTTCTTCATGGTTCTTACTTCCATTCACACTAGCAAGTACCTCATTTGATTTAGAATTTTCCTTTTGACATGAATTTTTCTTCTTCTTGATTCTCTTCTCCTTCTTGATAATGCAATCTTAGTGTCTACTCCATGCATGAAATGCAATCTATCCCAGATTTCTTTTGCAGATGTTAGATCCATTATTAAATCAAAATCCGTGTTATGAATATTGTTATATATGACACATGTTGCCTTGGCATTCCTCTATTTTTCTTGCACCGAGGGAGAGTCTGTGCAGTAACCATCACATACAAGTTTCCATACCTCAGGCTCATAAGCCATTAACTCTATTTTAACCTTATCTCTCCATTCAGGAAAGTTTGTTGTACTTAACACAGGTACATTTTGATAGTCCATGACTCAACCAGATCTCCTCCAAGCTATTAGGCTCACTCCAAAGGAACCTGCTACGATACCAATTGTTGAACCCTTATTTAAACTGAGAGGGGGGGGTGAATCAATTTAACACATTCACGGACTTTTAAAAATTTTCCATTAAAACTTATTTACACCTTCATTTCATGTTCAACTTAATATGTGAGTAATCTTAGAATGTGAGCAGCAAGTATTAAGATAATGTAACAACAGACTTAATATGAGAGCAACAAGTATTAAGCAGATTAGATAAACCATATCAACACATAAACATCATGCACAGAGACACCAGATATAAGTGGAAACTCATAAAGGGAGAAAACCACATCTTATTATTGTTGTGATGCAAAGGAAAGCTCCAACTCCCTCTCATCACTAATTTTCTGTAGGCTCCAACCCACAGGAGGCTCCTACCTCAATTCTGCAAGCTACAACTTGTAAGGAAGCTCCAACTCCCATCAATTTTCTGCAGGCACCAACCTACAGGAGGCTCCAACCTCAGCCAGCTACAACTGACTTATATCAAGCTACAACTTGATATGGAAGCACCAACTTCCTCTATTTTCTGTAGGCTACAACCTACAGGAGGCTCCTACCTCAGTCATCTACAACTGACATCTATCCAGCTACAACTTGATAGGAAAGCTCCAACTTCATCACTCTTTCAAAAGAAAACACTTGTTGATTTACCTTGGATTTAAACTCTGTTCTGTACCATCTTCACGGTTGTGCACCAGCCTTCATATCTGCCTTGCATCATCTCTGCATTTTCTCAGATTATTTATCAGCTCCTCCTTCTTCTCTGCCTCACTGCTTCATTTCTACATTCTCTAACCTCTCTGTGCATATCTTTGAGATATAATTTATAGAGTTCACCTCTTAGCTGTTTGTATTCTACAGAGAATTTCGAGTGAACAGCCCTGACTCTTTACCTTCTACCTTCTCATTTATTTGTCCAACTCCTTCAGAAAATATAGCAATTTATACAAATTTCTGTTTTATAGTGGTTTTTTGTTTTCCTACCGGAGACTTGCCAATGCATCACAAACAATATAAAATCAATGAAAACATTTACATTCACATTTTCAGTTACATATATCAATTTTACTCTGCCCTTTTTCCGGCCCTTGGCTTGGTGGTTTTGTCTTTTCTGCTGTTTTCTTGTAACTGTTCTGCATACCCCTATTGTTTGCTGCAATTGTGCATCTGTTGCATATATAACTTCTTTACAAGTTTAGCCCCCAAAGAACTCTCAAAGTCTGGCAATATTTACATGTTGAAGCTTTTCTTATTTTCTGAACTGGGCAATTTAATTTAATTGGAAATGCTCAAATTGGCAAACTCAGTTTCGGATGCCCACTTTTAATACATGTTGAAGTGGAAGCGCAATATCCCAGCCATAGGTTACTTGGCTCATTCACTGTTTAAATGGCCCTTCATTCAATTTTTAGGACTCAATTAAAAAGCTTAACCATTTCGGCCATACTTTAATTGAGAACCAAATAATCCACATAAATTAAGGTTTGGGCCCCACTATCTCAGATTTCATTTATATGCATATACAATTAAATCCAAACTTTGAATCTCTGTAAATACACTTAAGAGCATTTGAGTCAACTTTCGACCTTTATAATAAAATGTACTATATAGTGGCCACTTTATAGAATGTGATAGCCAGGGCTAATCTATCCTTCCCACATTTTGTACTCTCTTGCATATAAAAATAATGCACTCCAAGGTTATGCCCAAATAATTTTAAACCTGGCTATTGCATACATGCGGAACTACCTTTTTACCCAGGTTATAAAACCCATAAGGCCTATAATGTGATCTCCTAATAAAACCCAACCAACGCTTTAATTCAATTTTAGAAACTATATCACAACCCACCTTATAAATATTCGAATTAGTATTCAAATATTACAGTTAAACCATAAACTAAATCTCGGTTCCAAAGACTTCACTCATTCAAGGGTTCAACCTTGATGTTAATGTGCAACCATCACATAATTGAAAGGACTTCTCGACCCACCTTATATCATATAATTAAGGGTGTGGACCACAATTCGGGAATACACATATTGACCCTTCTTACAATATGGCGAATTGATATTCAACCATTACTACTAAACCCGTACTAAACTTTGACCCTTACCAACTATATATGTCCGCGACCGTCATTCATAATATATATTGGCATTTCCCAATCAAATCTTATAACACATTAATAAGCCCACTCACAATCCTCATTCGTATAACTCTGACCCATTTAACTCTTAAGTGTAAATACATTTCTTAATTAAATGCTTCGGCCCCACAACACTGTTGACTTACCTTGCCACTAATCTTTGTCCATCCTGCAATACAGTGGTCGTTGGATTCCTTCCTTCACCAGATCAACGAGTATAACACATATCGCATTTTTTTTGGCTTCTAAGCGTTAACGTTCCAGAAAAACGCGATATAAACGGTTTTTGAATACCACCCTTTTCCACGCGTCAGACAACCAATGGAATCGCGTTTTTTTCATAAAACTTATTTACCACTTTTCAAAAGCACGATACTGCTGGTTTCTAAACCTCTAGTTTCATTGTTCACGCCTTTCGGTTCCATGCCTTCTGACTCAAGGTTCTGTCCTGCGCATTATCAACATTCCCTTCCTTTGGTTTATAATCGATCTCAGTCGATTTTGTTCCCTATCTTCATGAATCTATCCTTTCGCATTTCTTCTGCAATTCGAATAGAGATTGCAGCAGAGTTTCTATTGCAGATTTGATCCTTGTGTTGATCGAATTACATTGCTCTACATCAAACTCACTTCTTTGATTGCATTAACTACTTGCCCCCCTCGCTTCTGTTATTCAAACCACCCAGTTCATACCTTCAAACCGACCAGCGTTTCATGCTAGTGATTCATGGGGTCCTTTCAGCTGTTTGGCGTTTTCCATGATAAAATGGTTCTGCCTCCTTCCTTCGATGGATCACCATTGATCCATTCAGTGATCGATGGCTAATCTTTGAAACATGCAATTTCATATAAATTCCAAGTTTTTCATTGAATGTTTGAATTCGCGGAATATCTAGTTACTTGATTTCATAGAATCTGCAGCCCAGCTACATAATAATAGAGCTCCTCATGACAATTTCTCAGCACTAACATCGAGCTTTCTACTACACACAGAATCACCATATCAACTCTATTAGAGATTTTATTCACTCATTGTTCATAAAACTCTGAGTTTTTAACTCATAGTGTCTTCACAAGTCATTCAAGCAATCCATCCATGCATAATATAATTAGTCAATACACAGGTATTTCAAAATAAATTCCTTCATAAATATGAAATCAAATACAAAACCCTTCTCGGTTCTGGCCAGATATTCATGACAGTGGCCTATTCCACAATCACCCATAGGCTTAGTAAGACTCTTCCTCTGAACAGTTCCCTTGGTCTATGCAGGTCTTCAACATCAATTGATTTACAAGAGCAAACCCTGTTTGTCCAGAATGAATCACTCACACACTCTGCAGCTCTCTAGTTCTACTAATTTCTGCTTCAATTCCTTTGTTTAATCACTCACACACTCTGCATCTCTCCTATTCTACTACTTTCTGCTTCAATTCCTTTGTTTCATCTGCTGCCTAGGCTGCCTCTTTTCCTTGTCTGATGCTTTCTTGTTGTTGCCTCCCTGCTACTTTGCTTCTCTCTTTGCCTTGTTGCTGTTTTAGGTGCTCCTCCTTTGCCATCTCCTTTTCCATCAATGAAAACATTTCCAACACTTAGTTGGGGCTTTGACCGGGTAGTCTCCCTTACATGTTGATGTGGTCATTTTTGGCCATCAACATTTTTGGTGCTAGAAGGAGGGCCTCAAGACTTGTTGTCTTTTGGAGTTTTTGTATTTTAAAGTTTTTATTTAATCACAATGGCTCCTCCCAAATTTCTCATTTAGAGTTGTATCTCTGAACGTGCATCTACCACTACTCCACCAAAAATAATAAGACATTTTTCAAAGGTAAAATTTAATGATAAGAGTAATTCTTCTACATTTGATCACACCTTACAATTTATTCAAAAAATTTCAAATTCTACTTTTCATGATATTAATGAACGTATTTTATGCAAAAAATTTACTCTTAAATTCTGTAGAAATTTTAATACAAATTATGTATTTCCTAGATTCTCCTGATCTAACAATTATATGCCACTATTAAATACAGAATCGCTTCTACAAAAAATCTTGCGAAATTTAAAACACGATCGTCAATTGCAATATCAAGAAGAAAGATCAATCACACATCACACAAATGTTTTTACCGGGAAAGCATAAAGCTAAAAACCCCACTATCATATATTATGTATATATCATGGATCATGAAACAATCTCATACAAAGCTATAATAAAAGAGCTCTTAGTACAATATACAATCGTCTCAAACTGTCATACAAAAATTAGTTGTTGGGGAAAATATGAGGGGGGGGGGGTGTTGAATCATTATTTAGAGCTTACTGAAATATTTTTACTTTTTCTTTACTGAATTTCATACGTGGCTTTTATGAACCCAACTCACGTATACATGCACATATTCCAAAAGAAACTAGTGTATACTGATATAATTTTATTGTTTAAAAACACTTTTCATAAACAATCTTTAACTCAGTTTATGAGTCATGCATCTGTTAGATAATCAACAAATATGTGCAATAAAAGTAGAATAAAACATCACACAAGTACAACACACATGAACACCAAGATTTAAGGTGGAAACCCAATTTGGGAGAAAACCACTGTTGTTGTCATCTCTATCTTCAATATGTATTAGATGGAAAACTGTTTACAATTTTGTACTGATGCGGACTCATATCAGTACGCAGGCATGTACCTGCAGAAGGCTGCAACCTTCTCTCATTTTCCAGCTGCTACTGGAAGGGAGCTACAACCCCCTTTCTTCTCGTTTACCAGTCACGCTTGGAAGGGAGCTTCAACCCCCTGATCGGAACACAAAATACTACTGGCAAGAATCTTCTACTTCCCTACTGAAGGCTTCAGCCCTCAGAACCACTATAGGCCATGTTTCATCAATTTTCATACTGGATCCCACAGCTTCAACTCAACTCATCATAAATGTCATCAATAATGAACTTAACCCAAACTTTAATCAGAAAATTGAGAACATTGTAACCAGAACACAGAAATAACCCAGACTTCAGAATAAATATGAAGAATCAAACTCAACCTTGAACATTCATCAACTTAAAATGCATACGCTACTTCTCTTCACTAAACACGTGTGTATACGTGCTTTCTCTCACACCAACCTGCGTATAGCTCTGTGAATACTATTTTTCATAATGTAATCAGTCTCAGATCTAGATCTGAGGCTTCAGTCAGATATCTTTAGAAATGCAGAACCCTTCATTAGTTAGTCACCATCAACCATGTTTATTCTCTCATTGATCAGATTTGTACATAATCAACTTAGCAGCATATATAGTATTCAAACAACCCATATCTACAAGAATACTTCATTGACAGGAAACAGAAATAACCAGAAAACCTCTGTAAAAAGCTTCAGAAAACCATAACTTCCATATGCACTTTTGCTAAGACAAAGCCACATATATATGCGCTTTCACCACGACGAACTAACATATAGATTTTTAAATATGAATTTTGCAGAATGTATCAAATCTATAGGACTTACCCAGATTTTTTCACTTTACTTTAGCAAGCATGCGCCAAATCATAGATCTAATCATTTCTTCAATAAATCATGCAGGTACATAGGTATTTAAAATCTAGAGATCTTGATCCATCATTTTATCCAAGGGTGCATCATAACTTCTGATTTATCAATAAGAACAGAGTTCATCCCATGCAGATATAACTCAAAGAAAATGTTTAGTAACAACCTTTACATGTGCACACCTTTCACTATGATCTTCTTCTCCTTATATAGATGTAGCCTTTAACAATACCATGAGTCAAAACCACACAGCAGCCTATGGTATTCTTGGACGGAATCAAATAGACAACTCAACATTCAATATTGTGGGCTAATACCATGGTAATGCACCTTGGTATCAAACATTTTGGAGCGCAAAAGGCATATGTGACTTGGAACGTACTTATCCACGTGTATATGCGACTTGCCCTTTACAAACCCACGTATAGATCCTGCAATATCAAAATTATCCAATCTTCTACTGGTCATTACAAAATTCTTCTAATAGACTACAAAACCTCTACAAGAAGACATGTACTCCATCCTTTGCCAGATATTTTCCATCAAGGACAACATTGCAATATATTAGGACATAGGAAACATTTTTCCAACAATATCCCCCTTTGGACTTGACGGCAACCATGATGGTGTTTTATCATCATAATCAGATAGATACATTAAGCATAACCTTTATTCAAACACCAAAATACTCTCCCCCTTTGATATCAAGGGCAAAGGGCAGATCAAATACCAAAAAACAGTTTTTCTTTCTTTACAGTTCTGATGTGCATTGAATTGACCATGCTCCCTCTGAGTTCATGCTGAATCTTCAGACATATTTTCAATAAATTACATGACTTAATAAAATCTATCACCAAGGACTCATACTTACATCAATGATCCAACCAAGTGGAATTACATATAGACTCAACTACCCAACCAAGTGGGTTTACAAATTGGTACAAGTCCTTACATGACTGAATATAACAATTTTACATCATTGGTCTCAACATGACCTTTTCATCAAATTATATATATTACTCAAAGAATCTTAAGCAGGAGATCATAACAAAAACCACTCAGAATGCCAACAATGCATCCTTTTCAACAAGGCATGTGCTCCCCCTAAGCTTGTGCATCCTGAACATCTTCAACAACCAATTAATCAAAGAAACTTCATCAAGGTGATAAATATTAGAGAATGATAGAGAAAGATGAATACTGAAACAAAATAGAGATTACCCAATATCACCATATTTGATCTGAATGCTGACCCAGAAAATATCTGTCAGCAAAACCCATACACGGTTTTATGCATAGTAACTCGCGTATATATGTGATTAGCCTTTATAGAATCCATGTACTGAATTTAATGTTCTAAAATTAATCAGACTTGATCAAAGAGGCAGAGACATCTCCCAAATTTTTTATGAGATATTCAAACGCTTCCCTGGGAAGAGGCTTATTAAATATATCAGCAACTTGTTCTTTGGAGGAAACATACTCCAATTTGACCTTTTGTTCAAGCACTTGTTCACGTAGAAAGTGATACTTGATAGGAATGTGCTTAGTCTTGGAATGCATAATAGGATTCTTTGAGATACTAATAGCACTTGTATTATGACATAAAAAGGAGATGGGAGGTGAACATTTGATTTGAATGTCTTATAGAGTTTGCATCATCCAAAGGAGTCGTGTGCAACATGATGCAACCGTCACATATTCTTCTTCTTTTGTAGATAAGGAAATAGAAATTTGTTTCTTGCTGAACCAAGATACTAATCGGGGTCCCATATAGAATTCACCACCACTAGTGCTTTTTCGAACATCAACATTTCCAGCCCAATCCGCATCTGTGTAAGCATGAAGAGTGAGATCATCATTCTTTGGATACCATAGACCAAAGTCTTGAGTCCCTTGTAGATATTTGAATAGTATTTTTATAGCCTGAAGGTGTGACTCTTTTGGATTAGCTTGGAATCGTCCAACAATCCCAACTACATGCATAATATCAGGTCTTCTCCCAGTTAGATAAAGCAGACTTCCAATCATGGATCTGTATTCTGGTTGATTCACCATGGGAGAATCATCATGAGAACTGAGGTTACACCTAGTTACCATTGGTGTACTTATAGGTTTGCAGTCTTCCATCCCATACTTCTTTAGAATTTTCTTAAGATATTTTACTTGTGATAAAAATATGCCATATGTTGCTTGTTGCACTTGTAAGCCAAGAAAAAATGTTAGTTCCCCAAGTAAAGACATCTCAAATTCTTGCTACATAACAGAAGAAAATTTCTGAATCATGGACTCTTCATTACTTCCAAAAATGATGTCATCAACATATACAACTACAATCAATAATTTATCATTTTCAATTTTTCTGTATAGGTTGCTATCATCAAATCCCTTTGAAAAACCTTGTTGATGAAGATATTTGTCAAGACAATAGTACCATGCCCTTGGAGCTTTTTTGAGACCATATAAAGCCTTTTTAATTTTGCAAACAAGTTTTTCATTATTTCCCAAAATGAATCCTTCTGGTTGTTCTATATAAACTTCTTCTTCTAGATCACCATCGAGGAAAGCAGATTTAACATCCATTTGATAGAATTTGAATTGTTGAAAGCTTGAAAAGGCAAGAAACATTCTTATGGCTTCAAGTCTAGATATAGGAGCAAATGTTTCTTCAAATTCTATACCTTCTTGTTGAGCATACCCTTTACAAACAAGTCTAGCTTTGTTTCTAATAACTTCTCCATTTCATTTAACTTATTTTTGAATATCCATTTTGTTCCAATAACATTTTTATCATGAGGTATTGGAACCAATTCCCAAGTATGATTCTTTTCAATCTAATCAAGTTCTTAATTCATGGCTTGAATCCAACATTCATCTTTACTAGCTTGATTTACATTATATGGTTCAATAGTGGATAAGAATGCCAAATAGCTAGGGGATCCTACAAGAGTTCTTCTTGTTTGGACACCTAATCCATTTTCTCTCAAAATTTGAGATTCTGGATGATTATTTTGTACATACCTGGATGGAGCTTTTTCAGATAGATCTTCTTCTGTTGCTTCATTGGGTTCTCCTTCTATATTATTGCTATTTGATGATGGAAAATATATATCATCATCATCTTCAGTTGTTGTTGGTATTTCCCTTTTAGGAGATGAGAGAGATTCATCAATTACAACATCAACACATTCAACAATCTTCCTAAGTCTTTTATTGTAAAACTTATATGCTTTACTTCTTGAAGAGTAGCCAAGAAATATTCCTTTATCTTCTCTTGGTTCAAATTTACCAAGTTTTTCATCATTTTTCTTGATAAAACATTTTCTTCCAAAAACTCTAAAATGCTTTATAGTGGGAATATTTCCATACCAGAGTTCTTAAGGAGTTTTATCATTGTTTACTTGAACATGAGCTTTGTTAAGAATGTTTACTACAGTACGTGTTGCTTCTCCCCAAAAGTTATCGGGAGTTCCAGATTCATCAAGCATAGCCCGAGCCATTTTTTGAATTGTTCTATTCATCATTTCTGCCACGCCATTTTGTTGTGGGGTTCCAGCTACAGAAAATTGTCTTTTTATGCCATGATGTTCACAAAAATCAAAGAATTCATCTGATATATATTCTCGTCCTCGGTCAGATCTAAGACATTTGATTTTTAGATCTAATTCATTCTCAACCAAAGCTTTGAAGATCTTAAATTTTTCAAATGCTTTATCTTTATGTTTCAGTAACCCAATCCAACACATTCTAGAGAAGTCATAAATAAATAAAATATAGTATTGTTCTCCACATGGTGACTTTTTCCTTACAGGACCACATAAATTAGTATGTATAGGTTCAAGAGGCTTACTTACTTATCCTTCTTTGGAATTAAATTGCACTATGGTTTGCTTACTGAATTGACAAGATTTGCATATGGTACTTTCAGGCAGAGTGATGCTAGGAAGATCACGAACATCTTTGAGTCTACTAGATTTGCTGATTTGAGAAAAACTCAAATGCCCCAATCTTCTATGCCATAACCAATTTTCTGAAGATTTTCCCAAGTAACATTGTTCTTTGCAACCTTTCAATACATACAGATTGCTTGGTGTTCTAGTTCCTTGTATTACCATTTTTCTTGTGTCAATTTCACGTACCACACATTCTTTTGAACTAAAGACTACTTCATTTCCTTGATCACACATTTGTGTCACACTCAACAGGTTATGTTTAGTCCATCCACATACATAACATTGTTATATGTTACCTTTTATTTTAGAAAAACAAAACCTTTTCCTTTAATGACAACAGGAGTATCATTTCCAAAGGTAACATTCTTTTCTCTTTCTAGAGCATTGTATGCAAGGAGTTATTTCTATAACCTATCATGTATTTTGAGCATCCGCTATCAATGTACCATTGATTTTCTTCCCCTTCTACAAATAAGGTTATGCCACAGTTCTCAACCTGTAATTCCTTCTTTCTCCATACCTTGGAATTTGAAGGTACATACTCTTTTGGTTGAAGTTTTCTCCTGCATTTAGATTCTTCATGACCAAATTTATTGCAATAAGCACATTATTTCATTTTGAAGAGGATAAAAGTTTTTATAAGTATTCTTCTTCATTCCAGTCTCATTTCTTTGCTTTCTTACTTCTTTGGTCATGATGGTTTTGTATGAAACACATTGAACAGCCTTATGACCAAAATTATGACATGAGAAACATTTCCCATTAAAGAAGAAATTTTTGTGATTATGAAACCTTATATTTGTGTTTACCTACTGATTGATATTTCTAATATTGTTCTTTGAATTGAAGTGGTCATGCTTTACCTGTGAAGCTTCTTTGTTCTCCTATTGAGTGAGGGAATGTTGTAGGCTAGCTTTAGCTGCATTTAGATAGCTTGGTGCTGAAGACTAATAGGATTCTCTGATATATCCAAGACCTATATTTACAAAAGGAGAGCATTGAACCTTGATAATTTCATCTAAGGTTTTAGTTCCTTTAGCAAATATAATATTTAAAGTTTTCTCTTTCTCAAATTCCTTTCTTAGACTTACTATTTCACATTCTAATTTCTCATTGTGCTTGTCCTTTTCTATAAGTTGATTCTTTAGATTATATATGACAATTTTGTTTTCTTCCAAACATATTTTGAATTGATTATTTTCTTCAGGAAAATCATGATCTTCTAGAGCATCCATAAATGTATCTTTAGCCTTAGTAGAGTCTTTTCCAAAAGTCATGAGTAATCTAACTTCTTGATCATACTCTCCTTCTTCACTATTTGATAGCCCATCACTATCTTCATGAGTATAATAGCTTTTTCTATTGATAAACTGATTCTTATTTAATTTTTCCACTTCCTTTCCTTTTTCATGTTTTTCTTTATGAGGACACTTAGTAGCATAATGACCAACTCTTCCACAAGCAAAACATTTAAGAGGAAGCTTACCTCTGAACATTCCAGTGCCAAGTTGTAGCTTCTTTACAAAATTTATCTCATCTTCTTCTGAAACATACCCTGATCCTTCTTATTCTCATGCTTCTTTTCCTTTTGAAGTAGCTCCAAAGAAAGCTCCTTTGACTTCAGATGGACCTCCTTTTCTCATTTCACAAGCAATTAGAATACCATGAAGTTGAACAGTAGTAAGAGTTTGTAGATCCTGTTTTCTTCAATATCAGACACTTTAGACTCGAATTTGGGAGTTAGAGATCTTAAGACCTTTTCTACCAGATTAGTGTCAGTTATGGCTTCACCCAGATTTCTCGTACGATTTACAATATCATCTAGGTGTAAAAAGAAACTAGCAATTCTTTCCTCATTATGCATCCTAAAATTTTCATATTGAATTCTGAGAGTTTGGAGTTTAGCACTTTTTACCTTGGTATCACCTTCATAGCTTAGAATTATTTTGTCCCATATCTCTTTTGTTATATTCAACTGCATGAATTTGACAAATTTTGATTCAGTCCGACTCCCGAATAATGTATTGATTGCCTTTGCATTGGTTTCATAGTTCTTTCTTTCTACTGTATGTGTTGGAACTAATGTTGGATATTGATAACCTCCTTCAACTATAGCCCATACATCTGCTCCAAGAGATTGAAGATAGCATATTGTCCTTGTCTTCCATAATATTAAATTGTTTTTGTTGAAGAGAGGAGGCTTGATAGATGTTGTCCCATCTTGATTGCTCATCTTAGTTGACCTTCCTTATAGCGATTAAGCTTCTTCAGAAGGTCCTGCTATGATACCAATTGTTGGGAAAAATACTAAGGGGGGGGGGGTGGTGAATCAATATTTATAGCTTACTGAAATATTTTTACTTTTTCTTTACTAAATTTAATACACGGCTTTTATGAACCTAACTCGTGTATACACGTGCATATTCCAAAAGAAACTAGCGTATACTAATATAATTTTATTGTTTAGAAACACTTTTCATAAACAATATTTAACTCAGTTTATCAGTCATGCATCTGTTAGATAATCAGCAATTATGTGCAGTAACAGTAGAATAAAACATCACACAAGTGCAACACACATGAACACCAAGATTTAAGGTGGAAACCCAATTCGGGAGAAAACAACCACTGTTGTCGTCTTTGTCTTCAATATTTATTAAATGGAAAATTGTTTACAATTTTGTACTAATTCAGACTCATATTAGTATGCAGCTATGTACCTACAGAAGGCTGCAACCTTCTCTCATTTTCCAGCTACTCCGAGAAGGGAGCTACAACCCCCTTGCTTCTCATTTACCTGTCACTATTGGAAGGGCGCTTCAATCCCCTAATCAAAACACCAACTACTACTGACAGGAAGCTTCTACTTCCCTACTGAAGGCTTCAGCCCTCAGAACCAATGCAGACCACGTTTCATCAATTTTCATACTAGATCCCACAACTTCAAATCAACTCATCATAAATGTCATCAATAATGAACTTAACCCAAACTTTAATATGAAAAGTGAGAACATTGTAACCAGAACACGGAAATAACCCAGACTTTATAATAAATATGAAGAATCAAACTCAACCTTGAACATTCATCAACTTAAAATGCATATGCTACTTCTCTTCACTGAACCCGCCTGTATACGCGCTTTCTCTCACACCAACCTATGTATAGCTCTGTTAATATTGTTTTTCATAATGTAATTAGTCTCAGATCCAGATCTGAGGTTTTCAGTCAGATATATTTAGAAATTCATAACCCTTCATCAGTTAGTCACCATCAACCATGTTTATTCTCTCATTGATCAGATTTGTACAAAATCAACTTAGCAGCATATACAGTATTCAAACAACCCATATCTACAAGAAGACTTCATTGATAGACAACAAAAATATAACAAAAATAACTAGAAAACCTCTGCAACAAACTTAAAAAACCCTAACTTCCATACGTGCTTTTGCTAAGACAAAGCTACGTATATACGCGCTTTCACCACGATGAACTAGCGTATAGATCTGTAAATATGAATTTTGCAGAATGTATCAAATCTATAGGACTTACCTATATTTATTCACTTTACTTCAGCAAACATGCGCCAGATCACAAATCTAACCATTTCTTCAATAAATCATGTAGGTACATAAGCATTTCAGATCTAGAGATCTTGATCCATCATTTTATCCAAGGATGCATCATAACTTTTTATTTATCAATAAGAACAGATTTCATCCCATGCATATATACCTTAGAGAAAATATTTAGTAACAACCCTTACAGGTGCACACCTTGCACTATGATTTTCTTCTCCTTATATAGATGTAGCCTTTACCAATACCATGAGTCAAAACCACACAACAACCTATGGTATTCTTGGATGGAATCAAATATATAACTCAGCATTCAATACTGTGGGCTAATACCATGGTAATTCCCCTTGGTATCAAAAGTTTTGGAGTGCAAAAGGCATACGCGACTTGGAGCATACTTATCCACATGTATACGTGACCTAGCCTTTACAACCCTGTGTATAGATCCTGCAATATCAAAATTATCCAATATTCTGCTGGTCATTACACAATTCTTCTAATAGACTGCAGAGCTTCTCCATGAAGACATGTACTCCATCCTTTGCCAGAGAGTTGCCATCAAGGACAACATTACAATATATTATGACATAGGAAACATTTTTCCAACATTGGCAAATTCATGTGCTAATTTACTGCCTCCACTGTGCAATCCCAAATGATAGCAATCCCTGAATGAATGGAATCCTGCTAGCCTTGATTGTGCAATCCTCATTGGCACATCCAATGTGTGTGTGGCTACATGAGTGCACCCACTAATGTCACAACTGATAGTCAAATTGTCCCTTTCACCTACATCTCAACTGGGTCTCCACTGGATCTAACATGTATGTAGTTAACAGTAGTAAATCTTCAGTTGCAAGTTATACCACTGATTGTGAATTAACTAATAATTAATTCAGTAATCTCTCGCTAGTTTATCTTCAGTTACAAATATCACAACTAAGTTTAACTCACTATTGAGTTAAACTAATTTACAACTCACATAACTACACATCCAACTCTGTTACAACTTCGAATCACTTAGTTACAACTAAGTCCACTTGCATGTCCCACCAACCAACCTTTGAACTCGAATTTCCTATAGCTAACTGGTTTTCCACTTCAGTTAACTATTTCCATGTGCTCATTGAGAATAGATTATTATTTATTTTCCGACTATTATTAAGGGAAAATAATAGCCGACATGCATCTATATATAGACATGTGATATATAAATAGAACTCGCACATACATCTATAAATAGACATCATCTATAAATAGAATTTGCTCATGCATCTAAAAATAGACTTCCACCTAAAAATAGCCTGAGGCTCCATCCTAGTGTAGGTGCTTAATTTTCACTAGGATCTTCTTGTTGAATCTCAACACTCCCTCTCAACAAGAAAGGGATCATCCTTAACCCTGATCATGTCTCTATGGTATTCGAATTTTCTCCTGGTGAGTGTCTTTGTCAGAATATCTGCATCCTGATATTCTGTAGGAATGTACTGAAGCATCATGATCTTCCGCTACACACAATCTCTGATATGATGATACTGGATATCTATATGCTTAGATCTATCATGAAACACAAGATTAATTGAGATTTTAATGCAACTTTGATTATCACAATGAATCACTATCAGATCTAAATGAAAACCAAACAAACCAACCAATATCATTCTCATCCAGATAGCCTCACATGCAGCTTGAATCGTTGCCATGTATTTCACTTCTGTTGAACTCAGTGCCATGGATCTCTGCTTCTTGTTGTACCAAGAAACAACTATAGATCCGATACTAAAGATCCCCCCTGATGTGATCTTTCTGTCCATTGGGCTGCCCACTCAATCTGCATCTGTGAAGCCATGCAACTTCACCTCATCCGTCTATATGTACCATAAACCATACTCAGCCCCTCAGGTATCTCAGGACATTCTTTCCTACCTTCCAAAAGAGCTTGGTAGGCTTAACCATCACTTGAATCAGTTGGTTAACCGCATAGCATATGTCTGGTACCATGTTCATAATACATTAGTGAACCACTAATTGTCTATAAACAGTAGCATCAACTACCTCTCCAAATGTAGCATCCTCTTTCCTCCAATTTCCTAGAAGAGGAGTATCCATGGTTTGCAACCCTCCATGTGAAACTTACCTAGTATCTCCCTTGTATACTTGCCTTGAGACACAAAAATTTCACCATCTCACTGCCATATTTCCAATCCAAGGACATAATGAAGCAAGACCATATCCTTCATCTCAAACTCATTTGCAAGGTCCTCCTTGCATGATTGTATCAACTTCTCATCACCAGTCAATATTAAATAATCAACATAAAGAAAATGATAAAAGCTTACCCTCCACCACAATTTGGTATAGGTTTGCATCCGCCTCACTTTTAGTGAAGCCCAGTCTAGTGAAATAGTTGTCTATCCGAGTGTACCAAGCACAGGATGCTTGCTTCAGCGCATACAATGCTCTTTTGAGTCGGCACACATGTGAATCGCTGCTGAAGATCTCAAATCCTTCAAGATTCTCTATGTACACCTCTTCCTCAATGATCCCATTGAGAAATTCAGTCTTCACAACCATATGATGAATGTGCTATCCCATCTGTGCTGAGAGAGTAAGGATGGTCCTTATGGAAGAATACCTTGCGACAAGTGCAAAGGTTTCTTTGTAATCAATCCCCTCAATCTGTGAGAAGCCCCAGGCCAAAAATTTGGCCTTGTATTTCAAAACACTCCTATTAGCAACTTTCTTTACCTTGTAGATCCATCTCGAACCTACCACTGATATATCAACCAACCTTGGAACAATTTCCCAAGCATTGTTTTTGACAATGGATTCATACTCCTCCACCATTACATCTACCCATGTGGGCTCCTGCATTGCTTCTTGAAAGGAATATGACTCAGTCACAATACATTTTCTCATGAGAGCCACATATCTAATAAATCGGTCAGGAAATTTTCTTTGTTTGCGCTGTGAAGTAGGGGCTCCTACATTCTGCACAACATCAGGTCTCAGCCTATCTTCTTATGTGGTATGCTTTCTGCCAGTTTTGATGTTTGTCTCTACCTGAGTGGACTCCTCCACTCCATGTACCACCTCCTGTGGCTGATCCACATGTTAGTCATCAGTATTTTTCACTTGTTGGTGATGACTAGTTGTAACAACCAAGTTTTCTAGCAGCTGATCTAAAAAATTGTCAAATTTGCTAGCTGGAAAACACCCATAAAATTTTTTTCCCTCTTACCTTTCAGTCCGCCCATGACCAGATGAAACCTCATTATCAAGTCCTATGTAGCCTCATCCATACTATTTTTCCCATCAGCTCCAAAGAAATAATCCAAATCTGTCCAAAGAAGTCTCCCCTAAGTTAGGTAGTGGCGCTTTAGGCATTTCTCCCTTGGCAAACTATCCTAAAAGCCAAAGAACCTCTATCTGCTGCAGACCAGTCATAACAGACCATTCCCATTCTGTGAACAAATTTAGTTACAACCCTAGGTCACGCCACTAATAAACCCTCAAGTCTCAGCTATACATGTACAATAGGTCAAACTGATTTTAGGTGGTTTTACAGTGTTTTATTGGATCTTTCAAGAACAGAAGTACACTAGCATTCCCAGGAGCTAGTATTTGTTTCCACATAAGAAGACAGTTGCTTCTCAAGGTGATTTTGAGCCTGGGATGTAGCTACAGAGCAGAGAATTGTTTCATTAAGCTCCTGTGATCACAGTCAAAGCATGAAAAGACAGTGAAAGGAAAAATAACACTGTTAAAAGCTGATAAAATGGCATGACTGAAGAAACATCCTTCATCTATAAACAGAGAGATTGAAGACTGAAGAACCTCCTTCATTTTATAAGTAGAGGGTTGAAGACTAAGAGTGCCTCCTTCATCTATAAGCAGAGGGCCAAAGATAAAGTCTGTTTTTAAGTTTTTCACTAACTGTAAAGACAAATTTTGGTTATAGTGAGACAACAACCGTAAGGGTTTCTGAAGTAAAATGATGATTAAAGGTAGAGGCAAGTAGTGGAATTTAAAAATGATTTGCATGAGTTTCACTATTATTTGAGTTACAATGTGAAGCTAATAAGTTCATCATCAATGAATAAAGATTGTTAAACAGATGGCCAAAAGAGTCACATAGTCTTGGGCTCAAACTAACTTCTACCATCATGTATAAGAGAAGCCACTATCAGTATGATTCATCAAACATTCTTCATTTGGTTGAGACAGAGTTTGAAAGGAAACCAGACATTTGTCAAAATAGGCCTCCTTCATTGATAAGCAGAGGGCCAGTGCAGTAGTTGACTTTAGGGTTTTCACTGATTGAGAGAAAAATGGTAAGAACAATAGGAGATAGTTGAAGGTTTCTTAACAGAGAAATGATATTAAAAACAAAGGAAGTAGGGGTACTATTGTAATCCAAGAATTTGATCTTATCTCTTATAAGAGTTTCTTTCAAAAGCAGTCTGGAGCCCAAATACAACAACTTTGATGATGATTCAGAGATGGGTCATGACACAGGCCAAAGAAAGATAATTGTCTTTTCAAAGGGTCCTGTTCTTCCTGTTCATAAAAAATTTCTTTCAAAAACTCATCATAATAGAAAGATGCAGTTTGAGTTTAGTTTTCCCAAAAAAGGCACTGCAAATAGATACACAGGGTCATAAAGGTGCTAGAAGGATTATGTTATGTATTTCAAGGTCAGGAAACACACTCAAAACAAATAAGGCATGCCACTATTACAAATGAAGGCATTTTCCTTATGAAAAAGGGTCAAAGGTACCTTACTGTTGCATTTTGAGTAAAGGGAGAGGTTTAAAAGAAGTTCCCTTTGTGATGGACAGATGGTGATAAAGCCTAGCTGAATACAACTAGGCCTCACCCACAGTTTTTCAAAAAGACCGGGTTGAGTTTGGGTTTGTTTTATGTTGAAAAAACATGAATGATAAGATTGGGGTTCCTTTTATTCCACAACCAACACCTTCTTTCCAAAAGTGGACTTACAAAACAAACCCTCACAAAAGTAATCACAAGGAGGCATTAACTTGTTCGTTTTCGAAAGGTTTAAAGACCATTTCCCATACCTATCTTGTATTTAAAAACGTAAGAAAACTCCCCTTTGTTGTTCACTCGACCAAAGAAGAAGCTTTCGAGCAAGTTTGAAGAGTTTTCAAGTGTTTTTGACTGCACGGCGCACCTATAGAGTTGCGCAGCGCTTTCAGGAGAGTTTTTACCAAAGGTTTGCACTGTCGCACAACGCGCCTGTAGCAACGCGCGGCGCAGCTATAGGCGCTGGTCATGACGACCCGTCAGTGACTCGACAACTATTCTTTGTGTGGCACCTTCCCTATTAAATGTGTCGCACATATGTTCAACGATCAAGGTGCCTCCAAACCAATCTTGAAGCTGCTCCAACCCTCAAGCAAAGCCTGCCATCAAAGTTTTGAGGTATTTTATGAGCCTCCTTAGTATTTTCAAATTTCTAAAAAGGGTGATAGTTGTTGGAAGTACCCTAACTATGATAGGGAAAAATAAACTCTGTCAGCCTTATGCAGTGGAGAAAACAGTGGTAAGGAGAGTTGTTTTTTCTGTTTTAAAATCTAAATTGCAGTGGCTATATTTGCTCAACACCGACATAGTGAAAGTAGTGGATTTCTTATCGTTGTCAAAAGACCTAACAAATGCCCTCAAAACAAGTGGAAAGGTGGAGGCAGTGTTTAAAAGGAGGAAAAAACAGGGTTTGAAAAGTGAAACAATGAGCCTATTTAAAACTACAGGGATCATACATAAATTGCTTTGTCATTTCAAAAGTCCATCTCGATGTGGTAAAAAAGCGAAAAATCAGTGCTGCCATCTTTGTCCATGAAACAAGCTTTAATGAGTGAAACTATTAAATCAAGTTTGGAGGTGTTTCTATCTAACTGTGTGTGACAAATAGTGAACACAAGGAGGGTGTGTTGATTGAGAGGATTTTTTTTCCTTTGTCTAAATGCAAGGTTGTATTATCAAAACACCAAGAGCTTTGTGACCTTATCCAAGCACAGAAAATCACTTGATTGTGTATACATTTTAGTTGACTGTGTGCTTATTATTAAAAATTAGTTGTTGAGTGGCATACAAAGAGAAAGGACAGTGTTTTGGGAGGAGTAGAGACCAATATCAAAGAAAACATTTTACACAGCAGTTGAGGCAAATTTTCCTTGATCAAACAGTGATTGACAAAGAAGACAGATTTTTTTTTGAGAAAACATTCTTGAAAAACTTTTTGAGGCAGTTTGGTTTTGCAGAGAGCATCCAGAACAAGATGCCTCCCAGGCAGGATAGTAGGAGTGGATTGCATAAAATATTTGAGCCTATTTCCACTGAAGAAGTGAATGCCCACCCATCAGTCTTGTTCAATTTCCATGAGTTTGGGTGTTTAGATTTTTGTCAAAGGGTGCAAGAGGTGAAGATCTTTTCTCCTTTGACACACCTTTGCACTTTGAGGTTTCGAGACAAGCATTTCTAGTTGGCAGGCCTTGACTTCAAATTTTCTCCAAGGTCCATCTCCAAGGCCACTAAAATCCCATATATTGGTGAGAAATGGTTTAAACAAAGCCATTTGGACTTAGAAGATTACAAGCCCTTTCTAAACCCCGAACACAGATATTCATGTCCTTCTATTTTCCCTTTCTCATATCTTTTAGCCAGCTACGCCCCTCTCATGAAGATTATCATGAAGTACTTCACTTGTGAGGGAAGATTGTCTCGAATCTATGCCTATCACATTCGACTGCTCATGCATTTCACCAGGACCAAGCTGCTAAATCTTCCTTTCTTCTTACACAAGAGCATTGAGAAAATGGCTTCCACTGTTCAGAAGAAGCCTCCTTCACAGCAAATCGCCTGCCTCTTCCATCACTCTCTCATCAAAATCATCATTCTTCATCAGCTTGAAAAGAGAGAGGTCTCTTGGGATACTTTCATCACTCATCTGGATTTCTCCACTGTCCCTCCAGTCCACACATCCCTTACACCTCCTACTCATCATCCTTCACCTTCCTCTAGCAGACCCACTCCTAAAAAACTCAAGTTTACCACAAAGCAAGCAGAAGAGCTTGAAGAGGGAGAAGAGCATGACCATGATGATGAGGAAGATGATGAAGGGTAGCAGCATGAAGAACAACAGACTGGTGATGAAGGGCAGCAACATGAAGAACAAAAAACTCATGATGAGGGTGAGCAGCCTTATGATGACACACAACAGCAAGGGGATGAGAAGAAAGCGTTGAACAACAACATCACAGTGAGGAGGAACAGGAGCAACATGATAGTGCTGAACAAGAGCAACATGAAAGTGATGAACAGGGGCAGTCAAAAGATGACACACAGCAACTACATCATGATGAATAGGGGCAGCCAAAAGAAACTGAACAGGGGTAGCATGATAGTGCTGAACAGGAGCAGCATGAAAGTGATGAACAAGGGCAGCCAAAATATGATACACAGCAGCATCCTCAAGAACAGCAGCCTCCTCTAGAGGAACAAAAAACTCAAAAAGAAGAGAGGCAAGGTGACAAGGGTAAAGGGGCCATGCCCTCTTCTCCGAAAATGGCCAAGCCCCAGACAGCAAAGAAAATAGTGCCTATATTTGTCACTCCAAATGTGACAAGGGCCCCCGAAGCAAAGGAAAACTGCCCAAGAAGCCCATGATTGATTTGCCTAGGAGGAAGAGCACTAGAATAGCCACCCAAAGCAAGGGGAAGGGCAAAGAAGAAGGAAGTCATGAATAGGAGAGTGCATTCGGCATCATCCAAATCAAAAGTGATGATAGTGATAATGAGGCCTGGATTCTAGAAAACCTCTTGATCCATAGAGAAAGCCAAATTGATGCCTTGAAGGCTGATCTTCATAGAGCTAGGAACTTCAATCAATTCTTGCAAGTTCAAAATAAGCAAATGAATGTCCATATGGCTGTTTATGAGACACGAGAAACCAAGTACAAGAAGGAGGCCTCCAAAGCCCAAGCAAGGTTGGAAGAAATTATGGGTGAGTTCGATGAAAGTGAAGGCGAAGATCAGCCTAGGAAAAAGATGCCAAGAACCATGGGGCTTAAAAAGGCCCTTGAGAAGCAAAAAGAAGAGGAAAATGCCCTTCTCCAATCTACCCCTCTCACTGAATTGTTCGAATAGGAGATAGAGAACAATAGGGAGGCATGGCTTGAGAGAGTCAATGACCACTTGGAGAAGAAATTGGAGAAGGCAAACAGGGATTTAGACCTTCAAAGGAGAATGATGGGGCATTATAAAAAGTTAAATCAGTTTTCCCGGCGCAAGTTGAAGGCTGCTTAAGAAAAGCTCAAGGAGGCTAAAGGGAAGTGCCCGAAACAGAAAGTGAGGAAATATACATCAGGACTTCATATTTTTTCCTCTGATTCACAACATGTTGCTGAGAAACCTTGAGGGTCATGCTCACCAATTTTGGGCAAATTTCGACATATTTTGGTTTTTTGTCATTTTTGGGTTTTTGGCCAAAACTCATGGGCTTCACCATTTCAGTTTGGGGGATCATCAAAGGATTATAATGGTATCATCAGATGCCATAATTTTAGGAGCACGTACTTAGTAATTTTCAGGACATTTGAAGATCATTTTCTTCCTAGAAATGTCAAAAAATGCTCGCTTTTTCTACACTTTGCCCGGTCTATTAGCAAACCTTATTTTTTGGTTTTTTACAGATAGGCCTATTTTTGGAGGATTTCTAGGCATCCGATTGGGAAAATTCAAGTCGTTCTAGAAATTAGACAATCAGAGCTTTCCAACGAGCTATCATGAGCCTTGTTTTGACATCGGGAAGGCTGCAAAAAGTTGCCGGCAAGTCAGGGGACCTTTTGCTGATGCATTTTTTGAGTATTTTTGTAAAAATTGAACCTTTAAAAACTTCTTTTTCCTCATGTGCGTTTAGCTATTTTTGCACATGAGAAGTTATGAAAAGTCAATTTATTTCCCTGTTTTAGCATTTTTTAGATATTTTATGAGATATTTTGTGCCTTGGGCTTTGCAAAGCCTCAAGGACAAGATTAGATATCTTGGATAGGCCAATGAGATTTCGAACTGAACTAAGAGGTTTTCCTCATTTGGGCCTATATATTCGAAAGGCTTTCATTGTAAAACGGGGCTGAACTTGATGATAGAAGCAATATATGGTCATATAAGCTTTGGAAGAAATACTTGTCTCATGCTTTTGGATAGTCTCTTGGATGTTCTTGGATGATGAAAGAGGATTGCTGTTGGATTCCATGACTTGGTAAAATGGTATAGTGTCTCTCTCTTTGTTTGTTTCCTAGTTTTCATTCATAAATCCATGTTTCTTGCTTGCTATAGAACAGTAGAGAAAAATTTTGAGACATGCCCTTGGAGGCACCTCAAATTTCCTGTTTCTTCATAGCTTCCATGTTTTCTTCATTCTTAGTCACATTAAAGAATTCTTGATTGCTCTTTAATAACTTAAGGATATTGTTGCTTCTTTCATTCATGGTTTTATGCATGCTAAGTATGATTTACGGTATGCCCTGCTTACTCATGGCTAGCCATAGCTCCATCCATGAAATTTCTCTTTGACTGATTAGATTGTCATTTGTTGAACCAAGGAGGTCTTGTTCTGATCTTTCCCTTTGCCTAAGAATATGAAATCTTGTTTTAAAAGTGCCCAATAACTTGAAGTACTGTGTTTAGGCATTCCAGCATAGTAATTTGAGTTTTTTTTCTGTCTTAAGTGTATTTCCCCAAAATCTGATAGCCATTTCCCAAATTTAGAGAGTTATATATCTCTATGCATGGCTTGAATGTTTATTTATATGTGTTGATTAGGTTATAGTTACATTTATCATGATTAATGGTTTGCCCTACCATGTTTATGTCGGCTATTAAACTAGTTATGCTTGGAACCCTTTGTTATTCACAAACTTGATGTCCATCTTACTCCATTTTTCCCGAAGATCCATTTTACCTCGAATCAAATCGGCCCTTCAACAACCTTGTATCACCATCAGCCTTGTATCAACATATGATAGCTTTCTAGACCTTTTTGACCCCATAGCCCAGTTGATCTGACATATTTTTACCTATCTTATATCTTTGATCAGTTTCATCTCTCACAACCTAAAAACCCAAAACCAAAAAACCTACTTCATAACTAGCCTGAAATCGGAACACAATAAGCAAACACACAGATATCCCTTACACAAATAGAGAGAGCCCTCTCTGAGTCCAGGAAGGCTAGGTCCTTGGGCTCCAAAGATTGGTTTGATGTTACATTTTCATTTGGTTTTCCAATCAGCCAAATCACGGGACCCTAACATAATGGCGATCACGGTGGGACTTTGAGTCAAAACATCCTAGGTATCCCTTAGTGACTCTCAAAATCTCAGTCAAACTTAGAAGAGTAGAATCTGGTTGTCTCACCATCCTAGAAAAATGATGACTCAGCTGTAGGACACTCTTACAAACCTTAGGACAACATAAAACTCAGAAAAACCCAAAAAAACTACCTTAGATTGGTTTTTGACAGTATTGGTGGTGGACCATACACATATACCTCAAAACAACTAAAAATCCACCTAGCGACTCCACTAACCTCCAGTAGGCCTTACTACTTTACTAAACACTAGGCTACTATCCGATTGAGCCACCTCATCGCCACACTAACATAATGGCGATCACGGTGGGACTCTGAGTACATGACAGTCTAGCAAACTCTTGTAGATTCATTAGTCTTCAAAACTTAAAAAGGCAAGCAGTCCATAGAACCGTTTAGAGTAAACTTTTTTTGTTATCGCCACCCTAGCGAAGTGATGAAACAGGTTTAGAATACTTTAATAAACCATAGGCTGCACATAAAACCCAGAAAAACCCCAAAAAATTCCCAGATTGGCTTTTCCCTAGTTACTGGTGGAGGACCATAGCTACGTCTTTACAAAAACAACCAAGTTTCACCTGGCGACTCCACTAGCCTCCAGTAGGCCTAAAAACTCCATAAAAGACCAAAAATTTCATAAACCATACCTTTCTGCTAACTCATCCTTCCAAAAACTTAAACTTAGGGTTGAAATTATGTAATCAGTGACAAACTAAGTATAACTTAGCGATTCAAAAACCCTCACCTAAAACATAGGAGATAAGCAGAAGCCTTCTTGCCAAGAGAACCATTAGCTTGTCCATACAGCCTAGCAAACTGTTCAAACCAAGTGAATCACTCTTCTTTGCAAGTTTCCATCTCAAAGTTTTCCATAAAAAATTTTCCCAAGCATCTTTGATAGTATTGGTGGTGAATCATAGTTCTCATAAAAATCCACCTGGCGACTCCACTAATCCATCCTTTTTGTTTTGACCATCCTTCACATTAGTAAAACCCCAGAGAGGCCATCCATCCAAAACATTCACAAATAACATCCTCTCTAAACTCTAGACTCGAAATCTGGCTTCACGAAGAATCAACACCAGATCTCATCCAGACCCAAATCCCCCTATCATAGTAGATGACCCAGAGAAGATTCTGTGGCAAGCTTATGAAACTGGAAATTTTGCTACCGATAGGTCCATCCGTAAAGCAAGATCAATACTTGAACATCTCACTACCTTGCAGGATTCCCCCTTTGACTTAAAATAAGCAAAAACCCTTCTTAGAAACAAGTCACAAAGTAAGATAGACTTTGACGATCTTGAGCCCCTAGATCTGCCACAGAGTCCTAGTAGAGAAGCCTCACCTACCACACCTCCCGACTTTCAGCTTCTCCATCACTTTGGCTCCTACCATCCCAGATCTGCTCAAAATCAGATCACTAGTCCAAGTACATCTGCCACACCTATCCAAACCACCACTGTTCAAACCACCTCAGCTCATCCCGCAAGCCCTCATTTTGTACATCATCCATTAGCTCTCGTCATGGCAACTTGGTATGCACCCTTGGTGTTGCCACAGCCTTTGGCTCCCTTACAAAATGACTATCAAGCCAAAATCCCACACTTTACCGGAAATGAGACTACCACAGCTCAACAGCATGTAGATAGGATTAGCGATGCCTTTGAATACATGGAAATAGAAGACAAGACCATCAGAATGAGGATGTTTTCCCAAAGCCTGGGCAGAGAACCCAAAAATTGGTTTAAGAGCTTAACTCCAAAAAGCATCCACACTCTCCTAGAACTCTACCAAATCTTCATAAACAAGTGGGAAATCCAAAAGAACCCCATTCAAATCCTGTCAGAATATAACAATCTAAAATGGGAAAATGGGGAAAGTGTCCAGGGATACTACACTAGGTTCAATAGTGTGTATAACGCTCTCCCACCTCATTTCAAACCCCCACTTGGTTCAGCCTTGGCAAAGTTCCCCAAGGGTTTTGACCTAGACATGACTTATCAGCTAAGAGACAAGGACCCCCCTACCTTAGAAGAAATGCAAAAAGTGGCTATAAATGCGGAAGCCAACTTAGCCGAAAAAAGAGCTAGGATAAGAGCAGAAAAGGGAGCCACTTACCATGAAGAATTTTCCCCCTCGGTTTTTTCCTCAGATCCTAGAATAGATGGCCTGGTCAAATCCATGACAAAGATGTGGGAAAAAATGAGTGAGAAAGCACCTCTTAAGGACAACCAGCCAAACCCTCAAAACCGCAACCAAAACTTTGGGAGAGACCAATCTCAAAATAAAACAAGAGGAAAATACCAACAAGTCAGGCCATCCTTCAGTGAGAATTATATTGATAAAGAGGATAGGGATACTGAACCCATTGATGAAAATCATTGGAACCTCATAGGTTCTGATAACGAGAGTGAGGTTTACCTCATAGCAAAAGAGCAAGAGTTCTTCTCTCCGAGTCAGGATGAAACCAACTATGAAGATCCCGAAGATCCTGCCATAGATTTTCAGAATGCCATTATAGAAGCTCACAGGCAGTATAACCTTAGAAGCAAAAAAAACCAAGACCACTCCAAGAATGGTAGCCTTGACACTGCTAAAACCTCTGATACCATCCTTAAAAAAGCCATGGATAGCAACAAAATTATGGCCAAGAAAATTGAGCAAAACAAAGATAAAGCTATTCAAAAAAGTCTTGGCTCAGATACTCCTAGTACCTCCACAAAGACTCCCGAGGTGGCTTTGTCAAACAAGGTCCCGAACCAGAGTCAGCAAATTAAGAGCATAGAAAAAGTCATGTCCGAAAAATCTGAAACAAATATGTCCAAACTACAAACTCCTTTTAGTTTCGAAGGGGAAATTTCCAAAATAAAAATTACCATACCCCTTACTGAGCTAATAACTATAGATAGGTATAGATCTCAAATCTTCAAATTTTTTGATATAGGAAACGAGGAAGATACGTTAAATCTAACTAATGACAAACCCGAGCTTTTATTCAGCCCCAAAATAGAAGGTGAATACCAAGAAGGAACTATTTCTCCTTTCTATGTGATTTTGAACGTACGGGACAAGATATTACATAATTCCATGTTAGATTCTGGTGCCTCCCATAACCTCATGCCTAAAGAAATCATGGAAAACCTAGGACTTGAGGTAACTCAACCTTACAAAAACCTGTACTCCTTTGACTCAAGTCAGGTCAAATGTTTAGGTCTAATAAAGAACCTAGGTTTTGCTTTAACACAACTACCAACGAAAAACCTAGTCATGGACGTAGTAGTGGCCGATATCCCTCCTAAGTATGGAATGCTACTATCAAGGGTGTGGGTTGCCAAAATACAAGGTAACCTTCAAATGGATATGTCATTCACTACCATCCCAGTTTTCAACTAGACTAGGAGATTATACCGAGAGACTCACATGAAATACATGGTTAGCAACCATGATAAGCCAAACAATACTCCCATTTATTCCATTCATTCCAATTTGGATTATTTTATCTTATACAATGAAAGTGATATAAACAAGCAGATAATGGAGAATGAAGAGGTTTTCAAACCATCAAAAATGCATTTCCCATTACTAGATGTAGAGACTAATGACCAAAGCTCCGAGAAACCTAAAAAATAGCTTAGTATCATGTATGAAAAGGAAGCTCTTTGGAGTATAAGCTTTGATGGTTCTTGTGGAAAAACTGGTTCAGGGGCCGGCATATGGATACACAATACTAATGAAGGTCATTCTTTTAGATTAGAATTCCAATGTACTAATAACATTGCAGAATATGAAGCCCTTCTCATTGGTCTGCACATACTTAAGGACTTAAGCGCCAAGAAAGTATCGGCCCAAGGAGATTTAGAACTTGTAATCAAGCAAATCAAAGGTGAATATTTAACAAAAAACCCAAGACTAAGAGAATACAGGAATGCAACTTTAGACATCCTCAAAACCTTCGAGAAGTATGAACTCACTTATATTCCTAGAATTCAAAATAGCCTAGCAAATGAGCTCGCCTTTGCTGCAAGAAATGGCCAAATACCATGTGTGAGTGAGCGATATAGTCTTCAGGTCAAACATCGCCCTACAGTACCAGATAATATTGACCATTGGAAAATATTAAAAGATGATGATTTCTTACAATCTAGGAATGAATTTGAAGTAACCAAAACAGACTTAGAAAATGAAGAAAAGAAGTACGACCAAAATTAGGACCAAGAGCCAAATCCACCTTCTTGGACAAATCTAAACCTGATAGATCATTCATATGGAACTGAGATAGGAGAGGACATTGACCAAAGAGAACTCGAAGTCTTACATTGTGAAAATGACACCATACCCAGAGGGCTTGCGCCTCTGGAGGAATTGTTTGATTTCAACGATTTGGCCAAAAAGCCAAAAATGGAATCTACTGAGATCGACATAGAAGAATATAACATAGGAAGCTTAGAAGAACCTAGAAATATCAAACTATACAAAACCCTTCCGCCTCACATAAAACATAAGTACATCAATTTTTTTAAATAATTTAAAGACGTGTTCGCATGGGGATACCAAGATTTGAAATCATACGACACAAGCATCATTCAACATAAGATTCCCCTCAAAGAAAACCATAAGCCTTTCAAACAAAATTTAAGAAGGATAAACCCATTGTTACTACCTTTTCCCGAAAGGAAATCAAAAATATGTATGATGCTGGGATAATAGTGTCCCTCTGGTACTCTGAGTGGGTCTCAAATCTAGTATCAGTTAGGAAAAAGACCGAAGAAATTAGACTCTGTATCGATTTCTGAAACCTAAATAGAGCCTGTTTAAAGGACAACTATCCCTTCCCCATGGACCACATACTTCAAAAGGTAGTAGGTACTAAAAGTATCTCATTACTTGATGGTTTTTCCGGTTATAACCAAGTGCTGGTTTACCCCACTGATCAACACAAAACAGCCTTCACCACAGCTTGGGGCACTTTTATGTACGTTAAAATGCCTTTTGGATTGATGAATTCCGGTGCTACATTCCAAAGAGCCATGGACATAGCCTTCTCAGAAGACATAGGTTATTTCATAGTCATATATCTTGACGATATTACGGTATATTATAAATTAGATGAAGAACACCTAGTACACTTGAGAAAGGTTTTTAACAAGTGTAGAAAATATGGTTTATCCCTAAACCCCAAGAAAACACTCTTCAATCTAGAAGAAGGAAAACTCCTAGGTCACATTATTTCGGAAGAGGGAATAAAAATATACCCCCAGAGAATCGAAGGCATATTACAAATAAGTCACCCCAGAAACATAAAGGAGCTGCAATCCTTTATCGAAAAGATGAATTTCTTGAGAAGATTCATCCCAAACCTTGCCAAACTCCTGAGAGATATCACAAATATGTTGAAGAAAGAGGTCGGGGTTAAATGGACTACAGAAGCCAAAAAATCTTTTGAACTAGTTAAAAAGGCCCTAACTAAAACACCAGTATTGATAAGTCCTTATTTCACCAAATATTTTTACATTTTTTCATTTGCCTCTGAACACACAATAGCTGTTGTATTGTTACAAAAAAACGTAGCAAGGCAAGAGCAACCCATTGCCTTTTTCAGCAAATCCCTAAGAGATGCTCCCTTGAAATATAACATCATGGAAAAACAGGCATTCGCATTGGTGAAAGCATTGAAATATTTCTGAGTTTACATCTTACATTATCATGTCATCACTTTTGTCCCTAATATCGTCGTCAAGGACATATTAAACCAAGATCCCGATGGTAAAAGGGGAAAATGGATCACTATCATCTTATAATATGACTTAGAAATCCGACCTACCAAACTAGTAAAAGGAAAAGGACTTGAAAAACTAATGGCTGAAACCAACCTCCAAGATTTAGATATAAATTTTGTTGATGCCTTAGAAGAACAAGAAGAATGCACAACCCCTCATGTTGAACAAGTGTTTTTAAATTCACCTTGGTATGCAAATATTCTTTATGTATTATTTTATCTAAATGCTCCTCCAACTTTATCAAAGACAAAAGCAATATTTCTTAAACAAAAGTCTTTAAAGTTTTGCATTATAGATGGTCTTCTGTATTGGAAAAATCCCGCTGGTATGCTGCTTAAATGTTTGCTTGAGTCTGATGCAGAGAAGATTATGCACGAAATGCATGAAGGAGAATGTGGAGGCCATCTCTACTGGAAAACTGCAGCGAAAAAAATCCTTAGAGCAGGTTATTATTGGCCTACCTTATTCCCTGACACTCACAAACTAGTTATGACATGCCATAAGTGTCAAATTTTTTATGGCAAGAAAAATCTTTTAGCTTTGCCCTTACACCCCATCATAGTCGAAGGACCTTTCCAACAATGGGGTCTAGATTTTATTGGGGAAATTCACCCTTCCTCTTCCGCTCAACATAAATGGATCCTCATAGCCACTGATTACTTTACCAAATGGATAGAAGCCATACCTTCCAAGAATGCCACCGATTCAGTCATCATCAAGTTCCTAGAAACCAATATCCTATCTAGATTTGGTTGTCCTAGAAATATCATTACAGATAACATCATTGCCTTCTCCTCCAAAAGAATGGTTGACTTCTGTTACAAATATCACATTTCATTAGGACATTCCACAACTTATTACCCTCAAGGTAATGGTTTAGTCGAGTCCTCTAACAAAAGCCTAGTCAACATCATCAAAAAACTTCTTGAACAAAATCAAAAAGCATGGCATGGAAAACTAGTACATGCACTATGGGCTGATAGACTAACCACCAAAAAATCCATAGGTATGTCTCCTTACCAACTATTCTATGGCATAGATGTCATTTTCCCAACATCTCTAGGGGTTCCAATAATGAAGCTATTGCAGGAAGTTCAAATAGAATAAAATGACATGCAAAGAAGGGTAAATCAGACTATCCACTTACAGCAAACCAGAGAATAAGTTTACCAAAAGGCTCAGTTAGCGCAAGACAAAATAAAACAGATTTTGGATAGAAGGACCAAGGAAAATGATTTTCAGATTGGGGAAAAAGTGCTAAAATGGGATTCTAGAAGAGAAGACAAAGGCAAACATGGTAAGTTTGAAAAATTATGGAAGGGGCCTTTCATCATCAGCTCAGTTAGCGGAAACAATGCATTTTTCTTGCAAAAACCTGATGGGACTGAAACTTTTGGAGGTCTTGTGAATAGCAGGACATTAAAGCATTATTTTTTTCAAGAGCTCCAGTTTTAAAGCATTTTCAATCATTGTATATACCATTGTTAGAAAATTCAAAAACAATAGAAAAGTAGAAAAGAGGGCAGTCTGAAAAATAGAAAGAAGGCCCCATGTTCAAAAAATAGTCATTCAGAAAGCGCGCAAGCTTAAATGCTGCTACTAGTACTCAAATTTCTTGTTCAGTTATCTAGCCTAATCATAGCTGAACATGTGTTAAATTTATTTGCTGATAAGTTAGTGAGTGGAAAAGATGGTCAACATTGTGTAAGCTTGACTTATCAAAGATAGTATACTAGGAAAAGATACTGGTTCCACATGCTCAAAACAGAACCAAAGAGGGAAGTGGGGATGAAAAACAAAGTGTGCATCCTAGCCCCATTTTTCCTAGTTTCCATTTTATGCAAAATAATATTTGTGTGTATCTTGTCTTTCATGCCGCAAGTACATGACAAATCAAACTGTCTAACCCTGATTTGATCAATTTTCAATTTCGTGTTTTAGATTAGAGAACAAAATCCTGTCAAACAGCTTAACCTTGATAGTTGATCTAGCATAGGTAGAGTAATGAAGGAGTTCATCAGCTTAATCTGAACTCCCGGCGGATACAAGTGTAGAACTCGATAGGTTCATTTTTCAAAAAAATATATATTGTCAAAGGGAAGCTAGTACAAATTCACCAAAAAGAAGAAAAAATGTTAGGAAAGATAGTGGGGTAGGTAGAAATATTATTGATGCTAATCATGCAGTCAATTTTCAAAAGTAGCATCAAGGAAGAGTGAAATTTGCGCCAATGGATAAGGCACTGGTCTTCATGAGCCAAAGATCTGAGATTCTGAACACCTCCTGAAAAGGAGCTGCCCTCCCCAAACAGAGCCACTGTTAGTCATCATTATTTTTCACTTGTTGGTGATGACTAGTTGTAACAGCCAAGTTTTCTAGCAGCTGATCTAAAAAATTGTCAAATTTTCCAGCTGGAAAACACCCATAAACTTTTTTTCCCTCTTACCTTTCAGTCTGCCCATGACAAGATGAAACCTCATTATCAAGTCCTATCTAGCCTCAGCCATACTAGTTTTCCCATCAGCTCCAAAGAAACAATCCAAATCTGTCCAAAGAAGTCTCCCCTAGGTTAGGTAGTGGTGCTTTAGGCATTTCTCCCTTGGAAAACTATCCTAAAAGCCAAATAACCTCTATCTGCTGCAGACCAGTCATAACAGACCATTCCCATTTTGCGAAAAAAGTTGGTTACAACCCTAGGTCGCGCCACTAATAAACCCTCAAGTCTCAGCTATACATGGACAATAGGTCAAACTGATTTTAGGTGGTTTTACAGTGTTTTAATGGATCTTTCAAGAACAGAAGTACACCAACATTCCCAGGAGATAGTATTTGTTTCCACATAAGAAGACAGCTGCTTCTCAATGTGATTTTAAGCCTAGGATGCAGCTACAGAGCAGAGAATTGTTTCATTAAGCTCCTGCGATCACAATCAAAGCATGAAAAGACAGTGAAAGGAAAAATAACACTGTTAAAAGCTGATAAAATGGCATGACTGAAGAAACATCCTTCATCTATAAACAGAGGGATTGAAGACTGAAGAACCTCCTTCATTTTATAAGTAGAGGTTTGAAGACTAAGAGCACCTCCTTCATCTATAAGCAGAGGGCCAAAGATAAAGTTTGTTTTTAAGTTTTTCACTAACTGTAAAGACATTTTTTGGTTACAGTGAGACATCAACTAAGGGTTTCTGAAGTAAAATGATGATTAAAGGCAGAGGAAAAGTAGTGGGCTTTAAAAATTATTTTCATGAGTTTCACTATTATTTGAGTTACAATGTGAAGCTAATAAGTTCATCATCAATGAAGAAACATTGTTAAACAGATGGCCAAAAGAGTCACATAGCCTTGGGCTCAAACTAACTTCTGCCATCATGTATAAGAGAAGCCACTATCAGTATGATTCATCAAACATTCTTCATTTGGTTGAGACAGAGTTTGAAAGGAAACCATACATTTGTCAAAATAGGCCTCCTTCATCTATAAGCAGAGGGCCAGTGCAGTAGTTGACTTTAGGGTTTTCACTGATTGAGAGACAAAAGGTAAGAACAATAGGAGACAGTTGAAGGTTTCTTAACAGAGAAATGATATTAAAAACAAAGAAGCAGGGGTACTACTATAATCCAAGAGGTTGATCTTATCTCTTATCAGAGTTTCTTTCAAAAGTAGTCTGGAGCCCAAATGGAACAACTTTGTTGATGATTGAGAGATGGGTCATGACACAGGCCAAAGAATGATAATTGTCTTTTCAAAGGGTCCTGTTCTTCTTGTTCATAAAAAATTTCTTTCAAAAACTCATCATAATAGACAGATGCATTTTGAGTTTAGTTTTCCCAAAAAAGGCACTGCAAATAGATACACAGAGTCATAAAGGTGCCAGAAGGATTATGGTATGTATTTCAAGGTTAGGAAACACACTCAAAACAAATAAGGCATGCCACTATTACAAATGAAGGCATTTTCCTTATGAAAAAGGGTCAAAGGTACCTTATTGTTGCATTTTGAGTAAAGGGAGAGGTTTAAAAGAAGTTCCCTTTGTGATGGAGAGATGGTGATAAAGCCTAGCTGAATACAACTAGGCCTCACCCACACTTTTTCGGAAAGACCGGGTTGAGTTTGGGTTTGTTTTATGTTGAAAAAACATGAATGATAAGATTGGGGTTTCTTTTATTCCACAACCAACACCTTCTTTCCAAAAGTGGACTTACAAAACAAACCCTCACAAAAGTAATCACAAGGAAGCATTAACTTGTTCGTTTTAAAAAGGTTTAGAGACCGTTTCCCATACCTATCTTGTATTTCAAAACGTAAGAAAACTCCCCTTTTCTATTCACTCGACCAAAGAAGAAGATTTCGAGCAAGTTTGCAGAGTTTTCAAGTGTTTTTGACTACGCGGCGCGCCTATAGAGTTGCTTGGCGCGTTCAGGAGAGTTTTTACCAAAGGTTTGCGCTGTCGCGTGGCGCGCCTGTAGCAGCGCGTGGCATGCTTGTAGGCGCCAATCACAACGGCCCATCAGTGACCCGACAACTGTTCTTTGCATGGCGCCTTCCCTATTAAACGTGTTGCGCATATGTTCAACAATCAAGGTGCCTCCAAACCAATATTGAAGCTGCTCCAACCCTCAAGCAAAGCCTGCCATCGAAGTTTCGAGGTATTTTATGAGCCTCCTTAGTATTTTCAAATTTCTAAAAAGGGTGATAATTGTTGGAAGTACCCTAACTGTGATAGGGAAAAATAAACTCTGTCAGCCTTATGCAGTGGAGAAAACAGTGGTAAGGAGAGTTTTTTTTTCTGTTTTAAACTCTAAATTGTAGTGGCTATATTTTCTCAACACCGACATAGTGAAAGTAGTGGATTTGTTATCACTGTCAAAAGACCTAACAACTGCCCTCAAAACAAGTGGAAAGGTGGAGGAAGTGTTTAAAAGGAGGAAAAAACATGGTTTTAAAAGCGAAACAGTGAGCCTATTTAAAACTACAGGGATCATACATAAATTGCTTTGTCATTTCAAAAGTCCATCTCGGTGTGGTAAAAAAGTGAAAAATAAGTGCTGCTATCTTTGTCCATGAAACAGGCTTTAATGAGTGAAACTATTAAATCAAGTTTGGAGGTGTTTCCATGAGAGGAGTTTTTTGCCTTTGTATAAATGCAAAGTTGTCTTATCAATACACCAAGAGCTCTGTGACCTTATCCAAGCACAGAAAATCACTTGACTGTGTATACATTTTAGTTGACTGTGTGCTTATTATTAAAAATTAGTTGTTGAGTGGCATACAAAGAGAAAGGACAATGTTTTGGGAGGAGCAGAGACCAATATCAAAGAAAACATTTTACAAAGCAGTTGAGGCAAATTTTCCTTGATCAAACAGTGATTGACAAAGAAGATAGATTTTTGTTTGAGAAAAAATTCTTGAAAACCTTTTTGAGGCAGTTTGGTTTTGCAGAGAGCATCTAGAACAAGATGCGTCCCAAGCAGGATAGTAGGAGTGGATTGCATAAAAGATTTGAGCGTATTTCCACTAAAGAAGTGAATGCCCACCCATCAGTCTTGTTCAATTTCCATGAGGTCAGGTGTTTATATTTTTGTCAAAGGGTGCAAGAGGTGAAGAGCTTTTCTCCTTTGACACACCTTTGCGCTTTGAGGTTTCGAGACAAGCATTTCCAGTTGGCAGGCCTTGACTTCAAATTTTCTCCAAGGCCACTAAAATCCCATATATTGGTGAGAAATGGTTTAAACAAAGCCATTTGGACTTAGAAGATTACAAGCCCTTTCTAAAGCCCAAACACAGAGATTCATGTCCTTCTATTTTCGCTTTCTCATATCTTTTAGCCAGCTACGCCCCTCTCATGAAGATTATCATGAAGTACTTCACTTGTGAGGGAATATTGTCCCGAATCTATGCCTATCACATTCTACTGCTCATGCATTTCACCAGGACCAAACTGCTAAATATTCCTTTCTTCTTACACAAGAGCATTGAGAAAATGGCTTCCACTATTCAGAAGAAGCCTCCTTCATAGCAAATCGCCTACCTCTTCCATCACTCTCTCATCAAAATCATTAGTCTTCATCAGCTTGAAAAGAGAGAGGTTTCTTGGGATACTTTCATTACTCATCTAGATTTCTCCACTGTCCCTCCAGTCCACACATCCCCTACACCTCCTACTCATCATCCTTCACCTTCCTCTAGCAGACCCACTCATAAAAAACTCAAGTTTACCACAAAGCAAGCAGAAAAGCCTGAAGAGGGAGAAGAGCATGACCATGATGATGAGGAAGATGATGAAGGGAAACAACATGAAGAACAAAAAACTGATGATGAAGGGTAGCAGCATGAAGAACAGCAGACTCATGATGACAGTGAGCAGCCTTATGATGACACACAGTAGCAAGGGGATGAGGAAGAAAGCGCTGAACAACAGCATCACGGTGAGGAGGAACAGGAGCAGCATGATAGTGCTGAACAGGAGCAACATGAAAGTGATGAACAAGGGTAGTCAAAAATGACACACAGCAGCTACATCATGATGAACAGGGGCAGCCAAAAGAAACTGAACAGGGGCAGCATGATAGTGCTGAATAGGAGTAGCATGAAAGTGATGAACAAGGGCAGCCAAAAGATGATACACAATAGCCTCCTCAAGAACAGCAGCCTCCTCAAGAGGAACAACAAAATCAAAAAGAAGAGAGGCAAGGTGACAAGGGTAAAGGGGCCATGCCCTCTTCTCCAAAAATGGCCAAGCCCCAGACAGGAAAGAAAAGAGTGCCTAGAGTTGTCACTCCAAATGTGACAAGGGCCCTCTGAAGCAAAGGAAAACTGCCCAAGAATCCCATGATTGATTTTCCTAGGAGGAAGAGCACTAGAATAGCCACCCAAAGTAAAGGGAAGGACAAGGAAGAAGGCAGTCATCAACAGGAGAGTGCATTCGACATCATCCCAATCCAAAGCAATGATAGTGATAATGAGGCCTGGATTCTAGAAAACCTCTTGATCCATAGAGAAATCCAAATTGATGCCTTGAAGGATGATATTCATAGAGCTAAGAATTTCAATCAATTTTTGAAAATCCAAAATAAGCAAATGAGTGTCCATATGGCTGTTTATGAGACACGAGCGACCAAATACAAGAAGGAGGCCTCCAAAGCCCAAGTGAGGTTGGAAGAAATCATGGGCGAGTTCAATGAAAGTGAAGGTGAAGATCAGCCTAGGAGAAAGAGGCCAAGAACCATGGGGCTTAAAAAGGCCCTTGAGAAGCAAAAAGAAGAAGAAAATGCCCTTCTCCAATCTACCCCTCTCACTGCATTGTTCGAACAAGAGATAGAGAACAATAGGGAGGCATGGCTTAAGAGAGTCAATGACCACTTGGATAATAAATTGGAGAAGGAAAACAAGGATTTAGACCTTCAAAGGAGAATGACGGGGCATTATAAAAAGTTAAATCAATTTGTCTGGCGCAAGTTGAAGGCTGCTCAAGAAAAACTCAAGGAGGCTAAAGGGAAGTGCCCGACATAGAAATTTAGGAAAGACACCTCAGGACTTCAGATTTTGGCCTCTACTTCATAACATGTTGCTGAGAACCCTTGAGGGTCATTCTCACCAATTTTTGGCAAATTTCGACATATTTTGGTTTTTTGTCATTTTTGGGTTTTTGGCCAAAACTCATCGGCTTCGCCATTTCAGATTGGGGGATCATCAAAGGATGAGGATGGTATCATTATATGCCATAATTTCAGGAGCACATACTCAGGGATTTTTAGGACATTTGAAGATCATTTTCTCCCCAGAAATGGCGAAAAATGCTTGCTTTTTCGACACTCTGCCTGGTCTATCAGCAAGCCTTATTTTTTGGTTTTTTACACACAGGCCTATTTTTGGAAGACTTCCAGGCATCAGATTGGGAAATTATAGTTTTTCCAGAAAGTAGGCACTCAGAGATTTCCAACGAGCTATCATGAGCCTTATTTTGACATCGGGAAGGCTGCCAAAAGTTGCCGGCAAGTCAGGGGACCTTTTGCTGATGTATTTTTTGAGTATTTTTGTAAAAATTGAACCTTTAAAAACTGCTTTTTCCTCATGTGAATTTAGCTATTTTTGCACATGAGAAGTTATGAAAAGTCAAATTTTTTCCCTCTTTTATCATTTTTTAGATATTTTATTAGATATTTTGTGCCTTGGGCTTTGCAAATCCTCAAGGACAAAATAAGATATTTTGGATAGGCCAATGAGATTGCAAATTGAACCAAGGGGTTTTCCTCACATTGGCCTATTTATTCCAAAGGCTTTCATTGTAAACAAGGCTGAACTTGATGATAGAAGCAATATATGGTCATATAAGCTTTGGAAGAAATACTTGTCTCATGCTTTTGGATAGTCTCTTGGATGTTCTTGGATGATGAAAGAGGATTGTTGTTGGATTCCATGACTTGGTAGAATGGTATAGTGTCTCTCTTTGTTTTGTTTCCTAGTTTTCATTCATAAATCCATGTTCTTGCTTGCTATAGGATAGTAGAGAACAAATTTGAGACATGCCCTTGGAGGCACCTCAAATTTCCTGTTTCTTCATAGCTTCCATGTTTTCTTCATTCTTAGTCACATTAAAGAATTCTTGATTGCTATTTAATAACTTAAGGATATTTTTGCTTGTTTCATTCATGGTTTTATGCATGATAAGTATGATTTACGGTATGCCCTACTTACTAATGGCTAGCCATAGCTCCATCCATGAATTTTCTCTTTGACTGATTAGATTGTCATTTGTTGAACCAAGAAGGTCTTGTTCTGATCTTGCCCTTTGTCTAAGACTATGCAATCTTGTTTTCAAAGTGCCCGATAACTTGAAGTATTGTGTTTAGGCATTTCGGCATAGTGATTTGAGTTGTTTGTCTATCTTAAGTGTATTTCCCCAAAATCTGAAAGCCATTTCCCAAAGTTAGAGAGTTATATATCTCTATGCATGGCTTGAATGTTTATTTCTATGTATTGATTAGCCTATAGTTACATATCTCATGATTAATGGTTTTCCCTACCATGTTTATGTCAGGTATTAAACTAGTTATGCTTGAAATCCTTTGTTATTCACAAACTTGATGTCCATTTTACTCCATTTTATCTCGAATCAAATCGGCCCTTCAACAGCCTTGTATCACCATCTAATAGCTTTCTTGACCTCTTCGACCCCATAGCCCAGTTGATCTGACATCTTTTTACCTATCTTATATCTTTGATCAGTTTCATCCCTCCCAACCTAAAAACCCAAAACCAAAAAACCTACTTCATAACTAGCCTAAAATCAGAACATAATAAGAAAACACACAGATATCCCTTACACAAATAGAGAGAGCCCTCTCTGAGTCCAGGAAGGCTAGGTCCTTGGGCTCCAAATATTGGTTTGATGTTACACTGTCATTTGGATTTCCAATCAGCTAAATCATGGGACCCTAACACCACATCTAGAGACTCATCTTTGGGAACCAACAATTCATCCTCCGCATGCAAGTCTAGTTCCCTCTTAAGCGACAACCACATGTATTTCCCCTCATTTAATTTTATATCTCATCGCATAATATTCACCTTACTGCTAGGAAAATACACACGATAATTATGGGGTGTTTCTGTGTACCTTGCAAATATCCCAACTTCAACAATCGGCTCTAGCTTCTTCGCGGCGTTCTTGGTCACATGCACATAAACAAATGAGCCAAAAATCTTAAAGTGTGAAACATCCGGTTTCTTACCAGTGAAAGCTTCTTCAGGTGTACTCATGCCAAGTACTTTATGAGGACAACGGTTTTGCACATAAATCGTGGTGTTGCATGATTCTGCCCACAAATGCATTGGTGGTCCCTGATCATGCAACATCGCTCGTGATGAATCCATGATCTTTATGTTCTTCCTCTCCGCGACCCCATTTTGCTGTGGGTTATGAGGAGATATTTCTCTTCGAATTCCTTATTTGTTGTAGAAGTCTTTGAATTCATTAGAGATGTATTCTCCACCATTATCACTCCTCAGAGCCTTCACTTGCTTCCCCAACTCTTTCTCCACCAATGCCTTAAACTCACAAAATTTTGAGAATTTTTTATCCTTCTTCTGCATGAAGAAGATCCAACATTTACGAGAAAATTAATCAACAAAAATACATAATACTTATGTTTCGTTGTTGAAGAAACCGAGAATGGTCCACACACGTTTGTGTGAACTCTCTCCAGGATCACTGAATCTCAGTTCTCCTTTTCATGAAAGGTGTACTTTGGAAAAATGTTTTTGCAGAAGAAAGAAGATGGAACAGTCATGCAAAAATTTGTCACTATTGGTGACAGATAAGAATTGGCTTGTTTGAATAGCCAAGAGAAGGTTGGACAGCAGACTGTGGGGCATACTATTAAAACTGACACAGTGAGGAAGAATCAGCATTCTATGCTAACAGAAGATGAGAAAGCAGAGCTTAAAGGAGTTGATTGGATTTCCAGAATCAATCAACGGGATGAGAGGCAATTGTTGAAGATTTCCCAAGAAGAAGAAGAAGATGCTGGAATTAATTTACAACACATGAAGGATATGAAATAAGTATAGAAGAGATGGCTGAAATGTTTGCTGGAAACATTGGAAGAAGAGAAAGAAATTGTCGACACTGAAGAAAAGATGCCTGAAGCTATGAAAGAAGGAGGAGTAGATACTAGTTTGCAGAAATTAAGTATGCTTACTAGTGCACAAGGAGAAATGAATGAATATGTTACTATGGTTAGAGAATTGAAAGATAATTTACTTTTTAAAAGTCAATTTGCAGATGATGAGCAAATTAAAAGTGTTGCAGAGGGACAGGAAGTTTGGGAGGCAGCAACACCCATGGTGGTAGTTGGAGCAACATGGGGGATGACATCTGCAGGAGTTGTAAACATGGTAGTAACATGTGAGACAACAAGAGCAGTAGTTGAAGCAACGTCTATGATAGCTACAACAGCAACACTCTTGAAGGCAGTAACAATAGCAAAAGCAAAGTCAGCTACAGTAGTAGAAGGAAAAAGTAGCAACAGTGGGCAAGGAAATTTCCAGATAAAAGATAAACTGGACATAGAGATTGAAGACATTAGAAGACTGATCATGACGGTGTCTCAGAAGTAGCAGACAACAACCAGAAAGCATAGGAGTTTTAGCAAAGGCAAAACAAAAGCAGATTGTGAAAGTATAGCTGGAGGTAATTTGCAAAACAAAGAATGGGATCCAGGAGGCAGAGATTAAAGACACACGATCAGGAGATCATGAACAATTTGAACCTTGGGAGTCTGATGCAGGGGCATTAGGCTCTAGAAATACTTTGTACTTTTATAAGACCTAGGGGGGTCTTATGTTTTTAATTTCTCATGTAAATATTAGTATTTTGAATAAAATGGTGAGGAATTGTAAATGTTCCCTAACCACTAGATAACATGAGAGAATTAGTTAGGAATGTGAAGAGACAGTTGATTAGGAGTAGTTTCAGTTATTTTATGGATTTGTCTAAAATTAGGAGTTTGGGAATTGTAAGAGTTTGGTGAGGTGTTATGGAACATGAATCAATTCAAGTCATCACTTTATATAAATATAAGCATGAAAGAAAGTACAGAGAGAGCTAGATATCTGTTCAGAGGCAGAGTAGGGAGATAGCAGGCCACCGAATTGAAAATCTGGCCAAATAAGGAAGTTTTATGTGTATGCTCTTGTATTCGATATATATAATGGAGAAATTGGCTCTGAATTAATGTTGATTATTTTAATTCTGTGTGAAATATATATGTGAGGGATAATCAAGTTTTTGTGGGCTAGTTGAAATTTGTGTTAAAGGGTGAACTAGTGACTCTTTGGGGCTTAGAGAATTGATATAAGTCTGCTTCATGTTATTCGAGAAAGATTGATCCTTTAGGAAAAAATTGAACTGTAATATAACCCTTGAATAGATCGATTTGGGTACAATTAAGATGGAGTCTACATTTTTGTGTTTAATGGACAGTGTTGAAATCTATATGGAGAGGCTTGAAATCTTTGCAGAATTCCATTCACCATTGATGAAATTCTGTTAAGGGATTGTCAAAATCAATAGAACCGATTCATGTTTGGTAGGACGAGGGAAAACTAGAACTAGAAGCGTAGTGGGCTTAAGATTGTTCGAATCTGAATTGAAGCAATGGAATAAAAGAAACGATGGTGAATTTTTATAACGAAACCTCAATTAATGCAATGGAATGTTTTAAACATTGAAGATCCTGAGTTGAATGAAGCGCTAAAGAATAGGAGCGGAACTGTGAAGCGTGCACAGTAAAGGCAGTTTCAAGAAACAGTTTGTGGTATTCGCAAAAGTTAAAAGCAGTAAGCAGAATCACTGGAAAAAATGTGATTAGGTTCTTGGCTCGACATGTGGCGAAAGGCGGTAATTGAAAATCGCTTATATCGCGTTCCTCTGGAGTGTTAAAATTTGGGAAAAAAAAACGCGATAGTCGTTATGTGTTGTTGGATGTTGATTGGGAGCGTGACAAGCCTGGAGCCATCGGATGGCAAAGGTGAGTTATGCTGCATGGGCCTGAATCATATTTGATTTTATGTTAATGGTTTAATATAACCCAAGGCTTATAGTCGAATGTTGTGGGACCCAACGTTGTTTATTGTTGCTGGTTGATGTTTAACCAAGTTAGAGATATATATGTATGCGGAGATTTAAGTCATGAAGGTTTCGTATGACATTGATATTAAGTTAACCAAAGGCCAAACCTCATATAAAAGGGATTTGAGTGCTGGGAACGTATTATAGTCATAAACATAAGCCAAGCTTGGATATGAATTAAATAGTACGTGTGGGGTCGAGTCGTGATACATGGACGGAAAGAAAAATGATATGCCTTGGTCGTGTCATATAATGGATCTTTTAATATAGATCAAATGTCCATTGATATATTCCATAGAGTGTTTCTTAAATGGTTTTAACCATAAAGTTAAAAGAAGCCCCATACATGATGGTGGTTGTTGGATTCTAATCATAGTGTTAGAACAGGAAATTAGCTTCCGCTAAAGGTTGAATTTGCCCAGATTTGGAGTTATTGGGCCTGATTTGGGAAGGCTTTTTCATATACAGAATTGAGAGGGGAGATTGTGGTTTTAGAACCATAAGGGAACTTTGGATTAATATCTCAAATCTCAGATTTGAGATATTAAAGTTCCAGAGGTATTTAGAAAGAGTGCCACAGATTAAAATTATTTGGGCCAAATTAAAATGAATGAAGTTTAGAATGGACTGAGATTGGAGATTGAAGGTAGCCCGGGCATCACTAATCTAACTGAGCAAGTGTTCCCATTGGAAGTCCATTATGTATTTGTTGCATGACTTTCAACGCTCCATGATGAAGATGGCCCAATCGCCTGTGCCATAATTCGCCCTCATCCCAGCTCACCACTTTTTCTGCCTTTCCCATCATGGCAACACAACCATATTCCTCCAGCTTGTAGAGAATCTTAACTTGAACCCCTATCCTCTTGGCTTGACCCATTGTTTTATGTCGCAAGAAATTTTTTCCATCGTTGAAAACAATGTCATAGCCTCTTTCCTCCAACATTACGACTGAGACCAAGTTTTTCTTTAGACTTGGAACATGCATAACATATTTCAATTGAAATGGTTTACCTGAATCCCTCTCAAAGGTAATGGTACCAATGCCTGTCGCAATATATCATCCATCATTTCCCATATCTATATGCATTTGGAGATCTTTCTCCTCCAAGTCACTGAAAAGCTCCTTATCTCCCGTCATATGGAAGGAAGTGCCACTATCGAAATACCACACCGATCCAAATTCACTTGACACCATGCATGCGATCAAGGAGAATTCAAGTTCAAATTGCAAGGTAAGGGTCTCACGAGCTGCAGCTCCAACAACCTTCTTGTTCTTCTTCTTCTGTGGATAGTTAGTAGCGAGATGCCCATGTTTGTGATAGGGAAAACACTTCACCTTGGACAAATCCAGCTTCTTTCCTTTAGACTCGGATTTTGAATGGAATTTATTCCCCTTCCCTTTCCTTGACTTGGAAACCAAAGCACAATCCTCTTCATCATCATGCTTTGATGAAGAGACATCTCTGGTGTTCCACCTGAACCCTCCTGCACTAGATCTGACCACAGTCGTTCCCAATCCGGTAGTTTTTCCTGTTCTTTGACAGAGTCTTCATAACTGTGCCAACTCTTAGGAAGTCCCAAGAGAGCCATTATCACCAAATCATCATCAAAAATAGTTATTCCCACACTCCCCAATTCATACTGACATTGGAAAAACTTCGTGAGATACTTTGGAATGTTGTCACCCTTTTCCATCTTAATCTTCCTAAGTTTATCTTTGAGCGCAAATTTCCTATGGTCTTTGTTGCTTTGGAAAATATCTTTCAAAGCCTTCCACATAGCATATGGTGTGGCTTTCCCATGAAGGCTTTAGACAATGTGGTCTTGTACACCTTCCAATAGAATCCTTCTCGCCTTTGCCACTTTCCTTTTCCATGCATCAAGTAATGTAGCATCTGTCGAAGTGGGCTTAGGAACATCACTATCAATGAATTCCTTCAAGCCATTATCTTCAAGCACCGCCTCCATCCTATCCTTCCAGGCAATGCAGTTCGAGCTACCCTTGAGGGAGTACACTAGCCACAACCCATTGAAATCCATTTCAATGTTTACTCAACTGTAGCACCGAGAAAATCTTTCTGCAAATTCGAATTCTTTCCACCAACAAACTCAGCTCCTACTTCAAAATTTAAATCTGTTGTGCTTTGATACCATGTAAAATTTTTAATACAAATTATGTATTCTTGGATTCTCCTGATCTAAAAATTATATGCCACTACTAAATACAGAATCGCTTCTACAAAAAAGTGAAGAATTTAAAACATGATTGCCAATTGCAATATCAAGAAGAAATATCAGTCATACATAACAGAGATGTTTTTATCAGGAAATCATAAATCTAAAAACCCCACTATAATATATTATGTATATATCATGGATCATGAAACAATCTCATACAAATCTCTAATCCAATAGTTCTCAGTACAATATATAATTGTCTCACACTATCATACAAAAATTGACAAATTCATGTGCCAATTTACTACCCCGAGACAGCCTGCCTCCACTACGCAATCCCAGCTGATAGAAATCCTTGAATGAATGGAATCCTACTAGCCTTGACTACACAATCCTCATGGGCACATCCAATGTGTGTGTGGTTGCATGAGTGCACCCACTAATGTCACAATTGATAGTCAAACTATCCCTTTCACCTACATCTCAACTGGGTCTCCACTAGATCTGACATGCATGTAGTTAACAGTAGTAAATCTTCAGTTGCATGTGAGACCACTGATTGTGAATTAATTAATAATTAATTCACTGATCTCTCACTAGTGTATCTTCATATCACAACTGAGTTTAACTCACTTAACTGAGTTAAAATACTTTACAACTCACATAACAACAAATCCAACTCTGTTACAACTTCAAATCACTCAATTACAACTAAGTCCACTTTCATGTCCCACCAACCAACCTTTGAACTCAAATTTCCTATATCTAACTAATTTTCCACTTGAGTTAACTATTTCCAAGTGCTCATTGAGAATAGATTATTATTTATTGGCCAACTATTATTAAGGGATAATAATAGCCGACATGCATCTATAAATATACATGCAATCTATAAATATAATTCGCACATACATCTATAAATAGAATTTTCTCATGCATCTAAAAATAGACTTCCACCTAAAAGTAGCCTGAGGCTCCATCCTAGTTGTTACACCATTTTTTTGTCATCTAATCCATTGTTATTAGATGGACCCAAGTACACCAAGTAAGACCAATTTTACCCCAAGTAAAATCACATTCACTATGAAAAATAACTTAGTAAACCACCTTTATTAAGTTGTTTATGGTCTAAACAGGAAACCCCATGGGGAAACATTAAATAAATCCATATTTATTTAATTTTTCCTCAAGGAATAATTAGTTAAACATCAATTTAATTAATATTCTTGGTTATATTTAACCCAAAACAAGGAAATTAATTAGATAAATCATTATTTATCTTATTATTTTCTAAGAATAATTATTTAAACATTACTTAAATAATATTCTTTGTTAAATATGACTATATCTCCCTTAAATAATTAAATAAATCATTATTTATTTTATTATTACTCAACCATATCCTTAAAATGATAAATAAATCATTTATTTATTTATTATTACTTAATCACATCCTTAAAATGATAAATAAATCATTTATTTATTTATTATTTACAAATAAGGGGATTTGACTCAAGTCAAATTCCTTTTTCCTCCAACAAATATAATAAAATATTCCATAAAAGTTGGATCTAGATTTGGTTAATAATATTTTAATTATGCACCAATCTCTAGACTAACTCAATATTTTGTTATAAATAGAAGGGTTTTCCCATTCATTTGTCACCTTTTGTTGCCTAAAGATCACTCTAGATCTCAACTCTTGGTCTGGCTATTGATCCATTATCATAGCCATATTTTTCCATTTTTGTCTGGGTTTTCTACACCATCAAGAGAGAGGAATTCTAAATTTGAAGTGTTGAGGACTTACAAGAACCCATCCCATTGAGGAGAACAGGGAACACCCTCTTGTGTTTTCCTCCCAGGTGCCATTAATAAAAATTTCATTGGATATATTATTGTCTTGTCTATTGGATCTATGGAGTAAATCTTGTTTTTTCTACTGTTTAATGTCTTCTAATGCATAGATCTAGATTTTTGCAGCATTTGTCTTGATCATCTAATTGCAGATCTGAAGATATTAGCAGTCATTTCTACTGTTAGGGTTGTTTGTTATGTGTAGCTAAAGAGGTCTTTTTTCGTACACTTCGAATCAAGATTCACACTAACAACTGGCGACTCCACACGAGTTTATGATTACGACCACTGTCGTTTTTATGATCCTTGCATATCTAGCTGCTTCAAACCCTAGGATTTCTCTTCAGCCCCTTTTTTTTTCTTTTCTTGATGTTTTTTTAACCCATAAAACCCTAAAACGATAAAAATTATAACTTCTGCGTGTTTTCAGACCCATTGCGCAAGTGACAGACATCAGCCACAGCTGAGACGACAATTTTTTCTGAAATCTATCGTCGAGAGTGACGGAAGTGCAGGTCGCACTTTTCAGTGCCGGAAGTGCAGGTCGCACTTTTCAGCCCAAAACCTGTGACTTGGACCTCCAAGGCGCACTTTACAGCCCAAAAAGTGTGACCTCTATTGAAAACAGGTCAGAAACTACAACCTGGAATTTTTGCAGGGATTTTTCTGAAAGTTTTTTGGGTTTGTCTAAGCCTTTGTTCAAGGTTTTCTGACCTCCGTCTCCACCCGTTTTGGACCTGTACTTGTTCTTTTTTGCTCAACTAAGTGGGAACCTAGCCCCCTAGGGCTTCAGTACCCTCCACTTTTTGTGGAAGAGTGTTTGCTGTTGTAGGTTGTCTAAAATTTCAGAGTCTTCAGCCATTTCTTCAAATCTGATACCTCACCTTCAGATCCACTTCAGATCGGCTTGTTATCCATTCAAATCACCTCAACTAGATTTTTTTTGGTTTTCCTCTAGGGTCCACTACGTTTCCCTCCAGGAGATAGCCTTTTTCCACCTCTTTTACAGCAATTTTTCCCTCTGATTTGTTGTTGTTTTCTGCACCACTTTCCAGCAAATTTTGTCTTTTAGATCCCTGTCCCTCTTGACCTTAGATCTATTAGTTGTTTTAGTGTGTTTTGATTAGTTTTTTACTCACCTATAGACTAGTTGTTGAGAGAACCGCCTCCTTGGGTTTAGATTAGTGCATTATCAGCTGTTTATTTTATGTTTTTGTAGACCTATATACTAACATTTGCAGGTTTTTTTATAGCTATACAACACACTTTTTCTTTTTCTCTACAAACATCTGGGTTTAAAAATTAAAATTTACACACTTTTACACACACACCCTAAGCGAAAAAGGGCTTGGTTAACACCACCAAGCAAAGACTCTAAAACATTGAAATCAATTGATCTTGCACCTCTTTGCCCTTGTTTCAACATTGTAATCACTTGATCCTGCACCTCCCTACCCTTGTTAGTGTCTTTTTCCCTTGTGTCGCGTTTGTGTCGTCACCATTGCACCACCAAGGCATTTATCTCGGAGACTTCTTGGCCTTCATCCTCAATTTCTGGTAGGAATACTTACTCCTCCACGTAGGTTTCGAGTTAGTCCTCCCACGAGTCCACACACCGACTCTTCTTCTGGTCCTTTGGGTTCTCCTTCCACCTTCGTTTCTCCTCTTGACACCTTCACCATGGGTGGTGCAGGACCTGATGTTGGTGTTAACCCCGGCCCTCAAGCTGGGAATACCACTAGTGGGACTACAACGGAAATTACCCCAGCTGCACCCTTGCTCCCTTTCATGGCAAGCCTCAGCCTCCCCGATTTTGACCAGTTAATAAATGACCCTATACACCATGATGCTAGTTGGCCTACTATGCTAACAAAGCTCCCTTTAGACATCCCAAAGTTTGAAGGTCTTGCTGGAGAAGATCCTTCAAATCATATTCAATATTTCCACATGTGGTGTTCGTCTATTTCCATTACCAATGACTCTGTTCATCTTCGGTTGTTCCAATGAACACTTACAGGTGAAGCTTCTAAGTGGTATGTTGATCAGGCCCATTCCTCTCATACCACCTTTGCGACTCTGGCCCGGGATTTTTTGTCTTATTTCCAACTTCCCCTTCATTACGAAACTGTTACTAAGCTCTTGACCTCTTTTCGTCAATCATTTGAAACCCGCCTATCCAAACATGTTCAGGAATGGCGGAGAAGAAGGAGCCTATGTCGAGCCCCTACCTTCGAAGACCGTGTATACATGGACTGGTTCCTTAGGACTCTCTTGCCACCCATCAGGAAAGACATTGCATCACACTTTCCTCAAACTGAAGAAGCAGCTCTCCAAATTTCATTAAAATATTACCTGATCTACGCTCAGTCAAGTTATGTTTATACCGTTCTACCTGATCTTCCCAGACCTGGTGGTGCCAACGCACCGGGGGCATCTCACACTTCTAATGGTATCATTGGAGCTCTCTTTAATCTGTATGCTCAACCTCCCATGGGCTATGGTTTCTCTCAGGGTGGGGCTAACTCCTCCGGCACTTTTTCCCCTCCCGGTAACACGTATCCAAGATACAGCATGCCTTCTCCTTTTGCCCAACCTCCTGTTCACCACACTGCTACCCAACCTCCTTATTATCCATATCCATAGCCTGGTTCTCTAGCTCCTACAACATTAGCACCTCCTCCTCCCTTGCCCTCTCAACCCCCGCAACAGCAACCACCACCTCCTCTGGGGTAGGTGTATGCACAGCAGGGCACGAGTAAACCTCCTCCCTCAAAAAGGAAGAGGAAAGGCAATCAAAATCAAGCTGCCTCTGGTAATCCTAGACCTAATCAAGGTAATGCTCCTAACACTACACACCAGAAAAAAGGCACTCAGCCCAAGAAGGATAGGCCTCTTCATACGAACAAACCTTGTTCTTGTTGTGGTGTTTATGGTCATTATATGCATGATTGTCCCCTTCTGCCATAGATGAGACAGCTATGGGAGTCTCAAGCAACATTGAGAGGATAGAAAGCCATCCCTTCCATTCCTCCCAGCCCTGCACCCAATCAACCAACTGTGCTTACTGATCCTTTCCCTCATTAGGGATTTGTGGCTACCCAACCACCTGAAGGTCAGGTGGCCACTCAACCTCTTCCATCTAGTTCCCCCAATTACCAGATTTTCATGATATCTTCTGATCAACCTTCTGAAACTTCTTCTCCTCTCCCCTTACCTTCAGTCGGGACTCATGAGCACCTTTATCCTCCAGAAATGGTTCCTCCAAGCCTCAACCATCTTGGATCCATCCCACCTAGTCATTACCCCTCTAGTCAGATACCGTTCCTAGCTCCCTCACCAGGAGTGTACACAATACCTGTTATGGCCACCCTCTCTCTTCCTCACCTGAACCTTGGGATTCCTGTCTGGTACCTTGATCCTCCAACCGCCACCCCGCTTGGTTGAGCTAAACCTTATCTTGCTTTGACCCCAGTTCAACCGGTCCCTATGACTTCTCCCGCTACAACAGTGCCTCATTCACCTCAACAGGAACCACCTCCCGTTGCGACCGCTTCGGGTATGAAGGGAAAAGCTCGCAAGGGGGCATCAAAGGACAAGGCTACCTCGACAAACCATGCCCTTTCTCAGCCTCCAAAGCATACCATCCAGTGTGCTACGACAACATACTTGTCCGAAGTTGCCTCACCTCAAGTCCTTGGTCAATGAGACGTTTCCGAAATCTGATATCCCAGAGCTATATGTCACTATACCTGATTCAATCCTGAAACTCAAACCATTGTTCACAAATCACCCTTGTGCTTTGTGTGATTTCCATGGCCACTAAACTCACCTTTTTCCTTACCTCTAAGAGTATCGTTCCTCTTTAGAAGCCTTACGCCAATTTGAGGCCGAGCACAATGTGTCAACCGCTCCCTTATTTTTGCATCTTGCTTCGGCAACACCTGAAGACACAGATGCTCCCATTAACTTCCCCTTTATGATGTTGAGATAACGGGGCCTTTGGTCGGAAGTCCCCGATGAGACCTCCCCTGATGTTTCGCCTGACCTCCCTTTAGCACCCTCCCTAGTCTCAACATCGGTAGATCCTCTGTCTGCTTACTCTTCTGTCACCCCTTGTGACGATGCGCATGCGAACCTCCCCTCATGATGAGGAGTAAGTTAGCTTTGTTGTGTCAAGTGGTATTTCTCCCATCAACCACCCCATCTTATATTAAGATAACGACATTATGGAAGTAGCCACCACTCCTGACTTTATCTATTCCCCCTTACATCGAACTCATGCATTCGAACCACATGCACCTTTTGGCCATTACATTGACACCCAATGTTTGGGTAAGGGGGGCACCCATATTGGATAAACCAGGAGAAGCATTTCTTCACCACTCTCCTAGTGAATCTAGTCATGACGACTCTAGTCCCATTATTCTTCCACATTTAGAAGAACTTCTAGAATCCCATATCACTTCAAGATCACTCTGGGGATGATACCCCTCATCATTCCTTCATATTTCATCAGCAACCCAGTCTCATAGACATTGTGGTTGACCAACCTATAGGTTTTTTGGGAGAACATCAGTTCATTCTCCCAAATACTATCTTTGGGATATTAGCACCATGTATGCCAACCCAGAAACTTAAAGTCCATTTCATTCATATATGCATTACCAAAACCGATCAGTAATCATCTATTAGATTAAAAATTTTAATCATCTATTTCCTTTCTCAAACTGCATAACCATACCGAAAACAAGTGGCGCACCACATCATTAAAATGTGTTTAGATTCCCCTTTTTCTAAATACATTTTTGCATGTCCATAACATGCCGAGGGGCACCCATGCCCCTCAACCTTAAAATCCCGGATCTCAGCCCATAACAGCACTGAAACCCCCTTTCTCTAACAGGTCACACTTTCCAGGTCATTCCCTGGGACAGGTAGCAGTTTTTTGCCCAGTACCTACTACCCAGGTTGCAGAGCAGACCCCAAGAAAGTGTGACCTGGCTTGTTCATGAGCTCTGGGTACCCAAGCTGAACTTTCAAAATGAAAGAGCAGGATTAGGAATCTTACCTACAACTGTCGGATCTTAAATTCCAATGGTCGGTTTATCTGCTACAACCGCCGCAAGATTTAAGGCCTCCTCCCCTCACAACATTCACCACAGCTCCACCGAAAAATAAGTGAATCTGAAAGGAAAATGCCTTATTAAAAGAAAACCCCTGATCTTTCTTTCGCTTACTGCGACCAAAACCATAGCTCAGTTTGAAGAACCGTCTACACCATTGGGAAGATCTCACCAAGCCCTCAAATGGGTTTCTATTAGCCTTTTGTGATTTGATACTTCACCAGGACATATTTTGTCCAAGAAGTGCCACTTCACCCTTCCTCAAAATCGAATTTCTTCACTTACAACATTCATACTGGGGGCACCATGTTGCCTCCATACTTGTCCACACTCATGTCGACTTTCGTCGTGAGTTACCATCTTGTACTCATGCTTTTACAGTCCCCATTGGACCCCTTTTTCCATGTGGCAGCACCATCCAGTCACCCTTGCTTAGAGCATCCGAGTTGAGTCATCATTGCTTTCAGGGAGTCTATCCTGAGTCCCTTCGCATCCCACCATAATCCTCCATCTTTAATTTCTTGGTCCCACTCTCGTGTCACACATTATGGCCTTCAATCCCACTGTCCCCTATCCCTCATGATATTGTGTCAGTCACTGCCAGGTCATCCACAACATTTATGCTCTAACAAGGGAAGTCGTTTGTTCGCTACTCAGTCCCCCCCATTTCATCATCATCATTGGTGTCAGTCCGTCAGTCACTCTACTATTTTCTCTCGTGCCTTAGTTGAGGATCCCTTATTGCCTCATCTATGGTGGACCTCCTTCTGTTGACATCAGCTCATTCATTCCAGAAGACAGGTCTAGAGGGCAGTGTACCTTGGTTCTAGCTTCCACTCTTGTTTGGTGCCTCGAATTAGGCAAAGGGACTCCTTATTTCCCTTTGACTTGATTTTTTCTCAGATCCAGCTCCTTTTAGCATGATCGAGATCTGTATACTCGATGGTCCAGTGATGCAGGAGATGACATCGGTGATTCCTGGGCGTGTGTGAGATGTCTCAGCCCTCATGAGGGGGTGGCCCTATAGGTAGCCCCCCACACACTCGGATGACCTCTTCATATCAACCTTCGATGCAGCTCCATAGATTTTATGATCCCAACCACAGTCGCTTGCAGCACCTTCTTGATTGCATATATCAGTCAAATTTTCAGAACCCTTTCCTGTTTATAGGGGCATCTAGGTTTTTCTCATATCTCATGTACTCAGATATTATTGTACAAAGTCCTGGTTGTTATCCTAGGCACAATATGTATGTGGGATTCATTATTATTTTATTCATCTGGCTCATTTTTATGCTAGTATACGGTTTATTATTTCATCACGCAGTTTTTCGGATGCCTTATTGTTTGTACTATTGCCTCAGCAGGCATAGGTATGCCTCCTCCGCCGCCTATAGCAGGTACTCACTTATCAAAAAGACTTGTCGCACCTACAAGTCACCTCCTCAGGACCTAGTTCTTTCAGCACTTTGGTCTACCTTACAATCCTCTCTCTTTTACTTCCCCATTGATGTCTAGTGATTGAGTTCTTACAATGTATTTCAGTCATACAATTAGCTCCTAACGCTCGCACGCTGGGGGGGAATCTATTACACCATTTTTTGGTCATCTAATTCATTGTTATTATATGGACCCAAGTACACCAAGTAAGACCAATTTTACCCCAAGTAAAATCGCATTCACTATGAAAAATAACTTAGTAAACCACATTTATTAAGTTGTTTATGGTATAAACAGGAAACACCATGGGGAAACATTAAATAAATCCATATTTGTTTGATTTTTCCTCAAGGAATAATTAGTTAAACAATAATTTAATTAATATTCCTGGTTATATTTAACCCAAAACAAGGAAATTAATTAGATAAATCATTATTTATCTTATTATTTTCTAAGAATAATTATTTAAATAATATTCTTTGTTAAATATGACTACATCTCCCTTAAATAATTAAACAAATCATTATTTATTTGATTATTACTCAACCATATCCTCAAAATGATAAATAAATCATTTATTTATTTATTATTACTTAATCACATCCTTAAAATGATAAATAAATCATTTATTTATTTATTATTTACAAATAAGGGGATTTGACTCAAGTAAAATTCCTTTTCCATCCCAAAAATATAGTAAAATATTCCATAAAAGTTGGATCTTGATTTGGTTAATAATATTTTTACTATGCACCAAGATCTAGACTAACTCAATATTTTGTTATAAATAGAAGGGGTTTCCCATTCATTTGTCACCTTTTGTTTCCTACAGATCACTCTGGATCTCAACTCTTGGTCTGGCTATTGATCCGCCATCATAGCCATATTTTTCTATTTTTTTCTGGGTTTTCTACACCATCAAGAGAGAGGAATTCTGAATCTGAAGTGTTGAGGACTTACAAGAACCCATCCCATTGAGGAGAACAGGGAACACCCCTCTTGTGTTTTCCTCCCAGGTGCCATTAATAAAAATCTCATTGGATATATTCTTGTCTTGTCTATTGGATCTATGGAGTAAATCTTGTTTTTTCTACTGTTTAATGTCTTCTAATGCATAGATCTAGATTTTTGCAGCATTTGTCTTGATCATCTAATTGCAGATCTGAAGATATTAGCAGCCATTTCTATTGTTAGGGCTGTTTGTTATGCGCAGCTAAAGTGGTCTTTTTTCGTACACTTCGAATCATGATTCATACTAACTCTAGTGTAGGTGCTTAATTTTCACTAGGATCTTCTTGTTGAATCTCAACATGTTCTTAGGAAAATCCAAAAGATGGCATGAATCTCTCCTAATTATTTCTATTTATAGTTGGGACCAATTTATCACAAATTGCCTTTACGAATTTAACTATTATGATAATGAACATGTATGTGTTGAAATTGAATATTTACAAAAAGTTTGAAAATGAATATTCCATAGATTTTACCATTATATTTTGATTAATTTTCTTAAGATTCAAAGTTGAAGATAAACCTTCATATATTGAATTGATAGAATTGTTTGAATATGTTTGTTCTCTTCCTTGCATTCCAAATCTATATGAATTTATTTCAAGCTTTAATGACTCTTCTTCAGTTTCTATTAACATGACTGAAAATTCACATTTGAAGGACACACATGCTAATCATGATAAAATCGCCTCATCCATGTACAATAAATTCCTTCAACTAGTGCGTACTTCCTTTAGTGTTAATGAGGATCATAATTCTCTCTCTCATGTTACTAATTCACAATCACAAAGGTTGGAAGAATTTGACAATTAACCTCGCAAATATATTGAAAACACACTTAAAGAATCAACTACTACTAAATCTTAAAATCAACATGTAATAAAATCATAAAATCAACAAGCTAATCTGCAAGCACAAGCACAAATTGAAGATTCCAATAAGGTGTATTTTGCTACAGAAATTTATGAATTTTCACATGTTGATCAACTACAAATATTGAGGTAGCCAAACATTATTCTTCAAGAAGGTTTCATCAGCCACATAAGTGATGTTGAATCTGAAATTCCCAATGGAGGAAATGCACAAGAATTTGCGGTCAGAGAAACTTTCAGGTTCATTTATTTTAATTCTAATTTCTCTCTTTATCTTGATATTTTTGATAATAACAATTCATTTCTTTCTTTATCTACAATTCCTCTTTGCACAAATGTTATTTCAGATAATAGAGGAGTTGACATAAGTGAATGGGAAATTAGTTTTGATCAATTCATAGAGACATACAATGATACGTTTTTCAACGCTACTGAAAATACGCTTAGTCATGCTTTTCGTTCTGGTACTTCTTACAAAAAGGAAGGGAATTCTAATTAGTATAATAAAGTCATTTATGGTGATTATTTAGGATTGGAAGATAGCGAGTGAATTCAGTTATTATTAAATTCTTCCACTCTTGATAATTCTTGTACATTTCAAGACGAAGATTATCTTTTTACCGATATTTTTATTAAACAAATTTCTTGAAATTCCATCAAATCATAATGACTTATCCATCTCTCTTTACAATTCTGATAATATTCATGTTTCCAATCTTACTTGTAGTCTTGAGTCTATCTCTTACTAACAAATGCATGTTTATAATTATTCTAATTGCATTATATTGGTTGATTCTTGTGAAAAGGAAATTATTTTGAATGAGGACCAATTGTGTTGTAACATTAATATAACATTAGTGTAAATAAAGATTTGATTTCATTATTTTTTCTTCATTTAATATGGCTATTTATATATTTATTTTCTTCTTTTATTTTTCAGTTCTTAAATAACTTATGCTAGCATATTGAGCAATTAAGTGTCTAATACTCATAAAGTGCATTACTAGAATCTGAGGATGAATTACAAAATTTAGGTCATGAGCATCAAAAGATTTTAAGATTCCAATTTCATTTGATTTTCATATCTTACCAAATTACTCTTTCTCATAATATGCATTCTCCACATGAATTAACACTTGTGAGAACATTAATACTATATGACCAACCATCTAACCCAATTGATGATCTTCTAACATATGCATTAAATTTCCATCAGCACTTTCCTAATCCATTTGAAAGTCATTTGGAAGATTCACTTACATTGAATATTATTAATATATCAGCACAAGCACGTAAAACTAATAGTTTTATGCAGGATATTGCATCTAAAGGTGAATTTTTACAATCTAACCTATTATTCTCTTCTTTGGACCTTGCCCAATATATATCAAATATTCATCTATATTTTTGTGAACCAATGGAGATCAAGTTGGAGGAAAATTTTCAAGAGAGGTTGATTGCAAACAATTTTATTTTTGCACATACATTAGCAATAGATGTATATACTGCATTCAGATTTGATTTTATTAGTTCAATCATATTCTTACTTTTGTTACTGATATTTTATGTGTTCATTTCTACATAAAATAAGGTGCTTGAATGGTTATATTGGAAATACAATTTCACCAAATTTTAGTCTTATCTTTAGATTAGGATTAGAAATATATTAGTTTAAATTTAGATTTCTTTTCTTCTTGTATTTCTTTCAATATTGCATATTTTAAATAAACAGGCATTGAGCCCAAAATGTTTTCTCCATATTCACTCCTTTTCCTAACAAAGAGTATTCAAAGAATATGCGTGCTTAAGTTGCGCCTATGAAACAATCATACACACTTGTGTTTTGTTTGATTATCTTTCTTTTAAAATCTTGATCACATTCTTGAAATTTTTGTTCACAAAGAAAATCATGAATGGTGAAGTTTCAAAGAATTTATATAGCTTGGCGCTTTTGAAAATTTCAACTTTCCAATTCACAAGCATTTCTAAACACCATATTTTCCTACTATTGTCCCTCAATGTAAATATGAAGTAGGTGCAATATAATGGTTCATCACATAGAATTTAATTTAAATTAAATAAATATATGATTTTGGAATATATGTCAATTTTGAGAAATGCATGGGGGAATGTTAACATTTATGAGATAAACTTGCATTCAAATTCTTCTAGGTATCCATTTACATGTTCATGTTCATTTGTTTTTTGTTTTTATTTCAGCACTTGTTTTCTCTTTTAGGCATATTTTTATATATTATTTGTACTTATTTTTGTAGGTCTTCATTAGCTTGATTTGGATACTTGATTTTGTAAGTAAATAAAAGTAGCTCTAGGATAAAGTGAGTAGATGGACTCCTTCCAAGTCACGTGTTCAAGAAAGTATTTATTTTCTCATCGAACTTTCAATTTAAGTGCTTTATATAGGTGCTTGGTTATGTATTCCCTTTGCTTTTCAAATTGAAAGATGAGTCATGATCACATTTTTTCAATGCAGTTAAAATGAAATTCTTGGATCTTACCTCTGAACTTCATTAATTCATCTTGTATCCTCTCTTTAGTCGCGTCCCTTTTTCAAATCTCAGATGAATCAGAGCATACAGTATCATATAGCTTCATACTAATTATACATGGACCGTTATTGTTGGGAAATCATGTCTGCATTATCGAGCCCTGATTTTTTTTGGAGCATATTCTTTGTTTTTCCCTGGATGAGGAGTATAGTCGGACTCTTCTACCTTCATTACATCCTTGTGCATATTTAACATTACCCAGTTTCTCAGAATCTAAGAATCACGCGATCTCATAACTCTTTAATAATTCAACTTTGAAACTCTTTTTTGGATTCAAGAATTTGAGTTCTCAGCTTCTTGTAACCTCACCAATATCACAGTCTCACAGTCCCTGAATCCCACAGTCCCAGAATCCCATAACACTTTTTAAATTCTAATTAATCACACCTTACAGAATCCAAGAATCTAAGATTGATGACACTTTATTAATTGATATGGCCCACATTATCGCTTATTTGTGAATTGTTATTTTTCGCTATATTCTCCCGCATACTCAGAATCCATCAAAATTTATTTAAAATCTAATTCTGAAGTCCTTCCAGGAACCCAACCCACAGGTGACAACATTTCACCTTGCACATATCTATGGGATTTCGGCTCCACTTATTTCCTCTTGTTCGGATGCCCACATGTCTGGCTAATATGGAATGTACATGATGTTTTCCGATTCATACTAATTTCCGAATTTAAATGAGAAATTCTCATTTCAAATCATCCATTATGTTAATGTGGCCAACTGGTAATCGCGCTTAGAATATGCACAGGTAATGTGGATCATGGTCAGTTTATATTTGATTCTTGGTCATCTTGCGATACCACTCCAATTTAATGATCACGCAATAGTTCAAGTCCTTTATCTGTATTTATATGAATCATTATATGGGTTTGGTCTTTAGCTTGATTTTGTGCGATGTTATGAAAATTTGGGGTTGGTATAAAATTATAAAATTTGGGGATGATTTGTTTACTTTTAATACCTTGAACAGGAATCATTATTTTTATAGCTTAATGATTGCTCTAATTTAGATTTAATAAATTAATGATTGTGGGGAAAATGAAAAATTCATAGAATGAAACTTCTTCATACTTTTTAATCTCAATTAAAAAGAAGTTTCCTTTTTGGAGAAATTTGACATCTTTCAGGTAAACTTTAGCAAAATTCTTCAAGCTAAATCTTCTGTGCATGTTTTCATCTATTATCATTTTTTTATGTTTCTTTTATTGTAGTTTTATTTTTAGTGTTTGATGAATCTAAATATCTTCTTTTACAGGTCTTCAATAATTAATTTGGAAACTTTTCCCCCTTGCTTGCTCAGATTTGGAATTCTACTCTCCTCATTTTTCTTGCTTCCGAGCTTTGGAAAAAACAGTTATGATGTTGATAAAATTACAAATCAGCTATGGTCAGGGAGTCTTTGAACCTATATTTTGTTTCACAAGCCTTATTTTTATTACAAAATCATGATCTTTCCATGTAGGCTTAGTTTCAAAACAAGAAATTTTTCAAGGGGAGAAACTTCTTATTTGGCCTCACTTTCTGTCATAGTTTCTATCTAGACTTAAAAAATTTATTTGAATAAAAGTCTAATTAATTAACCTTTGCAAGACAACTTAATAGAATCTCAACTTAAGAAAATCTTGCATTTTTTCCCTTATATTTATTATTTTGTTGAGGAATTCTTCATAAATCATCTTCTTGAGGTTTTCTTTTGATTCTTACTTTCTATTCATACTTTTTGTTTTTATTTTCATTTTCCTTATTCTTTGCTTAATTATTTTCCATGGAAGAACATTCATCTTTTTCAAGTGATATAGTTCATTTTTCCAAGGAAATAATTGGCTTGAGCCTAACTGTTATGTAACCAACTCACAAAATAGAAGAAAAGATAGATCAATGACTTAAAAATTATCCACTTCGAGGGGTAAACCTCCTTTACATTACATAAATTAACCATTCTTGGATGATACAAATGAAAAAACCTACTTTATATATATAGGAGTCTAAGGGATCATAATATAATCAGAGCCCACATAACAATAATAATGTAAGGGCATAACAATAACAAAAGTGGGCTTCTATAGGGCACAATAATAACAATAGGGGGACTACATGGGCAAAACAATAACAATGAGGAGGCTACACTAACAACAACATTAAGGGGCTACACTAGTATTATAGGGGCCTAACATGCTCCTCTCCTTCAAAAAGTGTTTTCCTAAAATCTTGAGTAGTTTTTCCTCCTTCCATATAAAATTCTCATCCTCCCATGTGGAATCTTCCGTAGTTAGTTTCTTCCGCTTGATGAGATACTATGAAATTGATCGATTTCGTAGTTTTCGATTTATTGTTTCCATGAATGATTGAGGTTCCAATATGATTTTTCCTTCCTCATCAAGTTCTAGAAATATTTTTTGAGCTGGGATTTTGTCACCTATAAGCGTCTTTAAGCATGAAAAATTGAAAACTGGGTGCACTCGGGAATATGTAGGAAGCTCCAAATTGTATGCCATAGTACCAATATTTTGCAACACCTTGTAAGAACCATAGTACTTTGGTGATCATTTAGTATCCTTCTTAGCTTGTTTGAGGGACATTTGTTTGTATGGTTATATATGTAAAAATACCCAGTTGCCTACACCTATTGAGATTCAACAAGAAGATTCAGCACCCACTCCTAGTGCATTAAGCACTTGGTTTCGTTCAACACCTGGTT